>OX637465.1:30664531-31277090 GCA_951799995.1 Trifolium subterraneum | reverse complement strand
TTGTCCAAAGCTTCCATTGGCTTAAAGATGCGATTATCTTTCTTCTAGTGGGTTAAAAACTAAATTTAGACCAATATAAACCTTCTATTTTTTGAAAAAAGGTTAGATTTCCATTGTAATCGGTTTTTGGACCTTTATTCTAATCTATTAAACTTTTGTCAAACTTGGTCAACCTTGTTTGACCAAAGCTTCCATTGGCTTAAAGATGCGATTATCTTTCTTCTAGTGAGTTAAAAAATATATTTAGACCTTTATAAAGCTTCTATTTGTTCAAAAAAGGGTAGAATTCTATTAAAATTGGTTTTTGGACCGTTATTCTAATCTATTAAACTTTAGTCAAACTTGGTCAACCTTGTTTGACCAAAGCTTCCATTTGCTTAAAGATGCGATTATCTTTCTTCTAGTGGGTTAAAAACTAATTAAGACCTTTATAAACTTTCTATTTGTTCAAAAAAGGGTAGATTCCCATTGTAATATTTTTTTGAACCTTTATTCTAATCTATTAAACTTTGGTCAAACTTGGTCAACCTTGTTTGACCAAAGCTTCCATTGGCTTAAAGATGCGGTTATCTTTCTTCTAGTGGGCTAAAAACTATGTTTACACCTTTATAAACCTTCAATTTTTTGATAGAAGGGTAGATTTCCATTGTAATTGGTTTTTGGACCTTTATTCTAATCTATTAAACTTTGGTCAAACTTGGTCAACCTTGTTTGACCATAGCTTCCATTGGCTTAAAGATGCGATTATCTTTCTTCTAATAGGCTAAAAATTATATTAAGACCTTTATCAACTTACTATTTGTTAAAAAAAAGGGTAGATTCCCATTGTAATCGGTTTTTGAAGCTTTATTCTAATCTATTAAACCTTAGTCAAACTTGGTCAACCTTGTTTGACCAAAGCTTCCATTGGCTTAAAGATGCGATTATCTTTCTTCTAGTGGGTTAAAAACTATATTTAGACCTTTATAAACTTTCTATTTGTTCAAAAAAGGGTAGATTCCCATTGTAATCGGTTTTTGAACATTTATCCTAATCTATTAAACTTTGGTCAAACTTGGTCAACTTTGTTTAACCAAAGCTTCAATTGGCTTAAAGTTTCGATTATCTTTCTTCTAATATGTTAAAAATTATATTTTAACCTTTATAAACCTTCTT
The DNA here is from genome assembly GCA_951799995.1 of Trifolium subterraneum. Classification (NCBI taxonomy): domain Eukaryota; kingdom Viridiplantae; phylum Streptophyta; class Magnoliopsida; order Fabales; family Fabaceae; genus Trifolium; species Trifolium subterraneum. The sequence continues at coordinate 31,275,935 of OX637465.1, read as the reverse complement.
TTTGTTCAAAAAAGGGTAGATTTCCATTCTAATCGGTTTTTGGACCTTTATACTAATCTATTAAACTTTGGTCAAACTTGGTCAACCTTGTTTGACCAAAGCTTCCATTGGCTTAATGATGGGATTATCTTTCTTCTAATAGGTTAAAAATTATATTTAGACCTTTATAAACCTTCTATTTGTTCAAAAAAGGGTAGATTTCCATTGTAATCGGTTTTTGGACCTTTATACTAATCGATTAAACTTTGGTCAAACTTGGTCAACCTTGTTTGACCAAAGCTTCCATTGGCTTAAAGATGCGATTATCTTTCTTCAAGTGGTTTAAAAACTATATTTAGACCTTTCTAAAGCTTTTATTTGTTCATAAAAGGTTGGATTTCCATTAAAATCGGTTTTTGGACCTTTACTCTAATCTATTAAACTTTGGTCAAACTTGGTCAACCTTGTTTGACCAAAGCTTCCATTGGCTTAAAGATGTGATTATCTTTCTTCTAGTGGGTTAAAAACTATATTTAGACCTTTATAAAGCTTTTATTTGTTCAAAAAAGGGTGGATTTCCATTAAAATCGGTTTTTGGACCTTTATTCTAATCTATTAAACTTTAGTCAAACTTGGTCAACCTTGTTTGACCAAAGCTTCCATTGGCTTAAAGATGTGATTATCTTTCTTCTAGTGGGTTAAAAACTATATTTAGACCTTTATAAAGCTTTTATTTGTTCAAAAAAGGGTGGATTTCCATTAAAATCGGTTTTTGGACCTTTATTCTAATCTATTAAACTTTAGTCAAACTTGGTCAAACTTGGTCAAACTTGTTTGACCAAAGCTTCCATTGGCTTAAAGATGCGGTTATCTTTCTTCTAGTGGGTTAAAAACTGTATTAAGACCTCTATAAACTTTCTATTTGTTAAAAAAATGGTAGATTCCCATTGTAATCGATTTTTGAACCTCTATTCTAATCTATTAAACATTGGTCAAACATGGTCAACCTTGTTTGACCAAAGTTTCCATTGGCTTAAAGATGCGGTTATCTTTCTTCTAGTGGGTTAAAAACTGTATTTAGACCTCTATAAACTTTCTATTTGTTCAAAAAATGGTAGATTCCCATTGTAATCGGTTTTTGGACCTTTATTCTAATCTATTAAACTTTGGTCAAATTTGGTCAACCGTGTTTGACCATAGCTTCCATTGGCTTAAAGATGCGATTATCTTTTTTCTAATAGGTAAAAAATTATATTTTAACTTTTATAAACCTTCTATTTGTTCAAAAAAGGGTAGATTTCCATTGTAATCGGTTTTTGGACCTTTATACTAATCTATTAAACTTTGGTCAAACTTGGTCAACTTTGTTTAACCAAAGCTTCAATTGGCTTAAAGTTTCGATTATCTTTCTTCTAATATGATAAAAATTATATTTTAACCTTTATAAACCTTCTTTTTGTTCAAAAAAGGGTAGATTTCCATTCTAATCGGTTTTTGGACCTTTATACTAATCTATTAAACTTTGGTCAAACTTGGTCAACCTTGTTTGACCAAAGCTTCCATTGGCTTAATGATGGGATTATCTTTCTTCTAATAGGTTAAAAATTATATTTAGACCTTTATAAACCTTCTATTTGTTCAAAAAAGGGTAGATTTCCATTGTAATCGGTTTTTGGACCTTTATACTAATCGATTAAACTTTGGTCAAACTTGGTCAATCTTGTTTGACCAAAGCTTCCATTGGCTTAAAGATGCGATTATCTTTCTTCTAGTGGTTTAAAAACTATATTTAGACCTTTATAAAGCTTTTATTTGTTCAAAAAAGGGTGGATTTCCATTAAAATCGGTTTTTGGACCTTTATTCTAATCTATTAAACTTTAGTCAAACTTGGTCAAACTTGTTTGACCAAAGCTTCCATTGGCTTAAAGATGCGGTTATCTTTCTTCTAGTGGGTTAAAAACTGTATTAAGACCTCTATAAACTTTCTATTTGTTCAAAAAATGGTAGATTCCCATTGTAATCGGTTTTTGAACCTTTATTCTAATCTATTAAACTTTGGTCAAACTTGGTCAACCTTGTTTGACCAAAGCTTCCATTGGCTTAAAGATGTGATTATCTTTCTTCTAGTGGGTTAAAAACTATATTTAGACCTTTATAAAGCTTTTATTTGTTCAAAAAAGGGTGGATTTCCATTAAAATCGGTTTTTGGACCTTTATTCTAATCTATTAAACTTTAGTCAAACTTGGTCAAACTTGGTCAAACTTGTTTGACCAAAGCTTCCATTGGCTTAAAGATGCGGTTATCTTTCTTCTAGTGGGTTAAAAACTGTATTAAGACCTCTATAAACTTTCTATTTGTTAAAAAAATGGTAGATTCCCATTGTAATCGATTTTTGAACCTCTATTCTAATCTATTAAACATTGGTCAAACATGGTCAACCTTGTTTGACCAAAGTTTCCATTGGCTTAAAGATGCGGTTATCTTTCTTCTAGTGGGTTAAAAACTGTATTTAGACCTCTATAAACTTTCTATTTGTTCAAAAAATGGTAGATTCCCATTGTAATCGGTTTTTGGACCTTTATTCTAATCTATTAAACTTTGGTCAAATTTGGTCAACCGTGTTTGACCATAGCTTCCATTGGCTTAAAGATGCGATTATCTTTTTTCTAATAGGTAAAAAATTATATTTTAACTTTTATAAACCTTCTATTTGTTCAAAAAAGGGTAGATTTCCATTGTAATCGGTTTTTGGACCTTTATACTAATCTATTAAACTTTGGTCAAACTTGGTCAACCTTGTTTAACCAAAGCTTCCATTGGCTTAAAGATGCGATTATCTTTCTTCTAGTGGGTTAAAAACTATATTTAGACCATTATAAACCTTCTATTTTTTGAAAAAAGGGTAGATTTCCATTGTAATCGGTTTTTGGACCTTTATTCTAATCTATTAAACTTTGGTCAAGCTTGGTCAACCTTGTTTGACCATAGCTTCCATTGGCTTAAAGATGCGATTATCTTTCTTCTAATAGGCTAAAAATTATATTTTGACCTTTATAAACCTTCTATTTGTTCAAAAAAGGGTAGATTTCTATTCTAATCGGTTTCTGGACCTTTATACTAATCTATTAAACTTTGGTTAAACTTGGTCAACCTTGTTTGACCAAAGCTTCCATTGCCTTAAAGATGCGATTATTTTTCTTCTAATAGGTTAAAAATTATATTTTAACTTTTATAAACCTTCTACTTGTTCAAAAAAGGGTAGATTTCCGTTGTAATCGGTTTTTGGACCTTTATACTAATCGATTAAACTTTGGTCAAACTTGGTCAACCTTGTTTGACCATAGCTTCCATTGGCTTAAAGATGCGATTATCTTTCTTCTAATAGGCTAAAAATTATATTAAGACCTTTATCAACTTACTATTTGTTAAAAAAAAGGGTAGATTCCCATTGTAATCGGTTTTTGAAGCTTTATTCTAATCTATTAAACCTTAGTCAAACTTGGTCAACCTTGTTTGACCAAAGCTTCCATTGGCTTAAAGATGCGATTATCTTTCTTCTAGTGGGTTAAAAACTATATTTAGACCTTTATAAACTTTCTATTTGTTCAAAAAAGGGTAGATTCCCATTGTAATCGGTTTTTGAACATTTATCCTAATCTATTAAACTTTGGTCAAACTTGGTCAACTTTGTTTAACCAAAGCTTCAATTGGCTTAAAGTTTCGATTATCTTTCTTCTAATATGTTAAAAATTATATTTTAACCTTTATAAACCTTCTTTTTGTTCAAAAAAGGGTAGATTTCCATTCTAATCGGTTTTTGGACCTTTATACTAATCTATTAAACTTTGGTCAAACTTGGTCAACCTTGTTTGACCAAAGCTTCCATTGGCTTAATGATGGGATTATCTTTCTTCTAGTGGGTTAAAAACTGTATTAAGACCTCTATAAACTTTCTATTTGTTCAAAAAATGGTAGATTCCCATTGTAATCGGTTTTTGAACCTTTATTCTAATCTATTAAACTTTGGTCAAACTTGGTCAACCTTGTTTGACCAAAGCTTCCATTGGCTTAAAGATGTGATTATCTTTCTTCTAGTGGGTTAAAAACTATATTTAGACCTTTATAAAGCTTTTATTTGTTCAAAAAAGGGTGGATTTCCATTAAAATCGGTTTTTGGACCTTTATTCTAATCTATTAAACTTTAGTCAAACTTGGTCAAACTTGGTCAAACTTGTTTGACCAAAGCTTCCATTGGCTTAAAGATGCGGTTATCTTTCTTCTAGTGGGTTAAAAACTGTATTAAGACCTCTATAAACTTTCTATTTGTTAAAAAAATGGTAGATTCCCATTGTAATCGATTTTTGAACCTCTATTCTAATCTATTAAACATTGTTCAAACATGGTCAACCTTGTTTGACCAAAGCTTCCATTGGCTTAAAGATGCGGTTATCTTTCTTCTAGTGGGTTAAAAACTGTATTTAGACCTCTATAAACTTTCTATTTGTTCAAAAAATGGTAGATTCCCATTGTAATCGGTTTTTGGACCTTTATTCTAATCTATTAAACTTTGGTCAAATTTGGTCAACCGTGTTTGACCATAGCTTCCATTGGCTTAAAGATGCGATTATCTTTCTTCTAATAGGCTAAAAATTATATTTTGACCTTTATAAACCTTCTATTTGTTCAAAAAAGGGTAGATTTCTATTCTAATCGGTTTCTGGACCTTTATACTAATCTATTAAACTTTGGTCAAACTTGGTCAACCTTGTTTGACCAAAGCTTCCATTGCCTTAAAGATGCGATTATTTTTCTTCTAATAGGTTAAAAATTATATTTTAACTTTTATAAACCTTCTACTTGTTCAAAAAAGGGTAGATTTCCGTTGTAATCGGTTTTTGGACCTTTATACTAATCGATTAAACTTTGGTCAAACTTGGTCAACCTTGTTTGACCAAAGCTTCCATTGGCTTAAAGATGCGATTATCTTTCTTCTAGTGGTTTAAAAACTATATTTAGACCTTTCTAAAGATTTTATTTGTTCATAAAAGGGTGGATTTCCATTAAAATCGGTTTTTGGACCTTTATTCTAATCTATTAAACTTTAGTCAAACTTGGTCAAACTTGTTTGACCAAAGCTTCCATTGGCTTACAGATGCGGTTATCTTTCTTCTAGTGGGTTAAAAACTGTATTAAGACCTCTATAAACTTTCTATTTGTTCAAAAAATGGTAGATTCCCATTGTAATCGGTTTTTGAACCTTTATTCTAATCTATTAAACTTTGGTCAAACTTGGTCAACCTTGTTTGACCAAAGCTTCCATTGGCTTAAAGATGTGATTATCTTTCTTCTAGTGGGTTAAAAACTATATTTAGACCTTTATAAAGCTTTTATTTGTTCAAAAAAGGGTGGATTTCCATTAAAATCGGTTTTTGGACCTTTATTCTAATCTATTAAACTTTAGTCAAACTTGGTCAAACTTGGTCAAACTTGTTTGACCAAAGCTTCCATTGGCTTAAAGATGCGGTTATCTTTCTTCTAGTGGGTTAAAAACTGTATTAAGACCTCTATAAACTTTCTATTTGTTAAAAAAATGGTAGATTCCCATTGTAATCGATTTTTGAACCTCTATTCTAATCTATTAAACATTGGTCAAACATGGTCAACCTTGTTTGACCAAAGTTTCCATTGGCTTAAAGATGCGGTTATCTTTCTTCTAGTGGGTTAAAAACTGTATTTAGACCTCTATAAACTTTCTATTTGTTCAAAAAATGGTAGATTCCCATTGTAATCGGTTTTTGGACCTTTATTCTAATCTATTAAACTTTGGTCAAATTTGGTCAACCGTGTTTGACCATAGCTTCCATTGGCTTAAAGATGCGATTATCTTTTTTCTAATAGGTAAAAAATTATATTTTAACTTTTATAAACCTTCTATTTGTTCAAAAAAGGGTAGATTTCCATTGTAATCGGTTTTTGGACCTTTATACTAATCTATTAAACTTTGGTCAAACTTGGTCAACCTTGTTTAACCAAAGCTTCCATTGGCTTAAAGATGCGATTATCTTTCTTCTAGTGGGTTAAAAACTATATTTAGACCATTATAAACCTTCTATTTTTTGAAAAAAGGGTAGATTTCCATTGTAATCGGTTTTTGGACCTTTATTCTAATCTATTAAACTTTGGTCAAGCTTGGTCAACCTTGTTTGACCATAGCTTCCATTGGCTTAAAGATGCGATTATCTTTCTTCTAATAGGCTAAAAATTATATTTTGACCTTTATAAACCTTCTATTTGTTCAAAAAAGGGTAGATTTCTATTCTAATCGGTTTCTGGACCTTTATACTAATCTATTAAACTTTGGTTAAACTTGGTCAACCTTGTTTGACCAAAGCTTCCATTGCCTTAAAGATGCGATTATTTTTCTTCTAATAGGTTAAAAATTATATTTTAACTTTTATAAACCTTCTACTTGTTCAAAAAAGGGTAGATTTCCGTTGTAATCGGTTTTTGGACCTTTATACTAATCGATTAAACTTTGGTCAAACTTGGTCAACCTTGTTTGACCATAGCTTCCATTGGCTTAAAGATGCGATTATCTTTCTTCTAATAGGCTAAAAATTATATTAAGACCTTTATCAACTTACTATTTGTTAAAAAAAAGGGTAGATTCCCATTGTAATCGGTTTTTGAAGCTTTATTCTAATCTATTAAACCTTAGTCAAACTTGGTCAACCTTGTTTGACCAAAGCTTCCATTGGCTTAAAGATGCGATTATCTTTCTTCTAGTGGGTTAAAAACTATATTTAGACCTTTATAAACTTTCTATTTGTTCAAAAAAGGGTAGATTCCCATTGTAATCGGTTTTTGAACATTTATCCTAATCTATTAAACTTTGGTCAAACTTGGTCAACTTTGTTTAACCAAAGCTTCAATTGGCTTAAAGTTTCGATTATCTTTCTTCTAATATGTTAAAAATTATATTTTAACCTTTATAAACCTTCTTTTTGTTCAAAAAAGGGTAGATTTCCATTCTAATCGGTTTTTGGACCTTTATACTAATCTATTAAACTTTGGTCAAACTTGGTCAACCTTGTTTGACCAAAGCTTCCATTGGCTTAATGATGGGATTATCTTTCTTCTAGTGGGTTAAAAACTGTATTAAGACCTCTATAAACTTTCTATTTGTTCAAAAAATGGTAGATTCCCATTGTAATCGGTTTTTGAACCTTTATTCTAATCTATTAAACTTTGGTCAAACTTGGTCAACCTTGTTTGACCAAAGCTTCCATTGGCTTAAAGATGTGATTATCTTTCTTCTAGTGGGTTAAAAACTATATTTAGACCTTTATAAAGCTTTTATTTGTTCAAAAAAGGGTGGATTTCCATTAAAATCGGTTTTTGGACCTTTATTCTAATCTATTAAACTTTAGTCAAACTTGGTCAAACTTGGTCAAACTTGTTTGACCAAAGCTTCCATTGGCTTAAAGATGCGGTTATCTTTCTTCTAGTGGGTTAAAAACTGTATTAAGACCTCTATAAACTTTCTATTTGTTAAAAAAATGGTAGATTCCCATTGTAATCGATTTTTGAACCTCTATTCTAATCTATTAAACATTGTTCAAACATGGTCAACCTTGTTTGACCAAAGCTTCCATTGGCTTAAAGATGCGGTTATCTTTCTTCTAGTGGGTTAAAAACTGTATTTAGACCTCTATAAACTTTCTATTTGTTCAAAAAATGGTAGATTCCCATTGTAATCGGTTTTTGGACCTTTATTCTAATCTATTAAACTTTGGTCAAATTTGGTCAACCGTGTTTGACCATAGCTTCCATTGGCTTAAAGATGCGATTATCTTTCTTCTAATAGGCTAAAAATTATATTTTGACCTTTATAAACCTTCTATTTGTTCAAAAAAGGGTAGATTTCTATTCTAATCGGTTTCTGGACCTTTATACTAATCTATTAAACTTTGGTCAAACTTGGTCAACCTTGTTTGACCAAAGCTTCCATTGCCTTAAAGATGCGATTATTTTTCTTCTAATAGGTTAAAAATTATATTTTAACTTTTATAAACCTTCTACTTGTTCAAAAAAGGGTAGATTTCCGTTGTAATCGGTTTTTGGACCTTTATACTAATCGATTAAACTTTGGTCAAACTTGGTCAACCTTGTTTGACCAAAGCTTCCATTGGCTTAAAGATGCGATTATCTTTCTTCTAGTGGTTTAAAAACTATATTTAGACCTTTCTAAAGATTTTATTTGTTCATAAAAGGGTGGATTTCCATTAAAATCGGTTTTTGGACCTTTATTCTAATCTATTAAACTTTAGTCAAACTTGGTCAAACTTGTTTGACCAAAGCTTCCATTGGCTTACAGATGCGGTTATCTTTCTTCTAGTGGGTTAAAAACTGTATTAAGACCTCTATAAACTTTCTATTTGTTCAAAAAATGGTAGATTCCCATTGTAATCGGTTTTTGAACCTTTATTCTAATCTATTAAACTTTGGTCAAACTTGGTCAACCTTGTTTGACCAAAGCTTCCATTGGCTTAAAGATGTGATTATCTTTCTTCTAGTGGGTTAAAAACTATATTTAGACCTTTATAAAGCTTTTATTTCTTCAAAAAACGGTGGATTTCTATTAAAATCGGTTTTTGGACCTTTATTCTAATCTATTAAACTTTAGTCAAACTTGGTCAAACTTTGTCAAACTTGTTTGACCAAAGCTTCCATTGGCTTAAAGATGCGGTTATCTTTCTTCTAGTGGGTTAAAAACTGTATTAAGACCTCTATAAACTTTCTATTTGTTCAAAAAATGGTAGATTCCCATTGTAATCGTTTTTTGAACCTTTATTCTAATCTATTAAACATTGGTCAAACATGGTCAACCTTGTTTGACCAAAGCTTCCATTGGCTTAAAGATGCGGTTATCTTTCTTCTAGTGGGTTAAAAACTGTATTTAGACCTCTATAAACTTTCTATTTGTTCAAAAAATGGTAGATTCCCATTGTAATCGGTTTTTGGACCTTTATTCTAATCTATTAAACTTTGGTCAAATTTGGTCAACCGTGTTTGACCATAGCTTCCATTGGCTTAAAGATGCGATTATCTTTTTTCTAATAGGTTAAAAATTATATTTTAACTTTTATAAACCTTCTATTTGTTCAAAAAAGGGTAGATTTCCATTGTAATCGGTTTTTGGACCTTTATACTAATCTATTAAACTTTGGTCAAACTTGGTCAACCTTGTTTGACCAAAGCTTCCATTGGCTTAAAGATGCGATTATCTTTCTTCTAGTGGGTTAAAAACTATATTTAGACCATTATAAACCTTCTATTTTTTGAAAAAAGGGTAGATTTCCATTGTAATCGGTTTTTGGACCTTTATTCTAATCTATTAAACTTTGGTCAAGCTTGGTCAACCTTGTTTGACCATAGCTTCCATTGGCTTAAAGATGCGATTATCTTTCTTCTAATAGGCTAAAAATTATATTTTGACCTTTATAAACCTTCTATTTGTTCAAAAAAGGGTAGATTTCTATTCTAATCGGTTTCTGGACCTTTATACTAATCTATTAAACTTTGGTCAAACTTGGTCAACCTTGTTTGACCAAAGCTTCCATTGCCTTAAAGATGCGATTATTTTTCTTCTAATAGGTTAAAAATTATATTTTAACTTTTATAAACCTTCTACTTGTTCAAAAAAGGGTAGATTTCCGTTGTAATCGGTTTTTGGACCTTTATACTAATCGATTAAACTTTGGTCCAACTTGGTCAACCTTGTTTGACCAAAGCTTCCATTGGCTTAAAGATGCGATTATCTTTCTTCTAGTGGTTTAAAAACTATATTTAGACCTTTCTAAAGCTTTTATTTGTTCATAAAAGGGTGGATTTCCATTAAAATCGGTTTTTGGACCTTTATTCTAATCTATTAAACTTTAGTCAAACTTGGTCAAACTTGTTTGACCAAAGCTTCCATCGGGTTAAAGATGCGGTTATCTTTCTTCTAGTGGGTTAAAAACTGTATTAAGACCTCTATAAACTTTCTATTTGTTCAAAAAATGGTAGATTCCCATTGTAATCGGTTTTTGAACCTTTATTCTAATCTATTAAACTTTTGTCAAACTTGGTCAACCTTGTTTGACCAAAGCTTCCATTGGCTTAAAGATGTGATTATCTTTCTTCTAGTGGGTTAAAAACTATATTTAGACCTTTATAAAGCTTTTATTTGTTCAAAAAAGGGTGGATTTCCATTAAAATCGGTTTTTGGACCTTTATTCTAATCTATTAAACTTTAGTCAAACTTGGTCAAACTTTGTCAAACTTGTTTGACCAAAGCTTCCATTGGCTTAATGATGCGGTTATCTTTCTTCTAGTGGGTTAAAAACTATATTAAGACCTTTATAAACTTTCTATTTGTTCAAAAAATGGTAGATTCCCATTGTAATCGTTTTTTGAACCTTTATTCTAATCTATTAAACTTTGGTCAAACTTGGTCAACCTTGTTTGACCAAAGCTTCCATTGGCTTAAAGATGCGATTATCTTTCTTCTAGTGGGTTAAAAACTATATTTAGACCTTTATAAACTTTCTATTTGTTCAAAAAAGGGTAGATTCCCATTGTAATCGGTTTTTGAACATTTATCCTAATCTATTAAACTTTGGTCAAACTTGGTCAACTTTGTTTAACCAAAGCTTCAATTGGCTTAAAGTTTCGATTATCTTTCTTCTAATATGTTAAAAATTATATTTTAACCTTTATAAACCTTCTTTTTGTTCAAAAAAGGGTAGATTTCCATTCTAATCGGTTTTTGGACCTTTATACTAATCTATTAAACTTTGGTCAAACTTGGTCAACCTTGTTTGACCAAAGCTTCCATTGGCTTAATGATGGGATTATCTTTCTTCTAGTGGGTTAAAAACTGTATTAAGACCTCTATAAACTTTCTATTTGTTCAAAAAATGGTAGATTCCCATTGTAATCGGTTTTTGAACCTTTATTCTAATCTATTAAACTTTGGTCAAACTTGGTCAACCTTGTTTGACCAAAGCTTCCATTGGCTTAAAGATGTGATTATCTTTCTTCTAGTGGGTTAAAAACTATATTTAGACCTTTATAAAGCTTTTATTTGTTCAAAAAAGGGTGGATTTCCATTAAAATCGGTTTTTGGACCTTTATTCTAATCTATTAAACTTTAGTCAAACTTGGTCAAACTTGGTCAAACTTGTTTGACCAAAGCTTCCTTGACCAAAGCTTCCATTGGCTTAAAGATGCGGTTATCTTTCTTCTAGTGGGTTAAAAACTGTATTAAGACCTCTATAAACTTTCTATTTGTTAAAAAAATGGTAGATTCCCATTGTAATCGATTTTTGAACCTCTATTCTAATCTATTAAACATTGGTCAAACATGGTCAACCTTGTTTGACCAAAGCTTCCATTGGCTTAAAGATGCGGTTATCTTTCTTCTAGTGGGTTAAAAACTGTATTTAGACCTCTATAAACTTTCTATTTGTTCAAAAAATGGTAGATTCCCATTGTAATCGGTTTTTGGACCTTTATTCTAATCTATTAAACTTTGGTCAAATTTGGTCAACCGTGTTTGACCATAGCTTCCATTGGCTTAAAGATGCGATTATCTTTTTTCTAATAGGTAAAAAATTATATTTTAACTTTTATAAACCTTCTATTTGTTCAAAAAAGGGTAGATTTCCATTGTAATCGGTTTTTGGACCTTTATACTAATCTATTAAACTTTTGTCAAACTTGGTCAACCTTGTTTGACCAAAGCTTCCATTGGCTTAAAGATGCGATTATCTTTCTTCTAGTGGGTTAAAAACTATATTTAGACCATTTTAAACCTTCTATTTTTTGAAAAAAGGGTAGATTTCCATTGTAATCGGTTTTTGGACCTTTATTCTAATCTATTAAACTTTGGTCAAGCTTGGTCAACCTTGTTTGACCATAGCTTCCATTGGCTTAAAGATGCGATTATCTTTCTTCTAATAGGCTAAAAATTATATTTTGACCTTTATAAACCTTCTATTTGTTCAAAAAAGGGTAGATTTCTATTCTAATCGGTTTCTGGACCTTTATACTAATCTATTAAACTTTGGTTAAACTTGGTCAACCTTGTTTGACCAAAGCTTCCATTGCCTTAAAGATGCGATTATTTTTCTTCTAATAGGTTAAAAATTATATTTTAACTTTTATAAACCTTCTACTTGTTCAAAAAAGGGTAGATTTCCGTTGTAATCGGTTTTTGGACCTTTATACTAATCGATTAAACTTTGGTCAAACTTGGTCAACCTTGTTTGACCAAAGCTTCCATTGGCTTAAAGATGCGATTATCTTTCTTCTAGTGGTTTAAAAACTATATTTAGACCTTTCTAAAGCTTTTATTTGTTCATAAAAGGGTGGATTTCCATTAAAATCGGTTTTTGGACCTTTATTCTAATCTATTAAACTTTAGTCAAACTTGGTCAAACTTGTTTGACCAAAGCTTCCATTGGCTTAAAGATGCGGTTATCTTTCTTCTAGTGGGTTAAAAACTGTATTAAGACCTCTATAAACTTTCTATTTGTTCAAAAAATGGTAGATTCCCATTGTAATCGGTTTTTGAACCTTTATTCTAACCTATTAAACTTTGGTCAAACTTGGTCAACCTTGTTTGACCAAAGCTTCCATTGGCTTAAAGATGTGATTATCTTTCTTCTAGTGGGTTAAAAACTATATTTAGACCTTTATAAAGCTTTTATTTCTTCAAAAAAGGGTGGATTTCTATTAAAATCGGTTTTTGGACCTTTATTCTAATCTATTAAACTTTAGTCAAACTTGGTCAAACTTTGTCAAACTTGTTTGACCAAAGCTTCCATTGGCTTAAAGATGCGGTTATCTTTCTTCTAGTGGGTTAAAAACTGTATTAAGACCTCTATAAACTTTCTATTTGTTCAAAAAATGGTAGATTCCCATTGTAATCGGTTTTTGAACCTTTATTCTAATCTATTAAACTTTGGTCAAACTTGGTCAACCTTGTTTGACCAAAGCTTCCATTGGCTTAAAGATGTGATTATCTTTCTTCTAGTGGGTTAAAAACTATATTTAGACCTTTATAAACCTTTTATTTGTTCAAAAAAGGGTGGATTTCCATTAAAATCGGTTTTTGGACCTTTATTCTAATCTATTAAACTTTAGTCAAACTTGGTCAAACTTTGTCAAACTTGTTTGACCAAAGCTTCCATTGGCTTAATGATGCGGTTATCTTTCTTCTAGTGGGTTAAAAACTGTATTAAGACCTCTATAAACTTTCTATTTGTTCAAAAAATGGTAGATTCCCATTGTAATCGTTTTTTGAACCTTTATTCTAATCTATTAAACATTGGTCAAACATGGTCAACCATGTTTGACCAAAGATTCCATTGGCTTAAAGATGCGGTTATCTTTCTTCTAGTGGGTTAAAAACTGTATTTAGACCTCTATAAACTTTCTATTTGTTCAAAAAATGGTAGATTCCCATTGTAATCGGTTTTTGGACCTTTATTCTAATCTATTAAACTTTGGTCAAATTTGGTCAACCGTGTTTGACCATAGCTTCCATTGGCTTAAAGATGCGATTATCTTTTTTCTAATAGGTTAAAAATTATATTTTAACTTTTATAAACCTTCTATTTGTTCAAAAAAGGGTAGATTTCCATTGTAATCGGTTTTTGGACCTTTATACTAATCTATTAAACTTTGGTCAAACTTGGTCAACCTTGTTTGACCAAAGCTTCCATTGGCTTAAAGATGCGATTATCTTTCTTCTAGTGGGTTAAAAACTATATTTAGACCATTATAAACCTTCTATTTTTTGAAAAAAGGGTAGATTTCCATTGTAATCGGTTTTTGGACCTTTATTCTAATCTATTAAACTTTGGTCAAGCTTGGTCAACCTTGTTTGACCATAGCTTCCATTGGCTTAAAGATGCGATTATCTTTCTTCTAATAGGCTAAAAATTATATTTTGACCTTTATAAACCTTCTATTTGTTCAAAAAAGGGTAGATTTCTATTCTAATCGGTTTCTGGACCTTTATACTAATCTATTAAACTTTGGTCAAACTTGGTCAACCTTGTTTGACCAAAGCTTCCATTGCCTTAAAGATGCGATTATTTTTCTTCTAATAGGTTAAAAATTATATTTTAACTTTTATAAACCTTCTACTTGTTCAAAAAAGGGTAGATTTCCGTTGTAATCGGTTTTTGGACCTTTATACTAATCTATTAAACTTTGGTCCAACTTAGTCAACCTTGTTTGTCCAAAGCTTCCATTGGCTTAAAGATGCGATTATCTTTCTTCTAGTGGGTTAAAAACTAAATTTAGACCAATATAAACCTTCTATTTTTTGAAAAAAGGGTAGATTTCCATTGTAATCGGTTTTTTGACCTTTATTCTAATCTATTAAACTTTGGTCAAACTTGGTCAACCTTGTTTGACCAAAGCTTCCATTGGCTTAAAGATGCGATTATCTTTCTTCTAGTGAGTTAAAAAATATATTTAGACCTTTATAAAGCTTCTATTTGTTCAAAAAAGGGTAGAATTCTATTAAATTTGGTTTTTGGACCGTTATTCTAATCTATTAAACTTTAGTCAAACTTGGTCAACCTTGTTTGACCAAAGCTTCCATTTGCTTAAAGATGCGATTATCTTTCTTCTAGTGGGTTAAAAACTATATTAAGACCTTTATAAACTTTCTATTTGTTCAAAAAAGGGTAGATTCCCATTGTAATATTTTTTTGAACCTTTATTCTAATCTATTAAACTTTGGTCAAACTTGGTCAACCTTGTTTGACCAAAGCTTCCATTGCCTTAAAGATGCGGTTATCTTTCTTCTAGTGGGCTAAAAACTATGTTTAGACCTTTATAAACCTTCAATTTTTTGATAGAAGGGTAGATTTCCATCGTAATTGGTTTTTGGACCTTTATTCTAATCTATTAAACTTTGGTCAAACTTGGTCAACCTTGTTTGACCATAGCTTCCATTGGCTTAAAGATGCGATTATCTTTCTTCTAATAGGCTAAAAATTATATTAAGACCTTTATCAACTTACTATTTGTTAAAAAAAAGGGTAGATTCCCATTGTAATCGGTTTTTGAAGCTTTATTCTAATCTATTAAACTTTAGTCAAACTTGGTCAACCTTGTTTGACCAAAGCTTCCATTGGCTTAAAGATGCGATTATCTTTCTTCTAGTGGGTTAAAAACTATATTTAGACCTTTATAAACTTTCTATTTGTTCAAAAAAGGGTAGATTCCCATTGTAATCGGTTTTTGAACATTTATCCTAATCTATTAAACTTTGGTCAAACTTGGTCAACTTTGTTTAACCAAAGCTTCAATTGGCTTAAAGTTTCGATTATCTTTCTTCTAATATGTTAAAAATTATATTTTAACCTTTATAAACCTTCTTTTTGTTCTAAAAAGGGTAGATTTCCATTCTAATCGGTTTTTGGACCTTTATACTAATCTATTAAACTTTGGTCAAACTTGGTCAACCTTGTTTGACCAAAGCTTCCATTGGCTTAATGATGGGATTATCTTTCTTCTAATAGGTTAAAAATTATATTTAGACCTTTATAAACCTTCTATTTGTTCAAAAAAGGGTAGATTTCCATTGTAATCGGTTTTTGGACCTTTATACTAATCGATTAAACTTTGGTCAAACTTGGTCAACCTTGTTTGACCAAAGCTTCCATTGGCTTAAAGATGCGATTATCTTTCTTCTAGTGGTTTAAAAACTATATTTAGACCTTTATAAAGCTTTTATTTGTTCAAAAAAGGGTGGATTTCCATTAAAATCGGTTTTTGGACCTTTATTCTAATCTATTAAACTTTAGTCAAACTTGGTCAAACTTGTTTGACCTTGACCAAAGCTTCCATTGGCTTAAAGATGCGGTTATCTTTCTTCTAGTGGGTTAAAAACTGTATTAAGACCTCTATAAACTTTCTATTTGTTCAAAAAATGGTAGATTCCCATTGTAATCGGTTTTTGAACCTTTATTCTAATCTATTAAACTTTGGTCAAACTTGGTCAACCTTGTTTGACCAAAGCTTCCATTGGCTTAAAGATGTGATTATCTTTCTTCTAGTGGGTTAAAAACTATATTTAGACCTTTATAAAGCTTTTATTTGTTCAAAAAAGGGTGGATTTCCATTAAAATCGGTTTTTGGTCCTTTATTCTAATCTATTAAACTTTAGTCAAACTTGGTCAAACTTGGTCAAACTTGTTTGACCAAAGCTTCCATTGGCTTAAAGATGCGGTTATCTTTTTTCTAGTGGGTTAAAAACTGTATTAAGACCTCTATAAACTTTCTATTTGTTAAAAAAATGGTAGATTCCCATTGTAATCGTTTTTTGAACCTCTATTCTAATCTATTAAACATTGGTCAAACATGGTCAACCTTGTTTGACCAAAGCTTCCATTGGCTTAAAGATGCGGTTATCTTTCTTCTAGTGGGTTAAAAACTGTATTTAGACCTCTATAAACTTTCTATTTGTTCAAAAAATGGTAGATTCCCATTGTAATCGGTTTTTGGACCTTTATTCTAATCTATTAAACTTTGGTCAAATTTGGTCAACCGTGTTTGACCATAGCTTCCATTGGCTTAAAGATGCATTATCTTTTTTCTAATAGGTTAAAAATTATATTTTAACTTTTATAAACCATCTATTTGTTCAAAAAAGGGTAGATTTCCATTGTAATCGGTTTTTGGACCTTTATACTAATCTATTAAACTTTGGTCAAACTTGGTCAACCTTGTTTGACCAAAGCTTCCATTGGCTTAAAGATGCGATTATCTTTCTTCTAGTGGGTTAAAAACTATATTTAGACCATTATAAACCTTCTATTTTTTGAAAAAAGGGTAGATTTCGATTGTAATCGGTTTTTGGACCTTTATTCTAATCTATTAAACTTTGGTCAAGCTTGGTCAACCTTGTTTGACCATAGCTTCCATTGGCTTAAAGATGCGATTATCTTTCTTCTAATAGGCTAAAAATTATATTTTGACCTTTATAAACCTTCTATTTGTTCAAAAAAGGGTAGATTTCTATTCTAATCGGTTTCTGGACCTTTATACTAATCTATTAAACTTTGGTCAAACTTGGTCAACCTTGTTTGACCAAAGCTTCCATTGCCTTAAAGATGCGATTATTTTTCTTCTAATAGGTTAAAAATTATATTTTAACTTTTATAAACCTTCTACTTGTTCAAAAAAGGGTAGATTTCCGTTGTAATCGGTTTTTGGACCTTTATACTAATCTATTAAACTTTGGTCCAACTTAGTCAACCTTGTTTGTCCAAAGCTTCCATTGGCTTAAAGATGCGATTATCTTTCTTCTAGTGGGTTAAAAACTAAATTTAGACCAATATAAACCTTCTATTTTTTGAAAAAAGGGTAGATTTCCATTGTAATCGGTTTTTGGACATTTATTCTAATCTATTAAACTTTGGTCAAACTTGGTCAACCTTGTTTGACCAAAGCTTCCATTGGCTTAAAGATGCGATTATCTTTCTTCTAGTGAGTTAAAAAATATATTTAGACCTTTATAAAGCTTCTATTTGTTCAAAAAAGGGTAGAATTCTATTAAATTTGGTTTTTGGACCGTTATTCTAATCTATTAAACTTTAGTCAAACTTGGTCAACCTTGTTTGACCAAAGCTTCCATTTGCTTAAAGATGCGATTATCTTTCTTCTAGTGGGTTAAAAACTATATTAAGACCTTTATAAACTTTCTATTTGTTCAAAAAAGGGTAGATTCCCATTGTAATATTTTTTTGAACCTTTATTCTAATCTATTAAACTTTGGTCAAACTTGGTCAACCTTGTTTGACCAAAGCTTCCATTGCCTTAAAGATGCGGTTATCTTTCTTCTAGTGGGCTAAAAACTATGTTTAGACCTTTATAAACCTTCAATTTTTTGATAGAAGGGTAGATTTCCATTGTAATTGGTTTTTGGACCTTTATTCTAATCTATTAAACTTTGGTCAAACTTGGTCAACCTTGTTTGACCATAGCTTCCATTGGCTTAAAGATGCGATTATCTTTCTTCTAATAGGCTAAAAATTATATTAAGACCTTTATCAACTTACTATTTGTTAAAAAAAAGGGTAGATTCCCATTGTAATCGGTTTTTGAACCTTTATTCTAATCTATTAAACTTTAGTCAAACTTGGTCAACCTTGTTTGACCAAAGCTTCCATTGGCTTAAAGATGCGATTATCTTTCTTCTAGTGGGTTAAAAACTATAATTAGACCTTTATAAACTTTCTATTTGTTCAAAAAAGGGTAGATTCCCATTGTAATCGGTTTTTGAACATTTATCCTAATCTATTAAACTTTGGTCAAACTTGGTCAACTTTGTTTAACCAAAGCTTCAATTGGCTTAAAGTTTCGATTATCTTTCTTCTAATATGTTAAAAATTATATTTTAACCTTTATAAACCGTCTTTTTGTTCAAAAAAGGGTAGATTTCCATTCTAATCGGTTTTTGGACCTTTATACTAATCTATTAAACTTTGGTCAAACTTGGTCAACCTTGTTTGACCAAAGCTTCCATTGGCTTAATGATGGGATTATCTTTCTTCTAATAGGTTAAAAATTATATTTAGACCTTTATAAACCTTCTATTTGTTCAAAAAAGGGTAGATTTCCATTGTAATCGGTTTTTGGACCTTTATACTAATCGATTAAACTTTGGTCAAACTTGGTCAACCTTGTTTGACCAAAGCTTCCATTGGCTTAAAGATGCGATTATCTTTCTTCTAGTGGTTTAAAAACTATATTTAGACCTTTATAAAGCTTTTATTTGTTCAAAAAAGGGTGGATTTCCATTAAAATCGGTTTTTGGACCTTTATTCTAATCTATTAAACTTTAGTCAAACTTGGTCAAACTTGTTTGACCAAAGCTTCCATTGGCTTAAAGATGCGGTTATCTTTCTTCTAGTGGGTTAAAAACTGTATTAAGACCTCTATAAACTTTCTATTTGTTCAAAAAATGGTAGATTCCCATTGTAATCGGTTTTTGAACCTTTATTCTAATCTATTAAACTTTGGTCAAACTTGGTCAACCTTGTTTGACCAAAGCTTCCATTGGCTTAAAGATGTGATTATCTTTCTTCTAGTGGGTTAAAAACTATATTTAGACCTTTATAAAGCTTTTATTTGTTCAAAAAAGGGTGGATTTCCATTAAAATCGGTTTTTCGACCTTTATTCTAATCTATTAAACTTTAGTCAAACTTGGTCAAACTTGGTCAAACTTGTTTGACCAAAGCTTTCATTGGCTTAAAGATGCGGTTATCTTTCTTCTAGTGGGTTAAAAACTGTATTAAGACCTCTATAAACTTTCTATTTGTTCAAAAAATGGTAGATTCCCATTGTAATCGTTTTTTGAACCTCTATTCTAATCTATTAAACATTGGTCAAACATGGTCAACCTTGTTTGCCAAAGCTTCCATTGGCTTAAAGATGCGGTTATCTTTCTTCTAGTGGGTTAAAAACTGTATTTAGACCTCTATAAACTTTCTATTTGTTCAAAAAATGGTAGATTCCCATTGTAATCGGTTTTTGGACCTTTATTCTAATCTATTAAACTTTGGTCAAATTTGGTCAACCGTGTTTGACCATAGCTTCCATTGGCTTAAAGATGCATTATCTTTTTTCTAATAGGTTAAAAATTATATTTTAACTTTTATAAACCATCTATTTGTTCAAAAAAGGGTAGATTTCCATTGTAATCGGTTTTTGGACCTTTATACTAATCTATTAAACTTTGGTCAAACTTGGTCAACCTTGTTTGACCAAAGCTTCCATTGGCTTAAAGATGCGATTATCTTTCTTCTAGTGGGTTAAAAACTATATTTAGACCATTATAAACCTTCTATTTTTTGAAAAAAGGGTAGATTTCCATTGTAATCGGTTTTTGGACCTTTATTCTAATCTATTAAACTTTGGTCAAGCTTGGTCAACCTTGTTTGACCATAGCTTCCATTGGCTTAAAGATGCGATTATCTTTCTTCTAATAGGCTAAAAATTATATTTTGACCTTTATAAACCTTCTATTTGTTCAAAAAAGGGTAGATTTCTATTCTAATCGGTTTCTGGACCTTTATACTAATCTATTAAACTTTGGTCAAACTTGGTCAACCTTGTTTGACCAAAGCTTCCATTGCCTTAAAGATGCGATTATTTTTCTTCTAATAGGTTAAAAATTATATTTTAACTTTTATAAACCTTCTACTTGTTCAAAAAAGGGTAGATTTCCGTTGTAATCGGTTTTTGGACCTTTATACTAATCTATTAAACTTTGGTCCAACTTAGTCAACCTTGTTTGTCCAAAGCTTCCATTGGCTTAAAGATGCGATTATCTTTCTTCTAGTGGGTTAAAAACTAAATTTAGACCAATATAAACCTTCTATTTTTTGAAAAAAGGGTAGATTTCCATTGTAATCGGTTTTTGGACCTTTATTCTAATCTATTAAACTTTGGTCAAACTTGGTCAACCTTGTTTGACCACAGCTTCCATTGGCTTAAAGATGCGATTATCTTTCTTCTAGTGAGTAAAAAAATATATTTAGACCTTTATAAAACTTCTATTTGTTCAAAAAAGGGTAGAATTCTATTAAATTTGGTTTTTGGACCGTTATTCTAATCTATTAAACTTTAGTCAAACTTGGTCAACCTTGTTTGACCAAAGCTTCCATTTGCTTAAAGATGCGATTATCTTTCTTCTAGTGGGTTAAAAACTATATTAAGACCTTTATAAACTTTCTATTTGTTCAAAAAAGGGTAGATTCCCATTGTAATATTTTTTTGAACCTTTATTCTAATCTATTAAACTTTGGTCAAACTTGGTCAACCTTGTTTGACCAAAGCTTCCATTGGCTTAAAGATGCGGTTATCTTTCTTCTAGTGGGCTAAAAACTATATTTAGACCTTTATAAACCTTCAATTTTTTGATAGAAGGGTAGATTTCCATTGTAATTGGTTTTTGGACCTTTATTCTAATCTATTAAACTTTGGTCAAACTTGGTCAACCTTGTTTGACCATAGCTTCCATTGGCTTAAAGATGCGATTATCTTTCTTCTAATAGGCTAAAAATTATATTAAGACCTTTATCAACTTACTATTTGTTAAAAAAAAGGGTAGATTCCCATTGTAATCGGTTTTTGAACCTTTATTCTAATCTATTAAACTTTAGTCAAACTTGGTCAACCTTGTTTGACCAAAGCTTCCATTGGCTTAAAGATGCGATTATCTTTCTTCTAGTGGGTTAAAAACTATATTTAGACCTTTATAAACTTTCTATTTGTTCAAAAAAGGGTAGATTCCCATTGTAATCGGTTTTTGAACATTTATCCTAATCTATTAAACTTTGGTCAAACTTGGTCAACTTTGTTTAACCAAAGCTTCAATTGGCTTAAAGTTTCGATTATCTTTCTTCTAATATGTTAAAAATTATATTTTAACCTTTATAAACCGTCTTTTTGTTCAAAAAAGGGTAGATTTCCATTCTAATCGGTTTTTGGACCTTTATACTAATCTATTAAACTTTGGTCAAACTTGGTCAACCTTGTTTGACCAAAGCTTCCATTGGCTTAATGATGGGATTATCTTTCTTCTAATAGGTTAAAAATTATATTTAGACCTTTATAAACCTTCTATTTGTTCAAAAAAGGGTAGATTTCCATTGTAATCGGTTTTTGGACCTTTATACTAATCGATTAAACTTTGGTCAAACTTGGTCAACCTTGTTTGACCAAAGCTTCCATTGGCTTAAAGATGCGATTATCTTTCTTCTAGTGGTTTAAAAACTATATTTAGACCTTTCTAAAGCTTTTATTTGTTCATAAAAGGGTGGATTTCCATTAAAATCGGTTTTTGGACCTTTATTCTAATCTATTAAACTTTAGTCAAACTTGGTCAAACTTGTTTGACCAAAGCTTCCATTGGCTTAAAGATGCGGTTATCTTTCTTCTAGTGGGTTAAAAACTGTATTAAGACCTCTATAAACTTTCTATTTGTTCAAAAAATGGTAGATTCCCATTGTAATCGGTTTTTGAACCTTTATTCTAATCTATTAAACTTTGGTCAAACTTGGTCAACCTTGTTTGACCAAAGCTTCCATTGGCTTAAAGATGTGATTATCTTTCTTCTAGTGGGTTAAAAACTATATTTAGACCTTTATAAAGCTTTTATTTGTTCAAAAAAGGGTGGATTTCCATTAAAATCGGTTTTTCGACCTTTATTCTAATCTATTAAACTTTAGTCAAACTTGGTCAAACTTGGTCAAACTTGTTTGACCAAAGCTTCCATTGGCTTAAAGATGCGGTTATCTTTCTTCTAGTGGGTTAAAAACTGTATTAAGACCTCTATAAACTTTCTATTTGTTCAAAAAATGGTAGATTCCCATTGTAATCGTTTTTTGAACCTTTATTCTAATCTATTAAACATTGGTCAAACATGGTCAACCTTGTTTGACCAAAGCTTCCATTGGCTTAAAGATGCGGTTATCTTTCTTCTGGTGGGTTAAAAACTGTATTTAGACCTCTATAAACTTTCTATTTGTTCAAAAAATGGTAGATTCCAATTGTAATCGGTTTTTGGACCTTTATTCTAATCTATTAAACTTTGGTCAAATTTGGTCAACCGTGTTTGACCATAGCTTCCATTGGCTTAAAGATGCGATTATCTTTTTTCTAATAGGTTAAAAATTATATTTTAACTTTTATAAACCTTCTATTTGTTCAAAAAAGGGTAGATTTCCATTGTAATCGGTTTTTGGACCTTTATACTAATCTATTAAACTTTGGTCAAACTTGGTCAACCTTGTTTGACCAAAGCTTCCATTGGCTTAAAGATGCGATTATCTTTCTTCTAGTGGGTTAAAAACTATATTTAGACCATTATAAACCTTCTATTTTTTGAAAAAAGGGTAGATTTCCATTGTAATCGGTTTTTGGACCTTTATTCTAATCTATTAAACTTTGGTCAAGCTTGGTCAACCTTGTTTGACCATAGCTTCCATTGGCTTAAAGATGCGATTATCTTTCTTCTAATAGGCTAAAAATTATATTTTGACCTTTATAAACCTTCTATTTGTTCAAAAAGGGGAGATTTCTATTCTAATCGGTTTCTGGACCTTTATACTAATCTATTAAACTTTGGTCAAACTTGGTCAACCTTGTTTGACCAAAGCTTCCATTGCCTTAAAGATGCGATTATTTTTCTTCTAATAGGTTAAAAATTATATTTTAACTTTTATAAACCTTCTACTTGTTCAAAAAAGGGTAGATTTCCGTTGTAATCGGTTTTTGGACCTTTATACTAATCTATTAAACTTTGGTCCAACTTAGTCAACCTTGTTTGTCCAAAGCTTCCATTGGCTTAAAGATGCGATTATCTTTCTTCTAGTGGGTTAAAAACTAAATTTAGACCAATATAAACCTTCTATTTTTTGAAAAAAGGGTAGATTTCCATTGTAATCGGTTTTTGGACCTTTATTCTAATCTATTAAACTTTGGTCAAACTTGGTCAACCTTGTTTGACCACAGCTTCCATTGGCTTAAAGATGCGATTATCTTTCTTCTAGTGGGTTAAAAACTAATTTACACCTTTATAAAGCTTCTATTTGTTCAAAAAACGGTAGATTCCCATTGTAATCGGTTTTTGAATCTTTATCCTAATCTATTAAACTTTGGTCAAACTTGGTCAACCTTGTTTAACAAAAGCTTCAATTGGCTTAAAGTTGCGATTATCTTTCTTCTAATATGTTAAAAATTATATTTTGACCTTTATAAACCTTCTATTTGTTCAAAAAAGGGTAGATTTCCATTCTAATCGGTTTTTGGACCTTTATACTAATCTATTAAACTTTGATCAAACTTGGTCAACCTTGTTTGACCAAAGCTTCCATTGGCTTAAAGATGCGATTATCTTTCTTCCAGTGGGTTAAAAACTATATTTAGACCTTTATAAAGCTTTTATTTCTTCAAGAAAGGGTGGATTTCCATTACAATCGGTTTTTGGACCTTAATTCTAATCTATTAAACTTTAGTCAAACTTGGTCAACCTTGTTTGACCAAAGCTTCCATTGGCTTAAAGATGTGATTATCTTTCTTCTAGTGAGTTAAAAAATATATTTAGACCTTTATAAAGCTTCTATTTGTTCAAAAAAGGGTAGAATTCTATTAAAATTGGTTTTTTTACCATTATTCTCATCTATTAAACTTTAGTCAAACTTGGTCAACCTTGTTTGACCAAAGCTTCCATTTACTTAAAGATGCGATTATCTTTCTTCTAATAGGTTAAAAATTATATTTTAACTTTTATAAACCTTCTACTTGTTCAAAAAAGGGTAGATTTCCGTTGTAATCGGTTTTTGGACCTTTATACTAATCTATTAAACTTTGGTCCAACTTAGTCAACCTTGTTTGTCCAAAGCTTCCATTGGCTTAAAGATGCGATTATCTTTCTTCTAGTGGGTTAAAAACTAAATTTAGACCAATATAAACCTTCTATTTTTTGAAAAAAGGGTAGATTTCCATTGTAATCGGTTTTTGGACCTTTATTCTAATCTATTAAACTTTGGTCAAACTTGGTCAACCTTGTTTGACCAAAGCTTCCATTGGCTTAAAGATGCGATTATCTTTCTTCTAGTGAGTTAAAAAATATATTTAGACCTTTATAAAGCTTCTATTTGTTCAAAAAAGGGTAGAATTCTATTAAATTTGGTTTTTGGACCGTTATTCTATTCTATTAAACTTTAGTCAAACTTGGTCAACCTTGTTTGACCAAAGCTTCCATTTGCTTAAAGATGCGATTATCTTTCTTCTAGTGGGTTAAAAACTATATTAAGACCTTTATAAACTTTCTATTTGTTCAAAAAAGGGTAGATTCCCATTGTAATATTTTTTTGAACCTTTATTCTAATCTATTAAACTTTGGTCAAACTTGGTCAACCTTGTTTGACCAAAGCTTCCATTGCCTTAAAGATGCGGTTATCTTTCTTCTAGTGGGCTAAAAACTATGTTTAGACCTTTATAAACCTTCAATTTTTTGATAGAAGGGTAGATTTCCATTGTAATTGGTTTTTGGACCTTTATTCTAATCTATTAAACTTTGGTCAAACTTGGTCAACCTTGTTTGACCATAGCTTCCATTGGCTTAAAGATGCGATTATCTTTCTTCTAATAGGCTAAAAATTATATTAAGACCTTTATCAACTTACTATTTGTTAAAAAAAAGGGTAGATTCCCATTGTAATCGGTTTTTGAACCTTTATTCTAATCTATTAAACTTTAGTCAAACTTGGTCAACCTTGTTTGACCAAAGCTTCCATTGGCTTAAAGATGCGATTATCTTTCTTCTAGTGGGTTAAAAACTATATTTAGACCTTTATAAACTTTCTATTTGTTCAAAAAAGGGTAGATTCCCATTGTAATCGGTTTTTGAACATTTATCCTAATCTATTAAACTTTGGTCAAACTTGGTCAACTTTGTTTAACCAAAGCTTCAATTGGCTTAAAGTTTCGATTATCTTTCTTCTAATATGTTAAAAATTATATTTTAACCTTTATAAACCGTCTTTTTGTTCAAAAAAGGGTAGATTTCCATTCTAATCGGTTTTTGGACCTTTATACTAATCTATTAAACTTTGGTCAAACTTGGTCAACCTTGTTTGACCAAAGCTTCCATTGGCTTAATGATGGGATTATCTTTCTTCTAATAGGTTAAAAATTATATTTAGACCTTTATAAACCTTCTATTTGTTCAAAAAAGGGTAGATTTCCATTGTAATCGGTTTTTGGACCTTTATACTAATCGATTAAACTTTGGTCAAACTTGGTCAACCTTGTTTGACCAAAGCTTCCATTGGCTTAAAGATGCGATTATCTTTCTTCTAGTGGTTTAAAAACTATATTTAGACCTTTCTAAAGCTTTTATTTGTTCATAAAAGGGTGGATTTCCATTAAAATCGGTTTTTGGACCTTTATTCTAATCTATTAAACTTTAGTCAAACTTGGTCAAACTTGTTTGACCAAAGCTTCCATTGGCTTAAAGATGCGGTTATCTTTCTTCTAGTGGGTTAAAATCTGTATTAAGACCTCTATAAACTTTCTATTTGTTCAAAAAATGGTAGATTCCCATTGTAATCGGTTTTTGAACCTTTATTCTAATCTATTAAACTTTGGTCAAACTTGGTCAACCTTGTTTGACCAAAGCTTCCATTGGCTTAAAGATGTGATTATCTTTCTTCTAGTGGGTTAAAAACTATATTTAGACCTTTATAAAGCTTTTATTTGTTCAAAAAAGGGTGGATTTCCATTAAAACGGTTTTTCGACCTTTATTCTAATCTATTAAACTTTAGTCAAACTTGGTCAAACTTGGTCAAACTTGTTTGACCAAAGCTTCCATTGGCTTAAAGATGCGGTTATCTTTCTTCTAGTGGGTTAAAAACTGTATTAAGACCTCTATAAACTTTCTATTTGTTCAAAAAATGGTAGATTCCCATTGTAATCGTTTTTTGAACCTTTATTCTAATCTATTAAACATTGGTCAAACATGGTCAACCTTGTTTGACCAAAGCTTCCATTGGCTTAAAGATGCGGTTATCTTTCTTCTGGTGGGTTAAAAACTGTATTTAGACCTCTATAAACTTTCTATTTGTTCAAAAAATGGTAGATTCCCATTGTAATCGGTTTTTGGACCTTTATTCTAATCTATTAAACTTTGGTCAACCGTGTTTGACCATAGCTTCCATTGGCTTAAAGATGCGATTATCTTTTTGCTAATAGGTTAAAAATTATATTTTAACTTTTATAAACCTTCTATTTGTTCAAAAAAGGGTAGATTTCCATTGTAATCGGTTTTTGGACCTTTATACTAATCTATTAAACTTTGGTCAAACTTGGTCAACCTTGTTTGACCAAAGCTTCCATTGGCTTAAAGATGCGATTATCTTTCTTCTAGTGGGTTAAAAACTATATTTAGACCATTATAAACCTTCTATTTTTTGAAAAAAGGGTAGATTTCCATTGTAATCGGTTTTTGGACCTTTATTCTAATCTATTAAACTTTGGTCAAGCTTGGTCAACCTTGTTTGACCATAGCTTCCATTGGCTTAAAGATGCGATTATCTTTCTTCTAATAGGCTAAAAATTATATTTTGACCTTTATAAACCTTCTATTTGTTCAAAAAGGGTAGATTTCTATTCTAATCGGTTTCTGGACCTTTATACTAATCTATTAAACTTTGGTCAAACTTGGTCAACCTTGTTTGACCAAAGCTTCCATTGCCTTAAAGATGCGATTATTTTTCTTCTAATAGGTTAAAAATTATATTTTAACTTTTATAAACCTTCTACTTGTTCAAAAAAGGGTAGATTTCCGTTGTAATCGGTTTTTGGACCTTTATACTAATCTATTAAACTTTGGTCCAACTTAGTCAACCTTGTTTGTCCAAAGCTTCCATTGGCTTAAAGATGCGATTATCTTTCTTCTAGTGGGTTAAAAACTAAATTTAGACCAATATAAACCTTCTATTTTTTGAAAAAAGGGTAGATTTCCATTGTAATCGGTTTTTGGACCTTTATTCTAATCTATTAAACTTTGGTCAAACTTGGTCAACCTTGTTTGACCACAGCTTCCATTGGCTTAAAGATGCGATTATCTTTCTTCTAGTGGGTTAAAAACTAATTTACACCTTTATAAAGCTTCTATTTGTTCAAAAAACGGTAGATTCCCATTGTAATCGGTTTTTGAATCTTTATCCTAATCTATTAAACTTTGGTCAAACTTGGTCAACCTTGTTTAACAAAAGCTTCAATTGGCTTAAAGTTGCGATTATCTTTCTTCTAATATGTTAAAAATTATATTTTGACCTTTATAAACCTTCTATTTGTTCAAAAAAGGGTAGATTTCCATTCTAATCGGTTTTTGGACCTTTATACTAATCTATTAAACTTTGATCAAACTTGGTCAACCTTGTTTGACCAAAGCTTCCATTGGCTTAAAGATGCGATTATCTTTCTTCCAGTGGGTTAAAAACTATATTTAGACCTTTATAAAGCTTTTATTTGTTCAAGAAAGGGTGGATTTCCATTACAATCGGTTTTTGGACCTTAATTCTAATCTATTAAACTTTAGTCAAACTTGGTCAACCTTGTTTGACCAAAGCTTCCATTGGCTTAAAGATGTGATTATCTTTCTTCTAGTGAGTTAAAAAATATATTTAGACCTTTATAAAGCTTCTATTTGTTCAAAAAAGGGTAGAATTCTATTAAAATTGGTTTTTTACCGTTATTCTCATCTATTAAACTTTAGTCAAACTTGGTCAACCTTGTTTGACCAAAGCTTCCATTTACTTAAAGATGCGATTATCTTTCTTCTAGTGGGTTAAAAACTATATTTAGACCTTTATAAACTTTCTATTTGTTTAAAAAAGGGTAGATTCCCATTGTAATCGTTTTTTGAACCTTTATTCTAATCTATTAAACTTTGGTCAAACTTGGTCAACCTTGTTTGACCAAAGCTTCCATTGGCTTAAAGATGCGGTTATCTTTCTTATAGTGGGCTAAAAACTATATTTAGACCTTTATAAACCTTCAATTTTTTGATAGAAGGGTAGATTTCCATTTTAATTGGTTTTTGGACCATTATTCTAATCTATTAAACTTTGGTCAAACTTGGTCAACCTTGTTTGACCATAGCTTCCATTGGCTTAAAGTTGCAATTATCTTTCTTCTAATAGGCTAAAAATTATATTAAGACCTTTATAAACTTACTATTTGTTAAAAAAAAAGGTAGATTCCCATTGTAATAGGTTTTTGAACCTTTATTCTAATCTATTAAACTTTTGTCAAACTTGGTCAACCTTGTTTGACCAAAGCTTCCATTGGCTTAAAGATGCGATTATCTTTCTTCTAGTGGGTTAAAAACTATATTTAGACCTTTATAAACTCTCTATTTGTTCAAAAAAGGGTAGATTCCCATTGTAATCGGTTTTTGAACATTTATCCTAATCTATTAAACTTTGGTCAAACTTGGTCAACCTTGTTTAACCAAAGCTTCAATTGGCTTAAAGTTTTGATTATCTTTCTTCTAATATGTTAAAAATTATATTTTAACCTTTATAAACCTTCTATTTGGTCAAAAAAGGGTATATTTCCATTCTAATCGGTTGTTGGACCTTTATACTAATAGATTAAAGTTTGGTCAAACTTGGTCAACCTTGTTTGACCAAAGCTTCCATTGGCTTAAAGATGCGATTATCTTTCTTCTAGTGGGTTAAAAACTATATTTAGACCTTTATAAAGCTTTTATTTGTTCAAAAAAGGGTGGATTTCCATTAAAATCGGTTTTTGGACCTTTATTCTAATGTATTAAACTTTAGTCAAACTTGGTCAAACTTGGTCAACCTTGTTTGACCAAATCTTCCATTGGCTTAAAGATGCGATTATCTTTCTTCTAGTGAGTTAAAAAATATATTTAGACCTTTATAAAGCTTCTATTTGTTCAAAAAAGGGTAGAATTCTATTAAAATCGGTTTTTGAACCCTTATTCTAATGTATTAAACTTTTGTCAAACTTGGTCAGCCTTGTTTGACCAAAGCTTCCATTGGCTTAAAGATGCGATTATCTTTCTTCCAGTGGGTTAAAAACTATATTTAGACCTTTATAAAGCTTTTATTTGTTCAAAAAACGGTGGATTTCCATTAAAATCGGTTTTTGAACCTTTATTCTAATCTATTAAACTTTAGTCAAACTTGGTCAACCTTGTTTGACCAAAGCTTCCATTGGCTTAAAGATGCGGTTATCTTTCTTCTAGTGGGTTAAAAACTATATTTAGACCTTTATAAACCTTCAATTTTTTGATAGAAGGGTAGATTTCCATTGTAATCGGTTTTTGGACCTTTATTCAAATCTATTAAACTTTGGTCAAACTTGGTCAACCTTGTTTGACCATAGCTTCTATTGGCTTAAAGATGCGATTATCTTTCTTCTAATAGGCTAAAAATTATGTTAAGACCTTTATAAACTTACTATTTGTTTAAAAAAGGGTAGATTCCCATTGTAATCGGTTTTTGAACCTTTATTCTAATCTATTAAACTTTAGTCAAACTTGTTTGACCAAAGCTTCCATTGGCTTAAAGATGCGATTATCTTTCTTCTAGTGGGTTAAAAACTATATTTAGACCTTTATAAACTTTCTATTTGTTCAATAAAGGGTAGATTCCCATTGTAATCGGTTTTTGAACCTTTATTCTAATCTATTAAACTTAAGTCAAACTTGGTCAACCATGTTTGACCAAAGCTTCCATTGGCTTAAAGATGCGATTATCTTTCTTCTAGTGGGTTAAAAACTATATTTAGACCTTTATAAACTTTCTATTTGTTCAAAAAAGGGTAGATTCCAATTGTAATCGGTTTTTGAACATTTATCCTAATCAATTAAACTTTGGTCAAACTTGGTGAACCTTGTTTAACCAAAGCTTCAATTGGCTTAAAGTTTCGATTATCTTTCTTCTAATATGTTAAAAATTATATTTTAACCTTTCCATTGTAATCGGTTTTTGGACCTTTATACTAATCTATTAAACTTTGGTCAAACTTGGTCAACCTTGTTTGACCAAAGCTTCCATTGGCTTAAAGATGCGATTATCCTTTTTCTAGTGGGTTAAAAATTATATTTAGACCTTTATAAAGCATCTATTTGTTCTAAAAAGGGTAGATTTCCATTAAAATCGGTTTTTGGACCTTTATTCTAATCTTTTAAACTTTAGTCAAACTTGGTCAACCTTGTTTGACCAAAGCTTCCATTGGCTTAAAGATGCGATTATATTTCTTCTAGTGGGTTAAAAACTATATTTAGACCTTTATAAAGCTTCTATTTGTTCAAAAAAGGGTAGATTTCCATTAAAATCGGTTTTTGGACCTTTATTCTATCTAATCTATTAAACTTTGGTCAAACTTTGTCAACCTTGTTTTACCAAAGCTTCCGTGAGCTTGAAGATGCGATTATCTTTCTTCTAGTGAGTTAAAAACTATATTTAGACCTTTATAAACTTTCTATTTGTTCAAAAAATGGGTAGATTGTTGGAACAAAATATGTGTTAATACACACCCTTAAGTTTTGATGATAACAAAGTATTAAATGGACAATTGATGGTACTAATGTTTAAATTAAGTGTAGGAGAATTCAACGTTTAATCAAGAGCACACTGAATTTAAACTCTGTTGAAACCAATGGAAGTCTGAATATTTAGACTCCGAAAGAGATCAGATGCTACAACGTGGTCAGAAGCTATACAAAGTTCAGAAGATCAAAGTAGATCAGAACGTCTGAAGCTGTTCAGGGACTCAGAGGAGTTCAGAAGCTCAAGGATGTTCAGAAGCCTACAAGAGTTTAGAGGCTGTCTGCTAGTCATAAGTCATTCAGAGGATGAAGACGTTCAGAAGCTGAATTACGAAAGACTATCAGAGGCCAACCATTCAAAGACCAATCAGACTCCAAGTTATCAAAGGTTCATCAGAAGCAAAGGAATTCCCAGTCATCAGAGGGCTACATCAACTACAACTTATCAAGCCTGATGACTTGTTCTAAGGTCAACTAAATTGCAACGGTCACAAAGGATGTGATCTCTCTCTCTCGGAGCTAGTTGTACCTTATAACTGTACTATTGGACAGACAACAAAGGTGATGCTTCTCTGCGAAAGAACATGTGGCTTTACTCAACGGATCTTCAAGTCTACAGCTGTCCAAGTTACAACGGGAATTTCTCCAACGTCTCAATGTCTTTCTCAACTCATATAAATATGCCAAAGAAAGAATTGATGACTAGCGCTAAACATTAGATAAAATCTCTCAGAAGAAAGTGAGAATTTGCATTGTAATAGATAATATCTCTCAAATGAAGTGAGCATAGAAACTAGCTTAGAGCCTCTGAAGTTATTAGGTTTGTAATAAGTCTTAAGCTCTTAAGTTAGTAGTAAGTGTTCTGCTTAGTGTAGAAGCAAGAAAGTCTTCTGCTTAGTGTAGAAGCACGTAACTCTCAATCTTAGTGATTAGAGCAGTGAAGTCTAGAGCCTGAGTGCTTGAGCAAGGAAGCCTCTGATCTTGTGTGATCAGAGCAAGGAAGTCTCTTTGTCTTGTGTGACTTAGAGCAGGAAGTCTCAAGCTTGTGTGCTTAAGCAAGGAAGTCTTTGATCTTGTGTGATCAAAGCAAGGAAGTCTCTATGTCTTGTGTGACTAAGTGCAGGAAGTCTTGAGCTTGTGTGCTTGAGCAACTATTGTAATCCTAGTGATTATAGTAAAACTCTCTTGGAAACAAGGAGACTGGAGTACTCTCAATTTGTGAGGGGAACCAGTATAAATTGTTGTGTGTTCTTCTCTCTCTCACTCTCTCATTTACTCCTTCATCATTCATAACGCCATAAGTTAATTGTGTGAATAATCCGCTGCGCTTTAAAGACTCTGAAAAGATTTAAATATCTTGGAAAGTTTTTTTTAAATATCCAAAACACAACTCAACCCCCCTTCTTGTGTTTTCTCCACGCACCTTCATAGATTTCCATTGTAATCGGTTTTTGAACCTTTATTTCTAATCTAATAAACTTCGGTCAAACTTGGTTAACCTTGTTTAATCAAAGCTTCAATTGGCTTAAAGTTGCGATTTTCTTTCTTCTAATAGGTTAAAAATTATATTTTGACCTTTATAAACTTTCTATTTGTTCATAAAAGGGTAGATTTCCATTCTAATCGGTTTTTGGACCATTTATATTGATCTATTAAACTTTGGTCAAACTTGGTCAACCTTGTTTGACCAAAGCTTCCATTGGCTTAAAGATGTGATTATCTTTCTTCTAGTGGGTTAAAAACTATATTTAGACCTTTATAAACCTTCTATTTTTTTATAAAAGGGTAGATTTCCATTGTAATCGGTTTTTGGACCTTTATTCTAATCTATTAAACTTTGGTCAAACTTGGTCAACCTTGTTTGACCATAGCTTCCATTGGCTTAAAGATGCGATTATCTTTCTTCTAATAGGCTAAAAATTATATTAAGACCTTTATAAACATACTATTTGTTAAAAAAAGGGTAGATTCCCATTGTAATCGGTTTTTGAACCTTTATTCTAATCTATTAAACTTTAGTCAAACTTTGTCAACCTTGTTTGACCAAAGCTTCCATTGGCTTAAAAATGCGATTATCTTTCTTCTAATAGGTTAAAAATTATATTTAGACCTTTATAAACCTTCTATTTGTTCAAAAAAGGGTAGATTTCCATTGTAATCGGTTTTTGGACCTTTATACTAATCTATTAAACTTTGGTCAAACTTGGTCAACCTTGTTTGACCAAAGCTTCCATTGGCTTAAAGATGTGATTATCTTTCTTCTAGTGGGTTAAAAACTATATTTAGACCTTTATAAACCTTCTATTTTTTTATAAAAGGGTAGATTTCCATTGTAATCGGTTTTTGGACCTATATTTTAATCTATTAAACTTTGGTCAAACTTGGTCAACCTTGTTTGACCAAAGGTTCCATTGGCTTAAAGATGCGATTATCTTTCTTCTAATAGGCTAAAAATTATATTAGGACCTTTATAAACTTACTATTTGTTAAAAAAAGGGTAGCTTCCCATTGTAATCGGTTTTTGGACTTTTATTCTAATCTATTAAACTTTGCTAAAACTTGGTCAACCTTGTTTGACCATAGCTTCCATTGGCTTAAAGATGCGATTATCTTTCTTCTAATAAGCTAAAAATTATATTAAGACGTTTATAAACTTACTATTTGTTAAAAAAAGGGTAGATTCCCATTGTAATCGGTTCTTGAACCTTTATTCTAATCTATTAAACTTTAGTCAAACTTGGTCAACCTTGTTTGACCAAGGCTTCCATTGGCTTAAAGATGCGATTATCTTTCTTCTAGTGGGTTAAAAACTATATTTCGACCTTTATAAACTTTCTATTTGTTCATAAAAGGGTAGATTCGCATTTTAATCGGTTTTTGAACCTTTATCCTAATCTATTAAACTTTGGTCAACCTTGTTTGACCAAAGCTTCCATTGGCTTAAAGTTGCGATTATCTTTCTTCTAATAGGTTAAAAATTATATTTTGACCTTTATAAACCTTCTATTTGTTCAAAAAAGGGTAGATTTCCGTTGTAATCGGTTTTTGGACCTTTATACTAATCTATTAAACTTTGGTCAAACTTGGTCAACCTTGTTTGACCAAAGCTTCCATTGGCTTAAAGATGCGATTAACTTTCTTCTAGTGGGTTAAAAACTAATTTAGACCTTTATAAAGCTTCTATTTGTTCAAAAAAGGGTAGAATTCCATTAAAATCTGTTTTTGGACCTTTATTCTAATCTATTAAGCTTTAGTCAAATTTGGTCAACCTTGATTGACCAAAGCTTCCATTGGCTTAAAGATGCGATTATATTTCTTCAAGTGGGTTAAAAACTATATTTAGACCTTTATAAACTTTCTATTTGTTCAAAAAAGGGTAGATTCTCATTGTAATCGGTTTTTGAACCTTTATCCTAATCTATTAAACTTTGGTCAAACTTGGTCAACCTTGTTTAACCAAAGCTTCAATTGGCTTAAAGTTGCGATTATCTTTCTTCTAATATGTTAAAAATTATATTTTGACCTTTATAAACCTTCTATTTGTTCAAAAAAGGGTAGATTTCCATTCTAATCGGTTTTTGGACCTTTATACTAAACTATTAAACTTTGGTCAAACTTGGTCAACCTTGTTTGACCAAATCTTCCATTGGCTTAAAGATGCGATTATCTTTCGTCTCGTGAGTTAAAAAATATATTTAGAACTTTATAAAGCTTTTATTTGTTCAAAAAAGGGTAGAATTCTATTAAAATCGGTTTTTGGACCCTTATTATAATCTATTAAACTTTAGTCAAACTTGGTCAACCTTGTTTAACCAAAGCTTCCATTGGCTTAAAGATGCGATTATCTTTCTTCTAGTGAGTTAAAAACTGTATTAAGACCTCTATAAACTTTCTATTGGTTCAAAAAATGGTAGATTCCCATTGTAATAGATTTTTGAACCTTTATTCTAATCTATTAAACTTTGGTCAAACTTGGTCAACCTTGTTTGACCAAAGCTTCCATTGGCTTAAAGATGCGGTTATCTTTCTTCTAGTGGGTTAAAAACTATATTTAGACCTTTATAAACCTTCTATTTTTAGAAAGAAGGATAGATTTCCATTGTAATCGGTTTTTGGACCTTTATTCTAATCTATTAAACTTTGGTCAAATTTGGTCAACCTTGTTTGACCATAGCTTCCATTGGCTTAAAGATGCGATTATCTTTCTTCTAATAGGCTAAAAATTATATTAACACCTTTATAAACTTACTATTTGTTAAAAAAAAGGGTAGATTCCCATTGTAATCGGTTTTTTAACCTTTATTCTAATCTATTAAACTTTAGTCAAACTTGGTCAACCTTGTCTGACCAAAGCTTCCATTGGCTTAAAGATGCGATTATCTATCTTCTAGTGGGTTAAAAACTATATTTAGACCTTTATAAACTTTCTATTTGTTCAAAAAAGGGTAGATTCCCATTGTAATCGGTTTTTGAACATTTATCCTAATCTATTAAACTTTGGTCAAACTTGGTCAACCTTGTTTAACCAAAGCTTCAATTGGCTTAAAGTTGCGATTATCTTTCTTCTAATATGTTAAAAATTATATTTTGACCTTTATAAACCTTCTACTTGTTCAAATAAGGGTAGATTTCCATTCTAATCGGTTTTTGGACCTTTATACTAATCTATTAAACTTTGGTCAACCTTGTTTGACCAAAGCTTCCATTGGTTTAAAGTTGCGGTTATCTTTCTTCTAATAGGTTAAAAATTATATTTTGACCTTTATAAACCTTCTTGTTCAAAAAAGGGTAGAATTCCATTA
This sequence comes from Trifolium subterraneum, assembly GCA_951799995.1. Taxonomy (NCBI): domain Eukaryota; kingdom Viridiplantae; phylum Streptophyta; class Magnoliopsida; order Fabales; family Fabaceae; genus Trifolium; species Trifolium subterraneum. The sequence continues at coordinate 31,239,979 of OX637465.1, read as the reverse complement.
AAATCTGTTTTTGGACCTTGATTGACCAAAGCTTCCATTGGCTTAAAGATGTGATTATCTTTCTTCTAGTGGGTTAAAAACTATATTTAGACCTTTATAAACTTACTATTTGTTAAAAAAAGGGTAGATTCCCATTGTAATCGGTTTTTGAACCTTTATTCTAATCTATTAAACTTTAGTCAAACTTGGTCAACCTTGTTTGACCAAGGCTTCCATTGGCTTAAAGATGCGATTATCTTTCTTCTAGTGGGTTAAAAACTATATTTCGACCTTTATAAACTTTCTATTTGTTCAAAAAAGGGTAGATTCGCATTTTAATCGGTTTTTGAACCTTTATCCTAATCTATTAAACTTTGGTCAACCTTGTTTGACCAAAGCTTCCATTGGCTTAAAGTTGCGATTATCTTTCTTCTAATAGGTTAAAAATTATATTTTGACCTTTATAAACCTTCTATTTGTTCAAAAAAGGGTAGATTTCCGTTGTAATCGGTTTTTGGACCTTTATACTAATCTATTAAACTTTGGTCAAACTTGGTCAACCTTGTTTGACCAAAGCTTCCATTGGCTTAAAGATGCGATTAACTTTCTTCTAGTGGGTTAAAAACTAATTTAGACCTTTATAAAGCTTCTATTTGTTCAAAAAAGGGTAGAATTCCATTAAAATCTGTTTTTGGACCTTTATTCTAATCTATTAAGCTTTAGTCAAATTTGGTCAACCTTGATTGACCAAAGCTTCCATTGGCTTAAAGATGCGATTATATTTCTTCAAGTGGGTTAAAAACTATATTTAGACCTTTATAAACTTTCTATTTGTTCAAAAAAGGGTAGATTCTCATTGTAATCGGTTTTTGAACCTTTATCCTAATCTATTAAACTTTGGTCAAACTTGGTCAACCTTGTTTAACCAAAGCTTCAATTGGCTTAAAGTTGCGATTATCTTTCTTCTAATATGTTAAAAATTATATTTTGACCTTTATAAACCTTCTATTTGTTCAAAAAAGGGTAGATTTCCATTCTAATCGGTTTTTGGACCTTTATACTAAACTATTAAACTTTGGTCAAACTTGGTGAACCTTGTTTGACCAAATCTTCCATTGGCTTAAAGATGCGATTATCTTTCGTCTCGTGAGTTAAAAAATATATTTAGAACTTTATAAAGCTTTTATTTGTTCAAAAAAGGGTAGAATTCTATTAAAATCGGTTTTTGGACCCTTATTATAATCTATTAAACTTTAGTCAAACTTGGTCAACCTTGTTTAACCAAAGCTTCCATTGGCTTAAAGATGCGATTATCTTTCTTCTAGTGAGTTAAAAACTGTATTAAGACCTCTATAAACTTTCTATTGGTTCAAAAAAGGGTAGATTCCCATTGTAATCGGTTTTTGAACATTTATCCTAATCTATTAAACTTTGGTCAAACTTGGTCAACCTTGTTTAACCAAAGCTTCAATTGGCTTAAAGTTGCGATTATCTTTCTTCTAATAGGTTAAAAATTATATTTTGACCTTTATAAACCTTCTATTTGTTCAAAAAAGGGTAGATTTCCGTTGTAATCGGTTTTTGGACCTTTATACTAATCTATTAAACTTTGGTCAAACTTGGTCAACCTTGTTTGACCAAATCTTCCATTGGCTTAAAGATGCGATTATCTTTCGTCTCGTGAGTTAAAAAATATATTTAGAACTTTATAAAGCTTTTATTTGTTCAAAAAAGGGTAGAATTCTATTAAAATCGGTTTTTGGACCCTTATTATAATCTATTAAACTTTAGTCAAACTTGGTCAACCTTGTTTAACCAAAGCTTCCATTGGCTTAAAGATGCGATTATCTTTCTTCTAGTGAGTTAAAAACTGTATTAAGACCTCTATAAACTTTCTATTGGTTCAAAAAAGGGTAGATTCCCATTGTAATCGGTTTTTGAACATTTATCCTAATCTATTAAACTTTGGTCAAACTTGGTCAACCTTGTTTAACCAAAGCTTCAATTGGCTTAAAGTTGCGATTATCTTTCTTCTAATATGTTAAAAATTATATTTTGACCTTTATAAACCTTCTACTTGTTCAAATAAGGGTAGATTTCCATTCTAATCGGTTTTTGGACCTTTATACTAATCTATTAAACTTTGGTCAACCTTGTTTGACCAAAGCTTCCATTGGCTTAAAGTTGCGGTTATCTTTCTTCTAATAGGTTAAAAATTATATTTTGACCTTTATAAACCTTCTTGTTCAAAAAAGGGTAGAATTCCATTAAAATCTGTTTTTGGACCTTTATTCTAATCTATTAAACTTTGGTCAAATTTGGTCAACCTTGATTGACCAAAGCTTCCATTGGCTTAAAGATGTGATTATCTTTCTTCTAGTGGGTTAAAAACTATATTTAGACCTTTATAAACTTACTATTTGTTAAAAAAAGGGTAGATTCCCATTGTAATCGGTTTTTGAACCTTTATTCTAATCTATTAAACTTTAGTCAAACTTGGTCAACCTTGTTTGACCAAGGCTTCCATTGGCTTAAAGATGCGATTATCTTTCTTCTAGTGGGTTAAAAACTATATTTCGACCTTTATAAACTTTCTATTTGTTCAAAAAAGGGTAGATTCGCATTTTAATCGGTTTTTGAACCTTTATCCTAATCTATTAAACTTTGGTCAACCTTGTTTGACCAAAGCTTCCATTGGCTTAAAGTTGCGATTATCTTTCTTCTAATAGGTTAAAAATTATATTTTGACCTTTATAAACCTTCTATTTGTTCAAAAAAGGGTAGATTTCCGTTGTAATCGGTTTTTGGACCTTTATACTAATCTATTAAACTTTGGTCAAACTTGGTCAACCTTGTTTGACCAAAGCTTCCATTGGCTTAAAGATGCGATTAACTTTCTTCTAGTGGGTTAAAAACTAATTTAGACCTTTATAAAGCTTCTATTTGTTCAAAAAAGGGTAGAATTCCATTAAAATCTGTTTTTGGACCTTTATTCTAATCTATTAAGCTTTAGTCAAATTTGGTCAACCTTGATTGACCAAAGCTTCCATTGGCTTAAAGATGCGATTATATTTCTTCAAGTGGGTTAAAAACTATATTTAGACCTTTATAAACTTTCTATTTGTTCAAAAAAGGGTAGATTCTCATTGTAATCGGTTTTTGAACCTTTATCCTAATCTATTAAACTTTGGTCAAACTTGGTCAACCTTGTTTAACCAAAGCTTCAATTGGCTTAAAGTTGCGATTATCTTTCTTCTAATATGTTAAAAATTATATTTTGACCTTTATAAACCTTCTATTTGTTCAAAAAAGGGTAGATTTCCATTCTAATCGGTTTTTGGACCTTTATACTAAACTATTAAACTTTGGTCAAACTTGGTCAACCTTGTTTGACCAAATCTTCCATTGGCTTAAAGATGCGATTATCTTTCGTCTCGTGAGTTAAAAAATATATTTAGAACTTTATAAAGCTTTTATTTGTTCAAAAAAGGGTAGAATTCTATTAAAATCGGTTTTTGGACCCTTATTATAATCTATTAAACTTTAGTCAAACTTGGTCAACCTTGTTTAACCAAAGCTTCCATTGGCTTAAAGATGCGATTATCTTTCTTCTAGTGAGTTAAAAACTGTATTAAGACCTCTATAAACTTTCTATTGGTTCAAAAAATGGTAGATTCCCATTGTAATAGATTTTTGAACCTTTATTCTAATCTATTAAACTTTGGTCAAACTTGGTCAACCTTGTTTGACCAAAGCTTCCATTGGCTTAAAGATGCGGTTATCTTTCTTCTAGTGGGTTAAAAACTATATTTAGACATTTATAAACCTTCTATTTTTAGAAAGAAGGATAGATTTCCATTGTAATCGGTTTTTGGACCTTTATTCTAATCTATTAAACTTTGGTCAAATTTGGTCAACCTTGTTTGACCATAGCTTCCATTGGCTTAAAGATGCGATTATCTTTCTTCTAATAGGCTAAAAATTATATTAACACCTTTATAAACTTACTATTTGTTAAAAAAAAGGGTAGATTCCCATTGTAATCGGTTTTTTAACCTTTATTCTAATCTATTAAACTTTAGTCAAACTTGGTCAACCTTGTCTGACCAAAGCTTCCATTGGCTTAAAGATGCGATTATCTATCTTCTAGTGGGTTAAAAACTATATTTAGACCTTTATAAACTTTCTATTTGTTCAAAAAAGGGTAGATTCCCATTGTAATCGGTTTTTGAACATTTATCCTAATCTATTAAACTTTGGTCAAACTTGGTCAACCTTGTTTAACCAAAGCTTCAATTGGCTTAAAGTTGCGATTATCTTTCTTCTAATATGTTAAAATTTATATTTTGACCTTTATAAACCTTCTACTTGTTCAAATAAGGGTAGATTTCCATTCTAATCGGTTTTTGGACCTTTATACTAATCTATTAAACTTTGGTCAGTCTTGTTTGACCAAAGCTTCCATTGGCTTAAAGTTGCGGTTATCTTTCTTCTAATAGGTTAAAAATTATATTTTGACCTTTATAAACCTTCTTGTTCAAAAAAGGGTAGAATTCTATTAAAATCTGTTTTTGGACCTTTATTCTAATCTATTAAACTTTGGTCAAATTTGGTCAACCTTGATTGACCAAAGCTTCCATTGGCTTAAAGATGTGATTATCTTTCTTCTAGTGGGTTAAAAACTATATTTAGACCTTTATAAACTTTCTATTTGTTCAAAAAAGGGTAGATTCCCATTGTAATCGATTTTTGAACCTTTATCCTAATCTATTAAACTTTGGTCAAACTTGGTTAACCTTGTTTAACCAAAGCTTCAATTGGCTTAAAGTTGCGATTATCTTTCTTCTAATATGTTAAAAATTATATTTTGACCTTTATAAACCTTCTATTTGTTCAAAAAAGGGTAGATTTCCATTGTAATCAGTTTTTGGACCTTTATACTAATCTATTAAACTTTGGTCAAACTTGGTCAACCTTGTTTGACCATAGCTTCCATTGGCTTAAAGATGCGATTATCTTTCTTCTAATAGGCTAAAAATTATATTAAGACCTTTATAAACATACTATTTGTTAAAAAAAGGGTAGATTCCCATTGTAATCGGTTTTTGAACCTTTATTCTAATCTATTAAACTTTAGTCAAACTTTGTCAACCTTGTTTGACCAAAGCTTCCATTGGCTTAAAAATGCGATTATCTTTCTTCTAATAGGTTAAAAATTATATTTAGACCTTTATAAACCTTCTATTTGTTCAAAAAAGGATAGATTTCCATTGTAATCGGTTTTTGGACCTTTATACTAATCTATTAAACTTTGGTCAAACTTGGTCAACCTTGTTTGACCAAAGCTTCCATTGGCTTAAAGATGTGATTATCTTTCTTCTAGTGGGTTAAAAACTATATTTAGACCTTTATAAACCTTCTATTTTTTTATAAAAGGGTAGATTTCCATTGTAATCGGTTTTTGGACCTATATTTTAATCTATTAAACTTTGGTCAAACTTGGTCAACCTTGTTTGACCAAAGCTTCCATTGGCTTAAAGATGCGATTATCTTTCTTCTAATAGGCTAAAAATTATATTAGGACCTTTATAAACTTACTATTTGTTAAAAAAAGGGTAGCTTCCCATTGTAATCGGTTTTTGGACTTTTATTCTAATCTATTAAACTTTGCTAAAACTTGGTCAACCTTGTTTGACCATAGCTTCCATTGGCTTAAAGATGCGATTATCTTTCTTCTAATAAGCTAAAAATTATATTAAGACCTTTATAAACTTACTATTTGTTAAAAAAAGGGTAGATTCCCATTGTAATCGGTTTTTGAACCTTTATTCTAATCTATTAAACTTTAGTCAAACTTGGTCAACCTTGTTTGACCAAGGCTTCCATTGGCTTAAAGATGCGATTATCTTTCTTCTAGTGGGTTAAAAACTATATTTCGACCTTTATAAACTTTCTATTTGTTCAAAAAAGGGTAGATTCGCATTTTAATCGGTTTTTGAACCTTTATCCTAATCTATTAAACTTTGGTCAACCTTGTTTGACCACAGCTTCCATTGGCTTAAAGATGCGATTATCTTTCTTCTAGTGGGTTAAAAACTAATTTAGATGTTTATAAAGTTTCTATTTGTTTAAAAAAGGGTAGAATTCCATTAAAATCGGTTTTTGGACCTTTATTCTAATCTATTAAACTTTGGTCAAACTTGGTCAACCTTGTTTGACCAAAGCTTCCATTGGCTTAAAGATGTGATTATCTTTCTTCTAGTGGGTTAAAAACTATATTTAGACCTTTATAAAGTTTTATTTGTTCAAAAAAGGGTGGATTTCCATTAAAATCGGTTCTTGGACCTTTATTCTAATCCATTGAACTTTTGTCAAACTTGGTCACACTTGGTCAACCATGTTTGACCAAAGCTTCCATTGGCTTAAAGAAGTGATTATTTTTCGTCAAGTGAGTTAAAAAATATATTTAGACGTTTATAAAGCTTCTATTTGTTCAAAAAAGGGTAGAATTCTATTAAAATCGGTTTTTGTACCCTTATTCTAATCTATTAAACTTTAGTCAAACTTGGTCAACCTTGTTTGACCAAAGCTTCCATTGGCTTAAAGATGCGATTATCTTTCTTCTAGTGGGTTAAAAACTGTATTAAGACCTCTATAAACTTTCTATTTGTTCAAAAAATGGTAGATTCCCATTGTAATCGGTTTTTAAACCTTTATTCTAATCTATTAAACTTTGGTCATACTTGGTCAACCTTGTTTGACCAAAGCTTCCATTGGCTTAAAGATGCGGTTATCTTTCTTCTAGTGGGTTAAAAACTATATTTAGACCTTGATAACAATTCTATTTTTAGAAAGAAGGATAGATTTCCATTGTAATCGGTTTTTGGACCTTTATTCTAATCTATTAAACGTTGGTCAAATTTGGTCAACCATGTTTGACCATAGCTTCCATTGGCTGAAAGATGCGATTATCTTTCTTCTAATAGGCTAAAAAATATATAAGACCTTTATAAACTTAATATTTGTTAAAAAAAGTGTAGATTCCCATTGTAATCGGTTTTTGAACCTTTATCCTAATCTATTAAACTTTGGTCAAACTTGGTCAACCTTGTTTAACCAAAGCTTCAATTGGCTTAAAGCTGCGATTATCTTTCTTCTAATATGTTAAAAATTATATTTTGACCTTAATAAACCTTCTATTTGTTCAAAAAAGGGTTGATTTCCATTCTAATTGGTTTTTGGACCTTTATACTAATCTAATAAACTTTGGTCAAACTTGGTCAACCTTGTTTGACCAAAGCTTCCATTGGTTTAAAGATGCGATTATCTTTCATCTAATAGGTTAAAAATTATATTTTAACTTTTATAAACATTCTATTTGTTCAAAAAAGGGTAGATTTCCATTCTAATTGGTTTTTGGACCTTTATACTAATCTATGAAACTTTGGTCAAACTTGGTCAACCTTGTTTGACCAAAGCTTCCATTGGCTTAAAGTTGCGATTATCTTACTTTTAATAGGTTAAAAATTATATTTTGACCTTTATAAATCTTCTATTTGTTTAAAGAAGGGTAGATTTCCATTGTAATCGGTTTTTGGACCTTTATACTAATCTATTAAACTTTGGTCAAACTTGGTCAACCTTGTTTGACCAAAGCTTCCATTGGCTTAAAGATGCGATTATCTTTCATCTAATAGGTTAAAAATTATATTTTAACTTTTATAAACCTTCTATTTGTTCAAAAAAGGGTAGATTTCCATTCTAATTGGTTTTTGGACCTTTATACTAATCTATTAAACTTTGGTCAAACTTGGTCAACCTTGTTTGACCAAAGCTTCCATTGGCTTAAAGATGCGATTATCTTTTTTCTACTGGGTTAAAAACTATATTTAGACCATTATAAATCTTCTATTTGTTCTAAAAAGGGGGAGATTTCCATTAAAATCGGTTTTTCGACCTTTATTGTAATCTTTTAAACTTTAGTCAAACTTGGTCAACCTTGTTTGACCAAAGCTTCCATTGGCTTAAAGATGCGATTATATTTCTTCTAGTGGGTTAAAAACTATATTTAGACCTTTATAAAGCTTCCATTGGCTTAAAGATGCGATTATCTTTCTTTTAATAGGTTAAAAATTATATTTAGACCTTTATAAACCTTCTATTTGTTCGAAAAAGGGTAGATTTCCATTGTAATCGGTTTTTGGACCTTTATACTAATCTATTAAACTTTGGTCAAACTTGGTCAACCTTGTTTGACCAAAGCTTCCATTGGCTTAAAGATGCGATTATCTTTTTTCTAGTGGGTTAAAAACTATATTTAGACCTTTATAAAGCTTCTATTTGTTCTAAAAAGGGTAGATTTCCATTGTAATCGGTTTTTGGACCTTTATTCTAATCTATTAAACTTTGGTCAAACTTGGTCAACCTTGTTTGACCAAAGCTTCCATTGGCTTAAAGATGCGATTATCTTTTTTCTACTGGGTTAAAAACTATATTTAGACCATTATAAATCTTCTATTTGTTCTAAAAAGGGTAGATTTCCATTAAAATCGGTTTTTCGACCTTTATTGTAATCTTTTAAACTTTAGTCAAACTTGGTCAACCTTGTTTGACCAAAGCTTCCATTGGCTTAAAGATGCGATTATATTTCTTCTAGTGGGTTAAAAACTATATTTAGACCTTTATAAAGCTTCCATTGGCTTAAAGATGCGATTATCTTTCTTTTAATAGGTTAAAAATTATATTTAGACCTTTATAAACCTTCTATTTGTTCGAAAAAGGGTAGATTTCCATTGTAATCGGTTTTTGGACCTTTATACTAATCTATTAAACTTTGGTCAAACTTGGTCAACCTTGTTTGACCAAAGCTTCCATTGGCTTAAAGATGCGATTATCTTTTTTCTAGTGGGTTAAAAACTATATTTAGACCTTTATAAAGCTTCTATTTGTTCTAAAAAGGTTAGATTTCAATTAAAATCGGTTTTTGGAGCTTTATTCTAATCTTTTAAACTTTAGTCAAACTTGGTCAACCTTGTTTGACCAAAGCTTCCATTGGCTTAAAGATGCGATTATATTTCTTCTAGTGGGTTAAAAATTATATTTAGACCTTTATAAAGCTTCTATTTGTTAAAAAAAGGGTAGCTTCCCATTGTAATCGGTTTTTGGACTTTTATTCTAATCTATTAAACTTTGGTCAAACTTGGTCAACCTTGTTTGACCATAGCTTCCATTGGCTTAAAGATGCGATTATCTTTCTTCTAATTGGCTAAAAATTATATTAAGACCTTTATAAACTTACTATTTGTTAAAAAAAGGGTAGATTCCCATTGTAATCGGTTTTTGAACCATTATTCTAATCTATTAAACTTTAGTCAAACTTGGTCAACCTTGTTTGACCAAAGCTTCCATTTGCTTAAAGATGGGATTATCTTTCTTCTAATAGGTTAAAAATTATATTTAGACCTTTATAAACCTTCTATTTGTTCAAAAAAGGGTAGATTTCCATTCTAATCGGTTTTTGGACCATTTATATTGATCTATTAAACTTTGGTCAAACTTGGTCAACCTTGTTTGACCAAATCTTCCATTGGCTTAAAGATGTGATTATCTTTCTTCTAGTGGGTTAAAAACTATATTTAGACATTTATAATCCTTCTATTTTTTTATAAAAGGGTAGATTTCCATTGTAAACGGTTTTTGGACCTTTATTCTAATCTATTAAACTTTGGTCAAACTTGGTCAACCTTGTCTGACCATAGCTTCCATTGGGTTAAAGATACGATTATCTTTTTTCTAATAGGCTAAAAATTATATTTTGACCTTTATAAATCTTCTATTTGTTCAAAAAAGGGTAGATTTCCATTCTAATCGGTTTTTGGACCTTTATACTAATCTATTAAACTTTGGTCAAACATGGTCAAACTTGGTCAACCTTGTTTGACCAAGGCTTCCATTGGCTTAAAGATGCGATTATCTTTCTTCTAGTCGGTGAAAAACTATATTTAGACCTTTATAAACCTTCTATTTGTTCAAAAAAGGGTAGATTTCCATTGTAATCGGTTTTTGGACCTTTATTCTAATCTATTAAACTTTGGTCAACCTTGTTTGACCAAAGCTTCCATTGGCTTAAAGTTGCGATTATCTTACTTCTAATAGGTTAAAAATTATATTTTAACTTTTATAAACATTCTATTTGTTCAAAAAAGGGTAGATTTCCATTCTAATTGGTTTTTGGACCTTTATACTAATCTATTAAACTTTGGTCAAACTTGGTCAACCTTGTTTGACCAAAGCTTCCATTGGCTTAAAGTTGCGATTATCTTACTTCTAATAGGTTAAAAATTATATTTTGACCTTTATAAATCTTCTATTTGTTTAAAGAAGGGTAGATTTCCATTGTAATCGGTTTTTGGACCTTTATACTAATCTATTAAACTTTGGTCAAACTTGGTCAACCTTGTTTGACCAAAGCTTCCATTAGCTTAAAGATGCGATTATCTTTCATCTAATAGGTTAAAAATTATATTTTAACTTTTATAAACCTTCTATTTGTTCAAAAAAGGGTAGATTTCCATTCTAATTGGTTTTTGGACCTTTATACTAATCTATTAAACTTTGGTCAAAATTGGTCAACCTTGTTTGACCAAAGCTTCCATTGGCTTAAAGATGCGATTATCTTTTTTCTACTGGGTTAAAAACTATATTTAGACCATTATAAATCTTCTATTTGTTCTAAAAAGGGGGAGATTTCCATTAAAATCGGTTTTTCGACCTTTATTGTAATCTTTTAAACTTTAGTCAAACTTGGTCAACCTTGTTTGACCAAAGCTTCCATTGGCTTAAAGATGCGATTATATTTCTTCTAGTGGGTTAAAAACTATATTTAGACCTTTATAAAGCTTCCATTGGCTTAAAGATGCGATTATCTTTCTTTTAATAGGTTAAAAATTATATTTAGACCTTTATAAACCTTCTATTTGTTCGAAAAAGGGTAGATTTCCATTGTAATCGGTTTTTGGACCTTTATACTAATCTATTAAACTTTGGTCAGACTTGGTCAACCTTGTTTGACCAAAGCTTCCATTGGCTTAAAGATGCGATTATCTTTTTTCTAGTGGGTTAAAAACTATATTTAGACCTTTATAAAGCTTCTATTTGTTCTAAAAAGGGTAGATTTCCATTGTAATCGGTTTTTGGACCTTTATTCTAATCTATTAAACTTTGGTCAAACTTGGTCAACCTTGTTTGACCAAAGCTTCCATTGGCTTAAAGATGCGATTATCTTTTTTCTACTGGGTTAAAAACTATATTTAGACCATTATAAATCTTCTATTTGTTCTAAAAAGGGTAGATTTCCATTAAAATCGGTTTTTCGACCTTTATTGTAATCTTTTAAACTTTAGTCAAACTTGGTCAACCTATTTTGACCAAAGCTTCCATTGGCTTAAAGATGCGATTATATTTCTTCTAGTGGGTTAAAAACTATATTTAGACCTTTATAAAGCTTCCATTGGCTTAAAGATGCGATTATCTTTCTTTTAATAGGTTAAAAATTATATTTAGACCTTTATAAACCTTCTATTTGTTCGAAAAAGGGTAGATTTCCATTGTAATCGGTTTTTGGACCTTTATACTAATCTATTAAACTTTGGTCAAACTTGGTCAACCTTGTTTGACCAAAGCTTCCATTGGCTTAAAGATGCGATTATCTTTTTTCTAGTGGGTTAAAAATTATATTTAGACCTTTATAAAGCTTCTATTTGTTCTAAAAAGGTTAGATTTCAATTAAAATCGGTTTTTGGAGCTTTATTCTAATCTTTTAAACTTTAGTCAAACTTGGTCAACCTTGTTTGACCAAAGCTTCCATTGGCTTAAAGATGCGATTATATTTCTTCTAGTGGGTTAAAAATTATATTTAGACCTTTATAAAGCTTCTATTTGTTAAAAAAAGGGTAGCTTCCCATTGTAATCGGTTTTTGGACTTTTATTCTAATCTATTAAACTTTGGTCAAACTTGGTCAACCTTGTTTGACCATAGCTTCCATTGGCTTAAAGATGCGATTATCTTTCTTCTAATTGGCTAAAAATTATATTAAGACCTTTATAAACTTACTATTTGTTAAAAAAAGGGTAGATTCCCATTGTAATCGGTTTTTGAACCATTATTCTAATCTATTAAACTTTAGTCAAACTTGGTCAACCTTGTTTGACCAAAGCTTCCATTTGCTTAAAGATGGGATTATCTTTCTTCTAATAGGTTAAAAATTATATTTAGACCTTTATAAACCTTCTATTTGTTCAAAAAAGGGTAGATTTCCATTCTAATCGGTTTTTGGACCATTTATATTGATCTATTAAACTTTGGTCAAACTTGGTCAACCTTGTTTGACCAAATCTTCCATTGGCTTAAAGATGTGATTATCTTTCTTCTAGTGGGTTAAAAACTATATTTAGACATTTATAATCCTTCTATTTTTTTATAAAAGGGTAGATTTCCATTGTAAACGGTTTTTGGACCTTTATTCTAATCTATTAAACTTTGGTCAAACTTGGTCAACCTTGTCTGACCATAGCTTCCATTGGCTTAAAGATACGATTATCTTTTTTCTAATAGGCTAAAAATTATATTTTGACCTTTATAAATCTTCTATTTGTTCAAAAAAGGGTAGATTTCCATTCTAATCGGTTTTTGGACCTTTATACTAATCTATTAAACTTTGGTCAAACATGGTCAAACTTGGTCAACCTTGTTTGACCAAGGCTTCCATTGGCTTAAAGATGATTATCTTTCTTCTAGTCGGTGAAAAACTATATTTAGTGCTTTATAAACCTTCTATTTGTTCAAAAAAGGGTAGATTTCCATTGTAATCGGTTTTTGGACCTTTATTCTAATCTATTAAACTTTGGTCAACCTTGTTTGACCAAAGCTTCCATTGGCTTAAAGTTGCGATTATCTTACTTCTAATAGGTTAAAAATTATATTTTGACCTTTATAAATCTTCTATTTGTTTAAAAAAGGGTAGATTTCCATTGTAATCGGTTTTTGGACCTTTATACTAATCTATTAAACTTTGGTCAAACTTGGTCAACCTTGTTTGACCAAAGCTTCCATTGGCTTAAAGATGCGATTATCTTTTTTCTACTGGGTTAAAAACTATATTTAGACCATTATAAAGCTTCTTTTTGTTCTAAAAAGGGTAGATTTCCATTAAAATTGGGTTTTGGACCTTTATTCTAATCTTTTAAACTTTAGTCAAACTTGATCAACCTTGTTTGACCAAAGCTTCCATTGAATTAAACATGCGATTATATTTCTTCTAGTGGGTTAAAAACTATATTTAGACCTTTATAAAGCCTCTATTTGTTCAAAAAAGGGTTGATTTCCATTAAAATTGGTTTTTGGACCTTTATTCTATCTCTATTAAACTTTGGTCAAACTTTGTCAACCTTGTTTGACCAAAGCTTCCATTGGCTTAAAGATGCGATTATCTTTCATCTAATAGGTTAAAAATTATATTTTAACTTTTATAAACCTTCTATTTGTTCAAAAAAGGGTAGATTTCCATTCTAATTGGTTTTTGGACCTTTATACTAATCTATTAAACTTTGGTCAAACTTGGTCAACCTTGTTTGACCAAATCTTCCATTGGCTTAAAGATGCGATTATCTTTCTTCTAATAGGTTAAAAATTATATTTAGACCTTTATAAACCTTCTATTTGTTCTAAAAAGGGTAGATTTCCATTGTAATCGGTTTTTGGACCTTTATTCTATCTAATCTATTAAACTTTGGTCAAACTTGGTCAACCTTGTTTGACCATAGCCTCCATTGGCTTAAAGATGCGATTATCTTTCTTCTAATAGGCTAAAAATTATATTAAGACCTTTATAAACTTCCTATTTGTTAAAAAAAGGGTAGCTTCCCATTATAATCGGTTTTTCGACTTTTATTCCAATCTATTAAACTTTGGTCAAACATGGTCAACCTTGTTTGACCATAGCTTCCTTTGGCTTAAAGATGCGATTATCTTTCTTCTAATAGGTTAAAAATTATATTTAGACCTTTATAAACCTTCTATTTGTTCAAAAAAGGGTAGATTTCCATTCTAATCGGTTTTTGGACCATTCATATTGATCTATTAAACTTTGGTCAAACTTGGTCAACCTTGTTTGTCCAAATCTTCCATTGGCTTAAAGATGTGATTATCTTTCTTCTAGTGGGTTAAAAACTATATTTAGACCTTTATAAACCTTCTATTTTTTATAAAAGGGTAGATTTCCATTGTAAACGGTTTTTGGACCTTTATTCCAATCTATTAAACTTTGGTCAAACTTGGTCAACCTTGTTTGACCATAGCTTCCATTGGCTTAAAGATGCGATTATCTTTCTTCTAATAGGCTAAAAATTAAATTAAGACCTTTATAAACTTACTATTTGTTAAAAAATAGGGTAGCTTCCCATTGTAATCGGTTTTTGGACTTTTATTCTAATCTATTAAACTTTGGTAAAACTTGGTCAACCTTGTTTGACCATAGCTTCCATTGGCTTAAAGATGCGATTATCTTTCTTCTAATAGGCTAAAAATTATATTAAGACCTTTATAAACTTACTATTTGTTAAAAAAAGGGTAGATTCCCATTGTAATCGGTTTTTGAACCTTTATTCTAATCTATTAAACTTTAGTCAAACTTGGTCAACCTTGTTTGACCAAAGCTTCCATTGGCTTAAAGATGCGATTATCTTTCTTCTAATAGGCTAAAAATTATATTAAGACCTTTATAAACTTACTATTTGTTAAAAAAAGGGTAGATTCCCATTGTAATCGGTTTTTGAACCTTTATTCTAATCTATTAAACTTTAGTCAAACTTGGTCAACCTTGTTTGACCAAAGCTTCCATTGGCTTAAAGATGCGATTATCATTCTTCTAATAGGTTAAAAATTATATTTTGACCTTTATAAACCTTCTATTTGTTCAAAAAAGGGTAGATTTCCATTAAAATTGATTTTTGGACCTTTATTCTAATCTTTTAAACTTTAGTCAAACTTGGTCAACCTTGTTTGACCAAAGCTTCCATTGGCTTAAAGATGCGATTATATTTCTTCTAGTGGGTTAAAAACTATATTTAGACCTTTATAAAGCTTCTATTTGTTCAAAAAAGGGTAGATTTCCATTAAAATCGGTTTTTGGACCTTTATTCTATCTAATCTATTAAACTTTGGTCAAACTTTGTCAACCTTGTTTGTCCAAAGCTTCCATGAGCTTAAAGATGCGATTATCTTTCTTCTAGTGAGTTAAAAACTATATTTAGACCGTTATCAACTTTCTATTTGTTCAAAAAATGGGTAGATTTCCATTGTAATAGGTTTTTGAACCTTTATTCTAATCTATTAAACTTTGGTCAAACTTGGTTTACCTTGTTTAACCAAAGCTTCAATTGGCTTCAAGTTGCGATTATGTTTCTTCTAATAGGTTAAAAATTATATTTAGACCTTTATAAACCTTCTATTTGTTCAAAAAAGTGTAGATTTCCATTCTAATCGGTTTTTGGACCATTTATATTGATCTATTAAACTTTGGTCAAACTTGGTCAACCTTGTTTGACCAAATCTTCCATTGGCTTAAAGATGTGATTATCTTTCTTCTAGTGGGTTAAAAACTATATTTAGACCTTTATAAACCTTCTATTTTTTATAAAAGGGTAGATTTCCATTATAAACGGTTTTTGGACCTTTATTCCAATCTATTAAACTTTGGTCAAACTTGGTCAACCTTGTTTGACCATAGCTTCCATTGGCTTAAAGATGCGATTATCTTTCTTCTAATAGGCTAAAAATTATATTAAAACCTTTATAAACTTACTATTTGTTAAAAAAAGGGTAGATTCCCATTGTAATCGGTTTTTGAACCTTTATTCTAATCTATTAAACTTTAGTCAAACTTGGTCAACCTTGTTTGACCAAAGCTTCCATTGGCTTAAAGATGCGATTATCTTTCTTCTAATAGGTTAAAAATTATATTTTGACCTTTATAAACCTTCTATTTGTTCAAAAAAGGGTAGATTTCCATTAAAATCGATTTTTGGACCTTTATTCTAATCTTTTAAACTTTAGTCAAACTTGGTCAACCTTGTTTGACCAAAGCTTCCATTGGCTTAAAGATGCGATTATATTTCTTCTAGTGGGTTAAAACTATATTTAGACCTTTATAAAGCTTCTATTTGTTCAAAAAAGGGTAGATTTCCATTAAAATCGGTTTTTGGACCTTTATTCTATCTAATCTATTAAACTTTGGTCAAACTTTGTCAACCTTGTTTGACCAAAGCTTCCATGAGCTTAAAGATGCGATTATCTTTCTTCTAGTGAGTTAAAAACTATATTTAGACCTTTATCAACTTTCTATTTGTTCAAAAAATGGGTAGATTTCCATTATAATAGGTTTTTGAACCTTTATTCTAATCTATTAAACTTTGGTCAAACTTGGTTTACCTTGTTTAACCAAAGCTTCAATTGGCTTCAAGTTGCGATTATGTTTCTTCTAATAGGTTAAAAATTATATTTAGACCTTTATAAACCTTCTATTTGTTCAAAAAAGTGTAGATTTCCATTCTAATCCGTTTTTGGACCATTTATATTGATCTATTAAACTTTGGTCAAACTTGGTCAACCTTGTTTGACCAAATCTTCCATTGGCTTAAAGATGTGATTATCTTTCTTCTAGTGGGTTAAAAACTATATTTAGACCTTTATAAACCTTCTATTTTTTATAAAAGGGTAGATTGCCATTGTAAACGGTTTTTGGACCTTTATTCCAATCTATTAAACTTTGGTCAAACTTGGTCAACCTTGTTTGACCATAGCTTCCATTGGCATAAAGATGCGATTATCTTTCTTCTAATAGGCTAAACATTATATTAAGACCTTTATAAACTTACTATTTGTTAAAAAAAAGGGTACCTTCCCATTGTAATCGGTTTTTGGACTTTTATTCTAATCTATTAAACTTTGGTCAAACTTGGTCAACCTTGTCTGACCATAGCTTCCATTGGCTTAAAGATACAATTATCTTTTTTCTAATAGGCTAAAAATTATATTTTGACCTTTATAAATCTTCTATTTGTTCAAAAAAGGGTAGATTTCCATTCTAATCGGTTTTTTGACCTTTATACTAATCTATTAAACTTTGGTCAAACTTGGTCAAACTTGGTCAACCTTGTTTGACCAAGGCTTCCATTGGCTTAAAGATGCGATTATCTTTCTTCTAGTCGGTGAAAAACTATATTTAGACCTTTATAAACCTTCTATTTGTTCAAAAAAGGGTAGATTTCCATTGTAATCGGTTTTTGGACCTTTATTCTAATCTATTAAACTTTGGTCAACCTTGTTTGACCAAAGCTTCCATTGGCTTAAAGTTGCGATTATCTTACTTCTAATAGGTTAAAAATTATATTTTGACCTTTATAAATCTTCTATTTGTTTAAAAAAGGGTAGATTTCCATTGTAATCGGTTTTTGGACCTTTATACTAATCTATTAAATTTTGGTCAAACTTGGTCAACCTTGTTTGACCAAAGCTTCCATTGGCTTAAAGATGCGATTATCTTTTTTCTACTGGGTTAAAAACTATATTTAGACCATTATAAAGCTTCTTTTTGTTCTAAAAAGGGTAGATTTCCATTAAAATCGGTTTTTGGACCTTTATTCTTATCTTTTAAACTTTAGTCAAACTTGGTCAACCTTGTCTGACCATAGCTTCCATTGGCTTAAAGATACAATTATCTTTTTTCTAATAGGCTAAAAATTATATTTTGACCTTTATAAATCTTCTATTTGTTCAAAAAAGGGTAGATTTCCATTCTAATCGGTTTTTGGACCTTTATACTAATCTATTAAACTTTGGTCAAACTTGGTCAAACTTGGTCAACATTGTTTGACCAAGGCTTCCATTGGCTTAAAGATGCGATTATCTTTCTTCTAGTCGGTGAAAAACTATATTTAGACCTTTATAAACCTTCTATTTGTTCAAAAAAGGGTAGATTTCCATTGTAATCGGTTTTTGGACCTTTATTCTAATCTATTAAACTTTGGTCAACCTTGTTTGACCAAAGCTTCCATTGGCTTAAAGTTGCGATTATCTTACTTCTAATAGGTTTAAAAAAGGGTAGATTTCCATTGTAATCGGTTTTTGGACCTTTATACTAATCTATTAAATTTTGGTCAAACTTGGTCAACCTTGTTTGACCAAAGCTTCCATTGGCTTAAAGATGCGATTATCTTTCTTCTAATACTCTAAAAATTATATTAAGACCTTTATAAACTTACTATTTGTTAAAAAAAGGGTAGCTTCCCATTGTAATGGGTTTTTGGACTTTTATTCTAATCTATTAAACTTTGGTCAAACATGGTCAACCTTGTTTGACCATAGCTTCCATTGGCTTAAAGATGCGATTATCTTTCTTCTAATAGGCTAAAAATTATATTAAGACCTTTATAAACTTACTATTTGTTAAAAAAAGGGTAGATTCCCAATTGTAATTGGTTTTTGAACCTTTATTCTAATCTATTAAACTTTAGTCAAACTTGGTCAACCTTGTTTGACCAAAGCTTCCATTGGCTTAAAGATGCGATTATCTTTATTCTAATAGGCTAAAAATTATATTTAGACCTTTATAAACCTTCAATTTGTTCAAAAAAGGGTAGATTTCCATTAAAATCGATTTTTGGACCTTTATTCTAATCTTTTAAACTTTAGTCAAACTTGGTCAATCTTGTTTGACCAAAGCTTCCATTGGCTTAAAGATGCGATTATATTTCTTCTAGTGGGTTAAAAACTATATTTAGACCTTTATAATGCTTCTATTTGTTCAAAAAAGGGTAGATTTCCTTTAAAATCGGTTTTTGGACCTTTATTCTATCTAATCTATTAAACTTTGGTCAAACTTTGTCAACCTTCTTTGACCAAAGCTTCCATGAGCTTAAAGATGCCATTATCTTTCTTCTAGTGAGTTAAAAACTATATTTAGACCTTTATCAACTTTCTATTTGTTCAAAAAATGGGTAGATTTCCATTGTAATAGGTTTTTGAACCTTTATTCTAATCTATTAAACTTTGGTCAAACTTGGTTAACCTTGTTTAACCAAAGCTTCAATTGGCTTCAAGTTGCGATTATCTTTCTTCTAATAGGTTAAAAATTATATTTTGACCTTTATAAACTTTCTATTTGATCAAAAAAGGGTAGATTTCCATTCTAATCGGTTTTTGGACCATTTATACTAATCTATTAAACTTTTGTCAAACTTGGTCAACCTTGTTTGACCAAAGCTTCCATTGGCTTAAAAATGTGATTATCTTTCTTCTAGTGGGTTAAAAACTATATTTAGACCTTTATAAACCTTCTATTTTTTTATAAAAGGGTAGATTTCCATTGTAATCGGTTTTTGGACCTTTATTTTAATCTATTAAACTTTGGTCAAACTTGGTCAACCTTGTTGGACCATAGCTTCCATTGGCTTAAAGATGCGATTATCTTTCTTCTAGAATAGGCTAAAAATTATATTAGGACCTTTATAAACTTACTATTTGTTAAAAAAAGGGTAGCTTCCCATTGTAATCGGTTTTTGGACTTTTATTCTAATCTATTAAACTTTGGTCAAACTTGGTCAACCTTGTTTGACCATAGCTTCCATTGGCTTAAAGATGCGATTATCTTTCTTCTAATAGGCTAAAAATTATATTAAGACCTCTATAAACTTACTATTTGTTAAAAAAAGATAGATTCCCATTGTAATCGGTTTTTGAACCTTTATTCTAATCTATTAAACTTTAGTCAAACTTGGTCAACCTGTTTGACCAAAGCTTCCATTGGCTTAAAGATGCGATTATCTTTCTTCTAATAGGTTAAAAATTATATTTAGACCTTTATAAACCTTCTATTTGTTCAAAAAAGGGTAGATTTCCATTAAAATCGATTTTTGGACCTTTATTCTAATCTTTTAAACTTTAGTCAAACTTGGTCAACCTTGTTTGACCAAAGCTTCCATTGGCTTAAAGATGCGATTATATTTCTTCAAGTGGGTTAAAAACTATATTTAGACCTTTATAATGCTTCTATTTGTTCAAAAAAGGGTAGATTTCCATTAAAATCGGTTTTTGGACCTTTATTCTATCTAATCTATTAAACTTTGGTTAAACTTTGTCAACCTTGTTTGACCAAAGCTACCATGAGCTTAAAGATGCGATTATCTTTCTTCTAGTGAGTTAAAAACTATATTTAGACCTTTATCAACTTTCTATTTGTTCAAAAAATGGGTAGATTTCCATTGTAATAGGTTTTTGAACCTTTATTCTAATCTATTAAACTTTGGTCAAACTTGGTTAACCTTGTTTAACCAAAGCTTCAATTGGCTTCAAGTTGCGATTATGTTTCTTCTAATAGGTTAAAAATTATATTTAGACCTTTATAAACCTTCTATATTTTCCAAAAAGGGTAGATTTCCATTCTAATCGGTTTTTGGACCATTTATATTGATCTATTAAACTTTGGTCACAATTTGTCAACCTTGTTTGACCAAATCTTCCATTGGCTTAAAGATGTGATTATCTTTCTTCTAGTGGGTTAAAAACTATATTTAGACCTTTATAAACCTTCTATTTTTTATAAAAGGGTAGATTTCCATTGTAAACGGTTTTTGGACCTTTATTCCAATCTATTAAACTTTTGTCAAACTTGGTCAACCTTGTTTGACCATAGCTTCCATTGGCTTAAAGATGCGATTATCTTTCTTCTAATAGGCTAAAAATTATATTAACACCTTTATAAACTTACTATTTGTTAAAAAATAGGGTAGCTTCCCATTGTAATCGGTTTTTGGACTTTTATTCTAATCTATTAAACTTTGGTCAAACTTGGTCAACCTTGTTTGACCATAGCTTCCATTGGCTTAAAGATGCGATTATCTTTCTTCTAATAGGCTAAAAATTATATTAAGACCTTTATAAACTTACTATTTGTTAAAAAAAGGGTAGATTCCCATTGTAATCGGTTTTTGAACCTTTATTCTAATCTATTAAACTTTAGTAAAACTTGGTCAACCTTGTTTGACCAAAGCTTCCATTGGCTTAAAGATGCGATTATCTTTCTTCTAATAGGTTAAAAATTATATTTAGACCTTTATAAACCTTCAATTTGTTCAAAAAAGGGTAGATTTCCATTAAAATCGATTTTTGGACCTTTATTCTAATCTTTTAAACTTTAGTCAAACTTGGTCAATCTTGTTTGACCAAAGCTTCCATTGGCTTAAAGATGCGATTATATTTCTTCTAGTGGGTTAAAAACTATATTTAGACCTTTATAATGCTTCTATTTGTTCAAAAAAGGGTAGATTTCCATTAAAATCGGTTTTTGGACCTTTATTCTATCTAATCTATTAAACTTTGGTCAAACTTTGTCAACCTTCTTTGACCAAAGCTTCCATGAGCTTAAAGATGCCATTATCTTTCTTCTAGTGAGTTAAAAACTATATTTAGACCTTTATCAACTTTCTATTTGTTCAAAAAATGGGTAGATTTCCATTGTAATAGGTTTTTGAACCTTTATTCTAATCTATTAAACTTTGGTCAAACTTGGTTAACCTTGTTTAACCAAAGCTTCAATTGGCTTCAAGTTGCGATTATCTTTCTTCTAATAGGTTAAAAATTATATTTTGACCTTTATAAACTTTCTATTTGATCAAAAAAGGGTAGATTTCCATTCTAATCGGTTTTTGGACCATTTATACTAATCTATTAAACTTTTGTCAAACTTGGTCAACCTTGTTTGACCAAAGCTTCAATTGGCTTAAAAATGTGATTATCTTTCTTCTAGTGGGTTAAAAACTATATTTAGACCTTTATAAACCTTCTATTTTTTTATAAAAGGGTAGATTTCCATTGTAATCGGTTTTTGGACCTTTATTTTAATCTATTAAACTTTGGTCAAACTTGGTCAACCTTGTTGGACCATAGCTTCCATTGGCTTAAAGATGCGATTATCTTTCTTCTAATAGGCTAAAAATTATATTAGGACCTTTATAAACTTAGTATTTGTTAAAAAAAGGGTAGCTTCCCATTGTAATCGGTTTTTGGACTTTTATTCTAATCTATTAAACTTTGGTCAAACTTGGTCAACCTTGTTTGACCATAGCTTCCATTGGCTTAAAGATGCGATTATCTTTCTTCTAATAGGCTAAAAATTATATTAAGACCTCTATAAACTTACTATTTGTTAAAAAAAGGGTAGATTCCCATTGTAATCGGTTTTTGAACCTTTATTTTAATCTATTAAACTTTAGTCAAACTTGGTCAACCTGTTTGACCAAAGCTTCCATTGGCTTAAAGATGCGATTATCTTTCTTCTAATAGGTTAAAAATTATATTTAGACCTTTATAAACCTTCTATTTGTTCAAAAAAGGGTAGATTTCCATTAAAATCGATTTTTGGACCTTTATTCTAATCTTTTAAACTTTAGTCAAACTTGGTCAACCTTGTTTGACCAAAGCTTCCATTGGCTTAAAGATGCGATTATATTTCTTCTAGTGGGTTAAAAACTATATTTAGACCTTTATAATGCTTCTATTTGTTCAAAAAAGGGTAGATTTCCATTAAAATCGGTTTTTGGACCTTTATTCTATCTAATCTATTAAACTTTGGTCAAACTTTGTCAACCTTCTTTGACCAAAGCTTCCATGAGCTTAAAGATGCCATTATCTTTCTTCTAGTGAGTTAAAAACTATATTTAGACCTTTATCAACTTTCTATTTGTTCAAAAAATGGGTAGATTTCCATTGTAATAGGTTTTTGAACCTTTATTCTAATCTATTAAACTTTGGTCAAACTTGGTTAACCTTGTTTAACCAAAGCTTCAATTGGCTTCAAGTTGCGATTATCTTTCTTCTAATAGGTTAAAAATTATATTTTGACCTTTATAAACTTTCTATTTGATCAAAAAAGGGTAGATTTCCATTCTAATCGGTTTTTGGACCATTTATACTAATCTATTAAACTTTTGTCAAACTTGGTCAACCTTGTTTGACCAAAGCTTCAATTGGCTTAAAAATGTGATTATCTTTCTTCTAGTGGGTTAAAAACTATATTTAGACCTTTATAAACCTTCTATTTTTTTATAAAAGGGTAGATTTCCATTGTAATCGGTTTTTGGACCTTTATTTTAATCTATTAAACTTTGGTCAAACTTGGTCAACCTTGTTGGACCATAGCTTCCATTGGCTTAAAGATGCGATTATCTTTCTTCTAATAGGCTAAAAATTATATTAGGACCTTTATAAACTTAGTATTTGTTAAAAAAAGGGTAGCTTCCCATTGTAATCGGTTTTTGGACTTTTATTCTAATCTATTAAACTTTGGTCAAACTTGGTCAACCTTGTTTGACCATAGCTTCCATTGGCTTAAAGATGCGATTATCTTTCTTCTAATAGGCTAAAAATTATATTAAGACCTCTATAAACTTACTATTTGTTAAAAAAAGGGTAGATTCCCATTGTAATCGGTTTTTGAACCTTTATTTTAATCTATTAAACTTTAGTCAAACTTGGTCAACCTGTTTGACCAAAGCTTCCATTGGCTTAAAGATGCGATTATCTTTCTTCTAATAGGTTAAAAATTATATTTAGACCTTTATAAACCTTCTATTTGTTCAAAAAAGGGTAGATTTCCATTAAAATCGATTTTTGGACCTTTATTCTAATCTTTTAAACTTTAGTCAAACTTGGTCAACCTTGTTTGACCAAAGCTTCCATTGGCTTAAAGATGCGATTATATTTCTTCAAGTGGGTTAAAAACTATATTTAGACCTTTATAATGCTTCTATTTGTTCAAAAAAGGGTAGATTTCCATTAAAATCGGTTTTTGGACCTTTATTCTATCTAATCTATTAAACTTTGGTCAAACTTTGTCAACCTTGTTTGACCAAAGCTACCATGAGCTTAAAGATGCGATTATCTTTCTTCTAGTGAGTTAAAAACTATATTTAGACCTTTATCAACTTTCTATTTTTTCAAAAAATGGGTAGATTTCCATTGTAATAGGTTTTTGAACCTTTATTCTAATCTATTAAACTTTGGTCAAACTTGGTTAACCTTGTTTAACCAAAGCTTCAATTGGCTTCAAGTTGCGATTATCTTTCTTCTAATAGGTTAAAAATTATATTTTGACCTTTATAAACTTTCTATTTGATCAAAAATGGGTAGATTTCCATTCTAATCGGTTTTTGGACCTTTATACTAATCTATTAAACTTTGGTCAAACTTGGTCAACCTTGTTTGACCAAATCTTCCATTGGCTTAAAGATGCGATTATCTTTCTTCTAATAGGCTAAAAATTATATTAGGACCTTTATAAACTTACTATTTGTTAAAAAAAGGGTAGCTTCCAATTGTAATCGGTTTTTGGACTTTTATTCTAATCTATTAAACTTTGGTCAAACTTGGTCAACCTTGTTTGACCATAGCTTCCATTGGCTTAAAGATGCGATTATCTTTCTTCTAATAGGCTAAAAATTATATTAAGACCTTTATAAACTTACTATTTGTTAAAAAAAGGGTAGATTCCCATTGTAATCGGTTTTTGAACCTTTATTCTAATCTATTAAACTTTAGTCAAACTTGGTCAACCTTGTTTGACCAAGGTTACCATTGGCTTAAAGATGCGATTATCTTTCTTCTAGTGGGTTAAAAACTATATTTAGACCTTTATAAACTTTCTATTTGTTCAAAAAAGGGTATATTCCCATTGTAATCGGTTTTTGAACCTTTATCCTAATCTATTAAACTTTGGTCAAACTTGGTCAACCTTATTTAACCAAAGCTTCAATTGGTTTAAATTTGCGATTATCTTTCTTCTAATAGGTTAAAAATTATATTTTGACCTTTATAAACCTTCTATTTGTTCAAAAAATGGTAGATTTCCATTCTAATCGGGTTTTGGACCTTTATACTAATCTATTAATCTTTGGTTAACCTTGTCTGACCAAAGCTTCCATTGGTTTAAAGTTGCGATTATCTTTCTTCTAATAGGTTAAAAATTATATTTTGACCTTTATGAACCTTCTATTTGTTAAAAAAAGGGTAGATTTCCGTTGTAATCGGTTTTTGGACCTTTATACTAATCTATTAAACATTGGTCAAACTTGGTCAACCTTGTTTGACCAAAGCTTCCATTGGCTTAAAGATGCGATTATCTTTTTTCTAATAAGTTAAAAATTATATTTTGACCTTTATAAACCTTCTACTTGTTCAAAAAAGGGTAGATTTCCATTCTAATCGGTTTTTGGACCTTTATACTAATCTATTAAACTTTGGTCAACCTTGTTTGACCAAAGCTTCCATTTGGCTTAAAGTTGCGATTATCTTTCTTCTAATAGGTTAAAAATTATATTTTGACCTTTATGAACCTTCTATTAGTTAAAAAAAGGGTAGATTTCCGTTGTAATCGGTTTTTGGACCTTTATACTAATCTATTAAACATTGGTCAAACTTGGTCAACCTTGTTTGACCAAAGCTTCCATTGGCTTAAAGTTGCGATTATCTTTCTTCTAATATGTTAAAAATTATATTTTGACCATTATAAACCTTCTATTTGTTCAAAAAAGGGTAGATTTCCATTATAATCGGTTTTTGAACCTTTATTCTAATCTATTAAACTCTGGTCAAACTTGGTCAACCTTGTTTGACCAAAGCTTCCATTGGCTTAAAGATGCGGTTATCTTTCTTCTAGTGGGTTAAAAACTATATTTAGACCTTTATAAACCTTCTATTTTTAGAAAGAAGGTTAGATTTCCATTGTAATCGGTTTTTGGACCTTTATTCTAATCTATTAAACTTTGGTCAAATTTGGTCAACCTTGTTTGACCATAGCTTCCATTCGCTTAAAGATGCGATTATCTTTCTTCTAATAGGCTAAAAATTATATTAAGACCTTTATAAACTTACTATTTGTTAAAAAAAGGGTAGATTCCCATTGTAATCGGTTTTTGAACCTTTATTCTAATCTATTAAACTTTAGTCAAACTTGGTCAACCTTGTTTGACCAAGGTTACCATTGGCTTAAAGATGCGATTATCTTTCTTCTAGTGGGTTAAAAACTATATTTAGACCTTTATAAACTTTCTATTTGTTCAAAAAAGGGTAAATTCCCATTGTAATCGGTTTTTGAACCTTTATCCTAATCTATTAAACTTTGGTCAAACTTGGTCAACCTTATTTAACCAAAGCTTCAATTGGTTTAAATTTGCGATTATCTTTCTTCTAATAGGTTAAAAATTATATTTTGACCTTTATAAACCTTCTATTTGTTCAAAAAATGGTAGATTTCCATTCTAATCGGGTTTTGGACCTTTATACTAATCTATTAATCTTTGGTTAACCTTGTCTGACCAAAGCTTCCATTGGTTTAAAGTTGCGATTATCTTTCTTCTAATAGGTTAAAAATTATATTTTGACCTTTATGAACCTTCTATTTGTTAAAAAAAGGGTAGATTTCCGTTGTAATCGGTTTTTGGACCTTTATACTAATCTATTAAACATTGGTCAAACTTGGTCAACCTTGTTTGACCAAAGCTTCCATTGGCTTAAAGATGCGATTATCTTTTTTCTAATAAGTTAAAAATTATATTTTGACCTTTATAAACCTTCTACTTGTTCAAAAAAGGGTAGATTTCCATTCTAATCGGTTTTTGGACCTTTATACTAATCTATTAAACTTTGGTCAACCTTGTTTGACCAAAGCTTCCATTTGGCTTAAAGTTGCGATTATCTTTCTTCTAATAGGTTAAAAATTATATTTTGACCTTTATGAACCTTCTATTAGTTAAAAAAAGGGTAGATTTCCGTTGTAATCGGTTTTTGGACCTTTATACTAATCTATTAAACATTGGTCAAACTTGGTCAACCTTGTTTGACCAAAGCTTCCATTGGCTTAAAGTTGCGATTATCTTTCTTCTAATATGTTAAAAATTATATTTTGACCATTATAAACCTTCTATTTGTTCAAAAAAGGGTAGATTTCCATTATAATCGGTTTTTGAACCTTTATTCTAATCTATTAAACTCTGGTCAAACTTGGTCAACCTTGTTTGACCAAAGCTTCCATTGGCTTAAAGATGCGGTTATCTTTCTTCTAGTGGGTTAAAAACTATATTTAGACCTTTATAAACCTTCTATTTTTAGAAAGAAGGTTAGATTTCCATTGTAATCGGTTTTTGGACCTTTATTCTAATCTATTAAACTTTGGTCAAATTTGGTCAACCTTGTTTGACCATAGCTTCCATTCGCTTAAAGATGCGATTATCTTTCTTCTAATAGGCTAAAAAATATATTAAGACCTTTATAAACTTACTATATGTTAAAAAAAGGGTAGATTCCCATTGTAATCGGTTTTTGAACCTTTATTCTAATCTATTAAACTTTAGTCAAACTTGGTCAACCTTGTCTGACCAAAGCTTCCATTGGCTTAAAGATGCGATTATCTTTCTTCTAGTGGGTTAAAAACTATATTTAAACCTTTATAAACTTTCTATTTGTTCAAAAAAGGGTAGATTCCCATTGTAATAGGTTTTTGAACCTTTATCCTAATCTATTAAACTTTGGTCAAACATGGTCAACCTTGTTTAACCAAAGCTTCAATTGGCTTAAAGTCGCGATTATCTTTCTTCTAATATGTTAAAAATTATATTTTGACCTTTATAAACCTTCTATTTGTTCAAAAAAGGGTAGATTTCCATTCTAATCTATTTTTGGACCTTTATACTAATCTATTAAACTTTGGTCAAACTTGGTCAACCTTGTTTGACCAAATCTTCCATTGGCTTAAAGATGCGATTATCTTTCTTCTAATAGGCTAAAAATTATATTAGGACCTTTATAAACTTACTATTTGTTAAAAAAAGGGTAGCTTCCCATTGTAATCGGTTTTTGGACTTTTATTCTAATCTATTAAACTTTGGTCAAACTTGGTCAACCTTGTTTGACCATAGCTTCCATTGGCTTAAAGATGCGATTATCTTTCTTCTAATAGGCTAAAAATTATATTAAGACCTTTATAAACTTACTATTTGTTAAAAAAAGGGTAGATTCCCATTGTAATCGGTTTTTGAACCTTTATTCTAATCTATTAAACTTTAGTCAAACTTGGTCAACCTTGTTTGACCAAGGTTACCATTGGCTTAAAGATGCGATTATCTTTCTTCTAGTGGGTTAAAAACTATATTTAGACCTTTATAAACTTTCTATTTGTTCAAAAAAGGGTAGATTCCCATTGTAATCGGTTTTTGAACCTTTATCCTAATCTATTAAACTTTGGTCAAACTGTGTCAACCTTATTTAACCAAAGCTTCAATTGGTTTAAATTTGCGATTATCTTTCTTCTAATAGGTTAAAAATTATATTTTGACCTTTATAAACCTTCTATTTGTTCAAAAAATGGTAGATTTCCATTCTAATCGGGTTTTGGACCTTTATACTAATCTATTAAACTTTGGTCAACCTTGTTTGACCAAAGCTTCCATTGGTTTAAAGTTGCGATTATCTTTCTTCTAATAGGTTAAAAATTATATTTTGACCTTTATGAACCTTCTATTTGTTAAAAAAAGGGTAGATTTCCGTTGTAATCGGTTTTTGGACCTTTATACTAATCTATTAAACATTGGTCAAACTTGGTCAACCTTGTTTGACCAAAGCTTCCATTGGCTTAAAGATGCGATTATCTTTTTTCTAATAAGTTAAAAATTATATTTTGACCTTTATAAACCTTCTACTTGTTCAAAAAAGGGTAGATTTCCATTCTAATCGGTTTTTGGACCTTTATACTAATCTATTAAACTTTGGTCAACCTTGTTTGACCATAGCTTCCATTGGCTTAAAGTTGCGATTATCTTTCTTCTAATAGGTTAAAAATTATATTTTGACCTTTATGAACCTTCTATTAGTTAAAAAAAGGGTAGATTTCCGTTGTAATCGGTTTTTGGACCTTTATACTAATCTATTAAACATTGGTCAAACTTGGTCAACCTTGTTTGACCAAAGCTTCCATTGGCTTAAAGTTGCGATTATCTTTCTTCTGATATGTTAAAAATTATATTTTGACCATTATAAACCTTCTATTTGTTCAAAAAAGGGTAGATTTCCATTCTAATCGGTTTTTGAACATTTATTCTAATCTATTAAACTTTGGTCAAACTTGGTCAACCTTGTTTGACCAAAGCTTCCATTGGCTTAAAGATGCGGTTATCTTTCTTCTAGTGGGTTAAAAACTATATTTAGACCTTTATAAACCTTCTATTTTTAGAAAGAAGGTTAGATTTCCATTGTAATCGGTTTTTGGACCTTTATTCTAATCTATTAAACTTTGGTCAACCTTGTTTGACCATAGCTTCCATTCGCTTAAAGATGCGATTATCTTTCTTCTAATAGGCTAAAAATTATATTAAGACCTTTATAAACTTACTATTTGTTAAAAAAAGGGTAGATTCCCATTGTAATCGGTTTTTGAACCTTTATTCTTATCTATTAAACTTTAGTCAAACTTGGTCAACCTTGTCTGACCAAAGCTTCCATTGGCTTAAAGATGCGATTATCTTTCTTCTAGTGGGTTAAAAACTATATTTAAACCTTTATAAACTTTCTATTTGTTCAAAAAAGGGTAGATTCCCATTGTAATCGGTTTTTGAACCTTTATCATAATCTATTAAACTTTGGTCAAACTTGGTCAACCTTATTTAACCAAAGCTTCAATTGGTTTAAATTTGCGATTATCTTTCTTCTAATAGGTTAAAAATTATATTTTGACCTTTATAAACCTTCTATTTGTTCAAAAAATGGTATATTTCCATTCTAATCGGGTTTTGGACCTTTATATTAATCTATTAAACTTTGATCAACCTTGTTTGACCAAAGCTTCCATTGGTTTAAAGTTGCGATTATCTTTCTTCTAATAGGTTAAAAATTATATTTTGACCTTTATGAACCTTCTATTTGTTAAAAAAAGGGTAGATTTCCGTTGTAATCTGTTTTTGGACCTTTATACTAATCTATTAAACATTGGTCAAACTTGGTCAACCTTGTTTGACCAAAGCTTCCATTGGCTTAAAGATGCGATTATCTTTCTTCTAGTGGGTTAAAAACTATATTTAAACCTTTATAAACTTTCTATTTGTTCAAAAAATGGTAGATTCCCATTGTAATCGGTTTTTGAACCTTTATCCTAATCTATTAAACTTTGGTCAAACTTGGTCAACCTTGTTTAACCAAAGCTTCAATTGGCTTAAAGTTGCGATTATCTTTCTTCTAATATGTTAAAAATTATATTTTGACCTTTATAAACCTTCTATTTGTTCAAAAAAGAGTAGATTTCCATTCTAATCGGTTTTTGGACCTTTATACTAATCTATTAAACTTTGGTCAAACTTGGTCAACCTTGTTTGACCAAATCTTCCATTGGCTTAAAGATGCGATTATCTTTCTTCTAATAGGCTAAAAATTATATTAGGACCTTTATAAACTTACTATTTGTTAAAAAAAGGGTAGCTTCCCATTGTAATCGGTTTTTGGACTATTATTCTAATCTATTAAACTTTGGTCAAACTTGGTCAACCTTGTTTGACCATAGCTTCCATTGGCTTAAAGATGCGATTATCTTTCTTCTAATAGGCTAAAAATTATATTAAGACCTTTATAAACTTACTATTTGTTAAAAAAAGGGTAGATTCCCATTGTAATCGGTTTTTGAACCTTTATTCTAATCTATTAAACTTTAGTCAAACTTGGTCAACCTTGTTTGACCAAGGTTACCATTGGCTTAAAGATGCGATTATCTTTCTTCTAGTGGGTTAAAAACTATATTTAGACCTTTATAAACTTTCTATTTGTTCAAAAAAGGGTAGATTCCCATTGTAATCGGTTTTGAACCTTTATCCTAATCTATTAAACTTTGGTCAAACTTGGTCAACCTTATTTAACCAAAGCTTCAATTGGTTTAAATTTGCGATTATCTTTCTTCTAATAGGTTAAAAATTATATTTTGACCTTTATAAACCTTCTATTTGTTCAAAAAATGGTATATTTCCATTCTAATCGGGTTTTGGACCTTTATATTAATCTATTAAACTTTGGTCAACCTTGTTTGACCAAAGCTTCCATTGGTTTAAAGTTGCGATTATCTTTCTTCTATTAGGTTAAAAATTATATTTTGACCTTTATGAACCTTCTATTTGTTAAAAAAAGGGTAGATTTCCGTTGTAATCGGTTTTTGGAACTTTATACTAATCTATTAAATATTGGTCAAACTTGGTCAACCTTGTTTGACCAAAGCTTCCATTGGCTTAAAGATGCGATTATCTTTCTTCTAGTGGGTTAAAAACTATATTTAAACCTTTATAAACTTTCTATTTGTTCAAAAAAGGGTAGATTCCCATTGTAATCGGTTTTTGAACCTTTATCCTAATCTATTAAACTTTGGTCAAACTTGGTCAACCTTGTTTAACCAAAGCTTCCATTGGCTTAAAGATGCGATTATATTTCTTCTAGTGGGTTAAAAACTATATTTATACCTTTATAAACTTTCTATTTGTTCAAAAAAGGGTAGATTCCCATTGTAATCGGTTTTTGAACCTTTATCCTAATCTATTAAACTTTGGTCAAACTTGGTCAACCTTGTTTAACCAAAGCTTCAATTGGCTTAAAGTTGCGATTATCTTTCTTCTAATATGTTAAAAATTATATTTTGACCTTTATAAACCTTCTATTTGTTCAAAAAAGGGTAGATTTCCATTCTAATCGGTTTTGGACCTTTATACTAATCTATTAAACTTTGGTCAAACTTGGTCAACCTTGTTTGACCAAATCTTCCATTGGCTTAAAGATGCGATTATCTTTCGTCTAGTGAGTTAAAAAATATATTTAGACCTTTGTAAAGCTTCTATTTGTTCAAAAAAGGGTAGAATTCTATTAAAATTGGTTTTTGGACCCTTATTCTAATCTATTAAACTTTAGTCAAACTTGGTCAACCTTGTTTTACCAAATCTTCCATTGGCTTAAAGATGCGATTATCTATCTTCTAGTGGGTTAAAAACTATATTTAGACCATTATAAACTTTCTATTTGTTCAAAAAAGGGTAGATTCCCATAGTAATCGGTTTTTGAACCTTTATCCTAATCTATTAAACTTTGGTCAAACTTGGTCAACCTTGTTTAACCAAAGCTTCAATTGGCTTAAAGTTGCGATTATCTTTCTTCTAATATGTTAAAAATTATATTTTCACCTTTATAAACCTTCTATTTGTTCAAAAAAGGGTAGATTTCCATTCTAATCGGTTTTTGGACCTTTATACTAATCTATTAAACTTTGGTCAAACTTGGTCAACCTTGTTTGACCAAATCTTCCATTGGCTTAAAGATGCGATTATCTTTCATCTAGTGAGTTAAAAAATATATTAAGACCTTTATAAAGCTTCTATTTGTTCAAAAAAGGGTAGAATTCTATTAAAATCGGTTTTTGGACCCTTATTCTAATCTATTAAACTTTAGTCAAACTTGGTCAACCTTGTTTTACCAAATCTTCCATTGGCTTAAAGATGCGATTATCTTTCTTCTAGTGGGTTAAAAACTGTATTAAGACCTCTATAAACTTTCTATTTGTTCAAAAAATGGTAGATTCCCATTGTAATAGGTTTTTGAACCTTTATACTAATCTATTAAACTTTGGTCAAACTTGGTCAACCTTGTTTGACCAAATCTTCCATTGGCTTCAAGTTGCGATTATCTTTCTTCTAATAGGTTAAAAATTATATTTTGACCTTTATAAAACTACTATTTGTTTAAAAAAGGGTAGATTTCCACTCTAATCGGTTTTTGGACCTTTATACTAATCTATTAAACTTTGGTCAAACTTGGTCAACCTTGTTTGACCAAAGCTTCCATTGGCTTAAAGATGCGATTATCTTTCTTCTATTGGGTTAAAAACTATATTTAGACCTTTATAAACCTTCTATTTTTAGAAAGAAGGATAGATTTCCATTGTAATCGGTTTTTGGACCTTTATTCTAATCTATTAAACTTTGGTCAAATTTGGTCAACCTTGTTGACCATAGCTTCCATTCGCTTAAAGATGCGATTATCTTTCTTCTAATAGGCTAAAAATTATATTAAGACCTTTATAAACTTACTATTTGTTAAAAAAAGGGTAGATTCCCATTGTAATCGGTTTTTGAACCTTTATTCTAATCTATTAAACTTTAGTCAAACTTGGTCAACCTTGTCTGACCAATGCTTCCATTGGCTTAAAGATGCGATTATCTTTCTTCTAGTGGGTTAAAAACAATATTTAGACCTTTATAAACTTTCTATTTGTTCAAAAAAGGGTAGATTCCCATTGTAATCGGTTTTTGAACCTTTATCCTAATCTATTAAACTTTGGTCAAACTTGGTCAACCTTGTTTAACCATAGCTTCAATTGGCTTAAAGTTGCGATTATCTTTCTTCTAATATGTTAAAAATTATATTTTGACCTTTATAAACCTTCTATTTGTTCAAAAAAAGGGTAGATTTCCGTTGTAATCGGTTTTTGGACCTTTATACTAATCTATTAAACTTTGTTCAAACTTGGTCAACCTTATTTGACCAAAGCTTCCATTGGCTTAAAGATGCCATTATCTTTCTTCTAGTGGGTTAAAAACTAATTTAGACCTTTATAAAGCTTCTATTTGTTCAAAAAAGGGTAGAATTCCTTTAAAATCTGTTTTTTTACCTTTATTCTAATCTATTAAGCTTTAGTCAAATTTGGTCAACCTTGATTGACCAAAGCTTCCATTGGCTTAAAGATGCGATTATCTTTCTTCTAGTGGGTTAAAAACTATATTTAGACCTTTATAAACTTTCTATTTGTTCAAAAAAGGGTAGATTCCCATTGTAATCGGTTTTTGAACATTTATCCTAATCTATTAAACTTTGGTCAAACTTGGTCAACCTTGTTTGACCAAAGCTTCCATTGGCTTAAAGATGCAATTATCTTTCTTCTAGTGGGTTAAAAACTGTATTAAGACCTCTATAAACTTTCTATTTGTTCAAAAAATGGTAGATTCCCATTGTAATCGGTTTTTGAACCTTTATTCTAATCTATTAAACTTTGGTCAAACTTGGTCAACCTTGTTTGACCCAAGCTTCCATTGGCTTAAAGATGCGGTTATCTTTCTTCTAGTGGGTTAAAAACTGTATTAAGACCTCTATAAACTTTGTATTTGTTCAAAAAATGTTAGATTCCCATTGTAATCAGTTTATGAACCTTTATTCTAATCTATTAAACTTTGGTCAAACTTGGTCAACCTTGTTTGACCAAATCTTCCATTGGCTTAAAGATGCGATTATCTTTTTTCTAGTAGGTTAAAAATTATATTTAGACCTTTATAAACCTTCTATTTGTTCAAAAAACGGTAGATTTCCATTCTAATCGGTTTTTGGACCTTTATACTAATCTAGTAAACTTTAGTCAAATTTGGTCATCCTTGATTGACCAAAGCTTCCATTGGCTTAAAGATGCGATTATCTTTCCTCTAGTGGGTTAAAAACTATATTTAGACCTTTATAAACTTTCTATTTGTTCAAAAAAGGGTAGATTCCCATTGTAATCGGTTTTTGAACCTTTGTCCTAATCTATTAAACTTTCGTCAAACTTGGTTAACCTTGTTTAACCAAAGCTTCAATTGGCTTAAAGTTGCGATTATCTTTCGTCTAATATGTCAAAAATTATATTTTGACCTTTATAAACCTTCTATTTGTTCAAAAAAGGGTAGATTTCCATTCTAATCGGTTTTTGGACCTTTATACTAATCTATTAAACTTTGGTCAAACTTGGTCGACCTTGTTTGACCAAATCTTCCATTGGCTTAAAGATGCGATTATCTTTCTTCTAATAGGTTAAAAATTATATTTAGACCTTTATAAACCTTCTATTTGTTCAAAAAAGGGTAGATTTCCTTTGTAATCAGTTTTTGGACCTTTATACTAATCTATTAAACTTTGGTCAAACTTGGTCAACCTTGTTTGACAAAAGCTTCCATTGGCTTAAAGATGTGATTATCTTTCTTCTATTGGGTTAAAAACTATATTTAGACCTTTATAAAGTTTTATTTGTTCAAAAAAGGGTGGATTTCCATTAAAATCAGTTCTTGGACCTTTATTCTAATCTATTGAACTTTAGTCAAACTTGGTCAAACTTGGTCAACCTTGTTTGACCAAAGCTTCCATCGGCTTAAAGAAGCGATTATCTTTCGTCTAGTGAGTTAAAAAATATATTTAGACCTTTATAAAGCTTCTATTTGTTCAAAAAAGGGTAGAATTCTATTAAAATCGGTTTTTGGACCCTTATTCTAATCTATTAAACTTTAGTCAAACTTGGTCAACCTTGTTTGACCAAAGCTTCCATTGCTTAAAGATGCAATTATCTTTCTTCTAGTGGGTTAAAAACTGTATTAAGACCTCTATAAACTTTCTATTTGTTCAAAAAATGGTAGATTCCCATTGTAATCAATTTTTGAACCTTTATTCTAATCTATTAAACTTTGGTCAAACTTGGTCAACCTTGTTTGACCAAAGCTTCGATTGGCTTAAAGCTGCGATTATCTTTCTTCTAATATGTTAAAAATTATTTTTGACCTTTATAAACCTTCTATTTGTTCAAAAAAGGGTAGATTTCCATTCTAATTGGTTTTTGGACCTTTATACTAATCTAATAAACTTTGGTCAAACTTGGTCAACCTGGTTTGACCAAAGCTTCCATTGGCTTAAAGATGCGATTATCTTTCTTCTAATAGGTTAAAAATTATATTTTAACTTTTATAAACCTTCTATTTGTTCAAAAAAGGGTAGATTTCCATTGTAATCGGTTTTTGGACCTTTATACTAATCTATTAAACATTGGTCAAACTTGGTCAACCTTGTTTGACCAAAGCTTCCA
The DNA here is from genome assembly GCA_951799995.1 of Trifolium subterraneum. NCBI lineage: Eukaryota > Viridiplantae > Streptophyta > Magnoliopsida > Fabales > Fabaceae > Trifolium > Trifolium subterraneum. Next base: position 31,204,007 of record OX637465.1, on the reverse strand, counting down.
TTGGCTTGAAGATGCGATTATCTTTCTTCTAGTGGGTTAAAAACTATATTTAGACAATTATAAACCTTCTATTTTTTGAAAAAAGGGTAGATTTCCATTGTAATCGGTTTTTGGACCTTTATTCTAATCTATTAAACTTTGGTAAAACTTAGTCAACCTTGTTTGACCATAGCTTCCATTGGCTTAAAGATACGATTATCTTTCTTCTAATAGGCTAAAAATTATATTTTGACCTTTATAAATCTTCTATTTGTTCATAAAAGGGTAGATTTCCATTCTAATCGGTTTTTGGACCTTTATACTAATCTATTAAACTTTGGTCAAACTTGGTCAACCTTGTATGACCAAATCTTCCATTGGCTTAAAGATGCGATTATCTTTCATCTCGTGAGTTAAAAAATATATTTAGACCTTTATAAAGCTTCTATTTGTTCAAAAAAGGGTAGAATTCTATTAAAATCGGTTTTTGGACCCTTATTCTAATCTATTAAACTTTAGTCAAACTTGGTCAACTTTGTTTTACCAAATCTTCCATTGGCTTAAAGATGCGATTATCTTTCTTCTAGTGGGTTAAAAACTGTATTAAGACCTCTATAAACTTTCTATTTGTTCAAAAAATGGTAGATTCCCATTGTAATAGGTTTTTGAACCTTTATACTAATCTATTAAACTTTGGTCAAACTTGGTCAACCTTGTTTGACCAAATCTTCCATTGGCTTCAAGTTGCGATTATCTTTCTTCTAATAGGTTAAAAATTATATTTTGACCTTTATAAAACTACTATTTGTTTAAAAAAGGGTAGATTTCCACTCTAATCGGTTTTTGGACCTTTATACTAATCTATTAAACTTTGGTCAAACTTGGTCAACCTTGTTTGACCAAAGCTTCCATTGGCTTAAAGATGCGATTATCTTTCTTCTATTGGGTTAAAAACTATATTTAGACCTTTATAAACCTTCTATTTTTAGAAAGAAGGATAGATTTCCATTGTAATCGGTTTTTGGACCTTTATTCTAATCTATTAAACTTTGGTCAAATTTGGTCAACCTTGTTTGACCATAGCTTCCATTCGCTTAAAGATGCGATTATCTTTCTTCTAATAGGCTAAAAATTATATTAAGACCTTTATAAACTTACTATTTGTTAAAAAAAGGGTAGATTCCCATTGTAATCGGTTTTTGAACCTTTATTCTAATCTATTAAACTTTAGTCAAACTTGGTCAACCTTGTCTGACCAAAGCTTCCATTGGCTTAAAGATGCGATTATCTTTCTTCTAGTGGGTTAAAAACAATATTTAGACCTTTATAAACTTTCTATTTGTTCAAAAAAGGGTAGATTCCCATTGTAATCGGTTTTTGAACCTTTATCCTAATCTATTAAACTTTGGTCAAACTTGGTCAACCTTGTTTAACCAAAGCTTCAATTGGCTTAAAGTTGCGATTATCTTTCTTCTAATATGTTAAAAATTATATTTTGACCTTTATAAACCTTCTATTTGTTCAAAAAAAGGGTAGATTTCCATTCTAATCGGTTTTTGGACCTTTATACTAATCTATTAAACTTTGGTCAACCTTGTTTGACCAAAGCTTGCATTGGCTTAAAGTTGCGATTATCTTTCTTCTAATAGGTTAAAAATTATATTTTGATCTTTACAAACCTTCTATTTGTTCAAAAAAGGGTAGATTTCCGTTGTAATCGGTTTTTGGACCTTTATACTAATCTATTAAACTTTGTTCAAACTTGGTCAACCTTGTTTGACCAAAGCTTCCATTGGCTTAAAGATGCCATTATCTTTCTTCTAGTGGGTTAAAAACTAATTTAGACCTTTATAAAGCTTCTATTTGTTCAAAAAAGGGTAGAATTCCATTAAAATCTGTTTTTTTACCTTTATTCTAATCTATTAAGCTTTAGTCAAATTTGGTCAACCTTGATTGACCAAAGCTTCCAATGGCTTAAAGATGCGATTATCTTTCTTCTAGTGGGTTAAAAACAATATTTAGACCTTTATAAACTTTCTATTTGTTCAAAAAAGGGTAGATTCCCATTGTAATCGGTTTTTGAACCTTTATTCTAATCTATTAAACTTTAGTCAAACTTGGTCAACCTTGTCTGACCAAAGCTTCCATTGGCTTAAAGATGCGATTATCTTTCTTCTAGTGGGTTAAAAACAATATTTAGACCTTTATAAACTTTCTATTTGTTCAAAAAAGGGTAGATTCCCATTGTAATCGGTTTTTGAACCTTTATCCTAATCTATTAAACTTTGGTCAAACTTGGTCAACCTTGTTTAACCAAAGCTTCAATTGGCTTAAAGTTGCGATTATCTTTCTTCTAATATGTTAAAAATTATATTTTGACCTTTATAAACCTTCTATTTGTTCAAAAAAAGGGTAGATTTCCATTCTAATCGGTTTTTGGACCTTTATACTAATCTATTAAACTTTGGTCAACCTTGTTTGACCAAAGCTTGCATTGGCTTAAAGTTGCGATTATCTTTCTTCTAATAGGTTAAAAATTATATTTTGATCTTTACAAACCTTCTATTTGTTCAAAAAAGGGTAGATTTCCGTTGTAATCGGTTTTTGGACCTTTATACTAATCTATTAAACTTTGTTCAAACTTGGTCAACCTTGTTTGACCAAAGCTTCCATTGGCTTAAAGATGCCATTATCTTTCTTCTAGTGGGTTAAAAACTAATTTAGACCTTTATAAAGCTTCTATTTGTTCAAAAAAGGGTAGAATTCCATTAAAATCTGTTTTTTTACCTTTATTCTAATCTATTAAGCTTTAGTCAAATTTGGTCAACCTTGATTGACCAAAGCTTCCAATGGCTTAAAGATGCGATTATCTTTCTTCTAGTGGGTTAAAAACTATATTTAGACCTTTATAAACTTTCTATTTGTTCAAAAAAGGGTAGATTCCCATTGTGATCGGTTTTTGAACATTTATCCTAATCTATTAAACTTTGGTCAAACTTGGTCAACCTTGTTTGACCAAAGCTTCCATTGGCTTAAAGATGCGATTATCTTTCTTCTAGTGGGTTAAAAACTGTATTAAGACCTCTATAAACTTTCTATTTGTTCAAAAAATGGTAGATTCCCATTGTAATCAGTTTTTGAACCTTTATTCTAATCAATTAAACTTTGGTCAAACTTGGTCAACCTTGTTTGACCAAAGCTTCGATTGGCTTAAAGCTGCGATTATCTTTCTTCTAATATGTTAAAAATTATTTTTGACCTTTATAAACCTTCTATTTGTTCAAAAAAGGGTAGATTTCCATTCTAATTGGTTTTTGGACCTTTATACTAATCTATTAAACATTGGTCAAACTTGGTCAACCTTGTTTGACCAAAGCTTCCATTGGCTTGAAGATGCGATTATCTTTCTTCTAGTGGGTTAAAAACTATATTTAGACAATTATAAACCTTCTATTTTTTGAAAAAAGGGTAGATTTCCATTGTAATCGGTTTTTGGACCTTTATTCTAATCTATTAAACTTTGGTCAAACTTAGTCAACCTTGTTTGACCATAGCTTCCATTGGCTTAAAGATACGATTATCTTTCTTCTAATAGGCTAAAAATTATATTTTGACCTTTATAAATCTTCTATTTGTTCATAAAAGGGTAGATTTCCATTCTAATCGGTTTTTGGACCTTTATACTAATCTATTAAACTTTGGTCAAACTTGGTCACCCTTGTTTGACCAAAGCTTCCATTTGCTTAAAGATGCGATTATCTTTCTTCTAATAGGTTAAAAATTATATTTTAACTTTTATAAATCTTCTATTTGTTCAAAAAAGGGTAGATTTTCGTTGTAGTTGGTTTTTGGACCTTTATACTAATCTATTAAACTTTGGTCCAACTTGGTCAACCATGTTAGACCAAAGCTTCCATTGGCTTAAAGATGCGATTATCTTTCTTCTAGTGGGTTAAAAACTATATTTAGACCATTATAAACCTTCTATTTTTTGAAAAAAGGGTAGATTTCCATTGTAATCGGTTTTTGGTCCTTTATTCTAATCTATTAAACTTTGGTTAAACTTGGTCAACCTTGTTTGACCACAGCTTCCATTGGCTTAAAGATGCGATTATCTTTCTTCTAGTGGGTTAACAACTAATTTAGATCTTTATAAAGCTTCTATTTGTTTAAAAAAGGGTAGAATTCCATTAAAATCGGTTTTTCGACCTTTATTCTAATCCATTAAACCTTAGTCAAACTTGGTCAACCTTGTTTGACCAAAGCATCCATTGGCTTAATGATGCGATTATCTTTTTTCTAGTTGGTTAAAAACTATATTTAGACCTTTATAAACTTTCTATTTGTTCAAAAAAGGGTAGATTCCCATTGTAATCGGTTTTTGAACCTTTATCCTAATCTATTAAACTTTGGTCAAACTTGGTCAACCTTGTTTAACAAAAGCTTCAATTGGCTTAAAGTTGCGATTATCTTTCTTCGAATATGTTAAAAATTAAATTTTGACCTTTATAAACCTTCTATTTGTTCAAAAAAGGGTAGATTTCCATTCTAATCGGTTTTTGGACCTTTATACTAATAAATTAAACTTTGGTCAAACTTGGTCAACGTTGTTTGACCAAAGCTTCCATTGGCTTAAAGATGCGATTATCTTTCTTCTAATAGGTTAAAAATTATATTTAGACCTTTATAAACCTTCTATTTGTTCAAAAAAGGGTAGATTTCCATCGTAATCGGTTTTTGGACCTTTATTCTAATCTATTAAACTTTGGTCAAACTTAGTCAACCTTGTTTGACCATAGCTTCCATTGGCTTAAAGATACGATTATCTTTCTTCTAATAGGCTAAAAATTATATTTTGACCTTTATAAATCTTCTATTTGTTCATAAAAGGGTAGATTTCCATTCTAATCGGTTTTTGGACCTTTATACTAATCTATTAAACTTTGGTCAAACTTGGTCACCCTTGTTTGACCAAAGCTTCCATTGGCTTAAAGATGCGATTATCTTTCTTCTAATAGGTTAAAAATTATATTTTAACTTTTATAAACCTTCTATTTGTTCAAAAAAGGGTAGATTTTCGTTGTAGTCGGTTTTTGGACCTTTATACTAATCTATTAAACTTTGGTCCAACTTGGTCAACCATGTTAGACCAAAGCTTCCATTGGCTTAAAGATGCGATTATCTTTCTTCTAGTGGGTTAAAAACTATATTTAGACCATTATAAACCTTCTATTTTTTGAAAAAAGGGTAGATTTCCATTGTAATCGGTTTTTGGACCTTTATTCTAATCTATTAAACTTTGGTTAAACTTGGTCAACCTTGTTTGACCACAGCTTCCATTGGCTTAAAGATGCGATTATCTTTCTTCTAGTGGGTTAACAACTAATTTAGATCTTTATAAAGCTTCTATTTGTTTAAAAAAGGGTAGAATTCCATTAAAATCGGTTTTTCGACCTTTATTCTAATCCATTAAACCTTAGTCAAACTTGGTCAACCTTGTTTGACCAAAGCATCCATTGGCTTAATGATGCGATTATCTTTTTTCTAGTTGGTTAAAAACTATATTTAGACCTTTATAAACTTTCTATTTGTTCAAAAAAGGGTAGATTCCCATTGTAATCGGTTTTTGAACCTTTATCCTAATCTATTAAACTTTGGTCAAACTTGCTCAACCTTGTTTAACAAAAGCTTCAATTGGCTTAAAGTTGCGATTATCTTTCTTCGAATATGTTAAAAATTAAATTTTGACCTTTATAAACCTTCTATTTGTTCAAAAAAGGGTAGATTTCCATTCTAATCGGTTTTTGGACCTTTATACTAATAAATTAAACTTTGGTCAAACTTGGTCAACGTTGTTTGACCAAAGCTTCCATTGGCTTAAAGATGCGATTATCTTTCTTCTAATAGGTTAAAAATTATATTTAGACCTTTATAAACCTTCTATTTGTTCAAAAAAGGGTAGATTTCCATTGTAATCGGTTTTTGGACCTTTATTCTAATCTATTAAACTTTGGTCAAACTTAGTCAACCTTGTTTGACAAAAGCTTCCATTGGCTTAAAGATACGATTATCTTTCTTCTAATAGGCTAAAAATTATATTTTGACCTTTATAAATCTTCTATTTGTTCATAAAAGGGTAGATTTCCATTCTAATCGGTTTTTGGACCTTTATACTAATCTATTAAACTTTGGTCAAACTTGGTCACCCTTGTTTGACCAAAGCTTCCATTGGCTTAAAGATGCGATTATCTTTCTTCTAATAGGTTAAAAATTATATTTTAACTTTTATAAACCTTCTATTTGTTCAAAAAAGGGTAGATTTTTGTTGTAGTCGGTTTTTGGACCTTTATACTAATCTATTAAACTTTGGTCCAACTTGGTCAACCATGTTAGACCAAAGCTTCCATTGGCTTAAAGATGCGATTATCTTTCTTCTAGTGGGTTAAAAACTATATTTAGACCATTATAAACCTTCTATTTTTTGAAAAAAGGGTAGATTTCCATTGTAATCGGTTTTTGGACCTTTATTCTAATCTATTAAACTTTGGTTAAACTTGGTCAACCTTGTTTGACCACAGCTTCCATTGGCTTAAAGATGCGATTATCTTTCTTCTAGTGGGTTAACAACTAATTTAGATCTTTATAAAGCTTCTATTTGTTTAAAAAAGGGTAGAATTCCATTAAAATCGGCTTTTCGACCTTTATTCTAATCCATTAAACCTTAGTCAAACTTGGTCAACCTTGTTTGACCAAAGCATCCATTGGCTTAATGATGCGATTATCTTTTTTCTAGTTGGTTAAAAACTATATTTAGACCTTTATAAACTTTCTATTTGTTCAAAAAAGGGTAGATTCCCATTGTAATCGGTTTTTGAACCTTTATCCTAATCTATTAAACTTTGGTCAAACTTGGTCAACCTTGTTTAACAAAAGCTTCAATTGGCTTAAAGTTGCGATTATCTTTCTTCGAATATGTTAAAAATTAAATTTTGACCTTTATAAACCTTCTATTTGTTCAAAAAAGGGTAGATTTCCATTCTAATCGGTTTTTGGACCTTTATACTAATAAATTAAACTTTGGTCAAACTTGGTCAACGTTGTTTGACCAAAGCTTCCATTGGCTTAAAGATGCGATTATCTTTCTTCTAATAGGTTAAAAATTATATTTAGACCTTTATAAACCTTCTATTTGTTCAAAAAAGGGTAGATTTCCATTGTAATCGGTTTTTGGACCCTTATTCTAATCTATTAAACTTTAGTCAAACTTGGTCAACCTTGTTTGACCAAAGCTTCCATTGGCTTAAAGATGCGATTATCTTTCTTCTAGTGGGTTAAAAACTATATTAAGACCTTTATAAACCTTCTATTTGTTCAAAAAAGGGTGGATTCCCATTGTAATCGTTTTTTGAACCTTTATTCTAATCTATTAAACTTTGGTCAAACATGGTCAACCTTGTTTGACCAAAGCTTCCATTGGCTTAAAGATGCGGTTATCTTTCTTCTAGTGGTATAGAAACTATATTTAGACCTTTATAAACCTTCTATTTTTTGAAAGAAGGGTAGATTTCCATTGTAATCAGTTTTTGGACCTTTATACTAATCTATTAAACTTTGGTCAATCTTGTACAACCTTGTTTGACCAATGCTTCCATTGGCTTAAAGATGCGATTATCTTTCTTCTAGTAGGTTAAAAACTATATTTAGACCTTTATAAAGTTTTATTTGTTCAAAAAAGTGTGGATTTCCATTAAAATCGGTTTTTGGACCTTTATTCTAATCTATTAAACTTTTGTCAAACTTGGTCAACCTTGTTTGACCAAAGCTTCCATTGGCTTAAAGAAGCGATTATCTTTCGTCTAGTGAGTTAAAAAATATATTTAGACCTTTATAATGCTTCTATTTGTTCAAAAAAGGGTTGAATTCTATTAAAATCGGTTTTTGGACCCTTATTCTAATCTATTAAACTTTAGTCAAACTTGGTCAACCATGCCTTACCAAAGCTTCCATTAGCTTAAAGATGCGATTATCTTTCTTTTAGTGGGTTAAAAACTGTATTAATACCTCTATAAACTTTCTATTTGTTCAAAAAATGGTAGATTCCCATTGTAATCGGTTTATGAACCTTTATTCTAATCTATTAAACTTTGGTCAAACTTGGTCAACCTTGTTTGACCAATCTTCCATTGGCTTAAAGATGCGGTTATCTTTCTTCTAGTGGGTTAAAAACTATATTTAGACCTTTATAAACCTTCTATCTTTAGAAAGAAGGATAGATTTCCATTGTAATCGGTTTTTGGACCTTTATTATAATCTATTAAACTTTGGTCAAATTTGGTCAACCTTGTTTGACCATAGCTTCCATTGGCTTAAAGATGCGATTATCTTTCTTCTAATAGGCTAAAAATTATATTAAGACCTTTATAAACTTACTATTTGTTAGAAAAAGGGTAGATTCCCATTGTAGCCGGTTTTTGAACCTTTATTCTAATCTATTAAACTTTAGTCAAACTATGTCAACCTTGTTTGACCAAAGCTTCCATTGGCTTAAAGATGCGATTATCTTTCTTCTAGTGGGTTAAAAACTATACTTAGACCTTTATAAACTTTCTATTTGTTCAAAAAAGGGTAGATTCCCATTGTAATCGGTTTTTGAACCGTTATCCTAATCTATTAAACTTTGGTAAAACTTGGTCAACCTTGTTTAACCAAAGCTTCAATTGCCTTAAAGCTGCGATTATCTTTCTTCTAATATGTTAAAAATTATATTTTGACCTTTATAAACCTTCTATTTGTTCAAAAAAGGGTAGATTTCCATTCTAATCGGTTTATGGACCTTTATACTAATCTATTAAACTTTAGTCAAACATGGTCAACCTTGTTTGACCAAAGCTTCCATTGGCTTAAAGATGCGATTATCTTTCTTCTAGTGGGTTAAAAACTGTATTAAGACCTCTATAAACTTTCTATTTGTTCAAAAAATGGTAGATTCCCATTGTAATCGATTTTTGAACCTTTATTCTAATCTATTAAACTTTGGTCAAACTTGGTCAACCTTGTTTGACCAAAGCTTCAATTGGCTTAAAGCTGCGATTATCTTTCTTCTAATATGTTAAAAATTATTTGTGACCTTTATAAACCTTCTATTTGTTCAAAAAAGGGTAGATTTCCATTCTAATTGGTTTTTGGACCTTTATACTAATGTAATAAACTTTGGTCAAACTTGGTCAACCTTGTTTGATCAAAGCTTCCATTGGCTTAAAGATGCGATTATCTTTCTTCTAATAGGTTAAAAATTATATTTTAACTTTTATAAACCTTCTATTTGTTCAAAAAAGGGTAGATTTCCATTGTAATCGGTTTTTGGACCTTTATACTAATCTATTAAACATTGGTCAAACTTGGTCAACCTTGTTTGACCAAAGCTTCCGTTGGCTTAAAGATGCGATTATCTTTCTTCTAGTGGGTTAAAAACTATATTTAGACCATTATAAATCTTCTATTTGTTCATAAAAGGGTAGATTTCCATTCTAATCGGTGTTTGGACCTTTATACTAATCTATTAAACTTTGGTCCAACTTGGTCAACCATGTTAGACCAAAGCTTCCATTGGCTTAAAGATGCGATTATCTTTCTTCTAGTGGGTTAAAAACTATATTTAGACCATTATAAACCTTCTATTTTTTGAAAAAAGGGTAGATTTCCATTGTAATCGGTTTTTGGACCTTTATTCTAATCTATTAAACTTTGGTTAAACTTGGTCAACCTTGTTTGACCACAGCTTCCATTGGCTTAAAGATGCGATTATCTTTCTTCTAGTGGGTTAACAACTAATTTAGATCTTTATAAAGCTTCTATTTGTTTAAAAAAGGGTAGAATTCCATTAAAATCGGCTTTTCGACCTTTATTCTAATCCATTAAACCTTAGTCAAACTTGGTCAACCTTGTTTGACCAAAGCATCCATTGGCTTAATGATGCGATTATCTTTTTTCTAGTTGGTTAAAAACTATATTTAGACCTTTATAAACTTTCTATTTGTTCAAAAAAGGGTAGATTCCCATTGTAATCGGTTTTTGAACCTTTATCCTAATCTATTAAACTTTGGTCAAACTTGGTCAACCTTGTTTAACAAAAGCTTCAATTGGCTTAAAGTTGCGATTATCTTTCTTCGAATATGTTAAAAATTAAATTTTGACCTTTATAAACCTTCTATTTGTTCAAAAAAGGGTAGATTTCCATTCTAATCGGTTTTTGGACCTTTATACTAATAAATTAAACTTTGGTCAAACTTGGTCAACGTTGTTTGACCAAAGCTTCCATTGGCTTAAAGATGCGATTATCTTTCTTCTAATAGGTTAAAAATTATATTTAGACCTTTATAAACCTTCTATTTGTTCAAAAAAGGGTAGATTTCCATTGTAATCGGTTTTTGGACCCTTATTCTAATCTATTAAACTTTAGTCAAACTTGGTCAACCTTGTTTGACCAAAGCTTCCATTGGCTTAAAGATGCGATTATCTTTCTTCTAGTGGGTTAAAAACTATATTAAGACCTTTATAAACCTTCTATTTGTTCAAAAAAGGGTGGATTCCCATTGTAATCGTTTTTTGAACCTTTATTCTAATCTATTAAACTTTGGTCAAACATGGTCAACCTTGTTTGACCAAAGCTTCCATTGGCTTAAAGATGCGGTTATCTTTCTTCTAGTGGTATAGAAACTATATTTAGACCTTTATAAACCTTCTATTTTTTGAAAGAAGGGTAGATTTCCATTGTAATCAGTTTTTGGACCTTTATACTAATCTATTAAACTTTGGTCAATCTTGTACAACCTTGTTTGACCAATGCTTCCATTGGCTTAAAGATGCGATTATCTTTCTTCTAGTAGGTTAAAAACTATATTTAGACCTTTATAAAGTTTTATTTGTTCAAAAAAGTGTGGATTTCCATTAAAATCGGTTTTTGGACCTTTATTCTAATCTATTAAACTTTTGTCAAACTTGGTCAACCTTGTTTGACCAAAGCTTCCATTGGCTTAAAGAAGCGATTATCTTTCGTCTAGTGAGTTAAAAAATATATTTAGACCTTTATAATGCTTCTATTTGTTCAAAAAAGGGTTGAATTCTATTAAAATCGGTTTTTGGACCCTTATTCTAATCTATTAAACTTTAGTCAAACTTGGTCAACCATGCCTTACCAAAGCTTCCATTAGCTTAAAGATGCGATTATCTTTCTTTTAGTGGGTTAAAAACTGTATTAATACCTCTATAAACTTTCTATTTGTTCAAAAAATGGTAGATTCCCATTGTAATCGGTTTATGAACCTTTATTCTAATCTATTAAACTTTGGTCAAACTTGGTCAACCTTGTTTGACCAATCTTCCATTGGCTTAAAGATGCGGTTATCTTTCTTCTAGTGGGTTAAAAACTATATTTAGACCTTTATAAACCTTCTATCTTTAGAAAGAAGGATAGATTTCCATTGTAATCGGTTTTTGGACCTTTATTATAATCTATTAAACTTTGGTCAAATTTGGTCAACCTTGTTTGACCATAGCTTCCATTGGCTTAAAGATGCGATTATCTTTCTTCTAATAGGCTAAAAATTATATTAAGACCTTTATAAACTTACTATTTGTTAGAAAAAGGGTAGATTCCCATTGTAGCCGGTTTTTGAACCTTTATTCTAATCTATTAAACTTTAGTCAAACTATGTCAACCTTGTTTGACCAAAGCTTCCATTGGCTTAAAGATGCGATTATCTTTCTTCTAGTGGGTTAAAAACTATACTTAGACCTTTATAAACTTTCTATTTGTTCAAAAAAGGGTAGATTCCCATTGTAATCGGTTTTTGAACCGTTATCCTAATCTATTAAACTTTGGTAAAACTTGGTCAACCTTGTTTAACCAAAGCTTCAATTGCCTTAAAGCTGCGATTATCTTTCTTCTAATATGTTAAAAATTATATTTTGACCTTTATAAACCTTCTATTTGTTCAAAAAAGGGTAGATTTCCATTCTAATCGGTTTATGGACCTTTATACTAATCTATTAAACTTTAGTCAAACATGGTCAACCTTGTTTGACCAAAGCTTCCATTGGCTTAAAGATGCGATTATCTTTCTTCTAGTGGGTTAAAAACTGTATTAAGACCTCTATAAACTTTCTATTTGTTCAAAAAATGGTAGATTCCCATTGTAATCGATTTTTGAACCTTTATTCTAATCTATTAAACTTTGGTCAAACTTGGTCAACCTTGTTTGACCAAAGCTTCAATTGGCTTAAAGCTGCGATTATCTTTCTTCTAATATGTTAAAAATTATTTGTGACCTTTATAAACCTTCTATTTGTTCAAAAAAGGGTAGATTTCCATTCTAATTGGTTTTTGGACCTTTATACTAATGTAATAAACTTTGGTCAAACTTGGTCAACCTTGTTTGATCAAAGCTTCCATTGGCTTAAAGATGCGATTATCTTTCTTCTAATAGGTTAAAAATTATATTTTAACTTTTATAAACCTTCTATTTGTTCAAAAAAGGGTAGATTTCCATTGTAATCGGTTTTTGGACCTTTATACTAATCTATTAAACATTGGTCAAACTTGGTCAACCTTGTTTGACCAAAGCTTCCGTTGGCTTAAAGATGCGATTATCTTTCTTCTAGTGGGTTAAAAACTATATTTAGACCATTATAAATCTTCTATTTGTTCATAAAAGGGTAGATTTCCATTCTAATCGGTGTTTGGACCTTTATACTAATCTATTAAACTTTGGTCCAACTTGGTCAACCATGTTAGACCAAAGCTTCCATTGGCTTAAAGATGCGATTATCTTTCTTCTAGTGGGTTAAAAACTATATTTAGACCATTATAAACCTTCTATTTTTTGAAAAAAGGGTAGATTTCCATTGTAATCGGTTTTTGGACCTTTATTCTAATCTATTAAACTTTGGTCAAACTTGGTCAACCTTGTTTGACCACAGCTTCCATTGGCTTAAAGATGCGATTATCTTTCTTCTAGTGGGTTAACAACTAATTTAGATCTTTATAAAGCTTCTATTTGTTTAAAAAAGGGTAGAATTCCATTAAAATCTGTTTTTGGACCTTTATTCTAATCTATTAAGCTTTAGTCAAATTTGTTCAACCTTGATTGACCAAAGCTTCCATTGGCTTAAAGATGCGATTATCATTCTTCTAGTGGGTTAAAAACTATATTTAGACCTTTATAAACTTTGTATTTGTTCAAAAAAGGGTAGATTCCCATTGTAATCGGTTTTTGAACCTTTATCCTAATCTATTAAACTTTGGTCAAACTTGGTCAACCTTGTTTGACCAAAGCTTCCATTGGCTTAAAGATGCAATTATCTTTCTTCTAGTGGGTTAAAAACTGTATTAAGACCTATATAAACTTTCTATTTGTTCAAAAAATGGTAGATTCCCATTGTAATCGGTTTTTGAATCTTTATTCTAATCTATTAAACTTTGGTCAAACTTGGTCAACCTTGTTTGACCCAAGCTTCCATTGGCTTAAAGATGCGGTTATCTTTCTTCTAGTGGGTTAAAAACTATATTAAGACCTCTATAAACATTCTATTTGTTCAAAAAATGGTAGATTCCCATTGTAATCGGTTTATGAACCTTTATTCTAATCTATTAAACTTTGGTCAAACTTGGTCAACCTTGTTTGACCAAATCTTCCAATGGCTTAAAGATGCGATTATCTTTTTTCTAGTAGGTTAAAAATTATATTTAGACCTTTATAAACCTTCTATTTGTTCAAAAAAGGGTAGATTTCCATTCTAATCGGTTTTTGGACCTTTATACTAATCTATTAAACTTTAGTCAAATTTGGTCAACCTTGATTGACCAAAGCTTCCATTGGCTTAAAGATGCGATTATCTTTCTTCTAGTGGGTTAAAAACTATATTTAGACCTTTATAAACTTTCTATTTATTCAAAAAAGGGTAGATTTCCATTGTAATCAGTTTTTGGACCTTTATACTAATCTATTAAACTTTGGTCAAACTGGGTCAACCTTGTTTGACCAAAGCTTCCATTGGCTTAAAGATGTGATTATCTTTCTTCTAGTGGGTTAAAAACTATATTTAGACCTTTATAAAGTTTTATTTGTTCAAAAAAGGGTGGATTTCCATTAAAATCAGTTCTTGGACCTTTATTCTAATGTATTGAACTTTAGTCAAACTTGGTCAACCTTGTTTGACCAAAACTTCCATCGGTTTAAAGAAGCGATTATCTTTCGTCTAGTGAGTTAAAAAATATATTTAGACCTTTATAAAGCTTCTATTTGTTCAAAAAAGGGTAGAATTCTATTAAAATCGGTTTTTGGACCCTTATTCTAATCTATTAAACTTTAGTCAAACTTGGTCAACCTTGTTTGACTAAACCTTCCATTGGCTTAAAGATGCAATTATCTTTCTTCTAGTGGGTTAAAAACTGTATTAAGACCTCTATAAACTTTCTATTTGTTCAAAAAATGGTAGATTCCCATTGTAATCGTTTTTTGAACCTTTATTCTAATCTATTAAACTTTGGTCAAACTTGGTCAACCTTGTTTGACCAAAGCTTCCATTGGCTTAAAAATGCGGTTATCTTTCTTCTAGTGGGTTAAAAACTATATTTAGACAATTATAAACCTTCTATTTTTTGAAAAAAGGGTAGATTTCCATTGTAATCGGTTTTTGGACCTTTATTCTAATCTATTAAACTTTGGTCAAACTTGGTCAACCTTGTTTGACCATAGCTTCCATTGGCTTAAAGTTACGATTATCTTTCTTCTAATAGGCTAAAAATTATATTTTGACCTTTATAAATCTTCTATTTGTTCATAAAAGGGTAGATTTCCATTCTAATCGGTTTTTGGACCTTTATACTAATCTATTAAACTTTGGTCCAACTTGGTCAACCATGTTAGACCAAAGCTTCCATTGGCTTAAAGATGCGATTATCTTTCTTCTAGTGGGTTAAAAACTATATTTAGACCATTATAAACCTTCTATTTTTTGAAAAAAGGGTAGATTTCCATTGTAATCGGTTTTTGGACCTTTATTCTAATTTATTAAACTTTGGTAAAACTTGGTCAACCTTGTTTGACCACAGCTTCCATTGGCTTAAAGATGCGATTATCTTTCTTCTAGTGGGTTAACAACTAATTTAGATCTTTATAAAGCTTCTATTTGTTTAAAAAAGGGTAGAATTCCATTAAAATCTGTTTTTGGACCTTTATTCTAATCTATTAAGCTTTAGTCAAATTTGTTCAACCTTGATTGACCAAAGCTTCCATTGGCTTAAAGATGCGATTATCATTCTTCTAGTGGGTTAAAAACTATATTTAGACCTTTATAAACTTTGTATTTGTTCAAAAAAGGGTAGATTCCCATTGTAATCGGTTTTTGAACCTTTATCCTAATCTATTAAACTTTGGTCAAACTTGGTCAACCTTGTTTGACCAAAGCTTCCATTGGCTTAAAGATGCAATTATCTTTCTTCTAGTGGGTTAAAAACTGTATTAAGACCTATATAAACTTTCTATTTGTTCAAAAAATGGTAGATTCCCATTGTAATCGGTTTTTGAATCTTTATTCTAATCTATTAAACTTTGGTCAAACTTGGTCAACCTTGTTTGACCCAAGCTTCCATTGGCTTAAAGATGCGGTTATCTTTCTTCTAGTGGGTTAAAAACTATATTAAGACCTCTATAAACATTCTATTTGTTCAAAAAATGGTAGATTCCCATTGTAATCGGTTTATGAACCTTTATTCTAATCTATTAAACTTTGGTCAAACTTGGTCAACCTTGTTTGACCAAATCTTCCATTGGCTTAAAGATGCGATTATCTTTTTTCTAGTAGGTTAAAAATTATATTTAGACCTTTATAAACCTTCTATTTGTTCAAAAAAGGGTAGATTTCCATTCTAATCGGTTTTTGGACCTTTATACTAATCTATTAAACTTTAGTCAAATTTGGTCAACCTTGATTGACCAAAGCTTCCATTGGCTTAAAGATGCGATTATCTTTCTTCAAGTGGGTTAAAAACTATATTTAGACCTTTATAAACTTTCTATTTATTCAAAAAAGGGTAGATTTCCATTGTAATCAGTTTTTGGACCTTTATACTAATCTATTAAACTTTGGTCAAACTGGGTCAACCTTGTTTGACCAAAGCTTCCATTGGCTTAAAGATGTGATTATCTTTCTTCTAGTGGGTTAAAAACTATATTTAGACCTTTATAAAGTTTTATTTGTTCAAAAAAGGGTGGATTTCCATTAAAATCAGTTCTTGGACCTTTATTCTAATGTATTGAACTTTAGTCAAACTTGGTCAACCTTGTTTGACCAAAACTTCCATCGGCTTAAAGAAGCGATTATCTTTCGTCTAGTGAGTTAAAAAATATATTTAGACCTTTATAAAGCTTCTATTTGTTCAAAAAAGGGTAGAATTCTATTAAAATCGGTATTTGGACCCTTATTCTAATCTATTAAACTTTAGTCAAACTTGGTCAACCTTGTTTGACCAAACCTTCCATTGGCTTAAAGATGCAATTATCTTTCTTCTAGTGGGTTAAAAACTGTATTAAGACCTCTATAAACTTTCTATTTGTTCAAAAAATGGTAGATTCCCATTGTAATCGTTTTTTGAACCTTTATTCTAATCTATTAAACTTTGGTCAAACTTGGTCAACCTTGTTTGACCAAAGCTTCCATTGGCTTAAAAATGCGGTTATCTTTCTTCTAGTGGGTTAAAAACTATATTTAGACAATTATAAACCTTCTATTTTTTGAAAAAAGGGTAGATTTCCATTGTAATCGGTTTTTGGACCTTTATTCTAATCTATTAAACTTTGGTCAAACTTGGTCAACCTTGTTTGACCATAGCTTCCATTGGCTTAAAGATACGATTATCTTTCTTCTAATAGGCTAAAAATTATATTTTGACCTTTATAAATCTTCTATTTGTTCATAAAAGGGTAGATTTCCATTCTAATCGGTTTTTGGACCTTTATACTAATCTATTAAACTTTGGTCCAACTTGGTCAACCATGTTAGACCAAAGCTTCCATTGGCTTAAAGATGCGATTATCTTTCTTCTAGTGGGTTAAAAACTATATTTAGACCATTATAAACCTTCTATTTTTTGAAAAAAGGGTAGATTTCCATTGTAATCGGTTTTTGGACCTTTATTCTAATTTATTAAACTTTGGTCAAACTTGGCCACAGCTTCCATTGGCTTAAAGATGCGATTATCTTTCTTCTAGTGGGTTAACAACTAATTTAGATCTTTATAAAGCTTCTATTTGTTTAAAAAAGGGTAGAATTCCATTAAAATCGCTTTTTCGACCTTTATTCTAATCCACTAAACCTTAGTCAAACTTGGTCAACCTTGTTTGACCAAAGCTTCCATTGGCTTAATGATGCGATTATCTTTTTTCTAGTTGGTTAAAAACTATATTTAGACCTTTATAAACTTTCTAGTTGTTCAAAAAAGGGTAGATTCCCATTGTAATCGGTTTTTGAACCTTTATCTTAATCTATTAAACTTTGGTCAAACTTGGTCAACCTTGTTTAGCAAAAGCTTCAATTGGCTTAAAGTTGCGATTATCTTTCTTCTAATATGTTAAAAATTAAATTTTGACCTTTATAAACCTTCTATTTGTTCAAAAAAGGGTAGATTTCCATTCTAATCGGTTTTTTGACCTTTATACTAATCAATTAAACTTTGGTCAAACTTGGTCAACCTTGTTTGACCAAAGCTTCCATTGGCTTAAAGATGCGATTATCTTTCTTCTAATAGGTTAAAAATTATATTTAGACCTTTATAAACCTTCTATTTGTTCAAAAAAGGGTAGATTCATTGTAATCGGTTTTTGGACCTTTATACTAATCTATTAAACTTTGGTCAAACTCTGTCAACCTTGTTTGATCAAAGCTTCCATTGGCTTAAAGATACGATTATCTTTCTTCTAGTGAGTTAAAAAATATATTTAGACCTTTATAAAGCTTCTATTTGTTCAAAAAAGGGTAGAATTCTATTAAAATCGGTTTTTGGACCCTTATTCTAATCTATTAAACTTTAGTCAAACTTGGTCAACCTTGTTTGACCGAAGCTTCCATTGGCTTAAAGATGCGATTATCTTTCTTCTAGTGGGTTAAAAACTATATTAAGACCTTTATAAACCTTCTATTTGTTCAAAAAAGGGTAGATTCCCATTGTAATAGTTTTTTGAACCTTTATTCTAATCTATTAAACTTTGGTCACACTTGGTCAACCTTGTTTGACCAAAGCTTCCATTGGCTTAAAGATGCGGTTATCTTTCTTCTAGTGGTATAAAAACTATATTTAGACCTTTATAAACCTTCTATTTTTTGAAAGAAGGGTAGATTTCCATTGTAATCAGTTTTTGGACCTTTATTCTAATCTATGAAACTTTGGTCAAACTTGGTCAACCTTGTTTGACCAAATCTTCAATTGGCTTAAAGATGCGATTATCTTTCTTCTAATAGGTTAAAAATTATATTTAGACCTTTATAAACCTTCTATTTGTTCAAAAAAGGGTAGATTTCCATTGTAATCAGTTTTTGGACCTTTATACTAATCTATTAAACTTTGGTCAATCTTGTACAACCTTGTTTGACCAAAGCTTCCATTGGCTTAAAGATGCGATTATCTTTCTTCTAGTAGGTTAAAAACTATATTTAGACCTTTATAAAGTTTTATTTGTTCAAAAAAGTGTGGATTTCCATTAAAATCGGTTTTTGGACCTTTATTCTAATCTATTAAACTTTTGTCAAACTTGGTCAACCTTGTTTGACCAAAGCTTCCATTGGCTTAAAGAAGCGATTATCTTTCGTCTAGTGAGTTAAAAAATATGTTTAGACCTTTATAATGCTACTATTTGTTCAAAAAAGGGTTGAATTCTATTAAAATCGGTTTTTGGACCCTTATTCTAATCTATTAAACTTTAGTCAAACTTGGTCAACCATGCCTTACCAAAGCTTCCATTAGCTTAAAGATGCGATTATCTTTCTTTTAGTGGGTTAAAAACTGTATTAATACCTGTCGCGGTGATTTTTGGATATCGAGTTATTAATTAACTTCGAATCGCAAATTAATATTCCACCACCGATCTTTAATTTTTCCGAGGGAAAGGGAAAAAGTTCGAAAAAACCTATTTTTTGAGAGAACAAGGTTCGGGGGTTGGTTATACGAAGGGAAGGTATTAGCACCCTAAGTATCTATAGTACTCTATAGGAACCTCTTGTTTGTAATCTAACTTTGCGCTTTATTTTATTTGCTTGTAAAAAATGTATAAGTGTGAAATTAAAGGGATGATAAAAATGCTTAAAGAATGAAAAAAGAAGAAAAATGTTTTTGTTGATTTTATTGATTGAAGAGATAAATCTCATGCCTACGTACCCGAGGGATCAAACCACCGTAGTTCGGGATAAAAAGACGAGTAAGTTTGTTTGTTTGATTTTAAGGTTTTGAAGATGGTGATGATGATTTGATGAATATGGGTTCCGTTTTTTTGGATTCTGATTTCTGAAAAAAAAAGAGGTTTTTTTTGAATTGTTTTTTCGTTCTGGAAAAAGAAAACAGAGGGCTTTGTTTTTTGAATTTGTGAATGATTTGGGTTCTGGATTTTTTGAAAAAAAGGAATGAGGGTTTGGGTTTTTTGATGATGTTTCAGATCTAGAAAAATTAGGGTTTGGATTCTGTTGTTTGCTCTGCGGCTGAGACCTTTTTTTCTTCCCTGTTCATTAATTGCTGTTCACTATATACACCAATGGGGAACAAAAATCTGAACTTGGGCAAAGAAGTACACTGCTCTGATCTTTCTGCAGAAACATCCTTTGCTGTATTGGAGAAGTTGACTTTCAAGTTCTCCTGATTTTTTTAATCAGGAAAAAAAGGACAAAAGGACAAAGTAAAAAATAAAAATAAAAACAAAATAATTAAATTAAATTAATAAAAATACGAAAATTAATAAAAACAGTAAATAAAAATAATTGAATAAATTTTAAAAGAAAGAAGATAATAATAATGGTAAAAAATAATAAATAATAATAATAAAAAAGAATAAATATAAAAGAAACAACAAATGAGGTATTTTAAAATACCTCTCTGCCGAAATTTCGTCAGAAATGACAAAAAAGGCAAGAAGGCTTTTAAACGACGAACAAAATCAATCGGTCAAAAAATGGGGTATGACAGATGCCCCTATTTAAGTTTCTTCCGTCGGAGATAAAAAGAAAAAGATGATTTTTGATGATGTTTTTGTTTTGGTTCGACGGTGGAAGAGACTTAAATACATAGTACACCGTTTTTTGACCGGATTAAACTATAAAATGCTATGATATGATTTCATGAGTGTTATGTTCGTGAGTGTTTGAAGATTTTTTGACAAAAGTAATGAAGCCAGAAAGCGGTAAAGTCCTGTATGTGGACAGAAGTAAAGACTGAAAGCGATAAAGGCCTGTGTGTGGACATAAGCAGATAAAGTCCTGTGTGCGGACATAAGCAGATAAAGTCCTGTGTGCGGACAGAAGTAAAGACTGAAAGCGATAAAGTCCTGTGTGTGGACAGAAGTAAAGACTGAAAGCGATAAAGTCCTGTGTGTGGACATAAGTAAAGACTGAAAGCGATAAAGTCCTGTGTGTGGACATAAGCAGATAAAGTCCTGTGTACGGACAGAAGTAAAGACTGAAAGCGATAAAGTCCTGTGTGTGGACATAAGCAGATAAAGTCCTGTGTACGGACAGAAGTAAAGACAGTGTCCACCAACATTGTGGGATGGTAAGGACAAGTAAAGGTAGTGTCTACCAACATTGTGGGATGGTAAGGACACATCAAGGAAATAAATTGTCTGCTGACATTGTGGGAGAGCGAGACATGACACGAATATGTATTTGTCTAGACCAGACACACTGGAAATGACTTCTTTTGGGGAAATCAACCGTAAGTTTGCAGTTGATTGTTCGCAAAACCTGCTACTGGAAATATGCTTGATGGAGACATCTCTGGACCAGACCCACTGGGGATGACTCTTTTTTGTGATGTATGATTGATGGAGACATCTCTGGACCAGATACACTGGGGATGACTCTTTTTTGTGATGTATTGAAGCAGGACACGTGATGGTCAATGCAGCATGTATGAATGATTTTGTTTGCATGTTGCATATGAATATGAATATATGTATGGACATGTGAATGATTGTATGTACGCATGTATGTAAGTATGTATGTATGTATGTATGTATGTATGTATGTATGTATGTATGAATGTTTGTTATGAAGCTTGTATTTGTATGATTGAATGATATTTGTACACGACTGGATGAGACAAAAGCTTGGTCAGAAAAGATGAACATCGGGCCGACGTATCCGTACAACCACTCAATAGTTCTCCACTAGGGACAGCACCCCTTAAAGGTGAAATAAATCAGATTCTCGAGGTAAAACCCGGTATGGTATGTCAATCCATGTTAAGAATGATTGCTTCTCGGGGTAAAGCTCATTGGTCAGAGATTTGGCAGAAGTCGCCATTTTGTACACTGAAACCGAATATTTTCTCATGTCTTTGCTTCAACAGTCATGCTTTTGCTTTTTCCCCTTTTTTTTGAAATCCCTAACTTTTGCCTGAATCGCCCTTTCGGGTTTTCAATCCACCGGGAATATATTTCTTTTTTTGTTTTGCCCCTAATTTTTGCCTGGACCGCCCTTTCGGGTTTTCGATCCACCGGGACGCTCATTTTTGCCTAAGCCGCCTTTTCAGGTTTTCGACTTATCGAGCTTTATTTATTTATTTTTTTTTTTGGCAATGACTGTATTCGCCTTGTTGAATCTGTCTGCTTTCGGAACAATGTTGATATATGCTTGTATGATTCATGAATCTAAGAAATATGTTTGTCATTTGTATTTTTTTCGAAAAAAGAACTACTAAAAAAACTTTAAATCACTTTTTTTGAGTTTTTGCTTCAAGTACTTTAAATTGAAAGAGGGGGAAACAAAATTGCAAATAAATTTGAATTCCAAATAGAGGGAGCAGGCTCGAATTTGATTAAAAGAGTGGCGATTGGCGAAAAGCACAACCCCACAGATCGTTACAAAGATGAAAAATGGTAATTGGGTGGGAAAGGTAC
This sequence comes from Trifolium subterraneum, assembly GCA_951799995.1. Lineage (NCBI taxonomy): Eukaryota > Viridiplantae > Streptophyta > Magnoliopsida > Fabales > Fabaceae > Trifolium > Trifolium subterraneum. The sequence goes on along the minus strand of OX637465.1, from coordinate 31,181,871 downwards.
GTTAAACACAATGATCGCTATTCTCCCTAACAACTTTGAATTTGCAGTCTAAAATGTTGTAAGCCAAAGATATTCTGTCAATCGAGGTACTCTGAGCAAGTGATGCCTGGTCCGATGCAGTTACTCGTCTTATTCCTTAACTTTTGCATAGATCGCCTTTTCAGGTTTTCGACCTATCAGGATATTATTTTCTGTTTATGTCTCTAATTTTTGCCTGGACCGCCCTTTCGGGTTTTCAGCCCACCGAGACGCTCATTTTTGCCTAAGCCGCCCTTTCAGGTTTTCAACTTAGCGAGCTGTTTTTTTTTATTTTTTAGACAAAGTATTTCTTGACTGCATCGGCATTTACAGGACGAGGGAGCTCATCACCATCCATGGTTGCAAGAGTCATAGCACCACCAGAAAAAGCTCTTTTGACAACATACGGGCCTTCATAATTCGGCGTCCACTTGCCCCTAGAATCCGGCTGAAAGGACAAAATCCTTTTGAGCACAAGGTCACCTTCACGGAACTCACGAGGCCGAACCTTCCTGTCAAAAGCCTGTTTCATTCTTCTCTGATATAACTGTCCATGACATAAAGCCGCCATGCGTTTCTCCTCAATTAAATTCAATTGGTCATATCTATTTTGGCACCATTCGGCCTCGGCCAACTCAGTTTCCATTAAGACTCTCATTGATGCGATTTCAACCTCTACGGGGAGTACTGCTTCCATGCCGTATACTAAAGAGAAAGGGGTTGCCCCTGTCGAAGTACGAACTGAAGTACGGTATCCATGTAAAGCAAAAGGTAACATTTCATGCCAATCTTTGTAAGTGACCACCATTTTCTGCACGATCTTCTTGATGTTCTTATTTGCAGCTTCAACTGCGCCATTCATCTGAGGCCGGTAAGGAGATGAATTATGATGCTCAATCTTAAACTCGTCACACAGATCTTTCATCATTTTGTTATTCAAGTTTGTCCCATTATCTGTAATAATCTTGTTAGGAACACCATAACGGCAGATAATATGGTTCTTGATAAAACGCACGACCACATGCTTGGTCACATTGGCATAAGACGCCGCCTCAACCCACTTGGTGAAGTAATCAATAGCCACTAAGATGAAACGATGTCCGTTGGAAGCCTTTGGTTCAATCCGACCAATCATGTCGATACCCCACATGGAGAACGGCCAAGGAGAAGAGAGAACATTCAGAGAAGTTGGCGGCAGATGTATCTTATCCGCATAAATCTGACATTTATGGCATTTCTTGGCATGTTTGTAACAATCAGACTCCATTGTCATCCAATAGTAGCCGGCTCTTAGCATTTTCTTGGCCATTGTGTGTCCATTAGGATGGGTTCCGAATGAACCTTCATGTACTTCATGCATCAATAGATCAGCCTCATGTTTGTCCACGCACCGCAGCAGGACCATATCAAAATTCCTTTTGTATAACACCTCATCATTCAGGAAGAAACTACTGGACAACCTTCTCAGAGTCTTTTTGTCTTTGCTAGATGCCCCAGGGGGATATTCTTGCTTCTGAAGGAACATCTTGATATCATGAAACCAAGGTTTGTCATCCACCACTTCCTCGGTTGCAAACACATATGCTGGTCTCTCAAGGCACCGAACACTGATGGTTGGTATCTCGTTCCGGCGATTAACTCGGTACATTGAAGATAGAGTGGCTAAAGCATCGGCCATTTGATTCTCGTCACGAGGAATGTGATGTAGCTCCACTTTATTGAAGAAAGTTAACAACCGTCTTGCATAATCTCTGTAAGGAATCAAACCAGCATGGCGAGTCTCCCATTCTCCTTTGATCTGATTAATCACAAGAGCTGAGTCTCCATAAATGTCGATGTTTTTGATCCTTAAGTCAATAGCTTCTTCAATGCCCATGATGCAAGCTTCATATTCTGCAATATTGTTAGTACATTCAAATTGTAATCTCGCAGTGAAAGGAATGTGAGCACCTTTAGGGGTAACAATGACTGCCCCAATTCCACTACCGTAGAGGTTAACGGCTCCATCAAATATCAAACCCCACTGGGATTCAGAGTCTGGCCCCTCGCCAAACACCGGTTCATCGCAATCCTTCATCTTCAAATACATGATCTCTTCATCTGGAAAATCAAACTTGATTGGCTGGTAATCTTCAACTGGTTGGTGAGCCAAATGGTCAGCAAGAATACTACCCTTGATTGCCTTTTGGGTACGGTACTCAATATCGTATTCGGATAACAACATCTGCCAACGGGCAATTCTTCCGGTTAGAGCTGCCTTCTCAAAAATGTACTTAATTGGATCCATTTTGGATATCAACCAAGTAGTATGATTAATCAAGTAATGTCGGAGACGTTTGGCAGCCCAAGCCAAAGCACAACAAGTCTTCTCAAGCATGGAGTATCGAGACTCACAATCTGTGAATTTCTTACTCAAATAATAGATTGCGTGCTCTTTTCTACCGGTTTCATCCTGTTGCCCCAACACACAACCCATAGATTCCTCTAGCACGGTTAAATACATGATGAGCGGTCTTCCTTCAATTGGAGGGATAAGGATCGGAGGTTCCATTAAATACTCTTTGATACTGTCAAAAGCCTTCTGACAGTCCTCTGTCCAAACAATCCCCTGATTTTTGCGAAGCAACTTGAATATCGGCCCACACGTGGCAGTCATATGGGAGATGAATCTAGAGATGTAATTTAGTCGACCCAGGAAACCTCTAACTTGTTTTTCTGTTTGTGGAGCTGGCATTTCTCTGATGGCTCTGACTTTGTCTGGATCTACCTCGATACCCTTTTGACTAACAATGAACCCCAGGAGCTTTCCGGATCTAACACCGAAAGTACATTTGTTGGGATTTAAACGGAGACGATATTTCCTCAACCTTTGAAACATTTTCGATAAGTACTCCACGTGCTCTTCTTCAGTACCCGATTTGACAATCATATCATCTACGTATACCTCGATCTCTTTGTGCATCATGTCATGAAAAAGGGTAGTCATGCCCCTTTGATAAGTAGCACCCGCATTCGTTAGACCAAAAGGCATTACTTTGTAACAGAAAGTGCCCCAAGGTGTAATGAAAGCGGTCTTCTCTCTATCTTCAACTGCCATCTTGATCTGATTGTACCCGGAGAAACCATCCATGAAGGAGAAAACCTTGGATTTAGCTGTGTTATCAACCAATACATCAATGTGAGGCAAAGGAAAATCATCTTTCGGACTGGCTTTGTTCAAATCTCTGTAATCAACACACATCCTGACTTTGCCGTCCTTCTTCGGAACCGGTACTATGTTAGCCAACCACTGAGGATATTCTGATGTAATGAGAAAACCAGCGTCAATTTGTTTTTGTACTTCTTCTTTGATCTTGAGGGCCATATCCGGATGAGTTCTTCTTAACTTTTGCTTTACCGGAGGACATTCTGGCTTCAGAGGCAAATGATGTTCCACAATTTCGGGATCTAAACCGGGCATATCCTGATATGACCAGGCGAAGATGTCAACATATTCTCTGAGTAAAACGATCACCCTTTCCTTGACAGATGCTTCTAAGGATGCCCCAATCTTGATTTCTTTCTTTCCTTCGCCGGAACCTAAATCAATTAACTCCACATCTTCCTCATGAGGCTGAATGACTTTCTTCTCTTGATCTAATAGTCGTTTGATCTCATCAGGGATCCCTTCATCCTCTTCCTCTTCAGCCTCGTAAACAGGGAACTCAAAGTTGGGAGAGGGCCTAGGAACATTGTGTTCAACGGGTTCATTGATGCTTAATCTGCATATGATTTATGATTGATTTTATTAAATAAAAGAATGCAAACCTTTTGGAAAATGATTAAAAGCTAGGAAGTAGAAGGAAAATAAAATATATACTTTGGTTTTTTTGTGTTACCATTTTCCAGAATAAAAAGAAAACAAAAATAAAAGTCATGATAAAAACGACAATTTCATTAAAATACTTGAAGCTCAAAACAAAGCCCCACATGCATTCGCTTTTGCCTTGGGCAAGACAAAAGGATTTTTTGGAAAACAAAAATAGACAAACATATTACTTAGATAGAGGAGTGACGGAGGGGACATCAACAACGACCCAATTGCGGCAAATTCCTCCTGGAATCACAAAAGAAGGCTGCTCTTCTTCAACTTTGTCTTCAATGATAGCATTAGTTTCTGGTGGAGTGTAAATCGGTTCGGCACTGACGAAGGTACCCTTATTTGGATTGACTGTTCTTGTAGACGGAGCAGGACCCAGACCCTCCATGTGTCTTCTTTTCGGCATTTGTAATAACTTCCCCCATTTCAGATGTGACCTTTGTTGTACTTCCCTTCGCGCATCTTTTGCAGAAGACATAAATGTTTTCCCCTTTTTCGACCTTTTCTCTTCAATAGAAAGCCCCTGGAAAGACGTACCGTCCCTAACATCAGCACTGATATAAGAAAAAGCCGACAAATGACTCACCAATAAAGCTTCCTCTCCATTCACAATCACCAATTTTCCTTCCCGCACAAATTTCAGCTTTTGGTGAAGTGTGGAAGTCACCGCCCCCGCTTCGTGAATCCATGGTCGCCCCAACAAACAACTATAAGAAGCTTGAATATCCATGACTTGAAAGGTAATTTGGAACTCATAGGGACCAACTGAAATGGGTAGGTCTATTTCACCGATTACTGATTTTCTTGACCCATCGAAGGCTTTCACGATTAATGCACTCGGCCTCAAAGGCGCACCACGGTATGCGAGCTTGTCGAGAGTGAACTTGGACATTACATTCAAAGATGACCCGGTGTCCACCAACACATTGGATAAGGCATCAGATTTACAAATTACCGAGATATGTAATGCTAAGTTATGATCCTTTCCTTTTTCAGGGAGTTCTTCGTCGCTGAAACTCAAGTTATTGCAGGCTGTGACATTCCCCACTATGCAACCAAATTGGCCCAAGGTTACGTCATGGTCGACATATGCCTGGTCCAAGACCTTCATTAGTGCATCTCTGTGCGCATCAGAATTCAACAAGAGTGATAAGATTGAAATCTTGGAAGGGGTTTGTAGTAATTGATCCACGATCTTATACTCACTTCTCTTGATCATTTTCAAAATTTCATCTGAGTCTTCATACACCCTTTCACCAGTCCCACTAGAGTCAGGAATTTGTGTTTTTTCAACAGGACTACCGGTCTTTTCTTGAACAACTCCCGGAAGAATACGCCCACTCCTCAGTATTTTGCTATTATCTGCAATATTGTCCACGGATATCAAAGGAGGAATAGGTATTTCCACCCCGTCCTGCAACATGGTGGCATCATATCTATACGGCACAGCTCTCAGGGACGTATATGGCATAGGCCCTGGCACGCAGATCACCAGCGGGGTAACTGTGGGCTCTCCACTATTATATATCATCTCGAGACGGTCAGAGACATTGAATTCTGGTACTATGACGCAAACATCCTCGCTCTTCTTTGTAACTACCAATTCTCCTTTATCCATCAACCTTTGTATGTCTTCTTGAACTCGGGAACAACCTCGAGGATCCTTCAAACATTCCTCACAAGTTGCATGATCATGGCTAAACAACTTTGCTTCACACATTTTACTATGAATGGGCACCAACGGGGTTTTGATATCCTTTATACTGAGAATAATGCTTGTTTCTTGGCAACTTTGGATGAAATGGACAGAGGACCCGTGATTGGGCAGCGGATTGTTTCGGACGTTGGGATTTTCATCCTTGAAGGAAAGCACCTTATTATGGATTAATTCTTGAACAGCTTTTTTGAAGGCGTAGCAACGTTCTACATCATGGCCAGGGGCCCCTTGATGGAAGGCACAAGTTAGGTCACTACGGTACCAAGTAGGTAGTACTGCTGGCGCAGGTGGAGGTGGTCTCGTCTGGACAAGGTTTTTGGCGAGTAAGGCGGGGAGTAAGTCAGCGTATTTCATGGGTATGGGGTCAAATGAGGGATTTCTCTGGGTGCGATTGGGATAATTGTAGGGTTGTTGGGGAGTTTGTGGTCGAATTTGTGGTTGTTGTGGGTATGGTTGTTGAGGATATGTTTGTTGATAGAGTGGTGGATAGTGCGAAGGTGGTCTTTGGGTCATTTGTGGCTGGTAAGGCGGGTTTTGAGGCACTGGTGAGACGGCTGCAACGTGTTGGTAGCCCATATATGGTCGTTGATGCTGTCCATGGGCCACCATACTTACTTCTGACTCCTTTCTCCTTGCAAAGTTACTCCCAAACCTCTTCGTACTGTTGACCGGAACACTTTCTCTGACCAAACGTCCTTGTCGGACCCCTTCTTCAAGTCGCATTCCCATGTTTACCATCTCAGTGAAATCACTGGGTGCACTAGCGATCATCCGTTCATAGTAAAATGAATCAAGAGTATTCAGGAAAATCTTGGTCATTTCTTTTTCTTCCAGTGGTGGACAAATCTGAGCGGCAATCTCTCTCCATCGCTGAGCATATTCTTTGAAACTCTCTTTATCTTTTTGAGACATACCTCGAAGTTGGTCCCTATCTGGAGCCATGTCTAGATTGTATTTGTATTGACGGACAAAAGCTTCGCCCAAATCATTGAATGTTTGGATCTTAGCACTATCTAAGCCCATGTACCACTTCAAAGCGGCACCCGTCAAGCTATCCTGAAAGTAGTGGACTAGTAACTGATGGTTGTCTGTTTGAGTAGACATCTTTCGGGCGTACATTACCAGATGGCTCTGAGGGCAGGAATTTCCTTTGTACTTCTCAAACTCGGGGACCTTAAACTTAGGTGGGATCCTAACGTTTGGTACCAAGCAAAGGTCATGGGCGTTTTTGCCGAACAAATCTTTCCCACGAAGGGCCTTAATCTCGAGCTGCATTTTATCAAACTGATCCTGAAGATTATCCATACGGCCATAAGTCTCTGGATCCTCCGCATGATAGACTGGTTCGCTCACATAAGGAACGGTGTGAGCTACGGAAGCTGGAATGGTCATTGTTGACTGAGGGACACACATAGTGACTTGAGGAAGAATCATCCCAGGTTGGGGAACAACAGTAGCATGTGGCAAAGTAGGAGTGGGGACCTCGGGAACTTGGGGTCGGAGCCCTTCATTAAAATTCATAGGCATGCCCCAAGGATAACCTTCGGGCATAACGTGCTGATGTGCGTTGACGGGTACCACTGGAACCGGGGCAGAGGCAATTTCAGAAATGACTGTAGCTTGAGGAGGAGGGGTTGGCGGCCGATTCTGCGCAGCCACCAACGATGTTACCATGGCGGTTAGCTTTTCCACTTCAGCCCGGAGCGTTGTTACTTCCCCATGGAGCTCAACATTCTCTTGTTCAACTTGGTCCATTCTCTTTTTCCTGTTTGCTCGAGTGTTGTACGTGCGAGATGGCTGTGGTCGTGGTCGACGGGCCACTTTAACTGGGACAGAGAGGAGAGAAAGAATATGAGACTCGATTTTTTGAAACTTATGAATGTGATATGATGCATGAATATGTTATGTTAAAATATGCGAGATTTTTTTTTTGAAGGACTTTAAGACAATAATTTTGTAAACATTTTATAAGCAAAGGAAAAGTAAATAAAAATTGCATTAATAATTCAAAGGTTACAACCATTTTTTCCAAAAAATAAAAACATAAAACAAAACTAAATCCAATTTCCATGAAGCCAACTAGCCATCGAAGCCAGAGGAAAATAAATCCCCTTGCCTCTTCTTCCTCTTGCTATCTTGTCTCAATAAGGCATCCTTGACCCTAATCATATCTTCCTTCTCGGCCAACAGACCACTTTGTAGAGAGAGCATCTTCTCTTGTTCTTTCAACTTCTCTTTCAACTCATTGTTCTCAAGCTCAGACTCTCGGAATTTTCTTTCCCATGCATCCTTCTCAAGTCTCAACTTTGCCAAAAGTTCCTGGAATTCATCTACAGTCTTGAATGGGATAACTGAAGGAGGTGTGGTAGAAGAAGACGCATTAACAGAAGAGGACTTCTCGAAACTATAAGGCATCCCGCGCTCTATAGCTCTACTTATTACCCATTTAGTGTAGTCTTCGGAGACAATTCCAAGCTTCTTCCCTAACTGATCCTTTCCTTTTCTATGGACATTATGCCAAGCCCGAGCAAAACTTTCTCTCATGTGTTGACTTCCTTCTTCGTTGGGATAGAATATACCGGTTAATAAAATGCTTTTAGGCCTATCCCTCATGGGGTATCCGAACTGCCGTCTAGCAAGAGTAGGGTTGTAACTGATTCCTCCTCGTGTGCCAAGAAGAGGTACATTGGGGAACTCCCCACAACCATCAATAATCACCCCAACATCATAAGCCGCATCGTACCAAACTATATCGGATGAAGTGAGAGGCATAATCCTTTGGGCCCAACGGAGCTTTTCTGGATTCTCCTTGAAGTGTCTAGTCCGAGGTAGGTGTGAAATAAACCACCTATATAGCAATGGTGCGCAACAAAGAATAAGTCCCTCCCCCTTGTGGGTCCTATGATGAATAGAATGGTAAGCATCCGCAAGTAGGGTCGGAACGGGATTCCCTCCCAAAAAGATTCGGATGGCACTATTATCAACAAAACTGTCAATATTGGGGAATAATACTAACCCATAGATGAGTAGAGCGAGGATGGCTTCGAAAGCGGCCACATCTCCGTTTTTGGCAAACGCAAACGCCCTTCCGAATAAGAAATTAGAAGTCAATCCTTGAAAACCCCCCTTTTTAGTGCGACTGGAGACTACGTCTGAAGTCTTCAAATGAAGAGCATTTGCAATAACTGAAGGTGCAGGAAATTCTTCTAAACCGGTGTAAGGTACCTTCTCGGAGATCGGCAAACCAACCCAATAAGAATATTCCTCTAGGGTAGGAACCAACTGATAATCGACAAAAGTAAAGCAGTGGTAAATTGGATCATAGAACTGGACGAGTGTATTAAGAATTCCCTCTTCAACATTTGTATTGAGGATACTCAAAAGCTTCCCATGTCGTTTTTGGAAGTCTTCGGGGAAGGGAACTAGAGCTCCTAGCTCTCTTAGCCGGGAAAGATCCGGTTCCTTGAAACTGTACTTCTTAGTGTTCCTTTTCTTTAGGTCCATAATCTGTAATGTTTACAAAATAACTCTCTTAGGTCCTTCGAGGAAAAAAAGATTTTTTTATGATGAAATGAATGCATGGATGCATGATTATGTTACAATGATTCATAACACAATTGGAAGGTTGGGATACATAATGATGGAGTTAAGGGTAAAAGCCCTCCCATATGGTAAGTACTAGGGTTTACTTGTACCTGCATCACGTGTTCTACAAAGTTCCCAAAGTCATTGACCGTCTCATGGACATTACCGGTTTACGGGACTACTCTCGTTCCGACAACATCCACGGGATAATCTCGTTTGAGTGTAGTTTCGCGTGACGACTAATCCCAAGACTACTCTTGATTTAGCCACCGCACTACGTCCTAAGAAAGGCCAAGATGGGTTAAAGGTGATTCTAAAGGTTCTCGGCTTCGCCGGACACTCACATTGAAAATAATACCATCATCATGACTTTTCATGACAACGAGTACTACCGTCGCGAGGCCTCCACCGAGTAGGATCATATCACATGTGCTTCATAATCCAGACTACTCTAGACATGTCACTATGATTTCACCCCATCCTATCTTATTGTGTCACTCAAGCCCGGGTTAGGACTTATCTCACCACTCAAGACAAACCCAAATAAATATATACAAATATTTACAATTAAAAGAATAAAAGCGCGAAGATAGTAATTTAAAACAAGTTAGGTTCAACCCGCTTGGTCGTCCCCAGTGAAGTCGCCATTTCTGTCGCGGTGATTTTTGGATATCGAGTTATTAATTAACTTCGAATCGCAAATTAATATTCCACCACCGATCTTTAATTTTTCCGAGGGAATGGGAAAAAGTTCGAAAAAACCTATTTTTTGAGAGAACAAGGTTCGGGGGTTGGTTATACGAAGGGAAGGTATTAGCACCCTAAGTATCTATAGTACTCTATAGGAACCTCTTGTTTGTAATCTAACTTTGCGCTTTATTTTATTTGCTTGTAAAAAATGTATAAGTGTGAAATTAAAGGGATGATAAAAATGCTTAAAGAATGAAAAAAGAAGAAAAATGTTTTTGTTGATTTTATTGATTGAAGAGATAAATCTCATGCCTACGTACCCGAGGGATCAAACCACCGTAGTTCGGGATAAAAAGACGAGTAAGTTTGTTTGTTTGATTTTAAGGTTTTGAAGATGGTGATGATGATTTGATGAATATGGGTTCCGTTTTTTTGGATTCTGATTTCTGAAAAAAAAAGAGGTTTTTTTTGAGTTGTTTTTTCGTTCTGGAAAAAGAAAACAGAGGGCTTTGTTTTTTGAATTTGTGAATGATTTGGGTTCTGGATTTTTTGAAAAAAAGGAATGAGGGTTTGGGTTTTTTGATGATGTTTCAGATCTAGAAAAATTAGGGTTTGGATTCTGTTGTTTGCTCTGCGGCTGAGACCTTTTTTTCTTCCCTGTTCATTAATTGCTGTTCACTATATACACCAATGGGGAACAAAAATCTGAACTTGGGCAAAGAAGTACACTGCTCTGATCTTTCTGCAGAAACATCCTTTGCTGTATTGGAGAAGTTGACTTTCAAATTCTCCTGATTTTTTTAATCAGGAAAAAAAGGACAAAAGGACAAAGTAAAAAATAAAAATAAAAACAAAATAATTAAATTAAATTAATAAAAATACGAAAATTAATAAAAACAGTAAATAAAAATAATTGAATAAATTTTAAAAGAAAGAAGATAATAATAATGGTAAAAAATAATAAATAATAATAATAAAAAAGAATAAATATAAAAGAAACAACAAATGAGGTATTTTAAAATACCTCTCTGCCGAAATTTCGTCAGAAATGACAAAAAAGGCAAGAAGGCTTTTAAACGACGAACAAAATCAATCGGTCAAAAAATGGGGTATGACAATACCTCTATAAACTTTCTATTTGTTCAAAAAATGGTAGATTCCCATTGTAATCGGTTTATGAACCTTTATTATAATCTATTAAACTTTGGTCAAACTTGGTCAACCTTGTTTGACCAATCTTCCATTGGCTTAAAGATGCGGTTATCTTTCTTCTAGTGGGTTAAAAACTATATTTAGACCTTTATAAACCTTCTATTTTTAGAAAGAAGGATAGATTTCCATTGTAATCGGTTTTTGGACCTTTATTATAATCTATTAAACTTTGGTCAAATTTGGTCAACCTTGTTTGACCATAGCTTCCATTGGCTTAAAGATGCGATTATCTTTCTTCTAATAGGCTAAAAATTATATTAAGACCTTTATAAACTTACTATTTGTTAGAAAAAGGGTAGATTCCCATTGTAGCCGGTTTTTGAACCTTTATTCTAATCTATTAAACTTTAGTCAAACTTGGTCAACCTTGTTTGACCAAAGCTTCCATTGGCTTAAAGATGCGATTATCTTTCTTCTAGTGGGTTAAAAACTATACTTAGACCTTTATAAACTTTCTATTTGTTCAAAAAAGGGTAGATTCCCATTGTAATCGGTTTTTGAACCGTTATCCTAATCTATTAAACTTTGGTAAAACTTGGTCAACCTTGTTTAACCAAAGCTTCAATTGCCTTAAAGCTGCGATTATCTTTCTTCTAATATGTTAAAAATTATATTTTGACCTTTATAAACCTTCTATTTGTTCAAAAAAGGGTAGATTTCCATTCTAATCGGTTTTTGGACCTTTATACTAATCTATTAAACTTTGGTCAAACTTGGTCAACCTTGTTTGACCAAAGCTTCCATTGGCTTAAAGATGCGATTATCTTTCTTCTAGTGGGTTAAAAACTGTATTAAGACCTCTATAAACTTTCTATTTGTTCAAAAAATGGTAGATTCCCATTGTAATCGATTTTTGAACCTTTATTCTAATCTATTAAACTTTGGTCAAACTTGGTCAACCTTGTTTGACCAAAGCTTCAATTGGCTTAAAGCTGCGATTATCTTTCTTCTAATATGTTAAAAATTATTTGTGACCTTTATAAACCTTCTATTTGTTCAAAAAAGGGTAGATTTCCATTCTAATTGGTTTTTGGACCTTTATACTAATGTAATAAACTTTGGTCAAACTTGGTCAACCTTGTTTGACCAAAGCTTCCATTGGCTTAAAGATGCGATTATCTTTCTTCTAATAGGTTAAAAATTATATTTTAACTTTTATAAACCTTCTATTTGTTCAAAAAAGGGTAGATTTCCATTGTAATCGGTTTTTGGACCTTTATACTAATCTATTAAACATTGGTCAAACTTGGTCAACCTTGTTTGACCAAAGCTTCCATTGGCTTAAAGATGCGATTATCTTTCTTCTAGTGGGTTAAAAACTATATTTAGACCATTATAAATCTTCTATTTGTTCATAAAAGGGTAGATTTCCATTCTAATCGGTGTTTGGACCTTTATACTAATCTATTAAACTTTGGTCCAACTTGGTCAACCATGTTAGACCAAAGCTTCCATTGGCTTAAAGATGCGATTATCTTTCTTCTAGTGGGTTAAAAACTATATTTAGACCATTATAAACCTTCTATTTTTTTAAAAAAGGGTAGATTTCCATTGTAATCGGTTTTTGGACCTTTATTCTAATCTATTAAACTTTGGTCAAACTTGGTCAACCTTGTTTTACCACAGCTTCCATTGGCTTAAAGATGCGATTATCTTTCTTCTAGTGGGTTAACAACTAATTTAGATCTTTATAAAGCTTCTATTTGTTTAAAAAAGGGTAGAATTCCATTAAAATCTGTTTTTGGACCTTTATTCTAATCTATTAAGCTTTAGTCAAATTTGTTCAACCTTGATTGACCAAAGCTTCCATTGGCTTAAAGATGCGATTATCATTCTTCTAGTGGGTTAAAAACTATATTTAGACCTTTATAAACTTTGTATTTGTTCAAAAAAGGGTAGATTCCCATTGTAATCGGTTTTTGAACCTTTATCCTAATCTATTAAACTTTGGTCAAACTTGGTCAACCTTGTTTGACCAAAGCTTCCATTGGCTTAAAGATGCAATTATCTTTCTTCTAGTGGGTTAAAAACTGTATTAAGACCTATATAAACTTTCTATTTGTTCAAAAAATGGTAGATTCCCATTGTAATCGGTTTTTGAATCTTTATTCTAATCTATTAAACTTTGGTCAAACTTGGTCAACCTTGTTTGACCCAAGCTTCCATTGGCTTAAAGATGCGGTTATCTTTCTTCTAGTGGGTTAAAAACTATATTAAGACCTCTATAAACATTCTATTTGTTCAAAAAATGGTAGATTCCCATTGTAATCGGTTTATGAACCGTTATTCTAATCTATTAAACTTTAGTCAAACTTGGTCAACCTTGTTTGACCAAAGCTTCCATTGGCTTAAAGATGCGATTATCTTTCTTCTAGTGGGTTAAAAACTATACTTAGACCTTTATAAACTTTCTATTTGTTCAAAAAAGGGTAGATTCCCATTGTAATCGGTTTTTGAACCGTTATCCTAATCTATTAAACTTTGGTAAAACTTGGTCAACCTTGTTTAACCAAAGCTTCAATTGCCTTAAAGTTGCGATTATCTTTCTTCTAATATGTTAAAAATTATATTTTGACCTTTATAAACCTTCTATTTGTTCAAAAAATGGTAGATTTCCATTCTAATCGGTTTTTGGACCTTTATACTAATCTATTAAACTTTGGTCAAACTTGGTCAACCTTGTTTGACCAAAGCTTCCATTGGCTTAAAGATGCGATTATCTTTCTTCTAGTGGGTTAAAAACTGTATTAAGACCTCTATAAACTTTCTATTTGTTCAAAAAATGGTAGATTCCCATTGTAATAAGTTTTTGAACCTTTATTCTAATCTATTAAACTTTGGTCAAACTTGGTCAACCTTGTTTGACCAAAGCTTCAATTGGCTTAAAGCTGCGATTATCTTTCTTCTAATATGTTAAAAATTATTTTTGACCTTTATAAACATTCTATTTGTTCAAAAAAGGGTAGAATTCTATTAAAATCGGTTTTTGGACCCTTATTCTAATCTATTAAACTTTAGTCAAACTTGGTCAACCTTGTTTGACCAAAGCTTCCATTGGCTTAAATATGCAATTATCTTTCTTCTAGTGGGTTAAAAACTGTATTAAGACCTCTATAAACTTTCTATTTGTTCAAAAAATGGTAGATTCCCATTGTAATCGTTTTTTGAACCTTTATTCTAATCTATTAAACTTTGGTCAAACTTGGTCAACCTTGTTTGACCAAAGCTTCCATTGGCTTAAAAATGCGGTTATCTTTCTTCTAGTGGGTTAAAAACTATATTTAGACAATTATAAACCTTCTATTTTTTGAAAAAAGGGTAGATTTCCATTGTAATCGGTTTTTGGACCTTTATTCTAATCTATTAAACTTTGGTCAAACTTGGTCAACCTTGTTTGACCATAGCTTCCATTGGCTTAAAGATACGATTATCTTTCTTCTAATAGGCTAAAAATTATATTTTGACCTTTATAAATCTTCTATTTGTTCATAAAAGGGTAGATTTCCATTCTAATCGGTTTTTGGACCTTTATACTAATCTATTAAACTTTGGTCCAACTTGGTCAACCATGTTAGACCAAAGCTTCCATTGGCTTAAAGATGCGATTATCTTTCTTCTAGTGGGTTAAAAACTATATTTAGACCATTATAAACCTTCTATTTTTTGAAAAAAGGGTAGATTTCCATTGTAATCGGTTTTTGGACCTTTATTCTAATTTATTAAACTTTGGTCAAACTTGGTCAACCTTGTTTGACCACAGCTTCCATTGGCTTAAAGATGCGATTATCTTCCTTCTAGTGGGTTAACAACTAATTTAGATCTTTATAAAGCTTCTATTTGTTTAAAAAAGGGTAGAATTCCATTAAAATCGCTTTTTCGACCTTTATTCTAATCCACTAAACCTTAGTCAAACTTGGTCAACCTTGTTTGACCAAAGCTTCCATTGGCTTAATGATGCGATTATCTTTTTTCTAGTTGGTTAAAAACTATATTTAGACCTTTATAAACTTTCTAGTTGTTCAAAAAAGGGTAGATTCCCATTGTAATCGGTTTTTGAACCTTTATCTTAATCTATTAAACTTTGGTCAAACTTGGTCAACCTTGTTTAGCAAAAGCTTCAATTGGCTTAAAGTTGCGATTATCTTTCTTCTAATATGTTAAAAATTAAATTTTGACCTTTATAAACCTTCTATTTGTTCAAAAAAGGGTAGATTTCCATTCTAATCGGTTTTTTGACCTTTATACTAATCAATTAAACTTTGGTCAAACTTGGTCAACCTTGTTTGACCAAAGCTTCCATTGGCTTAAAGATGCGATTATCTTTCTTCTAATAGGTTAAAAATTATATTTAGACCTTTATAAACCTTCTATTTGTTCAAAAAAGGGTAGATTCATTGTAATCGGTTTTTGGACCTTTATACTAATCTATTAAACTTTGGTCAAACTCTGTCAACCTTGTTTGATCAAAGCTTCCATTGGCTTAAAGATACGATTATCTTTCTTCTAGTGAGTTAAAAAATATATTTAGACCTTTATAAAGCTTCTATTTGTTCAAAAAAGGGTAGAATTCTATTAAAATCGGTTTTTGGACCCTTATTCTAATCTATTAAACTTTAGTCAAACTTGGTCAACCTTGTTTGACCGAAGCTTCCATTGGCTTAAAGATGCGATTATCTTTCTTCTAGTGGGTTAAAAACTATATTAAGACCTTTATAAACCTTCTATTTGTTCAAAAAAGGGTAGATTCCCATTGTAATAGTTTTTTGAACCTTTATTCTAATCTATTAAACTTTGGTCACACTTGGTCAACCTTGTTTGACCAAAGCTTCCATTGGCTTAAAGATGCGGTTATCTTTCTTCTAGTGGTATAAAAACTATATTTAGACCTTTATAAACCTTCTATTTTTTGAAAGAAGGGTAGATTTCCATTGTAATCAGTTTTTGGACCTTTATTCTAATCTATGAAACTTTGGTCAAACTTGGTCAACCTTGTTTGACCAAATCTTCAATTGGCTTAAAGATGCGATTATCTTTCTTCTAATAGGTTAAAAATTATATTTAGACCTTTATAAACCTTCTATTTGTTCAAAAAAGGGTAGATTTCCATTGTAATCAGTTTTTGGACCTTTATACTAATCTATTAAACTTTGGTCAATCTTGTACAACCTTGTTTGACCAAAGCTTCCATTGGCTTAAAGATGCGATTATCTTTCTTCTAGTAGGTTAAAAACTATATTTAGACCTTTATAAAGTTTTATTTGTTCAAAAAAGTGTGGATTTCCATTAAAATCGGTTTTTGGACCTTTATTCTAATCTATTAAACTTTTGTCAAACTTGGTCAACCTTGTTTGACCAAAGCTTCCATTGGCTTAAAGAAGCGATTATCTTTCGTCTAGTGAGTTAAAAAATATGTTTAGACCTTTATAATGCTTCTATTTGTTCAAAAAAGGGTTGAATTCTATTAAAATCGGTTTTTGGACCCTTATTCTAATCTATTAAACTTTAGTCAAACTTGGTCAACCTTGCCTTACCAAAGCTTCCATTGGCTTAAAGATGCGATTATCTTTCTTTTAGTGGGTTAAAAACTGTATTAAGACCTCTATAAACTTTCTATTTGTTCAAAAAATGGTAGATTCCCATTGTAATCGGTTTATGAACCTTTATTCTAATCTATTAAACTTTGGTCAAACTTGGTCAACCTTGTTTGACCAATCTTCCATTGGCTTAAAGATGCGGTTATCTTTCTTCTAGTGGGTTAAAAACTATATTTAGACCTTTATAAACCTTCTATTTTTAGAAAGAAGGATAGATTTCCATTGTAATCGGTTTTTGGACCTTTATTATAATCTATTAAACTTTGGTCAAATTTGGTCAACCTTGTTTGACCATAGCTTCCATTGGCTTAAAGATGCGATTATCTTTCTTCTAATAGGCTAAAAATTATATTAAGACCTTTATAAACTTACTATTTGTTAGAAAAAGGGTAGATTCCCATTGTAGCCGGTTTTTGAACCGTTATTCTAATCTATTAAACTTTACTCAAACTTGGTCAACCTTGTTTGACCAAAGCTTCCATTGGCTTAAAGATGCGATTATCTTTCTTCTAGTGGGTTAAAAACTATACTTAGACCTTTATAAACTTTCTATTTGTTCAAAAAAGGGTAGATTCCCATTGTAATCGGTTTTTGAACCGTTATCCTAATCTATTAAACTTTGGTAAAACTTGGTCAACCTTGTTTAACCAAAGCTTCAATTGCCTTAAAGCTGCGATTATCTTTCTTCTAATATGTTAAAAATTATATTTTGACCTTTATAAACCATCTATTTGTTCAAAAAATGGTAGATTTCCATTCTAATCGGTTTTTGGACCTTTATACTAATCTATTAAACTTTGGTCAAACTTGGTCAACCTTGTTTGACCAAAGCTTCCATTGGCTTAAAGATGCGATTATCTTTCTTCTAGTGGGTTAAAAACTGTATTAAGACCTCTATAAACTTTCTATTTGTTCAAAAAATGGTAGATTCCCATTGTAATCGGTTTTTGAACCTTTATTCTAATCTATTAAACTTTGGTCAAACTTGGTCAACCTTGTTTGACCAAAGCTTCAATTGGCTTAAAGCTGCGATTATCTTTCTTCTAATATGTTAAAAATTATTTTTGACCTTTATAAACATTCTATTTGTTCAAAAAAGGGTAGAATTCTATTAAAATCGGTTTTTGGACCCTTATTCTAATCTATTAAACTTTAGTCAAACTTGGTCAACCTTGTTTGACCAAAGCTTCCATTGGCTTAAATATGCAATTATCTTTCTTCTAGTGGGTTAAAAACTGTATTAAGACCTCTATAAACTTTCTATTTGTTCAAAAAATGGTAGATTCCCATTGTAATCGTTTTTTGAACCTTTATTCTAATCTATTAAACTTTGGTCAAACTTGGTCAACCTTGTTTGACCAAAGCTTCCATTGGCTTAAAAATGCGGTTATCTTTCTTCTAGTGGGTTAAAAACTATATTTAGACAATTATAAACCTTCTATTTTTTGAAAAAAGGGTAGATTTCCATTGTAATCGGTTTTTGGACCTTTATTCTAATCTATTAAACTTTGGTCAAACTTGGTCAACCTTGTTTGACCATAGCTTCCATTGGCTTAAAGATACGATTATCTTTCTTCTAATAGGCTAAAAATTATATTTTGACCTTTATAAATCTTCTATTTGTTCATAAAAGGGTAGATTTCCATTCTAATCGGTTTTTGGACCTTTATACTAATCTATTAAACTTTGGTCCAACTTGGTCAACCATGTTAGACCAAAGCTTCCATTGGCTTAAAGATGCGAATATCTTTCTTCTAGTGGGTTAAAAACTATATTTAGACCATTATAAACCTTCTATTTTTTGAAAAAAGGGTAGATTTCCATTGTAATCGGTTTTTGGACCTTTATTCTAATTTATTAAACTTTGGTCAAACTTGGTCAACCTTGTTTGACCACAGCTTCCATTGGCTTAAAGATGCGATTATCTTTCTTCTAGTGGGTTAACAACTAATTTAGATCTTTATAAAGCTTCTATTTGTTTAAAAAAGGGTAGAATTCCATTAAAATCGCTTTTTCGACCTTTATTCTAATCCACTAAACCTTAGTCAAACTTGGTCAACCTTGTTTGACCAAAGCTTCCATTGGCTTAATGATGCGATTATCTTTTTTCTAGTTGGTTAAAAACTATATTTAGACCTTTATAAACTTTCTAGTTGTTCAAAAAAGGGTAGATTCCCATTGTAATCGGTTTTTGAACCTTTATCTTAATCTATTAAACTTTGGTCAAACTTGGTCAACCTTGTTTAGCAAAAGCTTCAATTGGCTTAAAGTTGCGATTATCTTTCTTCTAATATGTTAAAAATTAAATTTTGACCTTTATAAACCTTCTATTTGTTCAAAAAAGGGTAGATTTCCATCGGTTTTTTGACCTTTATACTAATCAATTAAACTTTGGTCAAACTTGGTCAACCTTGTTTGACCAAAGCTTCCATTGGCTTAAAGATGCGATTATCTTTCTTCTAATAGGTTAAAAATTATATTTAGACCTTTATAAACCTTCTATTTGTTCAAAAAAGGGTAGATTCATTGTAATCGGTTTTTGGACCTTTATACTAATCTATTAAACTTTGGTCAAACTCTGTCAACCTTGTTTGATCAAAGCTTCCATTGGCTTAAAGATACGATTATCTTTCTTCTAGTGAGTTAAAAAATATATTTAGACCTTTATAAAGCTTCTATTTGTTCAAAAAAGGGTAGAATTCTATTAAAATCGGTTTTTGGACCCTTATTCTAATCTATTAAACTTTAGTCAAACTTGGTCAACCTTGTTTGACCGAAGCTTCCATTGGCTTAAAGATGCGATTATCTTTCTTCTAGTGGGTTAAAAACTATATTAAGACCTTTATAAACCTTCTATTTGTTCAAAAAAGGGTAGATTCCCATTGTAATAGTTTTTTGAACCTTTATTCTAATCTATTAAACTTTGGTCACACTTGTTCAACCTTGTTTGACCAAAGCTTCCATTGGCTTAAAGATGCGGTTATCTTTCTTCTAGTGGTATAAAAACTATATTTAGACCTTTATAAACCTTCTATTTTTTGAAAGAAGGGTAGATTTCCATTGTAATCAGTTTTTGGACCTTTATTCTAATCTATGAAACTTTGGTCAAACTTGGTCAACCTTGTTTGACCAAATCTTCAATTGGCTTAAAGATGCGATTATCTTTCTTCTAATAGGTTAAAAATTATATTTAGACCTTTATAAACCTTCTATTTGTTCAAAAAAGGGTAGATTTCCATGGTAATCAGTTTTTGGACCTTTATACTAATCTACTAAACTTTGGTCAATCTTGTACAACCTTGTTTGACCAAAGCTTCCATTGGCTTAAAGATGCGATTATCTTTCTTCTAGTAGGTTAAAAACTATATTTAGACCTTTATAAAGTTTTATTTGTTCAAAAAAGTGTGGATTTCCATTAAAATCGGTTTTTGGACCTTTATTCTAATCTATTAAACTTTTGTCAAACTTGGTCAACCTTGTTTGACCAAAGCTTCCATTGGCTTAAAGAAGCGATTATCTTTCGTCTAGTGAGTTAAAAAATATGTTTAGACCTTTATAATGCTTCTATTTGTTCAAAAAAGGGTTGAATTCTATTAAAATCGGTTTTTGGACCCTTATTCTAATCTATTAAACTTTAGTCAAACTTGGTCAACCTTGCCTTACCAAAGCTTCCATTGGCTTAAAGATGCGATTATTTTTCTTTTAGTGGGTTAAAAACTGTATTAAGACCTCTATAAACTTTCTATTTGTTCAAAAAATGGTAGATTCCCATTGTAATCGGTTTATGAACCTTTATTCTAATCTATTAAACTTTGGTCAAACTTGGTCAACCTTGTTTGACAAATCTTCCATTGGCTTAAAGATGCGGTTATCTTTCTTCTAGTGGGTTAAAAACTATATTTAGACCTTTATAAACCTTCTATTTTTAGAAAGAAGGATAGATTTCCGTTGTAATCGGTTTTTGGACCTTTATTATAATCTATTAAACTTTGGTCAAATTTGGTCAACCTTGTTTGACCATAGCTTCCATTGGCTTAAAGATGCGATTATCTTTCTTCTAATAGGCTAAAAATTATATTAAGACCTTTATAAACTTACTATTTGTTAGAAAAAGGGTAGATTCCCATTGTAGCCGGTTTTTGAACCGTTATTCTAATCTATTAAACTTTAGTCAAACTTGGTCAACCTTGTTTGACCAAAGCTTCCATTGGCTTAAAGATGCGATTATCTTTCTTCTAGTGGGTTAAAAACTATACTTAGACCTTTATAAACTTTCTATTTGTTCAAAAAAGGGTAGATTCCCGTTGTAATCGGTTTTTGAACCGTTATCCTAATCTATTAAACTTTGGTAAAACTTGGTCAACCTTGTTTAACCAAAGCTTCAATTGCCTTAAAGCTGCGATTATCTTTCTTCTAATATGTTAAAAATTATATTTTGACCTTTATAAACGTTCTATTTGTTCAAAAAAGGGTAGATTTCCATTCTAATCGGTTTTTGGACCTTTATACTAATCTATTAAACTTTGGTCAAACTTGGTCAACCTTGTTTGACCAAAGCTTCCATTGGCTTAAAGATGCGATTATCTTTCTTCTAGTGGGTTAAAAACTGTATTAAGACCTCTATAAACTTTCTATTTGTTCAAAAAATGGTAGATTCCCATTGTAATCGGTTTTTGAACCTTTATTCTAATCTATTAAACTTTGGTCAAACTTGGTCAACCTTGTTTGACCAAAGCTTCAATTGGCTTAAAGCTGCGATTATCTTTCTTCTAATATGTTAAAAATTATTTTTGACCTTTATAAACATTCTATTTGTTCAAAAAAGGGTAGAATTCTATTAAAATCGGTTTTTGGACCCTTATTCTAATCTATTAAACTTTAGTCAAACTTGGTCAACCTTGTTTGACCAAAGCTTCCATTGGCTTAAATATGCAATTATCTTTCTTCTAGTGGGTTAAAAACTGTATTAAGACCTCTATAAACTTTCTATTTGTTCAAAAAATGGTAGATTCCCATTGTAATCGTTTTTTGAACCTTTATTCTAATCTATTAAACTTTGGTCAAACTTGGTCAACCTTGTTTGACCAAAGCTTCCATTGGCTTAAAAATGCGGTTATCTTTCTTCTAGTGGGTTAAAAACTATATTTAGACAATTATAAACCTTCTATTTTTTGAAAAAAGGGTAGATTTCCATTGTAATCGGTTTTTGGACCTTTATTCTAATCTATTAAACTTTGGTCAAACTTGGTCAACCTTGTTTGACCATAGCTTCCATTGGCTTAAAGATACGATTATCTTTCTTCTAATAGGCTAAAAATTATATTTTGACCTTTATAAATCTTCTATTTGTTCATAAAAGGGTAGATTTCCATTCTAATCGGTTTTTGGACCTTTATACTAATCTATTAAACTTTGGTCCAACTTGGTCAACCATGTTAGACCAAAGCTTCCATTGGCTTAAAGATGTGATTATCTTTCTTCTAGTGGGTTAAAAACTATATTTAGACCATTATAAACCTTCTATTTTTTGAAAAAAGGGTAGATTTCCATTGTAATCGGTTTTTGGACCTTTATTCTAATTTATTAAACTTTGGTCAAACTTGGTCAACCTTGTTTGACCACAGCTTCCATTGGCTTAAAGATGCGATTATCTTTCTTCTAGTGGGTTAACAACTAATTTAGATCTTTATAAAGCTTCTATTTGTTTAAAAAAGGGTAGAATTCCATTAAAATCGCTTTTTCGACCTTTATTCTAATCCACTAAACCTTAGTCAAACTTGGTCAACCTTGTTTGACCAAAGCTTCCATTGGCTTAATGATGCGATTATCTTTTTTCTAGTTGGTTAAAAACTATATTTAGACCTTTATAAACTTTCTAGTTGTTCAAAAAAGGGTAGATTCCCATTGTAATCGGTTTTTGAACCTTTATCTTAATCTATTAAACTTTGGTCAAACTTGGTCAACCTTGTTTAGCAAAAGCTTCAATTGGCTTAAAGTTGCGATTATCTTTCTTCTAATATGTTAAAAATTAAATTTTGACCTTTATAAACCTTCTATTTGTTCAAAAAAGGGTAGATTTCCATTCTAATCGGTTTTTTGACCTTTATACTAATCAATTAAACTTTGGTCAAACTTGGTCAACCTTGTTTGACCAAAGCTTCCATTGGCTTAAAGATGCGATTATCTTTCTTCTAATAGGTTAAAAATTATATTTAGACCTTTATAAACCTTCTATTTGTTCAAAAAAGGGTAGATTCATTGTAATCGGTTTTTGGACCTTTATACTAATCTATTAAACTTTAGTCAAACTCTGTCAACCTTGTTTGATCAAAGCTTCCATTGGCTTAAAGATACGATTATCTTTCTTCTAGTGAGTTAAAAAATATATTTAGACCTTTATAAAGCTTCTATTTGTTCAAAAAAGGGTAGAATTCTATTAAAATCGGTTTTTGGACCCTTATTCTAATCTATTAAACTTTAGTCAAACTTGGTCAACCTTGTTTGACCGAAGCTTCCATTGGCTTAAAGATGCGATTATCTTTCTTCTAGTGGGTTAAAAACTATATTAAGACCTTTATAAACCTTCTATTTGTTCAAAAAAGGGTAGATTCCCATTGTAATAGTTTTTTGAACCTTTATTCTAATCTATTAAACTTTGGTCACACTTGGTCAACCTTGTTTGACCAAAGCTTCCATTGGCTTAAAGATGCGGTTATCTTTCTTCTAGTGGTATAAAAACTATATTTAGACCTTTATAAACCTTCTATTTTTTGAAAGAAGGGTAGATTTCCATTGTAATCAGTTTTTGGACCTTTATTCTAATCTATTAAACTTTGGTCACACTTGTTCAACCTTGTTTGACCAAAGCTTCCATTGGCTTAAAGATGCGGTTATCTTTCTTCTAGTGGTATAAAAACTATATTTAGACCTTTATAAACCTTCTATTTTTTGAAAGAAGGGTAGATTTCCATTGTAATCAGTTTTTGGACCTTTATTCTAATCTATGAAACTTTGGTCAAACTTGGTCAACCTTGTTTGACCAAATCTTCAATTGGCTTAAAGATGCGATTATCTTTCTTCTAATAGGTTAAAAATTATATTTAGACCTTTATAAACCTTCTATTTGTTCAAAAAAGGGTAGATTTCCATTGTAATCAGTTTTTGGACCTTTATACTAATCTACTAAACTTTGGTCAATCTTGTACAACCTTGTTTGACCAAAGCTTCCATTGGCTTAAAGATGCGATTATCTTTCTTCTAGTAGGTTAAAAACTATATTTAGACCTTTATAAAGTTTTATTTGTTCAAAAAAGTGTGGATTTCCATTAAAATCGGTTTTTGGACCTTTATTCTAATCTATTAAACTTTTGTCAAACTTGGTCAACCTTGTTTGACCAAAGCTTCCATTGGCTTAAAGAAGCGATTATCTTTCGTCTAGTGAGTTAAAAAATATGTTTAGACCTTTATAATGCTTCTATTTGTTCAAAAAAGGGTAGATTTCCATCGGTTTTTTGACCTTTATACTAATCAATTAAACTTTGGTCAAACTTGGTCAACCTTGTTTGACCAAAGCTTCCATTGGCTTAAAGATGCGATTATCTTTCTTCTAATAGGTTAAAAATTATATTTAGACCTTTATAAACCTTCTATTTGTTCAAAAAAGGGTAGATTCATTGTAATCGGTTTTTGGACCTTTATACTAATCTATTAAACTTTGGTCAAACTCTGTCAACCTTGTTTGATCAAAGCTTCCATTGGCTTAAAGATACGATTATCTTTCTTCTAGTGAGTTAAAAAATATATTTAGACCTTTATAAAGCTTCTATTTGTTCAAAAAAGGGTAGAATTCTATTAAAATCGGTTTTTGGACCCTTATTCTAATCTATTAAACTTTAGTCAAACTTGGTCAACCTTGTTTGACCGAAGCTTCCATTGGCTTAAAGATGCGATTATCTTTCTTCTAGTGGGTTAAAAACTATATTAAGACCTTTATAAACCTTCTATTTG
Organism: Trifolium subterraneum; assembly: GCA_951799995.1. NCBI lineage: Eukaryota > Viridiplantae > Streptophyta > Magnoliopsida > Fabales > Fabaceae > Trifolium > Trifolium subterraneum. Next base: position 31,157,189 of record OX637465.1, on the reverse strand, counting down.
TTCAAAAAAGGGTAGATTCCCATTGTAATAGTTTTTTGAACCTTTATTCTAATCTATTAAACTTTGGTCACACTTGTTCAACCTTGTTTGACCAAAGCTTCCATTGGCTTAAAGATGCGGTTATCTTTCTTCTAGTGGTATAAAAACTATATTTAGACCTTTATAAACCTTCTATTTTTTGAAAGAAGGGTAGATTTCCATTGTAATCAGTTTTTGGACCTTTATTCTAATCTATGAAACTTTGGTCAAACTTGGTCAACCTTGTTTGACCAAATCTTCAATTGGCTTAAAGATGCGATTATCTTTCTTCTAATAGGTTAAAAATTATATTTAGACCTTTATAAACCTTCTATTTGTTCAAAAAAGGGTAGATTTCCATTGTAATCAGTTTTTGGACCTTTATACTAATCTACTAAACTTTGGTCAATCTTGTACAACCTTGTTTGACCAAAGCTTCCATTGGCTTAAAGATGCGATTATCTTTCTTCTAGTAGGTTAAAAACTATATTTAGACCTTTATAAAGTTTTATTTGTTCAAAAAAGTGTGGATTTCCATTAAAATCGGTTTTTGGACCTTTATTCTAATCTATTAAACTTTTGTCAAACTTGGTCAACCTTGTTTGACCAAAGCTTCCATTGGCTTAAAGAAGCGATTATCTTTCGTCTAGTGAGTTAAAAAATATGTTTAGACCTTTATAATGCTTCTATTTGTTCAAAAAAGGGTTGAATTCTATTAAAATCGGTTTTTGGACCCTTATTCTAATCTATTAAACTTTAGTCAAACTTGGTCAACCTTGCCTTACCAAAGCTTCCATTGGCTTAAAGATGCGATTATTTTTCTTTTAGTGGGTTAAAAACTGTATTAAGACCTCTATAAACTTTCTATTTGTTCAAAAAATGGTAGATTCCCATTGTAATCGGTTTATGAACCTTTATTCTAATCTATTAAACTTTGGTCAAACTTGGTCAACCTTGTTTGACAAATCTTCCATTGGCTTAAAGATGCGGTTATCTTTCTTCTAGTGGGTTAAAAACTATATTTAGACCTTTATAAACCTTCTATTTTTAGAAAGAAGGATAGATTTCCGTTGTAATCGGTTTTTGGACCTTTATTATAATCTATTAAACTTTGGTCAAATTTGGTCAACCTTGTTTGACCATAGCTTCCATTGGCTTAAAGATGCGATTATCTTTCTTCTAATAGGCTAAAAATTATATTAAGACCTTTATAAACTTACTATTTGTTAGAAAAAGGGTAGATTCCCATTGTAGCCGGTTTTTGAACCGTTATTCTAATCTATTAAACTTTAGTCAAACTTGGTCAACCTTGTTTGACCAAAGCTTCCATTGGCTTAAAGATGCGATTATCTTTCTTCTAGTGGGTTAAACACTATACTTAGACCTTTATAAACTTTCTATTTGTTCAAAAAAGGGTAGATTCCCATTGTAATCGGTTTTTGAACCGTTATCCTAATCTATTAAACTTTGGTAAAACTTGGTCAACCTTGTTTAACCAAAGCTTCAATTGCCTTAAAGCTGCGATTATCTTTCTTCTAATATGTTAAAAATTATATTTTGACCTTTATAAACGTTCTATTTGTTCAAAAAAGGGTAGATTTCCATTCTAATCGGTTTTTGGACCTTTATACTAATCTATTAAACTTTGGTCAAACTTGGTCAACCTTGTTTGACCAAAGCTTCCATTGGCTTAAAGATGCGATTATCTTTCTTCTAGTGGGTTAAAAACTGTATTAAGACCTCTATAAACTTTCTATTTGTTCAAAAAATGGTAGATTCCCATTGTAATCGGTTTTTGAACCTTTATTCTAATCTATTAAACTTTGGTCAAACTTGGTCAACCTTGTTTGACCAAAGCTTCAATTGGCTTAAAGCTGCGATTATCTTTCTTCTAATATGTTAAAAATTATTTTTGACCTTTATAAACATTCTATTTGTTCAAAAAAGGGTAGAATTCTATTAAAATCGGTTTTTGGACCCTTATTCTAATCTATTAAACTTTAGTCAAACTTGGTCAATCTTGTTTGACCAAAGCTTCCATTGGCTTAAATATGCAATTATCTTTCTTCTAGTGGGTTAAAAACTGTATTAAGACCTCTATAAACTTTCTATTTGTTCAAAAAATGGTAGATTCCCATTGTAATCGTTTTTTGAACCTTTATTCTAATCTATTAAACTTTGGTCAAACTTGGTCAACCTTGTTTGACCAAAGCTTCCATTGGCTTAAAAATGCGGTTATCTTTCTTCTAGTGGGTTAAAAACTATATTTAGACAATTATAAACCTTCTATTTTTTGAAAAAAGGGTAGATTTCCATTGTAATCGGTTTTTGGACCTTTATTCTAATCTATTAAACTTTGGTCAAACTTGGTCAACCTTGTTTGACCATAGCTTCCATTGGCTTAAAGATACGATTATCTTTCTTCTAATAGGCTAAAAATTATATTTTGACCTTTATAAATCTTCTATTTGTTCATAAAAGGGTAGATTTCCATTCTAATCGGTTTTTGGACCTTTATACTAATCTATTAAACTTTGGTCCAACTTGGTCAACCATGTTAGACCAAAGCTTCCATTGGCTTAAAGATGCGATTATCTTTCTTCTAGTGGGTTAAAAACTATATTTAGACCATTATAAACCTTCTATTTTTTGAAAAAAGGGTAGATTTCCATTGTAATCGGTTTTTGGACCTTTATTCTAATTTATTAAACTTTGGTCAAACTTGGTCAACCTTGTTTGACCACAGCTTCCATTGGCTTAAAGATGCGATTATCTTTCTTCTAGTGGGTTAACAACTAATTTAGATCTTTATAAAGCTTCTATTTGTTTAAAAAAGGGTAGAATTCCATTAAAATCGCTTTTTCGACCTTTATTCTAATCCACTAAACCTTAGTCAAACTTGGTCAACCTTGTTTGACCAAAGCTTCCATTGGCTTAATGATGCGATTATCTTTTTTCTAGTTGGTTAAAAACTATATTTAGACCTTTATAAACTTTCTAGTTGTTCAAAAAAGGGTAGATTCCCATTGTAATCGGTTTTTGAACCTTTATCTTAATCTATTAAACTTTGGTCAAACTTGGTCAACCTTGTTTAGCAAAAGCTTCAATTGGCTTAAAGTTGCGATTATCTTTCTTCTAATATGTTAAAAATTAAATTTTGACCTTTATAAACCTTCTATTTGTTCAAAAAAGGGTAGATTTCCATTCTAATCGGTTTTTTGACCTTTATACTAATCAATTAAACTTTGGTCAAACTTGGTCAACCTTGTTTGACCAAAGCTTCCATTGGCTTAAAGATGCGATTATCTTTCTTCTAATAGGTTAAAAATTATATTTAGACCTTTATAAACCTTCTATTTGTTCAAAAAAGGGTAGATTCATTGTAATCGGTTTTTGGACCTTTATACTAATCTATTAAACTTTAGTCAAACTCTGTCAACCTTGTTTGATCAAAGCTTCCATTGGCTTAAAGATACGATTATCTTTCTTCTAGTGAGTTAAAAAATATATTTAGACCTTTATAAAGCTTCTATTTGTTCAAAAAAGGGTAGAATTCTATTAAAATCGGTTTTTGGACCCTTATTCTAATCTATTAAACTTTAGTCAAACTTGGTCAACCTTGTTTGACCGAAGCTTCCATTGGCTTAAAGATGCGATTATCTTTCTTCTAGTGGGTTAAAAACTATATTAAGACCTTTATAAACCTTCTATTTGTTCAAAAAAGGGTAGATTCCCATTGTAATAGTTTTTTGAACCTTTATTCTAATCTATTAAACTTTGGTCACACTTGGTCAACCTTGTTTGACCAAAGCTTCCATTGGCTTAAAGATGCGGTTATCTTTCTTCTAGTGGTATAAAAACTATATTTAGACCTTTATAAACCTTCTATTTTTTGAAAGAAGGGTAGATTTCCATTGTAATCAGTTTTTGGACCTTTATTCTAATCTATGAAACTTTGGTCAAACTTGGTCAACCTTGTTTGACCAAATCTTCAATTGGCTTAAAGATGCGATTATCTTTCTTCTAATACGTTAAAAATTATATTTAGACCTTTATAAACCTTCTATTTGTTCAAAAAAGGGTAGATTTCCATTGTAATCAGTTTTTGGACCTTTATACTAATCTATTAAACTTTGGTCAATCTTGTACAACCTTGTTTGACCAAAGCTTCCATTGGCTTAAAGATGCGATTATCTTTCTTCTAGTAGGTTAAAAACTATATTTAGACCTTTATAAAGTTTTATTTGTTCAAAAAAGTGTGGATTTCCATTAAAATCGGTTTTTGGACCTTTATTCTAATCTATTAAACTTTTGTCAAACTTGGTCAACCTTGTTTGACCAAAGCTTCCATTGGCTTAAAGAAGCGATTATCTTTCGTCTAGTGAGTTAAAAAATATGATTAGACCTTTATAATGCTTCTATTTGTTCAAAAAAGGGTTGAATTCTATTAAAATCGGTTTTTGGACCCTTATTCTAATCTATTAAACTTTAGTCAAACTTGGTCAACCTTGCCTTACCAAAGCTTCCATTTGCTTAAAGATGCGATTATCTTTCTTTTAGTGGGTTAAAAACTGTATTAAGACCTCTATAAACTTTCTATTTGTTCAAAAAATGGTAGATTCCCATTGTAATCGGTTTATAAACCTTTATTCTAATCTATTAAACTTTGGTCAAACTTGGTCAACCTTGTTTGACCAATCTTCCATTGGCTTAAAGATGCGGTTATCTTTCTTCTAGTGGGTTAAAAACTATATTTAGACCTTTATAAACCTTCTATTTTTAGAAAGAAGGATAGATTTCCATTGTAATCGGTTTTTGGACCTTTATTATAATCTATTAAACTTTGGTCAAATTTGGTCAACCTTGTTTGACCATAGCTTCCATTGGCTTAAAGATGCGATTATCTTTCTTCTAATAGGCTAAAAATTATATTAAGACCTTTATAAACTTACTATTTGTTAGAAAAAGGGTAGATTCCCATTGTAGCCGGTTTTTGAACCGTTATTCTAATCTATTAAACTTTAGTCAAACTTGGTCAACCTTGTTTGACCAAAGCTTCCATTGGCTTAAAGATGCGATTATCTTTCTTCTAGTGGGTTAAAAACTATACTTAGACCTTTATAAACTTTCTATTTGTTCAAAAAAGGGTAGATTCCCATTGTAATCGGTTTTTGAACCGTTATCCTAATCTATTAAACTTTGGTAAAACTTGGTCAACCTTGTTTAACCAAAGCTTCAATTGCCTTAAAGCTGCGATTATCTTTCTTCTAATATGTTAAAAGTTATATTTTGTCCTTTATAAACCTTCTATTTGTTCAAAAAAGGGTAGATTTCCATTCTAATCGGTTTTTGGACCTTTATACTAATCTATTAAACTTTGGTCAAACTTGGTCAACCTTGTTTGACCAAAGCTTCCATTGGCTTAAAGATGCGATTATCTTTCTTCTAGTGGGTTAAAAACTGTATTAAGACCTCTATAAAATTTCTATTTGTTCAAAAAATGGTAGATTCCCATTGTAATCGGTTTTTGAACCTTTATTCTAATCTATTAAACTTTGGTCAAACTTGGTCAACCTTGTTTGACCAAAGCTTCAATTGGCTTAAAGCTGCGATTATCTTTCTTCTAATATGTTAAAAATTATTTTTGACCTTTATAAACATTCTATTTGTTCAAAAAAGGGTAGAATTCTATTAAAATCGGTTTTTGGACCCTTATTCTAATCTATTAAACTTTAGTCAAACTTGGTCAACCTTGTTTGACCAAAGCTTCCATTGGCTTAAATATGCAATTATCTTTCTTCTAGTGGGTTAAAAACTGTATTAAGACCTCTATAAACTTTCTATTTGTTCAAAAAATGGTAGATTCCCATTGTAATCGTTTTTTGAACCTTTATTCTAATCTATTAAACTTTGGTCAAACTTGGTCAACCTTGTTTGACCAAAGCTTCCATTGGCTTAAAAATGCGGTTATCTTTCTTCTAGTGGGTTAAAAACTATATTTAGACAATTATAAACCTTCTATTTTTTGAAAAAAGGGTAGATTTCCATTGTAATCGGTTTTTGGACCTTTATTCTAATCTATTAAACTTTGGTCAAACTTGGTCAACCTTGTTTGACCAAAGCTTCCATTGGCTTAAAGAAGCGATTATCTTTCGTCTAGTGAGTTAAAAAATATGATTAGACCTTTATAATGCTTCTATTTGTTCAAAAAAGGGTTGAATTCTATTAAAATCGGTTTTTGGACCCTTATTCTAATCTATTAAACTTTAGTCAAACTTGGTCAACCTTGCCTTACCAAAGCTTCCATTGGCTTAAAGATGCGATTATCTTTCTTTTAGTGGGTTAAAAACTGTATTAAGACCTCTATAAACTTTCTATTTGTTCAAAAAATGGTAGATTCCCATTGTAATCGGTTTATAAACCTTTATTCTAATCTATTAAACTTTGGTCAAACTTGGTCAACCTTGTTTGACCAATCTTCCATTGGCTTAAAGATGTGGTTATCTTTCTTCTAGTGGGTTAAAAACTATATTTAGACCTTTATAAACCTTCTATTTTTAGAAAGAAGGATAGATTTCCATTGTAATTGGTTTTTGGACCTTTATTATAATCTATTAAACTTTGGTCAAATTTGGTCAACCTTGTTTGACCATAGCTTCCATTGGCTTAAAGATGCGATTATCTTTCTTCTAATAGGCTAAAAATTATATTAAGACCTTTATAAACTTACTATTTGTTAGAAAAAGGGTAGATTCCCATTGTAGCCGGTTTTTGAACCGTTATTCTAATCTATTAAACTTTAGTCAAACTTGGTCAACCTTGTTTGACCAAAGCTTCCATTGGCTTAAAGATGCGATTATCTTTCTTCTAGTGGGTTAAAAACTATACTTAGACCTTTATAAACTTTCTATTTGTTCAAAAAAGGGTAGATTCCCATTGTAATCGGTTTTTGAACCGTTATCCTAATCTATTAAACTTTGGTAAAACTTGGTCAACCTTGTTTAACCAAAGCTTCAATTGCCTTAAAGTTGCGATTATCTTTCTTCTAATATGTTAAAAGTTATATTTTGACCTTTATAAACCTTCTATTTGTTCAAAAAAGGGTAGATTTCCATTCTAATCGGTTTTTGGACCTTTATACTAATCTATTAAACTTTGGTCAAACTTGGTCAACCTTGTTTGACCAAAGCTTCCATTGGCTTAAAGATGCGATTATCTTTCTTCTAGTGGGTTAAAAACTGTATTAAGACCTCTATAAAATTTCTATTTGTTCAAAAAATGGTAGATTCCCATTGTAATCGGTTTTTGAACCTTTATTCTAATCTATTAAACTTTGGTCAAACTTGGTCAACCTTGTTTGACCAAAGCTTCAATTGGCTTAAAGCTGCGATTATCTTTCTTCTAATATGTTAAAAATTATTTTTGACCTTTATAAACATTCTATTTGTTCAAAAAAGGGTAGAATTCTATTAAAATCGGTTTTTGGACCCTTATTCTAATCTATTAAACTTTAGTCAAACTTGGTCAACCTTGTTTGACCAAAGCTTCCATTGGCTTAAATATGCAATTATCTTTCTTCTAGTGGGTTAAAAACTGTATTAAGACCTCTATAAACTTTCTATTTGTTCAAAAAATGGTAGATTCCCATTGTAATAGTTTTTTGAACCTTTATTCTAATCTATTAAACTTTGGTCAAACTTGGTCAACCTTGTTTGACCAAAGCTTCCATTGGCTTAAAAATGCGGTTATCTTTCTTCTAGTGGGTTAAAAACTATATTTAGACAATTATAAACCTTCTATTTTTTGAAAAAAGGGTAGATTTCCATTGTAATCGGTTTTTGGACCTTTATTCTAATCTATTAAACTTTGGTCAAACTTGGTCAACCTTGTTTGACCATAGCTTCCATTGGCTTAAAGATACGATTATCTTTCTTCTAATAGGCTAAAAATTATATTTTGACCTTTATAAATCTTCTATTTGTTCATAAAAGGGTAGATTTCCATTCTAATCGGTTTTTGGACCTTTATACTAATCTATTAAACTTTGGTCAAACATGGTCACCCTTGTTTGGCCAAAGCTTCCATTGGCTTAAAGATGCGATTATCTTTCTTCTAATAGGTTAAAAATTATATTTTAACTTTTATAAACCTTCTATTTGTTCAAAAAAGGGTAGATTTTCGTTGTAGTCGGTTTTTGGACCTTTATACTAATCTATTAAACTTTGGTCCAACTTGGTCAACCATGTTAGACCAAAGCTTCCATTGGCTTAAAGATGCCATTATCTTTCTTCTAGTGGGTTAAAAACTATATTTAGACCATTATAAACCTTCTATTTTTTGAAAAAATGGTAGATTTCCATTGTAATCGGTTTTTCGACCTTTATTCTAATTTATTAAACTTTGGTCAAACTTGGTCAACCTTGTTTGACCACAGCTTCCATTGGCTTAAAGATGCGATTATCTTTCTTCTAGTGGGTTAACAACTAATTTAAATCTTTATAAAGCTTCTATTTGTTAAAAAAAGGGTAGAATTCCATTAAAATCGGTTTTTCGACCTTTATTCTAATCCATTAAACCTTAGTCAAAGTTGGTCAACCTTGTTTGACCAAAGCTTCCATTGGCTTAATGATGCGATTATCTTTTGTCTAGTTGGTTAAAAACTATATTTAGACCTTTATAAACTTTCTATTTGTTCAAAAAAGGGTAGATTCCCATTGTAATCGGTTTTTGAACCTTTATCCTCATCTATTAAACTTTGGTCAAACTTGGTCAACCTTGTTTAACAAAAGCTTCAATTGGCTTAAAGTTGCGATTATCTTTCTTCTAATATGTTAAAAATTAAATTTTGACCTTTATAAACCTTCTATTTGTTCAAAAAAGGGTAGATTTCCATTCTAATCGGTTTTTTGACCTTTATACTAATCAATTAAACTTTGGTCAAACTTGGTCAACCTTGTTTGACCAAAGCTTCCATTGGCTTAAAGATGCGATTATCTTTCTTCTAATAGGTTAAAAATTATATTTAGACCTTTATAAACCTTCTATTTGTTCAAAAAAGGGTAGATTCATTGTAATCGGTTTTTGGACCTTTATACTAATCTATTAAACTTTGGTCAAACTTGGTCAACCTTGTTTGATCAAAGCTTCCATTGGCTTAAAGATACGATTATCTTTCTTCTAGTGAGTTAAAAAATATATTTAGACCTTTATAAAGCTTCTATTTGTTCAAAAAAGGGTAGAATTCTATTAAAATCGGTTTTTGGACCCTTATTCTAATCTATTAAACTTTAGTCAAACTTGGTCAACCTTGTTTGACCGAAGCTTCCATTGGCTTAAAGATACGATTATCTTTCTTCTAGTGGGTTAAAAACTATATTAAGACCTTTATAAACCTTCTATTTGTTCAAAAAAGGGTAGATTCCCATTGTAATAGTTTTTTGAACCTTTATTCTAATCTAATAAACTTTGGTCAAACTTGGTCAACCTTGTTTGACCAAAGCTTCCATTGGCTTAAAGATGCGGTTATCTTTCTTCAAGTGGTATAAAAACTATATTTAGACCTTTATAAACCTTCTATTTTTTGAAAGAAGGGTAGATTTCCATTGTAATCAGTTTTTGGACCTTTATTCTAATCTATGAAACTTTGGTCAAACTTGGTCAACCTTGTTTGACCAAATCTTCAATTGGCTTAAAGATGCGATTATCTTTCTTCTAATAGGTTAAAAATTATATTTAGACCTTTTTAAACCTTCTATTTGTTCAAAAAAGGGTAGATTTCCATTGTAATCAGTTTTTGGACCTTTATACTAATCTATTAAACTTTGGTCAATCTTGTACAACCTTGATTGACCATAGCTTCCATTGGCTTAAAGATGCGATTATCTTTCTTCTAGTAGGTTAAAAACTATATTTAGACCTTTATAAAGTTTTATTTGTTCAAAAAACGGTGGATTTCCATTGTAATTGGTTTTTGGACCTTTATACTAATCTATTAAACATTGGTCAAACTTGGTCAACCTTGTTTGACCAAAGCTTCCATTGGCTTGAAGATGTGATTATCTTTCTTCTAGTGGGTTAAAAACTATATTTAGACAATTATAAACCATCTATTTTTTGAAAAAAGGGTAGATTTCCATTGTAATCGGTTTTTGGACCTTTATTCTAATCTATTAAACTTTGGTCAAACTTGGTCAACCTTGTTTGACCATAGCTTCCATTGGCTTAAAGATACGATTATCTTTCTTCTAATAGGCTAAAAATTATATTTTGACCTTTATAAATCTTCTATTTGTTCATAAAAGGGTAGATTTCCATTCTAATCGGTTTTTGGACCTTTATACTAATCTATTAAACTTTGGTCAAACATGGTAACCCTTGTTTGACCAAAGCTTCCATTGGCTTAAAGATGTGATTATCTTTCTTCTAATAGGTTAAAAATTATATTTTAACTTTTATAAACCTTCTATTTGTTCAAAAAAGGGTAGATTTTCGTTGTAGTCGGTTTTTGGACCTTTATACTAATCTATTAAACTTTGGTCCAACTTGGTCAACCATGTTAGACCAAAGCTTCCATTGGCTTAAAGATGCGATTATCTTTCTTCTAGTGGTGTAAAAACTATATTTAGACCATTATAAACCCTCTATTTTTTGAAAAAAGGGTAGATTTCCATTGTAATCGGTTTTTGGACCTTTATTCTAATTTATTAAACTTTGGTCAAACTTGGTCAACCTTGTTTGACCACAGCTTCCATTGGCTTAAAGATGCGATTATCTTTCTTCTAGTGGGTTAACAACTAATTTAGATCTTTATAAAGCTTCTATTTGTTTAAAAAAGGGTAGAATTCCATTAAAATCGGTTTTTCGACCTTTATTCTAATCCATTAAACCTTAGTCAAACTTGGTCAACCTTGTTTGACCAAAGCTTCCATTGGCTTAATGATGCGATTATCTTTTTTCTAGTTGGTTAAAAACTATATTTAGACCTTTATAAACTTTCTATTTGTTCAAAAAAGGGTAGATTCCCATTGTAATCGGTTTTTGAACCTTTATCCTAATCTATTAAACTTTGGTCAAACTTGGTCAACCTTGTTTAACAAAAGCTTCAATTGGCTTAAAGTTGCGATTATCTTTCTTCTAATATGTTAAAAATTAAATTTTGACCTTTATAAACCTTCTATTTGTTCAAAAAAGGGTAGATTTCCATTCTAATCGGTTTTCTTACCTTTATACTAATCAATTAAACTTTGGTCAAACTTGGTCAACCTTGTTTGACCAAAGCTTCCATTGGCTTAAAGATGCGATTATCTTTCTTCTAATAGGTTAAAAATTATATTTAGACCTTTATAAACCTTCTATTTGTTCAAAAAAGGGTAGATTCATTGTAATCGGTTTTTGGACCTTTATACTAATCTATTAAACTTTGGTCAAACTTGGTCAACCTTGTTTGATCAAAGCTTCCATTGGCTTAAAGATACGATTATCTTTCTTCTAGTGAGTTAAAAAATATATTTAGACCTTTATAAAGCTTCTATTTGTTCAAAAAAGGGTAGAATTCTATTAAAATCGGTTTTTGGACCCTTATTCTAATCTATTAAACTTTAGTCAAACTTGGTCAACCTTGTTTGACCGAAGCTTCCATTGGCTTAAAGATGCGATTATCTTTCTTCTAGTGGGTTAAAAACTATATTAAGACCTTTATAAACCTTCTATTTGTTCAAAAAAGGGTAGATTCCTATTGTAATAGTTTTTTGAACCTTTATTCTAATCTAATAAACTTTGGTCAAACTTGGTCAACCTTGTTTGACCAAAGCTTCCATTGGCTTAAAGATGCGGTTATCTTTCTTCTAGTGGTATAAAAACTATATTTAGACCTTTATAAACCTTCTATTTTTTTAAAGAAGGGTAGATTTCCATTGTAATCAGTTTTTGGACCTTTATTCTAATCTATGAAACTTTGGTCAAACATGGTCAACCTTGTTTGACCAAATCTTCAATTGGCTTAAAGATGCGATTATCTTTCTTCTAATAGGTTAAAAATTATATTTAGACCTTTATAAACCTTCTATTTGTTCAAAAAAGGGTAGATTTCCATTGTAATCAGTTTTTGGACCTTTATACTAATCTATTAAACTTTGGTCAATCTTGTACAACCTTGTTTGACCAAAGCTTCCATTGGCTTAAAGATGCGATTATCTTTCTTCTAGTAGGTTAAAAACTATATTTAGACCTTTATAAAGTTTTATTTGTTCAAAAAAGGGTGGATTTCCATTGTAATCGGTTTTTGGAACTTTATACTAATCTATTAAACATTGGTCAAACTTGGTCAACCTTGTTTGACCAAAGCTTCCATTGGCTTGAAGATGCGATTATCTTTCTTCTAGTGGGTTAAAAACTATATTTAGACAATTATAAACCTTCTATTTTTTGAAAAAAGGGTAGATTTCCATTGTAATCGGTTTTTGGACCTTTATTCTAATCTATTAAACTTTGGTCAAACTTAGTCAACCTTGTTTGACCATAGCTTCCATTGGCTTAAAGATACGATTATCTTTCTTCTAATAGGCTAAAAATTATATTTTGACCTTTATTAATCTTCTATTTGTTCATAAAAGGGTTGATTTCCATTCTAATCGGTTTTTGGACCTTTATACTAATCTATTAAACTTTGGTCAAACTTGGTCACCCTTGTTTGACCAAAGCTTCCATTGGCTTAAAGATGCGATTATCTTTCTTCTAATAGGTTAAAAATTATATTTTAACTTTTATAAACCTTCTATTTGTTCAAAAAAGGGTAGATTTTCGTTGTAGTCGGTTTTTGGACCTTTATACTAATCTATTAAACTTTGGTCCAACTTGGTCAACCATGTTAGACCAAAGCTTCCATTGGCAAAAAGATGCGATTATCTTTCTTCTAGTGGGTTAAAAACTATATTTAGACCATTATAAACCTTCTATTTTTTTAACAAAGGGTAGATTTCCATTGTAATCGGTTTTTGGACCTTTATTCTAATCTATTAAACTTTGGTTAAACTTGGTCAACCTTGTTTGACCACAGCTTCCATTGGCTTAAAGATGCGATTATCTTTCTTCTAGTGGGTTAACAACTAATTTAGATCTTTATAAAGCTTCTATTTGTTTAAAAAAGGGTAGAATTCCATTAAAATCGGTTTTTCGACCTTTATTCTAATCCATTAAACCTTAGTCAAACTTGGTCAACCTTGTTTCACCAAAGCTTCCATTGGCTTAATGATGCGATTATCTTTTTTCTAGTTGGTTAAAAACTATATTTAGACCTTTATAAACTTTCTATTTGTTCAAAAAATGGTAGATTCCCATTGTAATCGGTTTTTGAACCTTTATCCTAATCTATTAAACTTTGGTCAAACTTGGTCAACCTTGTTTAACAAAAGCTTCAATTGGCTTAAAGTTGCGATTATCTTTCTTCTAATATGTTAAAAATTAAATTTTGACCTTTATAAACCTTCTATTTGTTCAAAAAAGGGTAGATTTCCATTCTAATCGGTTTTTGGACCTTTATACTAATAAATTAAACTTTGGTCAAACTTGGTCAACCTTGTTTGACCAAAGCTTCCATTGGCTTAAAGATGCGATTATCTTTCTTCTAATAGGTTAAAAATTATATTTAGAACTTTATAAACCTTCTATTTCTTCAAAAAAGGGTAGATTTCCATTGGCTTAAAGAAGCGATTATCTTTTGTCTAGTGAGTTAAAAAATATATTTAGACCTTTATAATGCTTCTATTTGTTCAAAAAAGGGTTGAATTTTATTAAAATCGGTTTTTGGACCCTTATTCTAATATATTAAACTTTAGTCAAACTTGGTCAACCTTGCTTGACCAAAGCTTCCATTGGCTTAAAGATGCGATTATCTTTCTTTTAGTGGATTAAAAACTGTATTAAGACCTCTATAAACTTTCTATTTGTTCAAAAAATGGTAGATTCCCATTGTAATCGGTTTATGAACCTTTATTCTAATCTATTAAACTTTGGTCAAACTTAGTCAACCTTGTTTGACCATAGCTTCCATTGGCTTAAAGATACGATTATCTTTCTTCTAATAGGCTAAAAATTATATTTTGACCTTTATTAATCTTCTATTTGTTCATAAAAGGGTTGATTTCCATTCTAATCGGTTTTTGGACCTTTATACTAATCTATTAAACTTTGGTCAAACTTGGTCACCCTTGTTTGACCAAAGCTTCCATTGGCTTAAAGATGCGATTATCTTTCTTCTAATAGGTTAAAAATTATATTTTAACTTTTATAAACCTTCTATTTGTTCAAAAAAGGGTAGATTTTCGTTGTAGTCGGTTTTTGGACCTTTATACTAATCTATTAAACTTTGGTCCAACTTGGTCAACCATGTTAGACCAAAGCTTCCATTGGCAAAAAGATGCGATTATCTTTCTTCTAGTGGGTTAAAAACTATATTTAGACCATTATAAACCTTCTATTTTTTTAACAAAGGGTAGATTTCCATTGTAATCGGTTTTTGGACCTTTATTCTAATCTATTAAACTTTGGTTAAACTTGGTCAACCTTGTTTGACCACAGCTTCCATTGGCTTAAAGATGCGATTATCTTTCTTCTAGTGGGTTAACAACTAATTTAGATCTTTATAAAGCTTCTATTTGTTTAAAAAAGGGTAGAATTCCATTAAAATCGGTTTTTCGACCTTTATTCTAATCCATTAAACCTTAGTCAAACTTGGTCAACCTTGTTTCACCAAAGCTTCCATTGGCTTAATGATGCGATTATCTTTTTTCTAGTTGGTTAAAAACTATATTTAGACCTTTATAAACTTTCTATTTGTTCAAAAAATGGTAGATTCCCATTGTAATCGGTTTTTGAACCTTTATCCTAATCTATTAAACTTTGGTCAAACTTGGTCAACCTTGTTTAACAAAAGCTTCAATTGGCTTAAAGTTGCGATTATCTTTCTTCTAATATGTTAAAAATTAAATTTTGACCTTTATAAACCTTCTATTTGTTCAAAAAAGGGTAGATTTCCATTCTAATCGGTTTTTGGACCTTTATACTAATAAATTAAACTTTGGTCAAACTTGGTCAACCTTGTTTGACCAAAGCTTCCATTGGCTTAAAGATGCGATTATCTTTCTTCTAATAGGTTAAAAATTATATTTAGACCTTTATAAACCTTCTATTTCTTCAAAAAAGGGTAGATTTCCATTGGCTTAAAGAAGCGATTATCTTTTGTCTAGTGAGTTAAAAAATATATTTAGACCTTTATAATGCTTCTATTTGTTCAAAAAAGGGTTGAATTCTATTAAAATCGGTTTTTGGACCCTTATTCTAATATATTAAACTTTAGTCAAACTTGGTCAACCTTGCTTGACCAAAGCTTCCATTGGCTTAAAGATGCGATTATCTTTCTTTTAGTGGATTAAAAACTGTATTAAGACCTCTATAAACTTTCTATTTGTTCAAAAAATGGTAGATTCCCATTGTAATCGGTTTATGAACCTTTATTCTAATCTATTAAACTTTGGTCAAACTTGGTCAACCTTGTTTGACCAATCTTCCATTGGCTTAAAGATGCGGTTATCTTTCTTCTAGTGGGTTAAAAACTATATTTAGACCTTTATAAACCTTCTATTTTTAGAAAGAAGGATAGATTTCCATTGTAATCGGTTTTTGGACCTTTATTCTAATCTATTAAACATTGGTCAAATTTGGTCAACCTTGTTTGACCATAGCTTCCATTGGCTTAAAGATGCGATTATCTTTCTTCTAATAGGCTAAAAATTATATTAAGACCTTTATAAACTTACTATTTGTTAAAAAAAGGGTAGATTGCCATTGTAGTCGGTTTTTGAACCTTTATTCTAATCTATTAAACTTTAGTCAAACTTGGTCAACCTTGTTTGACCAAAGCTTCCATTGGCTTAAAGATGCGATTATCTTTCTTCTAGTGGGTTAAAAATTATACTTAGACCTTTATAAATTTCTATTTGTTCAAAAAAGGGTAGATTCCCATTGTAATCGGTTTTTGACCCGTTATCCTAATCTATTAAACTTTGGTCAAACTTGGTCAACCCTTGTTTGACCAAAGCTTCCATTGGCTTAAAGATGTGATTATCTTTCTTCTAGTGGTTTAAAAACTGTATTAAGACCTCTATAAAATTTCTATTTGTTCAAAAAATGGTAGATTCCCATTGTAATCGGTTTATGAACCTTTATTCTAATCTATTAAACTTTGGTCAAACTTGTTTGACCAATCTTCCATTGGCTTAAAGATGCGGTTATCTTTCTTCTAGTGGGTTAAAAACTATATTTAAACCTTTATAAACCTTCTAGTTTTAGAAAGAAGGATAGATTTCCATTGTAATCGGTTTTGGGACCTTTATTCTAATCTATTAAACTTTTCTCAAATTTGGTCAACCTTGTTTGACCATAGCTTCCATTGGCTTAAAGATGCGATTATCTTTCTTATAATAGGCTAAAAATTATATTAAGACCTTTATAAACTTAGTATTTGTTAAAAAAAGGGTAGATTCCCATTGTTGTCGGTTTTTGAACCTTTATTCAAATCTATTAAACTTTAGTCAAACTTGGTCAACCTTGTTTGACCAAAGCTTCCATTGGCTTCAAGATGCGATTATCTTTCTTCTAGTGGGTTAAAAACTATACTTAGACCTTTATAAACTTTCTATTTGTTCAAAAAAGGGTAGATTCCCATTGTAATCGGTTTTTGAACCGTTATTCTAATCTATTAAACTTTGGTAAAACTTGGTCAACCTTGTTTAACCAAAGCTTCAATTGCCTTAAAGCTGCGATTATCTTTCTTCTCATATGTTAAAAATTATATTTTGACCTTTATAAACCTTCTATTTTGTCAAAAAAGGGTAGATTTCCATTCTAATCGGTTTTTTGACCTTTATACTAATCAATTAAACTTTGGTCAAACTTGGTCAACCTTGTTTGACCAAAGCTTCCATTGGCTTAAAGATGCGATTATCTTTCTTCTAATAGGTTAAAAATTATATTTAGACCTTTATAAACCTTCAATTTGTTCAAAAAAGGGTAGATTCATTGTAATCGGTTTTTGGACCTTTATACTAATCTATTAAACTTTGGTCAAACTTGGTCAACCTTGTTTGATCAAAGCTTCCATTGGCTTAAAGATACGATTATCTTTCTTCTAGTGAGTTAAAAAATATATTTAGACCTTTATAAAGCTTCTATTTGTTCAAAAAATGGTAGAATTCTATTAAAATCGGTTTTTGGACCCTTATTCTAATCTATTAAACTTTAGTCAAACTTGGTCAACCTTGTTTGACCGAAGCTTCCATTGGCTTAAAGATGCGATTATCTTTCTTCTAGTGGGTTAAAAACTATATTTAGACAATTATAAACCTTCTATTTTTTGAAAAAAGGGTAGATTTCCATTGTAATCGGTTTTTGGACCTTTATTCTAATCTATTAAACTTTGGTCAAACTTAGTCAACCTTGTTTGACGATAGCTTCCATTGGCTTAAAGATACGATTATCTTTCTTCTAATAGGCTAAAAATTATATTTTGACCTTTATAAATCTTCTATTTGTTCATAAAAGGGTAGATTTCCATTCTAATCGGTTTTTGGACCTTTATACTAATCTATTAAACTTTGGTCAAACTTGGTCACCCTTGTTTGACCAAAGCTTCCATTGGCTTAAAGATGCGATTATCTTTCTTCTAATAGGTTAAAAATTATATTTTAACTTTTATAAACCTTCTATTTGTTCAAAAAAGGGTAGATTTTCGTTGTAGTCGGTTTTTGGACTTTTATACTAATCTATTAAACTTTGGTCCAACTTGGTCAACCATGTTAGACCAAAGCTTCCATTGGCTTAAAGATGCGATTATCTTTCTTCTAGTGGGTTAAAAACTATATTTAGACCATTATAAACCTTCTATTTTTTTAAAAAAGGGTAGATTTCCATTGTAATCGGTTTTTGGACCTTTATTCTAATCTATTAAACTTTGGTTAAACTTGGTCAACCTTGTTTGACCACAGCTTCCATTGGCTTAAAGTTGCGATTATCTTTCTTCTAATATGTTAAAAATTAAATTTTGACCTTTATAAACCTTCTATTTGTTCAAAAAAGGGTAGATTTCCATTCTAATCAGTTTTTGGACCTTTATACTAATAAATTAAACTTTGGTCAAACTTGGTCAACCTTGTTTGACCAAAGCTTCCATTGGCTTAAAGATGCGATTATCTTTCTTCTAATAGGTTAAAAATTATATTTAGACCTTTATAAACCTTCTATTTCTTCAAAAAAGGGTAGATTTCCATTGTAATCGGTTTTTGGACCTTTATACTAATCTATTAAACATTGGTCAAACATGGTCAACCTTGTTTGACCAAAGCTTCCATTGGCTTAAAGAAGCGATTATCTTTCGTCTAGTGAGTTAAAAAATATATTTAGACCTTTATAATGCTTCTATTTGTTCAAAAAAGGGTTGAATTCTATTAAAATCGGTTTTTGGACCCTTATTCTAATATATTAAACTTTAGTCAAAATTGGTCAACCTTGTTTGACCAAAGCTTCCATTGGCTTAAAGATGCGGTTATCTTTCTTCTAGTGGGTTAAAAACTATATTTAGACCTTTATAAACCTTCTATTTTTAGAAAGAAGGATAGATTTCCATTGTAATCGGTTTTTGGACCTTTATTCTAATCTATTAAACATTGGTCAAATTTGGTCAACCTTGTTTGACCATAGCTTCCATTGGCTTAAAGATGCGATTATCTTTCTTCTAATAGGCTAAAAATTATATTAACACCTTTATAAACTTACTATTTGTTAAAAAAAGGGTAGATTCCCATTGTAGTCGGTTTTTGAACCTTTATTCTAATCTATTAAACTTTAGTCAAACTTGGTCAACCTTGTTTGACCAAAGCTTCCATTGGCTTAAAGATGCGATTATCTTTCTTCTAGTGGGTTAAAAACTATACTTAGACCTTTATAAACTTTCTATTTGTTCAAAAAAGGGTAGATTCCCATTGTAATCGGTTTTTGAACCGTTATCCTAATCTATTAAACTTTGGTAAAACTTGGTCAACCTTCTTTAACGAAAGCTTCAATTGCCTTAAAGCTGCGATTATCTTTCTTCTAATATGTTAAAAATTATATTTTGACCTTTATAAACCTTCTATTTGTTCAAAAAAGGGTAGATTTCCATTCTAATCGGTTTTTGGACCTTTATACTAATCTATTAAACTTTGGTCAAACTTGGTCAACCCTTGTTTGACCAAAGCTTCCATTGGCTTAAAGATGCGATTATCTTTCTTCTAGTGGTTTAAAAACTGTATTAAGACCTCTATAAAATTTCTATTTGTTCAAAAAATGGTAGATTCCCATTGTAATCGGTTTATGAACCTTTATTCTAATCTATTAAACTTTGGTCAAACTTGTTTGACCAATCTTCCATTGGCTTAAAGATGCGGTTATCTTTCTTCTAGTGGGTTAAAAACTATATTTAGACCTTTATAAACCTTCTAGTTTTAGAAAGAAGGATAGATTTCCATTGTAATCGGTTTTTGGACCTTTATTCTAATCTATTAAACTTTTGTCAAACTTGGTCAACCTTGTTTGACCAAAGCTTCCATTGGCTTCAAGATGCGATTATCTTTCTTCTAGTGGGTTAAAAACTATACTTAGACCTTTATAAACTTTCTATTTGTTCAAAAAAGGGTAGATTCCCATTGTAATCGGTTTTTGAACCGTTATTCTAATCTATTAAACTTTGGTAAAACTTGGTCAACCTTGTTTAACCAAAGCTTCAATTGCCTTAAAGCTGCGATTATCTTTCTTCTCATATGTTAAAAATTATATTTTGACCTTTATAAACCTTCTATTTTGTCAAAAAAGGGTAGATTTCCATTCTAATCGGTTTTTTGACCTTTATACTAATCAATTAAACTTTGGTCAAACTTGGTCAACCTTGTTTGACCAAAGCTTCCATTGGCTTAAAGATGCGATTATCTTTCTTCTAATAGGTTAAAAATTATATTTAGACCTTTATAAACCTTCAATTTGTTCAAAAAAGGGTAGATTCATTGTAATCGGTTTTTGGACCTTTATACTAATCTATTAAACTTTGGTCAAACTTGGTCAACCTTGTTTGATCAAAGCTTCCATTGGCTTAAAGATACGATTATCTTTCTTCTAGTGAGTTAAAAAATATATTTAGACCTTTATAAAGCTTCTATTTGTTCAAAAAATGGTAGAATTCTATTAAAATCGGTTTTTGGACCCTTATTCTAATCTATTAAACTTTAGTCAAACTTGGTCAACCTTGTTTGACCGAAGCTTCCATTGGCTTAAAGATGCGATTATCTTTCTTCTAGTGGGTTAAAAACTATATTTAGACAATTATAAACCTTCTATTTTTTGAAAAAAGGGTAGATTTCCATTGTAATCGGTTTTTGGACCTTTATTCTAATCTATTAAACTTTGGTCAAACTTAGTCAACCTTGTTTGACGATAGCTTCCATTGGCTTAAAGATACGATTATCTTTCTTCTAATAGGCTAAAAATTATATTTTGACCTTTATAAATCTTCTATTTGTTCATAAAAGGGTAGATTTCCATTCTAATCGGTTTTTGGACCTTTATACTAATCTATTAAACTTTGGTCAAACTTGGTCACCCTTGTTTGACCAAAGCTTCCATTGGCTTAAAGATGCGATTATCTTTCTTCTAATAGGTTAAAAATTATATTTTAACTTTTATAAACCTTCTATTTGTTCAAAAAAGGGTAGATTTTCGTTGTAGTCGGTTTTTGGACTTTTATACTAATCTATTAAACTTTGGTCCAACTTGGTCAACCATGTTAGACCAAAGCTTCCATTGGCTTAAAGATGCGATTATCTTTCTTCTAGTGGGTTAAAAACTATATTTAGACCATTATAAACCTTCTATTTTTTTAAAAAAGGGTAGATTTCCATTGTAATCGGTTTTTGGACCTTTATTCTAATCTATTAAACTTTGGTTAAACTTGGTCAACCTTGTTTGACCACAGCTTCCATTGGCTTAAAGTTGCGATTATCTTTCTTCTAATATGTTAAAAATTAAATTTTGACCTTTATAAACCTTCTATTTGTTCAAAAAAGGGTAGATTTCCATTCTAATCAGTTTTTGGACCTTTATACTAATAAATTAAACTTTGGTCAAACTTGGTCAACCTTGTTTGACCAAAGCTTCCATTGGCTTAAAGATGCGATTATCTTTCTTCTAATAGGTTAAAAATTATATTTAGACCTTTATAAACCTTCTATTTCTTCAAAAAAGGGTAGATTTCCATTGTAATCGGTTGTTGGACCTTTATACTAATCTATTAAACATTGGTCAAACATGGTCAACCTTGTTTGACCAAAGCTTCCATTGGCTTAAAGAAGCGATTATCTTTCGTCTAGTGAGTTAAAAAATATATTTAGACCTTTATAATGCTTCTATTTGTTCAAAAAAGGGTTGAATTCTATTAAAATCGGTTTTTGGACCCTTATTCTAATATATTAAACTTTAGTCAAAATTGGTCAACCTTGTTTGACCAAAGCTTCCATTGGCTTAAAGATGCGGTTATCTTTCTTCTAGTGGGTTAAAAACTATATTTAGACCTTTATAAACCTTCTATTTTTAGAAAGAAGGATAGATTTCCATTGTAATCGGTTTTTGGACCTTTATTCTAATCTATTAAACATTGGTCAAATTTGGTCAACCTTGTTTGACCATAGCTTCCATTGGCTTAAAGATGCGATTATCTTTCTTCTAATAGGCTAAAAATTATATTAACACCTTTATAAACTTACTATTTGTTAAAAAAAGGGTAGATTCCCATTGTAGTCGGTTTTTGAACCTTTATTCTAATCTATTAAACTTTAGTCAAACTTGGTCAACCTTGTTTGACCAAAGCTTCCATTGGCTTAAAGATGCGATTATCTTTCTTCTAGTGGGTTAAAAACTATACTTAGACCTTTATAAACTTTCTATTTGTTCAAAAAAGGGTAGATTCCCATTGTAATCGGTTTTTGAACCGTTATCCTAATCTATTAAACTTTGGTAAAACTTGGTCAACCTTCTTTAACGAAAGCTTCAATTGCCTTAAAGCTGCGATTATCTTTCTTCTAATATGTTAAAAATTATATTTTGACCTTTATAAACCTTCTATTTGTTCAAAAAAGGGTAGATTTCCATTCTAATCGGTTTTTGGACCTTTATACTAATCTATTAAACTTTGGTCAAACTTGGTCAACCCTTGTTTGACCAAAGCTTCCATTGGCTTAAAGATGCGATTATCTTTCTTCTAGTGGTTTAAAAACTGTATTAAGACCTCTATAAAATTTCTATTTGTTCAAAAAATGGTAGATTCCCATTGTAATCGGTTTATGAACCTTTATTCTAATCTATTAAACTTTGGTCAAACTTGTTTGACCAATCTTCCATTGGCTTAAAGATGCGGTTATCTTTCTTCTAGTGGGTTAAAAACTATATTTAGACCTTTATAAACCTTCTAGTTTTAGAAAGAAGGATAGATTTCCATTGTAATCGGTTTTTGGACCTTTATTCTAATCTATTAAACTTTTGTCAAATTTGTTCAACCTTGTTTGACCATAGCTTCCATTGGCTTAAAGATGCGATTATCTTTCTTATAATAGGCTAAAAATTATATTAAGACCTTTATAAACTTAGTATTTGTTAAAAAAAGGGTTGATTCCCATTGTTGTCGGTTTTTGAACCTTTATTCAAATCTATTAAACTTTAGTCAAACTTGGTCAACCTTGTTTGACCAAAGCTTCCATTGGCTTCAAGATGCGATTATCTTTCTTCTAATGGGTTAAAAACTATACTTAGACCTTTATAAACTTTCTATTTGTTCAAAAAAGGGTAGATTCCCATTGTAATCGGTTTTTGAACCGTTATTCTAATCTATTAAACTTTGGTAAAACTTGGTCAACCTTGTTTAACCAAAGCTTCAATTGCCTTAAAGCTGCGATTATCTTTCTTCTCATATGTTAAAAATTATATTTTGACCTTTATAAACCTTCTATTTTGTCAAAAAAGGGTAGATTTCCATTCTAATCGGTTTTTGGACCTTTATACTAATCTATTAAACTTTGGTCAAACTTGGTCAACCTTGTTTGACCAAAGCTTCCATTGGCTTAAAGATGCGATTATCTTTCTTCTAATAGGTTAAAAATTATATTTTAACTTTTATAAACCTTTTATTTGTTGAAAAAATGGTAGATTTTCGTTGTAATCGGTTTTTGGACCTTTATACTAATCTATTAAACTTTGGTCCAACTTGGTCAACCTTGTTTGACCAAAGCTTCCATAGGCTTAAAGATGCGATTATGTTTCTTCTAGTGGGTTAAAAACTATATTTAGACATTATAAACCTTCTATTTTTTGAAAAAAGGGTAGATTTCCATTGTAATCGGTTTTTGGACCTTTATTCTAATCTATTAAACTTTCGTCAAACTTGGTCAACCTTGTTTGACCACAGCTTCCATTGGCTTAAAGATGCGATTATCTTTCTTCTAGTGAGTTAAAAAATATATTTAGACCTTTATAAAGCTTCAATTTGTTCAAAAAAAGGGTAGAATTCTATTAAAATCGGTTTTTGGACCCTTATTCTAATCTATTAAACTTTGGTCAAACTTGGTCAACCTTGTTTGACCATAGCTTCCATTGGCTTAAAGATGCGATTATCTTTCTTCTAGTGAGTTAAAAAATATATTTAGACCTTTATAAAGCCTCAATTTGTTCAAAAAAGGGTAGAATTCTATTTAAATCAGTTTTTGGACCCTTATTCTAATCTATTAAACTTTGGTCAAACTTGGTCAACCTTGTTTGACCATAGCTTCCATTGGCTTAAAGATGCGATTATGTTTCTTCTAATAGGCTAAAAATTATATTAAGACCTTTATAAACTTACTATTTGTTAAAAAAAGGGTAGATTCCCATTGTAGTCAGTTTTTGAACCTTTATTCTAATCTATTAAACTTTAGTCAAACTTGGTCAACCTTGTTTGACCAAAGCTTCCATTGGCTTAAAGATGCGATTATCTTTCTTCTAGTGGGTTAAAAACTATACTTACACCTTTATAAACTTTCTATTTATTCAAAAAAGGGTAGATTCCCATTGTAATCGGTTTTTGAACCGTTATCCTAATCTATTAAACTTTGGTAAAACTTGGTCAACCTTGTTTAACCAAAGCTTCAATTGCCTTAAAGCTGCGATTATCTTTCTTCTAATATGATAAAAATTATATTTTGACCTTTATAAACCTTCTATTTGTTCAAAAAAGGGTAGATTTCCATTCTAAACGGTTTTTGGACCTTTATACTAATCTATTAAACTTTGGTCAAACTTGGTCAACCTTGTTTGACCAAAGCTTCCATTGGCTTAAAGATGCGATTATCTTTCTTCTATTGGGTTAAAAACTGTATTAAGACCTCTATAAACTTTCTATTTGTTCAAAAAATGGTAGATTCCCATTGTAATCGGTTTATGAACCTTTATTCTAATCTATTAAACTTTGGTCAAACTTTGTCAACCTTGTTTGACCAATCTTCCATTGGCTTAAAGATGCAATTATCTTTCTTCTAATAGGCTAAAAATTATATTAAGACCTTTATAAACTTACTATTTGTTAAAAAAAGGGTAGATTACCATTGTAATCGGTTTTTGAACCTTTATTCCAATCTAATAAACTTTAGTCAAACTTGGTCAACCTTGTTTGACCAAAGCTTCCATTGGCTTAAAGATGCGGTTATCTTTCTTTTAATAGGTTAAAAATTATATTTAGACCTTTATAAAGCTTCTATTTGTTCAAAAAAGGGTAGATTCCTATTGTAATCGTTTTTTGAACCTTTATTCTAATCTATTAAACTTTGGTCAAACTTGGTCAACCTTGTTAGACCAAAGCTTCCATTGGCTTAAAGATGCGGTTATCTTACTTCTAGTGGGTTAAAAACTATATTTAGACCTTTATAAACCTTCTATTTTTTGAAAGAAGGGTAGATTTCCATTGTAATCAGTTTTTGGACCTTTATTCTAATCTATTAAACATTGGTCAAACTTGGTCAACCTTGTTTGACCAAAGCTTCCATTGGCTTAAAGATGCGATTATCTTTCTTCTGGTAGGTTAAAAACTATATTTAGACCTTTATAAAGTTTTATTTGTTCAAAAAAGGGTGGATTTCCATTAAAATCGGTTTTTGGACCTTTATTCTAATCTATTAAACTTTAGTCAAACTTTGTCAACCTTGTTTGACCATAGCTTCCATTGGCTTAAAGAAGCGATTATCTTTCGTCTAGTGAATTAAAAAATATATTTAGACCTTTATAAAGCTTCTATTTGTTCAAAAAAGGGTAGATTCCCACTGTAATCGGTTTTTGAACCTTTATCCTAATCTATTAAACTTTGGTAAAACTTGGTCAACCTTGTTTAACCAAAGCTTCAATTGGCTTAAAGCTGCGATTATCTTTCTTCTAATATGTTAAAAATTATATTTTGACCTTTATAAACCTTCTATTTGTTCAAAAAAGGGTAGATTTCCATTCTAATCGGTTTATGGACCATTATACTAATCTATTAAACTTTGGTCAAACTTTTTTGACCAAAGCTTCCATTGGCTTAAAGATGCGATTATCTTTCTTCTAATAGGTTAAAAAGTATATTTTAACTTTTATAAACCTTTTATTTGTTCAAAAAAGGGTAGATTTTCGTTGTAATCGGTTTTTGGACCTTTATACTAATCTATTAAACTTTGGTCCAACTTGGTCAACCTTGTTTGACCAAAGCTTCCATTGGCTTAAAGATGCGATTATCTTTCTTCTATTGGGTTAAAAACTGTATTAAGACCTCTATAAACTTTCTATTTGTTCAAAAAATGGTAGATTCCCATTGTAATCGGTTTATGAACCTTTATTCTAATCTATTAAACTTTGGTCAAACTTTGTCAACCTTGTTTGACCAATCTTCCATTGGCTTAAAGATGCAATTATCTTTCTTCTAATAGGCTAAAAATTATATTAAGACCTTTATAAACTTACTATTTGTTAAAAAAAGGGTAGATTACCATTGTAATCGGTTTTTGAACCTTTATTCCAATCTAATAAACTTTAGTCAAACTTGGTCAACCTTGTTTGACCAAAGCTTCCATTGGCTTAAAGATGCGGTTATCTTTCTTTTAATAGGTTAAAAATTATATTTAGACCTTTATAAAGCTTCTATTTGTTCAAAAAAGGGTAGATTCCTATTGTAATCGTTTTTTGAACCTTTATTCTAATCTATTAAACTTTGGTCAAACTTGGTCAACCTTGTTAGACCAAAGCTTCCATTGGCTTAAAGATGCGGTTATCTTACTTCTAGTGGGTTAAAAACTATATTTAGACCTTTATAAACCTTCTATTTTTTGAAAGAAAGGTAGATTTCCATTGTAATCAGTTTTTGGACCTTTATTCTAATCTATTAAACATTGGTCAAACTTGGTCAACCTTGTTTGACCAAAGCTTCCATTGGCTTAAAGATGCGATTATCTTTCTTCTGGTAGGTTAAAAACTATATTTAGACCTTTATAAAGTTTTATTTGTTCAAAAAAGGGTGGATTTCCATTAAAATCGGTTTTTGGACCTTTATTCTAATCTATTAAACTTTAGTCAAACTTTGTCAACCTTGTTTGACCATAGCTTCCATTGGCTTAAAGAAGCGATTATCTTTCGTCTAGTGAATTAAAAAATATATTTAGACCTTTATAAAGCTTCTATTTGTTCAAAAAAGGGTAGATTCCCACTGTAATCGGTTTTTGAACCTTTATCCTAATCTATTAAACTTTGGTAAAACTTGGTCAACCTTGTTTAACCAAAGCTTCAATTGGCTTAAAGCTGCGATTATCTTTCTTCTAATATGTTAAAAATTATATTTTGACCTTTATAAACCTTCTATTTGTTCAAAAAAGGGTAGATTTCCATTCTAATCGGTTTATGGACCATTATACTAATCTATTAAACTTTGGTCAAACTTTTTTGACCAAA
Source organism: Trifolium subterraneum (assembly GCA_951799995.1). NCBI lineage: Eukaryota > Viridiplantae > Streptophyta > Magnoliopsida > Fabales > Fabaceae > Trifolium > Trifolium subterraneum. Next base: position 31,130,102 of record OX637465.1, on the reverse strand, counting down.
GCTTCCATTGGCTTAAAGATGCGATTATCTTTCTTCTAATAGTTTAAAAAGTATATTTTAACTTTTATAAACCTTTTATTTGTTCAAAAAAGGGTAGATTTTCGTTGTAATCGGTTTTTGGACCTTTATACTAATCTATTAAACTTTGGTCCAACTTGGTCAACCTTGTTTGACCAAAGCTTCCATAGGCTTAAAGATGCCATTATGTTTCTTCTAGTGGGTTAAAAACTATATTTAGACATTATAAACCTTCTATTTTTTGAAAAAAGGGTAGATTTCCATTGTAATCGGTTTTTGGACCTTTATTCTAATCTATTAAACTTTGGTCAAACTTGGTTAACCTTGTTTGACCACAGATTCCATTGGCTTAAAGATGCGATTATCTTTCTTCTAGTTGCTTAAAAACTGATTTAGATCTTTATAAAGCTTCTATTTGTTTAAAAAAGGGTAGAATTCCATTAAAATCGGTTTTTGGACCTTTATTCTAATCTATTAAACTTTAGTCAAACTTGGTCAACCTTGGTCAATCTTGTTTGACCAATGCTTCCATTGGCTTAAAGATGCGATTATCTTTCTTCTAGTGAGTTAAAAAATATGTTTAGACCTTTACAAAGCTTCAATTTGTTCAAAAAAGGGTAGAATTCTATTAACATCGATTTTTGGACCCTTATTCTAATCTATTAAACTTTAGTCAAACTTGGTCAACCTTGTTTGACCAAAGCTTCCATTGGCTTAAAGATGCGATTATGTTTCTTCTAGTGGGTTAAAAACTATATTAAGACCTTTATAAACTTTCTATTTGTTCAAAAAAGGGTAGATTCCCATTGTAATTGTTTTTTGAACCTTTATTCTAATCTATTAACTTTGGTCAAACTTGGTCAACCTTGTTTGACCAAAGCTTCCATTGGCTTAAAGATGCGGTTATTTTTCTTCTAGTGGGTTAAAAACTATATTTAGACCTTTATAAACCTTCTATTTTTTGAAAGAAGGGTAGATTTCCATTGTAATCGGTTTTTGGACCTTTATTCTAATCTATTAAACTTTGGTCAAACTTGGTCAACCTTGTTTGACCATAGCTTCCATTGGCTAAAAGATGCGATTATCTTTCTTCTAATAGGCTAAAAATTATATTAAGACCTTTATAAACTTACTATTTGTTAAAAAAAGGGTAGATTCCCATTGTAATCGGTTTTTGAACCTTTATTCCAATCTATTAAACTTTAGTCAAACTTGGTCAACCTTGTTTGACCAAAGCTTCCATTGGCTTAAAGATGCGATTATCTTTCTTCGAGTGAGTTAAAAAATATATTTAGACCTTTATAACGCTTCAATTTGTTCAAAAAAGGGTAGAATTCTATTAAAATCGGTTTTTGGACCCTTATTCTAATCTATTAAACTTTGGTCAAACTTAGTCAACCTTTTTTGACCATAGCTTCCATTGGCTTAAAGATGCGGTTATCTTTCTTCTAATAGGCTAAAAATTATATTAAGACCTTTATAAACTTACTATTTATTAAAAAAACGGTAGATTCCCATTGTAATCGGTTTTTGAACCTTTATTCTAATCTATTAAACTTTAGTCAAACTTGGTCAACCTTGTTTGACCAAAGCTTCCATTGGCTTAAAGATGCGATTATCTTTCTTCTAGTGGGTTAAAAACTGTATTAAGACCTTTATAAACTTTCTATTTGTTCAAAAAATGGTAGATTCCCATTGTAATCGGTTTATGAACCTTTATTCTAGTCTATTAAACTTTGGTCAAACTTGGTCAACCTTATTTGACCAAAGCTTCCATTGGCTTAAAGATGCGGTTATCTTTCTTCTAGTGGGTTAAAAACTATATTTAGACCTTTATAAACCTTCTATTTTTAGAAAGAAGGATAGATTTCCATTGTAATCGGTTTTTGGACCGTTATTCTAATCTATTAAACTTTGGTCAAATTTGGTCAACCTTGTTTGACCATAGCTTCCATTGGCTTAAAGATGCGATTATCTTTCTTCTAATAGGCTAAAAATTATATTAAGACCTTTATAAACTTACTATTTGTTAAAAAAAGGGTAGATTCCCATTGTAATCGGTTTTTGAACCTTTATTCTAATCTATTAAACTTTAGTCAAACTTGGTCAACCTTGTTTGACCATAGCTTTCATTGGCTTAAAGATGCGATTATGCTTCTTCTAGTGGGTTAAAAACTATATTTAAACCATTATAAACCTTCTATTTTTTGAAAAAAGGGTAGATTTCCATTGTAATCGGTTTTTGGACCTTTATTCTAATCTATTAAACTTTGGTCAAACTTGGTCAACCATGTTTTACCATAGCTTCCAATGGCTTAAAGATACGATTATCTTTCTTCTAATAGGCTAAAAATTATATTTTGACCTTTATAAATCTTCTATTTGTTCATAAAAGGGTAGATTTCCATTGTAATCGGTTTTTGGACCTTTATACAAATCTATTAAAATTTGGTCAAACTTAGTCACCCTTGTTTGACCAAAGCTTCCATTGGCTTAAAGATGCGATTATCTTTCTTCTAATAGGTTAAAAATTATATTTTAACTTTTATAAACCTTCTATTTGTTCAAAAAAGGGTAGATTTTCGTTGTAGTCGGTTTTTGGACCTTTATACAAATCTATTATACTTTGGTCCAACTTGGTCAACAATGTTTGACCAAAGCTTCCATTGGCTTAAAGATGCGATTATCTTTCTTCTAGTGGGTTAAAAACTATATTTAGACCATTATAAACCTTCTATTTTTTGAAAAAAGGGTAGATTTCCATTGTAATCGGTTTTTGGACCTTTATTCTAATCTATTAAACTTTGGTCAAACTTGGTCAACCTTGTTTGACCACAGCTTCCATTGGCTTAAAGATGCGATTATCTTTCTTCTAGTGGGTTAACAAATAATTTAGATCTTTATAAAGCTTCTATTTGTTTAAAAAAGGGTATAATTCCAATAAAATCGGTTTTTGGACCTTTATTCTAATCTATTAAACTTTAGTCAAACTTGGTCAACCTAGTTTGACCAAAGCTTCCATTGGCTTAATGATGCGATTATCTTTTTTCTAGTTGGTTAAAAACTATATTTAGACCTTTATAAACTTTCTATTTGTTCAAAAAAGGGTAGATTCCCGTTGTAATCGGTTTTTGAACCTTTATCCTAATCTATTAAACTTTGGTCAAACTTGGTCAACCTTGTTTAACAAAAGCTTCAATTGGCTTAAAGTAGCGATTATCTTTCTTCTAATATGTTAAAAATTATATTTAGACCTTTATAAACCTTCTATTTGTTCAAAAAAGGGTAGATTTCCATTGTAATCGGTTTTTGGACCTTTATACTAATCTATTAAACTTTAGTCAAACTTGGTCAAACTTGGTCAACCTTGTTTGACCAAAGCTTCCATTGGCTTAAAGATGCGATTATCTTTCTTCTAGTGAGTTAAAAAATATATTTAGACCTTTATAAAGCTTCTATTTGTTCAAAAAAGGCTAGAATTCTATTAAAATCGGTTTTTGGACCCTTATTCTAATCTATTAAACTTTAGTCAAACTTGGTCAACCTTGTTTGACCAAAGCTTCCATTGGCTTAAAGATGCGATTATCTTTCTTCTAGTGGGTTAAAAACTATATTAAGACCTTTATAAACCTTCTATTTGTTCAAAAAAGGGTAGATTCCCATTGTAATCGTTTTTTGAACCTTTATTCTAATCTATTAAACTTTTGTCAAACTTGGTCAACCTTGTTTGACCAAAGCTTCCATTGGCTTAAAGATGCGGTTATCTTTCTTCTAGTGGGTTAAAAACTATATTTAGACCTTTATAAACCTTCTATTTTTTGAAAGAAGGGTAGATTTCCATTGTAATCAGTTTTTGGACCTTTATTCTAATCTATTAAACTTTGGTCAAGCTTGGTCAACCTTGTGTGACCAAATCTTCAATTGGCTTAAAGATGTGATTATCTTTCTTCTAATAGGTTAAAAATTATATTTAGACCTTTATAAACCTTCTATTTGTTCAAAAAAGGGTAGATTTCCATTGTAATCAGTTTTTGGACCTTTATACTAATCTATTAAACTTTGGTCAAACTTGGTCAACCTTGTTTGACCAAAACTTCCATTGGCTTAAAGATGCGATTATCTTTCTTCTAGTAGGTTAAAAACTATATTAAGACCTTTATAAAGTTTTATTTGTTCAAAAAAGGGTGGATTTCCATTAAAATCGATTTTTGGACCTTTATTCTAATCTATTAAACTTTAGTCAAACTTGGTCAACCTTGTTTGACCAAAGCTTCCATTGGCTTAAAGAAGCGATTATCTTTCGTCTAGTGAGTTAAAAAATATATTTAGACCTTTATAAAGCTTCTATTTGTTCAAAAAAGGGTAGAATTCTATTAAAATCGGTTTTTGGACCCTTATTCTAATCTATTAAACTTTAGTCAAACTTGGTCAACCTTGTTTGACCAAAGTTTCCATTGGCTTAAAGATGCGATTATCTTTCTTCTAGTGGGTTAAAAACTGTATTAAGACCTCTATAAACTTTCTATTTGTTCAAAAAATGGTAGATTCCCATTGTAATCGTTTTTTGAACCTTTATTCTAATATATTAAACTTTGGTCAAACTTGGTCAACCTTGTTTGACCAAAGCTTCCATTGGCTTAAAGATGCGGTTATCTTTCTTCTAGTGGGTTAAAAACTATATTTAGACCTTTATAAACCTTCTATTTTTTGAAAGAAGGGTAGATTTCCATTGTAATCAGTTTTTGGACCTTTATTCTAATCTATTAAACTTTGGTCAAACTTGGTCAACCTTGTTTGACCAATCTTCCATTGGCTTAAAGATGCGGTTATCTTTCTTCTAGTGGGTTAAAAACTATATTTAGACCTTTATAAACCTTCTATTTTTAGAAAGAAGGATAGATTTCCATTGTAATCGGTTTTTGGACCTTTATTCTAATCTATTAAACTTTGGTAAATTTTGGTCAACCTTGTTTGACCATAGCTTCCATTGGCTTAAAGATGCGTTTATCTTTCTTCTAATAGGCTAAAAATTATATTAAGACCTTTATAAACTTACTATTTGTTAAAAAAAGGGTAGATTCCCATTGTAGTCGGTTTTTGAACCTTTATTCTAATCTATTAAACTTTAGTCAAACTTGGTCAACCTTGTTTGACCAAAGCTTCCATTGGCTTAAAGATGCGATTATCTTTCTTCTAGTGGGTTAAAAACTATACTTAGACCTTTATAAACTTTCTATTTGTTCAAAAAAGGATAGATTCCCATTGTAATCTGTTTTTGAACCTTTATCCTAATCTATTAAACTTTGGTAAAACTTGGTCAACCTTGTTTAACCAAAGATTCAATTGGCTTAAAGCTGCGATTATCTTTCTTCTAATATGTTAAAAATTATATTTTGACCTTTATAAACCTTCTATTTGTTCAAAAAAGGGTAGATTTCCATTCTAATCGGTTTTTGGACCTTTATACTAATCTATTAAACTTTGGTCAAACTTGGTCAACCTTGTTTGACCAAAGCTTCCATTGGCTTAAAGATGCGATTATCTTTCTTCTAATAGGCTAAAAATTATATTAAGACCTTTATAAACTTACTATTTGTTAAAAAAAGGGTAGATTCCCATTGTAGTCGGTTTTTGAACCTTTATTCTAATCTATTAAACTTTAGTCAAACTTTGTCAACCTTGTTTGACCAAAGCTTCCATTGGCTTAAAGATGCGATTATCTTTCTTCTAGTGGGTTAAAAACTATACTTAGACCTTTATAAACTTTCTATTTGTTCAAAAAAGGATAGATTCCCATTGTAATCGGTTTTTGAACCTTTATCCTAATCTATTAAACTTTGGTAAAACTTGGTCAACCTTGTTTAACCAAAGCTTCAATTGGCTTAAAGCTGCGATTATCTTTCTTCTAATATGTTAAAAATTATATTTTAACTTTTATAACCCTTTTATTTGTTCAAAAAAGCGTAGATTTTCGTTGTAATCGGTTTTTGATACTTTATACTAATCTATTAAACTTTGGTCCAACTTGGTCAACCTTGTTTGACCAAAGCTTCCATTGGCTTAATGATGCGATTATCTTTTTTCTAGTTGGTTAAAAACTATATTTAGACCTTTATAAACTTTCTATTTGTTCAAAAAAGGGTAGATTTCCATTATAATCGGTTTTTGAACCTTTATCCTAATCTATTAAACTTTGGTCAAACTTGGTCAACCTTGTTTAACAAAAGCTTCAATTGGCTTAAAGTTGCTATTATCTTTCTTCTAATAGGTTAAAAACTATATTTAGACCTTTATAAAGCTTTTATTTGTTCAAAAAAGGGTGGATTTCCATTAAAATCGGTTTTTCAACCTTTATTCTAATCTATTAAACTTTAGTCAAACTTGGTCAAACTTGATCAACCATGTTTGACCAAAGCTTCCATTGGCATAAAGATGCGATTATCTTTCTTCTAGTGAGTTAAAAAATATATTTAGACCTTTATAAAGCTTCTATTTGTTCAAAAAATGGTAGATTTCCATTGTAATCGGTTTTTGGACCTTTATACTAATCTATTAAACTTTTGTCAAACTTGGTCAACCTTGTTTGACCAAAGCTTCCATTGGCTTAAAGATACGATTATCTTTCTTCTAGTGGGTTAAAAACTATATTTAGACCTTTATAAAGCTTTTATTTGTTCAAAAAAGGGTGGATTTCCATTAAAATCGGTTTTTCAACCTTTATTCTAATCTATTAAACTTTAGTCAAACTTGGTCAACCATGTTTGACCAAAGCTTCCATTGGCTTAAAGATGCGATTATCTTTCTTCTAGTGAGTTAAAAAATATATTTAGACCTTTATAAAGCTTCTATTTGTTCAAAAAAGGGTAGAATTCTATTAAAATCGGTTTTTCGACCCTTATAATAATCTATTAAACTTTAGTCAAACTTGGTCAACCTTGTTTGACCAAAGCTTCCATTGACTTAAAGATGCGATTATCTTTCTTCTAGTGGGTTAAAAACTATATTAAGAACTTTATAAACCTTCTATTTGTTCAAAAAAGGGTAGATTCCCATTGTAATCGTTTTTTGAACCTTTATTCAAATCTATTAAACTTTGGTCAAACTTGCTCAACCTTGTTTGACCAAAGCTTCCATTGGCTTAAAAATGCGGTTATCTTTCTTCTAGTGGGTTAAAAACTATATTTAGACCTTTATAAACCTTCTATTTTTTGAAAGAAGGGTAGATTTCCATTGTAATCAGTTTTTGGACCTTTATTCTAATCTATTAAACTTTGGTCAAACTTGGTCAACCTTGTTTGACCAAATCTTCAATTGGCTTAAAGATGCGATTATCTTTCTTCTAATAGGTTAAAAATTGTATTTAGACCTTTATAAACCTTCTATTTGTTCAAAAAAGGGTAGATTTCCATTGTAATCAGTTTTTGGACCTTTATACTAATCTATTAAACTTTGGTCAAACTTGGTCAACCTTGTTTGACCAAAGCTTCCATTGGCTTAAAGATGCGATTATCTTTCTTCTAGTACGTTAAAAACTATATTTAGACCTTTATAAAGTTTTATTTTTTCAAAAAAGGGTGGATTTCCATTAAAATCGGTTTTTGGACCTTTATTCTAATCTATTAAACTTTAGTCAAACTTGGTCAACCTTGTTTGACCAAAGCTTCCATTGGCTTAAAGAAGCGATTATCTTTCGTCTAGTGAGTTAAAAAATATATTTATACCTTTATAAAGCTTCTATTTGTTCAAAAAATGGTAGAATTCTATTAAAATCGGTTTTTAGACCCTTATTCTAATCTATTAAACTTTAGTCAAACTTGGTCAACCTTGTTTGACCAAAGCTTCCATTGGCTTAAAGATGCGATTATCTTTCTTCTAGTGGGTTAAAAACTGTATTAAGACCTCTATAAACTTTCTATTTGTTCAAAAAATGGTATATTCCCATTGTAATCGGTTTATGAACCTTTATTCTATTCTATTAAACTTTGGTCAAACTTGGTCAACCTTTTTTGACCAATCTTCCATTGGCTTAAAGATGCGGTTATTTTTCTTCTAGTGGGTTAAAAACTATATTTAGACCTTTATAAACCTTCTATTTTTAGAAAGAAGGATAGATTTCCATTGTAATTGGTTTTTGGACCTTTATTCTAATCTATTAAACTTTGGTTAAATTTGGTCAACCTTGTTTGACCATAGCTTACATTGGCTTAAAGATACGATTATCTTTCTTCTAATAGGCTAAAAATTATATTAAGACCTTTATAAACTTACTATTTGTTAAAAAAAGGGTAGATTCCCATTGTAGTCGGTTTTTGAACCTTTATTCTAATCTATTAAACTTTAGTCAAACTTGGTCAACCTTGTTTGACCAAAGCTTCCATTGGCTTAAAGATGCGATTATCTTTCTTCTAGTGGGTTAAAAACAATACTTAGACCTTTATAAACTTTCTATTTGTTCAAAAAAGGGTAGATTCCCATTGTAATCGGTTTTTTAACCTTTATCCTAATCTATTAAACTGTGGTCAAACTTGGTAAACCTTGTTTAACAAAAGCTTCAATTGGGTTAAAGTTGCGACTATCTTTCTTCTAATAGGTTAAAAATTATATTTAGACCTTTATAAACCTTCTATTTGTTCAAAAAAGGGTAGATTTCCATTGTAATCGGTTTTTGGACCTTTATACTAATCTATTAAACTTTGGTCAAACTTGGTCAACCTTGTTTGACCAAAGCTTCCATTGGCTTAAAGATACGATTATCTTTTTTCTAGTGGGTTAAAAACTATATTTAGACCTTTATAAAGCTTTTATTTGTTCAAAAAAGGGTGGATTTCCATTAAAATCGGTTTTTCAACCTTTATTCTAATCTATTAAACTTTAGTCAAACTTGGTCAAACTTGGTCAACCTTGTTTGACCAAAGCTTCCATTGGCTTAAAGATGCGATTATCTTTCTTCTAGTGAGTTAAAAACTATATTAAGACCTTTATAAACCTTCTATTTGTTCAAAAAAGGGTAGATTCCCATTGTAATCGTTTTTTGAACCTTTATTCTAATCTAATAAACTTTGGTCAAACTTGGTCAACCTTGTTTGACCAAAGCTTCCATTGGCTTAAAAATGCGGTTATCTTTCTTCTAGTGGGTTAAAATCTATATTTAGACCTTTATAAACCTTCTATTTTTTGAAAGAAGGGTAGATTTCCATTGTAATCAGTTTTTGGACCTTTATTCTAATCTATTAAACTTTGGTCAAACTTGGTCAACCTTGTTTGACCAAATCTTCAATTGGCTTAAAGATGCGATTATCTTTCTTCTAATAGGTTAAAAATTATATTTAGACCTTTATAAACCTTCTATTTGTTCAAAAAAGGGTAGATTTCCATTCTAATCAGTTTTTGGACCTTTATACTAATCTATTAAACTTTGGTCAAACTTGGTCAACCTTGTTTGACCAAAGCTTCCATTGGGTTAAAGATGCGCTTATCTTTCTTCTAGTACGTTAAAAACTATATTTAGACCTTTATAAAGTTTTATTTTTTCAAAAAAGGGTGGATTTCCATTAAAATCGGTTTTTGGACCTTTATTCTAATCTATTAAACTTTAGTCAAACTTGGTCAACCTTGTTTGACCAAAGCTTCCATTGGCTTAAAGAAGCGATTATCTTTCGTCTAGTGAGTTAAAAAATATATTTATACCTTTATAAAGCTTCTATTTGTTCAAAAAAGGGTAGAATTCTATTAAAATCGGTTTTTGGACCCTTATTCTAATCTATTAAACATTAGTCAAACTTGGTCAACCTTGTTTGACCAAAGCTTCCATTGGCTTAAAGATGCGATTATCTTTCTTCTAGTGGGTTAAAAACTGTATTAAGACCTCTATAAACTTTCTATTTGTTCAAAAAATGGTAGATTCCCATTGTAATCGGTTTATGAACCTTTATTCTATTCTATTAAACTTTGGTCAAACTTGGTCAACCTTTTTTGACCAATCTTCCATTGGCTTAAAGATGCGGTTATTTTTCTTCTAGTGGGTTAAAAACTATATTTAGACCTTTATAAACCTTCTATTTTTAGAAAGAAGGATAGATTTCCATTGTAATCGGTTTTTGGACCTTTATTCTAATCTATTAAACTTTGGTCAAATTTGGTCAACCTTGTTTGACCATAGCTTCCATTGGCTTAAAGATGCGATTATCTTTCTTCTAATAGGCTAAAAATTATATTAAGACCTTTATAAACTTACTATTTGTTAAAAAAAGGGTAGATTCCCATTGTAGTCGGTTTTTGAACCTTTATTCTAATCTATTAAACTTTAGTCAAACTTGGTCAACCTTGTTTGACCAAAGTTTCCATTGGCTTAAAGATGCGATTATCTTTCTTCTAGTGGGTTAAAAACAATACTTAGACCATCATAAACTTTCTATTTGTTCAAAAAAGGGTAGATTCCCATTGTAATCGGTTTTTTAACCTTTATCCTAATCTATTAAACTGTGGTCAAACTTGGTCAACCTTGTTTGTCCAAAGCTTCCATTGGCTTAAAGATGCGATTATCTTTCTTCTAGTGGGTTTAAAACTAAATTTAGACCAATATAAACCTTCTATTTTTTGAAAAAAGGGTAGATTTCCATTGTAATCGGTTTTTGGACCTTTATTCTAATCTATTAAACTTTGGTCAAACTTGGTCAACCTTGTTTGACCAAAGCTTCCATTGGCTTAAAGATGCGATTATCTTTCTTCTAGTGAGTTAAAAAATATATTTAGACCTTTATAAAGCTTCTATTTGTTCAAAAAAGGTTAGAATTCTATTAAAATCGGTTTTTGGACCCTTATTCTAATCTATTAAACTTTAGTCAAAATTGGTCAACCTTGTTTGAACAAAGCTTCCATTGGCATAAAGATGCGATTATCTTTCTTCTAGTGGGTTAAAAACTATATTAAGACCTTTATAAACCTTCTATTTGTTCAAAAAAGGGTAGATTCCCATTGTAATCGTTTTTTGAACCTTTATTCTAATCTATTAAACTTTGGTCAAACTTGGTCAACCTTATTTGACCAAAACTTCCATTGGCTTAAAAATGCGGTTATCTTTCTTCTAGTGGGTTAAAAACTATATTTAGACCTTTATAAACCTTCTATTTTTTGAAAGAACGGTAGATTTCCATTGTAATCAGTTTTTGGACCTTTATTCTAATATATTAAACTTTGGTCAAACTTGGTCAACCTTGTTTGACCAAATCTTCAATTGGCTTAAAGATGCGATTATCTTTCTTCTAATAGGTTAAAAATTATATTTTGACCTTTATAAACCTTCTATTTGTTCAAAAAAGGGTAGATTTCCATTCTAATCGGTTTTTGGACCTTTATACTAATCTATTAAACTTTGGTCAAACTTGGTCAACCTTGTTTGACCAAAGCTTCCATTAGCTTAAAGATGCGATTATCTTTCTTCTAATAGGTTAAAAATTATATTTTAACTTTTATAACCCTTTTATTTTTTCAAAAAAGGGTAGATTTTCGTTGTAATCGGTTTTTGGACCTTTATACTAATCTATTAAACTTTGGTCCAACTTGGTCAACCTTGTTTGACCAAAGCTTCCATAGGCTTAAAGATGCGATTATGTTTCTTCTAGTGGGTTAAAAACTATATTTAGACATTATAAACCTTCTATTTTTTGAAAAAAGGGTAGATTTAAATTGTAATCGGTTTTTGGACCTTTATTCTAATCTATTAAACTTTGGTCAAACTTGGTCAACCTTGTTTGACCACAGCTTCCGTTGGCTTAAAGATGCCATTATCTTTCTTCTAGTGGGTTAAAAACTGATTTAGATCTTTATAAAGCTTCTATTTGTTTAAAAAAGGGTAGAATTCCATTAAAATATGTTTTTGGACCTTTATTCTAATCTATTAAACTTTAGTCAAACTTTGTCAACCTTGGTCAACCTTGTTTGACCAAAGCTTCCATTGGCTTAAAGATGCGATTATCTTTCTTCTAATATGTTAAAAATTATATTTAGACCTTTATAAACCTTCTATTTGTTCGAAAAAGGGTAGATTCCCATTGTAATCGTTTTTTGAACCTTTATTCTAATCTATTAAACTTTGGTCAAACTTGGTCAACCTTGTTTGACCAAAGCTTCCATTGGCTTAAAGATGAGGTTATCTTTCTTCTAGTGGGTTAAAAACTATATTTAGACCTTTATAAACCTTCTATTTTTTGAAAGAAGGGTAGATTTCCATTGTAATCAGTTTTTGGACCTTTATTCTAATCTATTAAACTTTGGTCAAACTTGGTCAACCTTGTTTGACCAAATCTTCAATTGGCTTAAAGATGCGATTATCTTTCTTCTAATAGGTTAAAAATTATATTTAGACCTTTATAAACCTTCTATTTGTTCAAAAAAGGGTAGATTCCCATTGTAATCGTTTTTTGAACCTTTATTCTAATCTATTAAACTTTGGTCAAACTTGGTCAACCTTGTTTGACCAAAGCTTCCATTGGCTTAAAGATGCGGTTATCTTTCTTCTAGTGGTTTAAAAACTATATTTAGACCTTTATAAACCTTCTATTTTTTGAAAGAAGGGTTGATTTCCATTGTAATTAGTTTTTGGACCTTTATTCTAATCTATTAAACTTTGGTCAAACATGGTCAACCTTGTTTGACCACAGCTTCCATTGGCTTAAAGATGCGATTATCTTTCTTCTAGTGGGTTAAAAACTGATTTAGATCTTTATAAAGCTTCTATTTGTTTAAAAAAGGGTAGAATTCAATTAAAATCGGTTTTTGGACCTTTATTCTAATCTATTAAACTTTAGTCAAAGTTGGTAAACCTTGGTCAACCTTGTAAGACCAAAGCTTCCATTGGCTTAAAGATGCGATTATCTTTCTTCTAGTGAGTTAAAAAATATATTTAGACCTTTATAAAGCTTCAATTTGTTCAAAAAAGGGTAGAATTCTATTAAAATCGGTTTTTGGACCCTTATTCTCATCTATTAAACTTTAGTCAAAATTGGTCAACCTTGTTTGACCAATGCTTCCATTGGCTTAAAGATGCGATTATCTTTCTTCTAGTGGGTTAAAAACTATATTAAGACCTTTATAAACTTTCTATTTGTTCAAAAAAGGGTAGATTCCCATTGTAATCGTATTTTTGAACCTTTATTCTAATCTATTAACTTTGGTCAAACTTGGTCAACCTTGTTTGACCAAAGCTTCCATTGGCTTAAAGATGCGGTTATCTTTCATCTAATAGGTTAAAAATTATATTTAGACCTTTATAAACCTTATCTTTTTTGAAAGAAGGGTAGATTTCCATTGTAATCGGTTTTTGGACCTTTATTCTAATCTATTAAACTTTGGTCAAACTTGTTCAACCTTGTTTGACCAAATCTTCAATTGGCTTAAAGATGCGATTATCTTTCTTCTAATAGGTTAAAAATTATATTTAGACCTTTATAAATCTTCTATTTGATCAAAAAAGGGTAGATTCCCATTGTAATCGTTTTTTGAACCTTTATTCTAATCTATTAAATTTTGGTCAAACTTGGTCAACCTTGTTTGACCAAAGCTTCCATTGGCTTAAAGATGCGGTTATCTTTCTTCTAGTGGGTTAAAAACTATATTTAGACCTTTATAAACCTTCTATTTTTTGAAAGAAGGGTAGATTTCCATTGTAATAAGTTTTTGGACCTTTATTCCAATCTATTAAACTTTAGTCAAACTTGTTCAACCTTGTTTGACCAAAGCTTCCATTGGCTTAAAGATGCGATTATCTTTCTTCTAGTGAGTTAAAAAATATATTTAGACCTTTATAAAGCTTCAATTTGTTCAAAAAAGGGTAGAATTCTATTAAAATCGGTTTATGGACCCTTATTCTAATCTATTAAACTTAGGTCAAACTTGTTTGACCATAGCTTCCATTGGCTTAAAGATGCGATTATCTTTCTTCTACTAGGCTAAAAATTATATTAAAACCTTTATAAACTTACTATTTGTTAAAAAAAGGGTAGATTGCCATTGTAATCGGTTTTTGAACCTTTATTCCAATCTATTAAACTTTAGTCAAACTTGGTCAACCTTGTTTGACCAAAGCTTCCATTGGCTTAAAGATGCGATTATCTTTCTTCTAGTGAGTTAAAAAATATATTTAGACCTTTATAAAGCTTCAATTTGTTCAAAAAAGGGTAGAATTCTATTAAAATCGGTTTTTGGACCCTTATTCTAATCTATTAAACTTTGGTCAAACTTGGTCAACCTTGTTTGACCATAGCTTCCATTGGCTTAAAGATGCGATTATCTTTCCTCTAATAGGCTAAAAATTATATTAAGACCTTTATAAACTTACTATTTGTTAAAAAAAGGGTAGATTCCCATTGTAATCGGTTTTTGAACCTTTATTCTAATCTATTAAACTTTAGTCAAACTTGGTCAACCTTGTTTGACCAAAGCTTCCATTTGCTTAAAGATGCGATTATCTTTCATCTAATAGGTTAAAAATTATATTTAGACCTTTATAAACCTTCTATTTGTTCAAAAAAGGGTAGATTCCCATTGTAATCGTTTTTTGAACCTTTATTCTAATCTATTAAACTTTGGTCAAACTTGGTCAACCTTGTTTGACCAAAGCTTCCATTGGCTTAAAGATGAGGTTATCTTTCTTCTAGTGGGTTAAAAACTATATTTAGACCTTTATAAACCTTCTATTTTTTGAAAGAAGGGTAGATTTCCATTGTAATCAGTTTTTGGACATTTATTCTAATCTATTAAACTTTGGTCAAACTTGGTCAACCTTGTTTGACCAAATCTTCAATTGGCTTAAAGATGCGATTATCTTTCTTCTAATAGGTTAAAAATTATATTTAGACTTTTATAAACCTTCTATTTGATCAAAAAAGGGTAGATTCCCATTGTAATCGTTTTTTGAACCTTTATTCTAATCTATTAAACTTTGGTCAAACTTGGTCAACCTTGTTTGACCAAAGCTTCCATTGGCTTAAAGATGCGGTTATCTTTCTTCTAGTGGGTTAAAAACTATATTTAGACCTTTATAAACCTTCTATTTTTTGAAAGAAGGGTAGATTTCCATTGTAATAAGTTTTTGGACCTTTATTCTAATCTATTAAACTTTGGTCAAACTTGGTCAACCTTGTTTGACCAAATCTTCAATTGGCTTAAAGATGCGATTATCTTTCTTCTAATAGGCTAAAAATTATATTAAGACCTTTATAAACTTACTATTTGTTAAAAAAAGGGTAGATTCCCATTGTAATCGGTTTTTGAACCTTTATTCCAATCTATTAAACTTTAGTCAAACTTGGTCAACCTTGTTTGACCAAAGCTTCCATTGGCTTAAAGATGCGATTATCTTTCTTCTAGTGAGTTAAAAAATATATTTAGACCTTTATAAACTTTCTATATGTTCAAAAAAGGGTAGATTCCCATTGTAATCGTTTTTTTGAACCTTTATTCTAATCTATTAACTTTGGTCAAACTTGGTCAACCTTGTTTGACCAAAGCTTCCATTGGCTTAAAGATGAGGTTATCTTTCTTCTAGTGGGTTAAAAACTATATTTAGACCTTTATAAACCTTCTATTTTTTGAAAGAAGGGTAGATTTCCATTGTAATCAATTTTTGGACCTTTATTCTAATATATTAAACTTTGGTCAAACTTGGTCAACCTTGTTTGACCAAATCTTCGATTGGCTTAAAGATGCGATTATCTTTCTTCTAATAGGTTAAAAATTATATTTAGACCTTTATAAATTTTCTATTTGTTCAAAAAAGGGTAGATTCCCATTGTAATCGTTTTTTGAACCTTTATTCTAATCTATTAAACTTTGGTCAAACTTGGTCAACCTTGTTTGACCAAAGCTTCCATTGGCTTAAAGATGCGATTATGTTTCTTCTAGTGGGTTAAAAACTATATTTAGACATTATAAACCTTCTATTTTTTGAAAAAAGGGTAGATTTCCATTGTAATCGGTTTTTGGACCTTTATTCTAATCTATTAAACTTTGGTCAAACTTGGTCAACCTTGTTTGACCACAGCTTCCATTGGCTTAAAGATGCGATTATCTTTCTTCTAGTGGGTTAAAAACTGATTTAGATCTTTATAAAGCTTCTATTTGTTTAAAAAAGGGTAGAATTCCATTAAAATCGGTTTTTGGACCTTTATTCTAATCTATTAAACTTTAGTCAAACTTGGTCAACCTTGTTTGACCAAAGCTTCCATTGGCTTAAAGATGCGATTATCTTTCTTCTAGTGAGTTAAAAAATATATTTAGACCTTTATAAAGCTTCAATTTGTTCAAAAAAGGGTAGAATTCTATTAAAATCGGTTTTTGGACCCTTATTCTAATCTATTAAACTTTAGTCAAACTTGGTCAACCTTGTTTGACCAAAGCTTCCATTGGCTTAAAGATGCGATTATCTTTCTTCTAGTGGGTTAAAAACTATATTAAGACCTTTATAAACTTTCTATTTGTTCAAAAAAGGGTAGATTCCCATTGTAATCGTATTTTTGAACCTTTATTCTAATCTATTAACTTTGGTCAAACTTGGTCAACCTTGTTTGACCAAAGCTTCCATTGGCTTAAAGATGCGATTATCTTTCTTCTAGTGAGTTAAAAAATATATTTAGACCTTTATAAAGCTTCAATTTGTTCAAAAAATGGTAGAATTCTATTAAAATCGGTTTTTGGACCCTTATTCTAATCTATTAAATTTTGGTCAAACTTGTTTGACCATAGCTTCCATTGGCTTAAAGATGCGATTATCTTTCTTCTAGTGGGTTAAAAACTATATTAAGACCTTTATAAACTTTCTATTTGTTCAAAAAAGGGTAGATTCCCATTGTAATCGTTTTTTTGAACCTTTATTCTAATCTATTAACTTTGGTCAAACTTGGTCAACCTTGTTTGACCAAAGCTTCCATTGGCTTAAAGATGCGGTTATCTTTCTTCTAGTGGGTTAAAAACTATATTTAGACCTTTATAAACCTTATATTTTTTGAAAGAAGGGTAGATTTCCATTGTAATCGGTTTTTGGACCTTTATTCTAATCTATTAAACTTTGGTCAAACTTGGTCAACCTTGTTTGACCATAGCTTCCATTGGCTTAAAGATGCAATTATCTTTCTTCTAATAGGCTAAAAATTATATTAAGACCTTTATAAACTTACTATTTGTTAAAAAAAGGGTAGATTCCCATTGTAATCGGTTTTTGAACCTTTATTCCAATCTATTAAACTTTTGTCAAACTTGGTCAACCTTGTTTGACCAAAGCTTCCATTGGCTTAAAGATGCGATTATCTTTCTTCTAGTGAGTTAAAAAATATATTTAGACCTTTATAAAGCTTCAATTTGTTCAAAAAAGGGTAGAATTCTATTAAAATCGGTTTTCGGACCCTTATTCTAATCTATTAAACTTTGGTCAAACTTGGTCAACCTTGTTTGACCATAGCTTCCATTGGCTTAAAGATGCGATTATCTTTCTTCTTATAGGCTAAAAATTATATTAAGACCTTTATAAACTTACTATTTGTTAAAAAAAGGGTAGATTAATCGGTTTTTGAACCTTTATTCTATTCTATTAAACTTTAGTCAAACTTGGTCAACCTTGTTTGACCAAAGCTTCCATTGGCTTAAAGATGCAATTATCTTTCTTCTAATAAGTTAAAAATTATATTTAGTCCTTTATAAACCTTCTATTTTTTGAAAGAAGGGTAGATTTCCATTGTAATAAGTTTTTGGACCTTTATTCTAATCTATTAAACTTTGGTCAAACTTGGTCAACCTTGTTTAACCAAATCTTCAATTGGCTTAAAGATGCGATTATCTTTCTTCTAATAGGTTAAAAAATTTATTTAGACCTTTATAAACCTTCTATTTGATCAAAAAAGGGTAGATTCCCATTGTATTCGTTTTTTGAACCTTTATTCTAATCTATTAAACTTTGGTAAAACTTGGTCAACCTTGTTTGACCAAAGCTTCCATTGGCTTAAAGATGCGGTTATCTTTCTTCTAGTGGGTTAAAAACTATATTTAGACCTTTATAAACCTTCTATTTTTTGAAAGAAGGGTAGATTTCCATTGTAATAAGTTTTTGGACCTTTATTCTAATCTATTAAACTTTGGTCAAACTTGGTCAACCTTGTTTGACCAAATCTTCAATTGGCTTAAAGTTGCGATTATCTTTCTTCTAATAGGCTAAAAATTATATTAAGACCTTTATAAACATACTATTTGTTAAAAAAAGGGTAGATTCCCATTGTAATCGGTTTTTGAACCTTTATTCCAATCTATTAAACTTTAGTCAAACTTGGTCAACCTTGTTTGACCAAAGCTTCCATTGGCTTAAAGATGCGATTATCTTTCTTCTAGTGAGTTAAAAAATATGTTTAGACCTTTATAAAGCTTCAATTTGTTCAAAAAAGGGTAGAATTCTATTAAAATCGGTTTTTGGACCCTTATTCTAATCTATTAAACTTTGGTCAAACTTGTTTGACCATAGCTTCCATTGGCTTAAAGATGCGATTATCTTTCTTCTAGTGGGTTAAAAACTATATTAAGACCTTTATAAACTTTCTATTTGTTCAAAAAAGGGTAGATTCCCATTGTAATCGTTTTTTTGAACCTTTATTCTAATCTATTAACTTTGGTCAAACTTGGTCAACCTTGTTTGACCAAAGCTTCCATTGGCTTAAAGATGCGGTTATCTTTCTTCTAGTGGGTTAAAAACTATATTTAGACCTTTATAAACCTTATATTTTTTGAAAGAAGGGTAGATTTCCATTGTAATCGGTTTTTGGACCTTTATTCTAATCTATTAAACTTTGGTCAAACTTGGTCAACCTTGTTTGACCATAGCTTCCATTGGCTTAAAGATGCAATTATCTTTCTTCTTATAGGCTAAAAATTATATTAAGACCTTTATAAACTTACTATTTGTTAAAAAAAGGGTAGATTCCCATTGTAATCGGTTTTTGAACCTTTATTCCAATCTATTAAACTTTTGTCAAACTTGGTCAACCTTGTTTGACCAAAGCTTCCATTGGCTTAAAGATGCGATTATCTTTCTTCTAGTGAGTTAAAAAATATATTTAGACCTTTATAAAGCTTCAATTTGTTCAAAAAAGGGTAGAATTCTATTAAAATCGGTTTTCGGACCCTTATTCTAATCTATTAAACTTTGGTCAAACTTGGTCAACCTTGTTTGACCATAGCTTCCATTGGCTTAAAGATGCGATTATCTTTCTTCTTATAGGCTAAAAATTATATTAAGACCTTTATAAACTTACTATTTGTTAAAAAAAGGGTAGATTAATCGGTTTTTGAACCTTTATTCTATTCTATTAAACTTTAGTCAAACTTGGTCAACCTTGTTTGACCAAAGCTTCCATTGGCTTAAAGATGCGATTATCTTTCTTCTAATAAGTTAAAAATTATATTTAGTCCTTTATAAACCTTCTATTTTTTGAAAGAAGGGTAGATTTCCATTGTAATAAGTTTTTGGACCTTTATTCTAATCTATTAAACTTTGGTCAAACTTGGTCAACCTTGTTTGACCAAATCTTCAATTGGCTTAAAGATGCGATTATCTTTCTTCTAATAGGTTAAAAATTTTATTTAGACCTTTATAAACCTTCTATTTGATCAAAAAAGGGTAGATTCCCATTGTATTCGTTTTTTGAACCTTTATTCTAATCTATTAAACTTTGGTAAAACTTGGTCAACCTTGTTTGACCAAAGCTTCCATTGGCTTAAAGATGCGGTTATCTTTCTTCTAGTGGGTTAAAAACTATATTTAGACCTTTATAAACCTTCTATTTTTTGAAAGAAGGGTAGATTTCCATTGTAATAAGTTTTTGGACCTTTATTCTAATCTATTAAACTTTGGTCAAACTTGGTCAACCTTGTTTGACCAAATCTTCAATTGGCTTAAAGTTGCGATTATCTTTCTTCTAATAGGCTAAAAATTATATTAAGACCTTTATAAACTTACTATTTGTTAAAAAAAGGGTAGATTCCCATTGTAATCGGTTTTTGAACCTTTATTCCAATCTATTAAACTTTAGTCAAACTTGGTCAACCTTGTTTGACCAAAGCTTCCATTGGCTTAAAGATGCGATTATCTTTCTTCTAGTGAGTTAAAAAATATGTTTAGACCTTTATAAAGCTTCAATTTGTTCAAAAAAGGGTAGAATTCTATTAAAATCGGTTTTTGGACCCTTATTCTAATCTATTAAACTTTGGTCAAACTTGTTTGACCATAGCTTCCATTGGCTTAAAGATGCGATTATCTTTCTTCTAGTGGGTTAAAAACTATATTATGACCTTTATAAAATTTCTATTTGTTCAAAAAAGGGTAGATTCCCATTGTAATTGTTTTTTTCAACCTTTATTCTAATCTATTAACTTTGGTCAAACTTGGTCAACCTTGTTTGACCAAAGCTTCCATTGGCTTAAAGATGCGGTTATCTTTCTTCTAGTGGGTTAAAAACTATATTTAGACCTTTATAAACCTTATATTTTTTGAAAGAAGGGTAGATTTCCATTGTAATCGGTTTTTTGACCTTTATTCTAATCTATTAAACTTTGGTCAAACTTGGTCAACCTTGTTTGACCATAGCTTCCATTAGCTTAAAGATGCAATTATCTTTCTTCTAATAGGCTAAAAATTATATTAAGACCTTTATAAACTTACTATTTGTTAAAAAAATGGTAGATTCCCATTGTAATCGGTTTTTGAACCTTTATTCCAATCTATTAAACTTTTGTCAAACTTGGTCAACCTTGTTTGACCAAAGCTTCCATTGGCTTAAAGATGCGATTATCTTTCTTCTAGTGAGTTAAAAAATATATTTAGACCTTTATAAAGCTTCAATTTGTTCAAAAAAGGGTAGAATTCTATTAAAATCGGTTTTTGGACCCTTATTCTAATCTATTAAACTTTGGTCAAACTTGGTCAACCTTGTTTGACCATAGCTTCCATTGGCTTAAAGATGCGATTATCTTTCTTCTAATAGGCTAAAAATTATATTAAGACCTTTATAAACTTACTATTTGTTAAAAAAAGGGTAGATTCCCATTGTAATTGGTTTTTGAAACTTTATTCTAATCTATTAAACTTTAGTCAAACTTGGTCAACCTTGTTTGACCAAAGCGTCCATTGGCTTAAAGATGCGATTATCTTTCTTCTAATAGGTTAAAAATTATATTTAGACCTTTATAAACCTTCTATTTGTTCAAAAAAGGGTAGATTCCCATTGTAATCGTTTTTTGAACCTTTATTCTAATCTATTAAACTTTGGTCAAACTTGGTCAACCTTGTTTGACCAAAGCTTCCATTGGCTTAAAGATGCGGTTATCTTTCTTCTAGTGGGTTAAAAACTATATTTAGACCTTTATAAACCTTCTATTTTTTGAAAGAAGGGTAGATTTCCATTGTAATAAGTTTTTGGACCTTTATTCTAATCTATTAAACTTTGGTCAAACTTGGTCAACCTTGTTTGACCAAATCTTCAATTGGCTTAAAGTTGCGATTATCTTTCTTCTAATAGGCTGAAAATTATATTAAGACCTTTATAAGCTTAGTATTTGTTTAAAAAAGGGTAGATTCCCATTGTAATCGGTTTTTGAACCTTTATTCCAATCTATTAAACTTTAGTCAAACTTGGTCAACCTTGTTTGACCAAAGCTTCCATTGGCATAAAGATGCGATTATCTTTCTTCTAGTGAGTTAAAAAATATATTTAGACCTTTATAAAGCTTCAATTTGTTCAAAAAAGGGTAGAATTCTATTAAAATCGGTTTTTGGACCCTTATTCTAATCTATTAAACTTTAGTCAAACTTGTTTGACCATAGCTTCCATTGGCTTAAAGTTGCGATTATCTTTCTTCTAGTGGGTTAAAAACTATACTAAGACCTTTATAAACTTTCTATTTGTTCAAAAAAGGGTAGATTCCCATTGTAATCGTTTTTTTGAACCTTTATTCTAATCTATTAACTTTGGTCAAACTTGGTCAACCTTGTTTGACCAAAGCTTCCATTGGCTTAAAGATGCGGTTATCTTTCTTCTAGTGGGTTAAATACTATATTTAGACCTTTATAAACCTTATATTTTTTGAAAGAAGGGTAGATTTCCATTGTAATCGGTTTTTGGACCTTTATTCTAATCTATTAAACTTTGGTCAAACTTGGTCAACCTTGTTTGACCATAGCTTCCATTAGCTTAAAGATGCAATTATCTTTCTTCTAATAGGCTAAAAATTATATTAAGACCTTTATAAACTTACTATTTGTTAAAAAAATGGTAGATTCCCATTGTAATCGGTTTTTGAACCTTTATTCCAATCTATTAAACTTTTGTCAAACTTGGTCAACCTTGTTTGACCAAAGCTTCCATTGGCTTAAAGATGCGATTATCTTTCTTCTAGTGAGTTAAAAAATATATTTAGACCTTTATAAAGCTTCAATTTGTTCAAAAAAGGGTAGAATTCTATTAAAATCGGTTTTTGGACCCTTATTCTAATCTATTAAACTTTGGTCAAACTTGGTCAACCTTATTTGACCATAGCTTCCATTGGCTTAAAGATGCGATTATCTTTCTTCTAATAGGCTAAAAATTATATTAAGACCTTTATAAACTTACTATTTGTTAAAAAAAGGGTAGATTCCCATTGTAATTGGTTTTTGAAACTTTATTCTAATCTATTAAACTTTAGTCAAACTTGGTCAACCTTGTTTGACCAAAGCGTCCATTGGCTTAAAGATGCGATTATCTTTCTTCTAATAGGTTAAAAATTATATTTAGACCTTTATAAACCTTCTATTTGTTCAAAAAAGGGTAGATTCCCATTGTAATCGTTTTTTGAACCTTTATTCTAATCTATTAAACTTTGGTCAAACTTGGTCAACCTTGTTTGACCAAAGCTTCCATTGGCTTAAAGATGCGGTTATCTTTCTTCTAGTGGGTTAAAAACTATATTTAGACCTTTATAAACCTTCTATTTTTTGAAAGAAGGGTAGATTTCCATTGTAATAAGTTTTTGGACCTTTATTCTAATCTATTAAACTTTGGTCAAACTTGGTCAACCTTGTTTGACCAAATCTTCAATTGGCTTAAAGTTGCGATTATCTTTCTTCTAATAGGCTGAAAATTATATTAAGACCTTTATAAGCTTAGTATTTGTTTAAAAAAGGGTAGATTCCCATTGTAATCGGTTTTTGAACCTTTATTCCAATCTATTAAACTTTAGTCAAACTTGGTCAACCTTGTTTGACCAAAGCTTCCATTGGCTTAAAGATGCGATTATCTTTCTTCTAGTGAGTTAAAAAATATATTTAGACCTTTATAAAGCTACAATTTGTTCAAAAAAGGGTAGAATTCTATTAAAATCGGTTTTTGGACCCTTATTCTAATCTATTAAACTTTAGTCAAACTTGTTTGACCATAGCTTCCATTGGCTTAAAGTTGCGATTATCTTTCTTCTAGTGGGTTAAAAACTATACTAAGACCTTTATAAACTTTCTATTTGTTCAAAAAAGGGTAGATTCCCATTGTAATCGTTTTTTTGAACCTTTATTCTAATCTATTAACTTTGGTCAACTTGGTCAACCTTGTTTGACCAAAGCTTCCATTGGCTTAAAGATGCGGTTATCTTTCTTCTAGTGGGTTAAATACTATATTTAGACCTTTATAAACCTTATATTTTTTGAAAGAAGGGTAGATTTACATTGTAATCGGTTTTTGGACCTTTATTCTAATCTATTAAACTGTGGTCAAACTTGGTCAACCTTGTTTGACCATAGCTTCCATTGGCTTAAAGATGAGGTTATCTTTCTTCTAATATGTTAAAAATTATATTTTGACCTTTATAAACCTTCTATTTGTTCAAAAAAGGGTAGATTTCCGTTGTGATCGGTTTTTGGACCTTTATACTAATCTATTAAACTTTGGTCCAACTTGGTCAACCTTTTTTGACCAAAGCTTCCATAGGCTTAAAGATGCGATTATGTTTCTTCTAGTGGGTTAAAAACTATATTTAGACATTATAAACCTTCTATTTTTTGAAAAAAGGGTAGATTTCCATTGTAATCGGTTTTTGGACCTTTATTCTAATCTATTAAACTTTGGTCAAACTTGGTCAACCTTGTTTGACCACAGCTTCCATTGGCTTAAAGATGCGATTATCTTTCTTCTAGTGGGTTAAAAACTGATTTAGTTCTTTATAAAGCTTCAATTTGTTTAAAAAAGGGTAGAATTCAATTAAAATCGGTTTTTGGACCTTTATTCTAATCTATTAAACTTTAGTCAAACTTGGTCAACCTTGATCAACCTTGTTTGACCAAAGCTTCCATTTGCTTAAAGATTCGATTATCTTTCTTCTAGTGAGTTAAAAAATATATTTAGACCTTTATAAAGCTTCAATTTGTTCAAAAAAGGGTAGAATTCTATTAAAATCGGTTTTTGGACCCTTATTCTAATCTATTAAACTTTGGTCAAACTTGTTTGACCATAGCTTCCATTGGCTTAAAGATGCGATTATCTTTCTTCTAGTGGGTTAAAAACTATATTTTGACCTTTATAAACCTTCTATTTGTTCAAAAAAGGGTAGATTTCCGTTGTAATCGGTTTTTGAACCTTTATTCTAATCTATTAAACTTTAGTAAAACTTGGTCAACCTTGTTTGACCAAAGCTTCCATTGGCTTAAAGATGCGATTATCTTTCTTCTAATAGGTTAAAAATTATATTTAGACCTTTATAAACCTTCCATTTGTTCAAAAAAGGGTAGATTCCCATTGTAATCGTTTTTTGAACCTTTATTCTAATCTATTAAACTTTGGTCAAACTTGGTCAACCTTGTTTGACCAAAGCTTCCATTGGCTTAAAGATGAGGTTATCTTTCTTCTAGTGGGTTAAAAACTATATTTAGACCTTTATAAACCTTCTATTTTTTGAAAGAAGGGTAGATTTCCATTGTAATAAGTTTTTGGACCTTTATTCTAATCTATTAAACTTTAGTCAAACTTGGTCAACGTTGTTTGACCAAAGCTTCCATTGGCTTAAAGATGCGATTATCTTTCTTCTAGTGAGTTAAAAAATATATTTAGACCTTTATAAAGCTTCAATTTGTTCAAAAAAGGGTAGAATTCTATTAAAATCGGTTTTTGGACCCTTATTCTAATCTATTAAACTTTGGTCAAACTTGTTTGACCATAGCTTCCATTGGCTTAAAGATGCGATTATCTTTCTTCTAGTGGGTTAAAAACTATATTAAGACCTTTATAAACTTTCTATTTGTTCAAAAAAGGGTAGATTCCCATTGTAATCGTTTTTTTGAACCTTTATTCTAATCTATTAAATTTGGTCAAACTTGGTCAACCTTGTTTGACCAAACCTTCCATTGGCTTAAAGATGCGGTTAGCTTTCTTCTAGTGGGTTAAATACTATATTTAGACCTTTATAAACCTTATATTTTTTGAAAGAAGGGTAGATTCCCATTGTAATCGGTTTTTGAACCTTTATTCCAATCTATTAATCTTTTGTCAAACTTGGTCAACCTTGTTTGACCAAAGCTTCCATTTGTTTAAAGATGCGATTATCTTTCTTCTAGTGAGTTAAAAAATATATTTAGACCTTTATAAAGCATCAATTTGTTCAAAAAAGGGTAGAATTCTATTAAAATCGGTTTTTGGACCCTTATTCTAATCTATTAAACTTTGGTCAAACTTGTTTGACCATAGCTTCCATTGGCTTAAAGATGCGATTATCTTTCTTCTAGTGGGTTAAAAACTATATTAAGACCTTTATAAATTTTCTATTTGTTCAAAAAAGGGTAGATTCCCATTGTAATCGTTTTTTTGAACCTTTATTCTAATCTATTAAACTTTGGTCAAACTTGGTCAACCTTGTTTGACCAAAGCTTCCATTGGCTTAAAGATGCAATTATCTTTCTTCTAATAGGCTAAAAATTATATTAAGACCTTTATAAACTTACTATTTGTTAAAAAAAGGGTAGATTCCCATTGTAATCGGTTTTTGAACCATTATTCCAATCTATTAAACTTTTGTCAAACTTGGCCAACCTTGTTTGACCAAAGCTTCCATTGGCTTAAAGATGCGATTATCTTTCTTCTAGTGAGTTAAAAAATATATTTAGACCTTTATAAAGGTTCAATTTGTTCAAAAAAGGGTAGAATTCTATTAAAATCGGTTTTTGGACCCTTATTCTAATCTATTAAACTTTGGTCAAACTTGGTCAACCTTGTTTGACCATAGCTTCCATTGGCTTAAAGATGCGATTATCTTTCTTCTAATAGGCTAAAAATTATATTAAGACCTTTATAAACTTACTATCTGTTAAAAAAAGGGTAGATTCCCATTGTAATCGGTTTTTGAACCTTTATTCTAATATATTAAACTTTAGTAAAACTTGGTCAACCTTGTTTGACCAAAGCTTCCATTGGCTTAAAGATGCGATTATCTTTCTTCTATGAGGTTAAAAATTATATTTAGACCTTTATAAACCTTCTATTTGTTCAAAAAAGGGTAGATTCCCATTGTAATCGTTTTTTGAACCTTTATTCTAATCTATTAAACTTTGGTCAAACTTGGTCAACCTTGATTGACCAAAGCTTCCATTGGCTTAAAGATGCGGTTATCTTTCTTCTAGTGGGTTAAAAACTATATTTAGACCTTTATAAACCTTCTATTTTTTGAAAGAAGGGTAGATTTACATTGTAATCAGTTTTTGGACCTTTATTCTAATCTATTAAACTTTGGTCAAACTTGGTCAACCTTGTTTGACCAAATCTTCAATTGGCTTAAAGATGTGATTATCTTTCTTCTAATAGGTTAAAAATTATATTTAGACCTTTATAAACCTTCTATTTGTTCAAAAAAGGGTAGATTTCCATTGTAATCAATTTTTGGACCTTTATACTAATCTATTAAACTTTGGTCAAACTTGGACAACCTTGTTTGACCAAAGCTTCCATTGGCTTAAAGATGCGAGTATCTTTCTTCTAGTAGGTTAAAAACTATATTTAGACCTTTATAAAGTTTTATTTGTTCAAAAAAGGGTGGATTTCCATTAAAATCGGTTTTTGGACCTTTATTCTAATCTATTAAACATTAGTCAAACTTGGTCAACCTTGTTTGACCAAAGCTTCCATTGGCTTAAAGAAGCGATTATCTTTCGTCTAGTGAGTTAAAAAATATATTTAGACCTTTATAAAGCTTCTATTTGTTCAAAAAAGGGTAGAATTCTATTAAAATCGGTTTTTGGACCCTTATTCTAATCTATTAAACTTTAGTCAAACTTGGTCAACCTTGTTTGACCAAAGCTTCCATTGGCTTAAAGATGCGATTATCTTTCTTCCAGTGGGTTAAAAACTGTATTAAGACCTCTATAAACTTTCTATTTGTTCAAAAAAGGGTAGATTCCCATTGTAATCGTTTTTTTGAACCTTTATTCTAATCTATTAACTTTGGTCAAACTTGGTCAACCTTGTTTGACCAAAGCTTCCATTGGCTTAAAGATGCGGTTAGCTTTCTTCTAGTGGGTTAAATACTATATTTAGACCTTTATAAACCTTATATTTTTTGAAAGAAGGGTAGATTTCCATTGTAATCGGTTTTTGGACCTTCATTCTAATCTATTAAACTTTGGTTAAACTTGGTCAACCTTGTTTGACCATAGCTTCCATTGGCTTAAAGATGCAATTATCTTTCTTCTAATAGGCTACAAATTATATTAAGACCTTTATAAACTTACTATTTGTTAAAAAAAGGGTAGATTCCCATTGTAATCGGTTTTTGAACCTTTATTCCAATCTATTAAACTTTTGTCAAACTTGGTCAACCTTGTTTGACCAAAGCTTCCATTTGTTTAAAGATGCGATTATCTTTCTTCTAGTGAGTTAAAAAATATATTTAGACCTTTATAAAGCATCAATTTGTTCAAAAAAGGGTAGAATTCTATTAAAATCGGTTTTTGGACCCTTATTCTAATCTATTAAACTTTGGTCAAACTTGTTTGACCATAGCTTCCATTGGCTTAAAGATGCGATTATCTTTCTTCTAGTGGGTTAAAAACTATATTAAGACCTTTATAAATTTTCTATTTGTTCAAAAAAGGGTAGATTCCCATTGTAATCGTTTTTTTGAACCTTTATTCTAATCTATTAAACTTTGGTCAAACTTGGTCAACCTTGTTTGACCAAAGCTTCCATTGGCTTAAAGATGCAATTATCTTTCTTCTAATAGGCTAAAAATTATATTAAGACCTTTATAAACTTACTATTTGTTAAAAAAAGGGTAGATTCCCATTGTAATCGGTTTTTGAACCATTATTCCAATCTATTAAACTTTTGTCAAACTTGGCCAACCTTGTTTAACCAAAGCTTCCATTGGCTTAAAGATGCGATTATCTTTCTTCTAGTGAGTTAAAAAATATATTTAGACCTTTATAAAGGTTCAATTTGTTCAAAAAAGGGTAGAATTCTATTAAAATCGGTTTTTGGACCCTTATTCTAATCTATTAAACTTTGGTCAAACTTGGTCAACCTTGTTTGACCATAGCTTCCATTGGCTTAAAGATGCGATTATCTTTCTTCTAATAGGCTAAAAATTATATTAAGACCTTTATAAACTTACTATCTGTTAAAAAAAGGGTAGATTCCCATTGTAATCGGTTTTTGAACCTTTATTCTAATCTATTAAACTTTAGTAAAACTTGGTCAACCTTGTTTGACCAAAGCTTCCATTGGCTTAAAGATGCGATTATCTTTCTTCTATGAGGTTAAAAATTATATTTAGACCTTTATAAACCTTCTATTTGTTCAAAAAAGGGTAGATTCCCATTGTAATCGTTTTTTGAACCTTTATTCTAATCTATTAAACTTTGGTCAAACTTGGTCAACCTTGTTTGACCAAAGCTTCCATTGGCTTAAAGATGCGGTTATCTTTCTTCTAGTGGGTTAAAAACTATATTTAGACCTTTATAAACCTTCTATTTTTTGAAAGAAGGGTAGATTTACATTGTAATCAGTTTTTGGACCTTTATTCTAATCTATTAAACTTTGGTAAAACTTGGTCAACCTTGTTTGACCAAATCTTCAATTGGCTTAAAGATGTGATTATCTTTCTTCTAATAGGTTAAAAATTATATTTAGACCTTTATAAACCTTCTATTTGTTCAAAAAAGGGTAGATTTCCATTGTAATCAATTTTTGGACCTTTATACTAATCTATTAAACTTTGGTCAAACTTGGACAACCTTGTTTGACCAAAGCTTCCATTGGCTTAAAGATGCGAGTATCTTTCTTCTAGTAGGTTAAAAACTATATTTAGACCTTTATAAAGTTTTATTTGTTCAAAAAAGGGTGGATTTCCATTAAAATCGGTTTTTGGACCTTTATTCTAATCTATTAAACATTAGTCAAACTTGGTCAACCTTGTTTGACCAAAGCTTCCATTGGCTTAAAGAAGCGATTATCTTTCGTCTAGTGAGTTAAAAAATATATTTAGACCTTTATAAAGCTTCTATTTGTTCAAAAAAGGGTAGAATTCTATTAAAATCGGTTTTTGGACCCTTATTCTAATCTATTAAACTTTAGTCAAACTTGGTCAACCTTGTTTGACCAAAGCTTCCATTGGCTTAAAGATGCGATTATCTTTCTTCCAGTGGGTTAAAAACTGTATTAAGACCTCTATAAACTTTCTATTTGTTCAAAAAATGGTATATTCCCATTGTAATCGGTTTATGAACCTTTATTCTAATCTATTAAACTTTGGTCAAACTTGGTCAACCTTGTTTGACCAATCTTCCATTGGCTTAAAGATGCTGTCATCTTTCTTCTAGTGGGTTAAAAACTATATTTAGACCTTTATAAACCTTCTATTTTTATAAAGATGGATAGATTTCCATTGTAATCGGTTTTTGGACCTTTATTCTAATCTATTAAACTTTGGTTAAATTTGGTCAACCTTGTTTAATCATAGCTTCCATTGGCTTAAAGATGCGATTTTGTTTCTTCTAATCGGCTAAAAATTATATTAAGACCTTTATAAATTTACTATTTGTTAAAAAAAGGGTAGATTCCCATTGTAGTCGGTTTTTGAACCTTTATTCTAATCTATTAAACTTTAGTCAAACTTGGTCAACCTTGTTTGACAAAAGCTTCCATTGGCTTAAAGATGCGATTATCTTTCTTCTAGTGGGTTAAAAACTATACTTAGACCTTTATAAACTTTCTATTTGTTCAAAAAAGGGTAGATTCCCATTGTAATCGGTTTTTGAACCTTTATCCTAATTTATTAAACTTTGGGAAAACTTGGTCAACCTTGTTTAACCATAGCTTCCATTGGCTTAAAGATGCAATTATCTTTCTTCTAATAGGCTAAAAATTATATTAAGACCTTTATAAACTTACTATTTGTTAAAAAAAGGGTAGATTCCTATTGTAATCGGTTTTTGAACCTTTATTCCAATCTATTAAACTTTAGTCAAACTTTGTCAACCTTGTTTGACCAAAGCTTCCATTTGCTTAAAGATGCGATTATCTTTCTTCTAGTGAGTTAAAAAATATATTTAGACCTTTATAAAGGTTCAATTTGTTCAAAAAAGGGTAGAATTCTATTAAAATCGGTTTTTGGACCCTTATTCTAATCTATTAAACTTTGGTCAAACTTGGTCAACCTTGTTTGACCATAGCTTCCATTGGCTTAAAGATGCGATTATCTTTCTTCTCATAGGCTAAAAATTATATTAAGACCTTTATAAACTTACTATCTGTTAAAAAAAGGGTAGATTCCCATTGTAATCGGTTTTTGAACCTTTATTCTAATCTATTAAACTTTAGTAAAACTTGGTCAACCTTGTTTGACCAAAGCTTCCATTGGCTTAAAGATGCGATTATCTTTCTTCTATGAGGTTAAAAATTATATTTAGACCTTTATAAACCTTCTATTTGTTCAAAAAAGGGTAGATTCCCATTGTAATCGTTTTTTGAACCTTTATTCTAATCTATTAAACTTTGGTCAAACTTGGTCAACCTTGTTTGACCAAAGCTTCCATTGGCTTAAAGATGCGGTTATCTTTCTTCTAGTGGGTTAAAAACTATATTTAGACCTTTATAAACCTTCTATTTTTTGAAAGAAGGGTAGATTTACATTGTAATCAGTTTTTGGACCTTTATTCTAATCTATTAAACTTTGGTCAAACTTGGTCAACCTTGTTTGACCAAATCTTCAATTGGCTTAAAGATGTGATTATCTTTCTTCTAATAGGTTAAAAATTATATTTAGACCTTTATAAACCTACTATTTGTTCAAAAAAGGGTAGATTTCCATTGTAATCAATTTTTGGACCTTTATACTAATCTATTAAACTTTGGTCAAACTTGGACAACCTTGTTTGACCAAAGCTTCCATTGGCTTAAAGATGCGAGTATCTTTCTTCTAGTAGGTTAAAAACTATATTTAGACCTTTATAAAGTTTTATTTGTTCAAAAAAGGGTGGATTTCCATTAAAATCGGTTTTTGGACCTTTATTCTAATCTATTAAACATTAGTCAAACTTGGTCAACCTTGTTTGACCAAAGCTTCCATTGGCTTAAAGAAGCGATTATCTTTCGTCTAGTGAGTTAAAAAATATATTTAGACCTTTATAAAGCTTCTATTTGTTCAAAAAAGGGTAGAATTCTATTAAAATCGGTTTTTGGACCCTTATTCTAATCTATTAAACTTTAGTCAAACTTGGTCAACCTTGTTTGACCAAAGCTTCCATTGGCTTAAAGATGCGATTATCTTTCTTCCAGTGGGTTAAAAACTGTATTAAGACCTCTATAAACTTTCTATTTGTTCAAAAAATGGTATATTCCCATTGTAATCGGTTTATGAACCTTTATTCTAATCTATTAAACTTTGGTCAAACTTGGTCAACCTTGTTTGACCAATCTTCCATTGGCTTAAAGATGCTGTCATCTTTCTTCTAGTGGGTTAAAAACTATATTTAGACCTTTATAAACCTTCTATTTTTATAAAGATGGATAGATTTCCATTGTAATCGGTTTTTGGACCTTTATTCTAATCTATTAAACATTGGTCAAATTTGGTCAACCTTGTTTAATCATAGCTTCCATTGGCTTAAAGATGCGATTATGTTTCTTCTAATCGGCTAAAAATTATATTAAGACCTTTATAAATTTACTATTTGTTAAAAAAAGGGTAGATTCCCATTGTAGTCGGTTTTTGAACCTTTATTCTAATCTATTAAACTTTAGTCAAACTTGGTCAACCTTGTTTGACAAAAGCTTCCATTGGCTTAAAGATGCGATTATCTTTCTTCTAGTGGGTTAAAAACTATACTTAGACCTTTATAAACTTTCTATTTGTTCAAAAAAGGGTAGATTCCCATTGTAATCGGTTTTTGAACCTTTATCCTAATTTATTAAACTTTGGTAAAACTTGGTCAACCTTGTTTAACCAAAGCGTCAATTGCCTTAAAGCTGCGATTATCTTTCTTTTAATATGTTAAAAATTATATTTTGACCTTTATAAACCTTCTATTTGTTCAAAAAAGGGTAGATTTCCGTTGTAATCGGTTTTTGGACCTTTATACTAATCTATTAAACTTTGGTCCAACTTGGTCAACCTTGTTTGACCAAAGCTTCCATAGGCTTAAAGATGCGATTATGTTTCTTCTAGATGGTTAAAAACTATATTTAGACATTATAAACCTTCTATTTTTTGAAAAAAGGGTAGATTTCCATTGTAATCGGTTTTTGGACCTTTATTCTAATCTATTAAACTTTGGTCAAACTTGGTCAACCCTGTTTGACCACAGCTTCCATTGGCTTAAAGATGCGATTATCTTTCTTCTAGTGGGTTAAAAACTGATTTAGATCTTTATAAAGCTTCTATTTGTTTAAAAAAGGGTAGAATTCCATTAAAATCGGTTTTTGGACCTTTATTCTAATCTATTAAACTTTAGTCAAACTTGGTCAACCTTGATCAACCTTGTTTGACCAAAGCTTCCATTTGCTTTAAGATTCGATTATCTTTCTTCTAGTGAGTTAAAAAATATATTTAGACCTTTATAAAGCTTCAATTTGTTCAAAAAAGGGTAGAATTCTATTAAAATCGGTTTTTGGACCCTTATTCTAATATATTAAACTTTAGTCAAACTTGGTCAACCTTGTTTGACCAAAGCTTCCATTGGCTTAAAGATGCGATTATCTTTCTTCTAGTGGGTTAAAAACTATATTAAGACCTTTATAAACTTTCTATTTGTTCAAAAAAGGGTAGATTTCCATTGTAATCGGTTTTTGGACCTTTATTCTAATCTATTAAACTTTGGTCAAACTTGGTCAACCTTGTTTGACCATAGCTTCCATTGGCTTAAAGATGCAATTATCTTTCTTCTAATAGGCTAAAAATTATATTAAGACCTTTATAAACTTACTATTTGTTAAAAAAAGGGTAGATTCCTATTGTAATCGGTTTTTGAACCTTTATTCCAATCTATTAAACTTTAGTCAAACTTTGTCAACCTTGTTTGACCAAAGCTTCCATTTGCTTAAAGATGCGATTATCTTTCTTCTAGTGAGTTAAAAAATATATTTAGACCTTTATAAAGCTTCAATTTGTTCAAAAAAGGGTAGCATTCTATTAAAATCGGTTTTTCGACCCTTATTCTAATCTATTAAACTTTGGTCAAACTTGGTCAACCTTGTTTAACCATAGCTTCCATTGGCTTAAAGATGCGATTATCTTTCTTCTAATACTCTAAAAATTATATTAAGACCTTTATAAACTTACTATTTGTTAAAAAAAGGGTAGATTCCCATTGTAATCGGTTTTTGAACCTTTATTCTAATCTATTAAACTTTAGTCAAACTTGGTCAACCTTGTTTGACCAAAGCTTCCATTGGCTTAAAGATGCGATTATCTTTCTTCTAGTGGGTTAAAAACTATATTTAGACCTCTATAAACTTTCTATTTGTTCAAAAAATGGTAGATTCCCATTGTAATCGGTTTATGAACCTTTATTCTAATCTATTAAACTTTGGTTAAACTTGGTCAACCTTGTTTTACCAAAACTTCCATTGGCTTAAAGATGCGGTTATCTTTCTTCTAGTGGGTTAAAAACTATATTTAGACCTTTATAAACCTTCTATTTTTATAAAGAAGGATAGATTTCCATTGTAATCGGTTTTTGGACCTTTATTCTAATATATTAAACTTTGGTCAAATTTGGTCATCCTTGTTTGACCATAGCTTCCATTGGCTTAAAGATGCGATTATCTTTCTTCTAATAGGCTAAAAATTATATTAAGACCTTTATAAACTTACTATTTGTTAAAAAAAGGGTAGATTCCCATTGTAATCGGTTTTTGAACCTTTATTCCAATCTATTAAACTTTTGTCAAACTTGGTCAACCTTGTTTGACCAAAGCTTCCATTTGCTTAAAGATGCGATTATCTTTCTTCTAGTGAGTTAAAAAATATATTTAGACCTTTATAAAGCATCAATTTGTTCAAAAAAGGGTAGAATTCTATTAAAATCGGTTTTTGGACCCTTATTCTAATCTATTAAACTTTGGTCAAACTTGTTTGACCATAGCTTCCATTGGCTTAAAGATGCGATTATCTTTCTTCTAGTGGGTTAAAAACTATATTAAGACCTTTATAAATTTTCTATTTGTTCAAAAAAGGGTAGATTCCCATTGTAATCGTTTTTTTGAACCTTTATTCTAATCTATTAAACTTTGGTCAAACTTGGTCAACCTTGTTTGACCATAGCTTCCATTGGCTTAAAGATGCAATTATCTTTCTTCTAATAGGCTAAAAATTATATTAAGACCTTTATAAACTTGCTATTTGTTAAAAAAAGGGTAGATTCCCATTGTAATCGGTTTTTGAACCTTTATTCCAATCTATTAAACTTTGGCAAACTTGGTCAACCTTGTTTGACCAAAGCTTCCATTGGCTTAAAGATGCGATTATCTTTCTTCTAGTGAGTTAAAAAATATATTTAGACCTTTATAAAGGTTCAATTTGTTAAAAAAAGGGTAGAATTCTATTAAAATCGGTTTTTGGACCCTTATTCTAATCTATTAAACTTTGGTCAAACTTGGTCAACCTTGTTTGACCATAGCTTCCATTGGCTTAAAGATGCGATTATCTTTCTTCTAATAGGCTAAAAATTATATTAAGACCTTTATAAACTTACTATCTGTTAAAAAAAGGGTAGATTCCCATTGTAATCGGTTTTTGAACCTTTATTCTAATCTATTAAACTTTGGTCAAATTTGGTCATCCTTGTTTGACCATAGCTTCCATTGGCTTAAAGATGCGATTATCTTTCTTCTAATAGGCTAAAAATTATATTAAGACCTTTATAAACTTACTATTTGTTAAAAAAAGGGTAGATTCCCATTGTAATCGGTTTTTGAACCTTTATTCTAATCTATTAAACTTTAGTCAAACTTGGTCAACCTTGTTTGACCATAGCTTCCATTGGCTTAAAGATGCGATTATCTTTCTTCTAGTGGGTTAAAAACTATACTTAGACCTTTATAAACTTTCTATTTGTTCAAAAAAGGGTAGATTCCCATTGTAATCGGTTTTTGAACCTTTATCCTAATCTATTAAACTTTGCTAAAATGTGGTCAACCTTGTTTAACCAAAGCTTCAATTTGCTTAAAGCTGCGATTATCTTTCTTCTAATATGTTAAAAATTATATTTTGACCTTTATAAACCTTCTATTTGTTCAAAAAACGGTAGATTTCCATTCTAATCAGTTTTTGGACCTTTATACTAATCTATTAAACTTTGGTCCAACTTGGTCAACCTTGTTTGACCAAAGCTTCCATTGGCTTAAAGATGCGATTATCTTTCTTCTAATAGGTTAAAAATTATATTTTAACTTTTATAAACCTTTTATTTGTTCAAAAAATGGTAGATTCCCATTGTAATTGGTTTATGAACCTTTATTCTAATCTATTAAACTTTGGTCAAACTTGGTCAACCTTGTTTGACCAAAACTTCCATTGGCTTAAAGATGTGGTTATCTTTCTTCTAGTGGGTTAAAAACTATATTTAGACCTTTATAAACCTTCTATTTTTATAAAGAAGGATAGATTTCCATTGTAATCGGTTTTTGGACCTTTATTCTAATATATTAAACTTTGGTCAAATTTGGTCATCCTTGTTTGACCAAAGCTTCCATAGGCTTAAAGATGCGATTATGTTTCTTCTAGTGGGTTAAAAACTATATTTAGACATTATAAACCTTCTATTTTTTGAAAAAAGGGTAGATTTCCATTGTAATCGGTTTTTTGACCTTTATTCTAATCTATTAAACTTTGGTCAAACTTGGTCAACCTTGTTTGACCACAGCTTCCATTGGCTTAAAGATGCGATTATCTTTCTTCTAGTGGGTTAAAAACTGATTTAGATCTTTATAAAGCTTCTATTTGTTTAAAAAAGGGTAGAATTCCATTAAAATCGGTTTTTGGACCTTTATTCTAATCTATTAAACTTTAGTCAAACTTGGTCAACCTTGTTTGACCAAAGCTTCCATTTGCTTAAAGATTCGATTATCTTTCTTCTAGTGAGTTAAAAAATATATTTAGACCTTTATAAAGCTTCAATTTGTTCAAAAAAGGGTAGAATTCTATTAAAATTGGTTTTTGGACCCTTATTCTAATATATTAAACTTTAGTCAAACTTGGTCAACCTTGTTTGACCAAAGCTTCCATTGGCTTAAAGATGCGATTATCTTTCTTCTAGTGGGTTAAAAACTATATTAAGACCTTTATAAACTTTCTATTTGTTCAAAAAAGGGTAGATTTCCATTGTAATCGGTTTTTGGACCTTTATTCTAATCTATTAAACTTTGGTCAAACTTGGTCAACCTTGTTTGACCATAGCTTCCATTGGCTTAAAGATGCAATTATCTTTCTTCTAATAGGCTAAAAATTATATTAAGACCTTTATAAACTTACTATTTGTTAAAAAAAGGGTAGATTCCTATTGTAATCGGTTTTTGAACCTTTATTCCAATCTATTAAACTTTAGTCAAACTTTGTCAACCTTGTTTGACCAAAGCTTCCATTTGCTTAAAGATGCGATTATCTTTCTTCTAGTGAGTTAAAAAATATATTTAGACCTTTATAAAGCTTCAATTTGTTCAAAAAAGGGTAGCATTCTATTAAAATCGGTTTTTCGACCCTTATTCTAATCTATTAAACTTTGGTCAAACTTGGTCAACCTTGTTTGACCATAGCTTCCATTGGCTTAAAGATGCGATTATCTTTCTTCTAATACTCTAAAAATTATATTAAGACCTTTATAAACTTACTATTTGTTAAAAAAAGGGTAGATTCCCATTGTAATCGGTTTTTGAACCTTTATTCTAATCTATTAAACTTTAGTCAAACTTGGTCAACCTTGTTTGACCAAAGCTTCCATTGGCTTAAAGATGCGATTATCTTTCTTCTAGTGGGTTAAAAACTGTATTAAGACCTCTATAAACTTTCTATTTGTTCAAAAAATGGTAGATTCCCATTGTAATCGGTTTATGAACCTTTATTCTAATCTATTAAACTTTGGTCAAACTTGGTCAACCTTGTTTGACCAAAACTTCCATTGGCTTAAAGATGCGGTTATCTTTCTTCTAGTGGGTTAAAAACTATATTTAGACCTTTATAAACCTTCTATTTTTAGAAAGAAGGATAGATTTCCATTGTAATCGGTTTTTGGACCTTTATTCTAATCTATTAAACTTTGGTCAAATTTGGTCATCCTTGTTTGACCATAGCTTCCATTGGCTTAAAGATGCGATTATCTTTCTTCTAATAGGCTAAAAATTATATTAAGACCTTTATAAACTTACTATTTGTTAAAAAAAGGGTAGATTCCCATTGTAATCGGTTTTTGAACCTTTATTCTAATCTATTAAACTTTAGTCAAACTTGGTCAACCTTGTTTGACCATAGCTTCCATTGGCTTAAAGATGCGATTATCTTTCTTCTAGTGGGTTAAAAACTATACTTAGACCTTTATAAACTTTCTATTTGTTCAAAAAAGGGTAGATTCCCATTGTAATCGGTTTTTGAACCTTTATCCTAATCTATTAAACTTTGCTAAAACGCGGTCAACCTTGTTTAACCAAAGCTTCAATTTGCTTAAAGCTGCGATTATCTTTCTTCTAATATGTTAAAAATTATATTTTGACCTTT
The DNA here is from genome assembly GCA_951799995.1 of Trifolium subterraneum. Lineage (NCBI taxonomy): Eukaryota > Viridiplantae > Streptophyta > Magnoliopsida > Fabales > Fabaceae > Trifolium > Trifolium subterraneum. The sequence continues at coordinate 31,091,837 of OX637465.1, read as the reverse complement.
ATAAACCTTCTATTTGTTCAAAAAACGGTAGATTTCCATCTAATCAGTTTTTGGACCTTTATACTAATCTATTAAACTTTGGTCCAACTTGGTCAACCTTGTTTGACCAAAGCTTCCATTGGCTTAAAGATGCGATTATCTTTCTTCTAATAGGTTAAAAATTATATTTTAACTTTTATAAACCTTTTATTTGTTCAAAAAAGGGTAGATTTTCGTTGTAATCGGTTTTTGGACCTTTATACTAATCTACTAAACTTTGGTCCAACTTGGTCAACCTTGTTTGACCAAAGCTTCCATTGGCTTAAAGATGCGATTATGTTTCTTCTAGTGGGTTAAAAACTATATTTAGACCATTATAAACCTTCTATTTTTTGAAAAAAGGGTAGATTTCCATTGTAATCGGTATTTGGACCTTTATTCTAATCTATTAAACTTTGGTCAAACTTGGTCAACCTTGTTTGACCATAACTTCCATTGGCTTAAAGATGCAATTATCTTTCTTCTAATAGGTTAAAAATTATATTAAGACCTTTATAAACTTACTATTTGTTAAAAAAAGGGTAGATTCCCATTGTAATCGGTTTTTGGACCTTTATTCTAATCTATTAAACTTTAGTCAAACTTGGTCAACCTTGTTTGACCAAAGCTTGCATTGGCTTAAAGATGCGATTATCTTTTTTCTAGTGGGTTAAAAACTGTATTAAGACCTCTATAAACATTCTATATGTTCAAAAAATGGTAGATTCCCATTGTAATCGGTTTTTGAACCTTTATCCTAATCTATTACACTTTGGTAAAACTTGGTCAACCTTGTTTGATCAAAGCTTCCATTGGCTTAAAGCTGCGATTATCTTTCTTCTAATATGTTAAAAATTATATTTTGACCTTTATAAACCTTCTATTTGTTCAAAAAACGGTAGATTTCCATTCTAATCAGTTTTTGGACCTTTATACTAATCTATTAAACTTTGGTCCAACTTGGTCAACCTTGTTTGACCAAAGCTTCCATTGGCTTAAAGATGCGATTATCTTTCTTCTAATAGGTTAAAAATTATATTTTAACTTTTATAAACCTTTTATTTGTTCAAAAAAGGGTAGATTTTCGTTGTAATCGGTTTTTGGACCTTTATACTAATCTATTAAACTTTGGCCCAACTTGGTCAACCTTGTTTGACTAAAGCTTCCATAGGCTTAAAGATGCGATTATGTTTCTTCTAGTGGGTTAAAAACTATATTTAGACCTTTATAAAGCTTTTATTTGTTCAAAAAAGGGTGGATTTCCATTAAAATCGGTTTTTGGACCTTTATTCTAATCTATTAAACTTTGGTTAAACTTGGTCAACCTTGTTTTACCAAAACTTCCATTGGCTTAAAGATGCGGTTATCTTTCTTCTAGTGGGTTAAAAACTATATTTAGACCTTTATAAACCTTCTATTTTTATAAAGAAGGATAGATTTCCATTGTAATCGGTTTTTGGACCTTTATTCTAATATATTAAACTTTGGTCAAATTTGGTCATCCTTGTTTGACCATAGCTTCCATTGGCTTAAAGATGCGATTATCTTTCTTCTAATAGGCTAAAAATTATATTAAGACCTTTATAAACTTACTATTTGTTAAAAAAAGGGTAGATTCCCATTGTAATCGGTTTTTGAACCTTTATTCCAATCTATTAAACTTTTGTCAAACTTGGTCAACCTTGTTTGACCAAAGCTTCCATTTGCTTAAAGATGCAATTATCTTTCTTCTAGTGAGTTAAAAAATATATTTAGACCTTTATAAAGCATCAATTTGTTCAAAAAAGGGTAGAATTCTATTAAAATCGGTTTTTGGACCCTTATTCTAATCTATTAAACTTTGGTCAAACTTGTTTGACCATAGCTTCCATTGGCTTAAAGATGCGATTATCTTTCTTCTAGTGGGTTAAAAACTATATTAAGACCTTTATAAATTTTCTATTTGTTCAAAAAAGGGTAGATTCCCATTGTAATCGTTTTTTTGAACCTTTATTCTAATCTATTAAACTTTGGTCAAACTTGGTCAACCTTGTTTGACCATAGCTTCCATTGGCTTAAAGATGCAATTATCTTTCTTCTAATAGGCTAAAAATTATATTAAGACCTTTAAAAACTTACTATTTGTTAAAAAAAGGGTAGATTCCCGTTGTAATCGGTTTTTGAACCTTTATTCCAATCTATTAAACTTTGGCAAACTTGGTCAACCTTGTTTGACCAAAGCTTCCATTGGCTTAAAGATGCGATTATCTTTCTTCTAGTGAGTTAAAAAATATATTTAGACCTTTATAAAGGTTCAATTTGTTAAAAAAAGGGTAGAATTCTATTAAAATCGGTTTTTGGACCCTTATTCTAATCTATTAAACTTTGGTCAAACTTGGTCAACCTTGTTTGACCATAGCTTCCATTGGCTTAAAGATGCGATTATCTTTCTTCTAATAGGCTAAAAATTATATTAAGACCTTTATAAACTTACTATCTGTTAAAAAAAGGGTAGATTCCCATTGTAATCGGTTTTTGAACCTTTATTCTAATCTATTAAACTTTGGTCAAATTTGGTCATCCTTGTTTGACCATAGCTTCCATTGGCTTAAAGATGCGATTATCTTTCTTCTAATAGGCTAAAAATTATATTAAGACCTTTATAAACTTACTATTTGTTAAAAAAAGGGTAGATTCCCATTGTAATCGGTTTTTGAACCTTTATTCTAATCTATTAAACTTTAGTCAAACTTGGTCAACCTTGTTTGACCATAGCTTCCATTGGCTTAAAGATGCGATTATCTTTCTTCTAGTGGGTTAAAAACTATACTTAGACCTTTATAAACTTTCTATTTGTTCAAAAAAGGGTAGATTACCATTGTAATCGGTTTTTGAACCTTTATCCTAATCTATTAAACTTTGCTAAAACGTGGTCAACCTTGTTTAACCAAAGCTTCAATTTGCTTAAAGCTGCGATTATATTTCTTCTAATATGTTAAAAATTATATTTTGACCTTTATAAACCTTCTATTTGTTCAAAAAACGGTAGATTTCCATTCTAATCAGTTTTTGGACCTTTATACTAATCTATTAAACTTTGGTCCAACTTGGTCAACCTTGTTTGACCAAAGCTTCCATTGGCTTAAAGATGCGATTATCTTTCTTCTAATAGGTTAAAAATTATATTTTAACTTTTATAAACCTTTTATTTGTTCAAAAAATGGTAGATTCCCATTGTAATTGGTTTATGAACCTTTATTCTAATCTATTAAACTTTGGTCAAACTTGGTCAACCTTGTTTGACCAAAACTTCCATTGGCTTAAAGATGTGGTTATCTTTCTTCTAGTGGGTTAAAAACTATATTTAGACCTTTATAAACCTTCTATTTTTATAAAGAAGGATAGATTTCCATTGTAATCGGTTTTTGGACCTTTATTCTAATATATTAAACTTTGGTCAAATTTGGTCATCCTTATTTGACCAAAGCTTCCATAGGCTTAAAGATGCGATTATGTTTCTTCTAGTGGGTTAAAAACTATATTTAGACATTATAAACCTTCTATTTTTTGAAAAAAGGGTAGATTTCCATTGTAATCGGTTTTTTGACCTTTATTCTAATCTATTAAACTTTGGTCAAACTTGGTCAACCTTGTTTGACCACAGCTTCCATTGGCTTAAAGATGCGATTATCTTTCTTCTAGTGGGTTAAAAACTGATTTAGATCTTTATAAAGCTTCTATTTGTTTAAAAAAGGGTAGAATTCCATTAAAATCGGTTTTTGGACCTTTATTCTAATCTATTAAACTTTAGTCAAACTTGGTCAACCTTGATCAACCTTGTTTGACCATAGCTTCCATTTGCTTAAAGATTCGATTATCTTTCTTCTAGTGAGTTAAAAAATATATTTAGACCTTTATAAAGCTTCAATTTGTTCAAAAAAGGGTAGAATTCTATTAAAATTGGTTTTTGGACCCTTATTCTAATATATTAAACTTTAGTCAAACTTGGTCAACCTTGTTTGACCAAAGCTTCCATTGGCTTAAAGATGCGATTATCTTTCTTCTAGTGGGTTAAAAACTATATTAAGACCTTTATAAACTTTCTATTTGTTCAAAAAAGGGTAGATTTCCATTGTAATCGGTTTTTGGACCTTTATTCTAATCTATTAAACTTTGGTCAAACTTGGTCAACCTTGTTTGACCATAGCTTCCATTGGCTTAAAGATGCAATTATCTTTCTTCTAATAGGCTAAAAATTATATTAAGACCTTTATAAACTTACTATTTGTTAAAAAAAGGGTAGATTCCCATTGTAATCGGTTTTTGAACCTTTATTCTAATCTATTAAACTTTAGTCAAACTTGGTCAACCTTGTTTGACCAAAGCTTCCATTTGCTTAAAGATGCGATTATCTTTCTTCTAGTGAGTTAAAAAATATATTTAGACCTTTATAAAGCTTCAATTTGTTCAAAAAAGGGTAGCATTCTATTAAAATCGGTTTTTCGACCCTTATTCTAATCTATTAAACTTTGGTCAAACTTGGTCAACCTTGTTTGACCATAGCTTCCATTGGCTTAAAGATGCGATTATCTTTCTTCTAATACTCTAAAAATTATATTAAGACCTTTATAAACTTACTATTTGTTAAAAAAAGGGTAGATTCCCATTGTAATCGGTTTTTGAACCTTTATTCTAATCTATTAAACTTTAGTCAAACTTGGTCAACCTTGTTTGACCAAAGCTTCCATTGGCTTAAAGATGCGATTATCTTTCTTCTAGTGGGTTAAAAACTGTATTAAGACCTCTATAAACTTTCTATTTGTTCAAAAAATGGTAGATTCCCATTGTAATCGGTTTATGAACCTTTATTCTAATCTATTAAACTTTGGTCAAACTTGGTCAACCTTGTTTGACCAAAACTTCCATTGGCTTAAAGATGCGGTTATCTTTCTTCTAGTGGGTTAAAAACTATATTTAGACCTTTATAAACCTTCTATTTTTAGAAAGAAGGATAGATTTCCATTGTAATCGGTTTTTGGACCTTTATTCTAATCTATTAAACTTTGGTCAAATTTGGTCATCCTTGTTTGACCATAGCTTCCATTGGCTTAAAGATGCGATTATCTTTCTTCTAATAGGCTAAAAATTATATTAAGACCTTTATAAACTTACTATTTGTTAAAAAAAGGGTAGATTCCCATTGTAATCGGTTTTTGAACCTTTATTCTAATCTATTAAACTTTAGTCAAACTTGGTCAACCTTGTTTGACCATAGCTTCCATTGGCTTAAAGATGCGATTATCTTTCTTCTAGTGGGTTAAAAACTATACTTAGACCTTTATAAACCTTCTATTTGTTCAAAAAACGGTAGATTTCCATCTAATCAGTTTTTGGACCTTTATACTAATCTATTAAACTTTGGTCCAACTTGGTCAACCTTGTTTGACCAAAGCTTCCATTGGCTTAAAGATGCGATTATCTTTCTTCTAATAGGTTAAAAATTATATTTTAACTTTTATAAACCTTTTATTTGTTCAAAAAAGGGTAGATTTTCGTTGTAATCGGTTTTTGGACCTTTATACTAATCTACTAAACTTTGGTCCAACTTGGTCAACCTTGTTTGACCAAAGCTTCCATTGGCTTAAAGATGCGATTATGTTTCTTCTAGTGGGTTAAAAACTATATTTAGACCATTATAAACCTTCTATTTTTTGAAAAAAGGGTAGATTTCCATTGTAATCGGTATTTGGACCTTTATTCTAATCTATTAAACTTTGGTCAAACTTGGTCAACCTTGTTTGACCATAACTTCCATTGGCTTAAAGATGCAATTATCTTTCTTCTAATAGGTTAAAAATTATATTAAGACCTTTATAAACTTACTATTTGTTAAAAAAAGGGTAGATTCCCATTGTAATCGGTTTTTGGACCTTTATTCTAATCTATTAAACTTTAGTCAAACTTGGTCAACCTTGTTTGACCAAAGCTTGCATTGGCTTAAAGATGCGATTATCTTTTTTCTAGTGGGTTAAAAACTGTATTAAGACCTCTATAAACATTCTATATGTTCAAAAAATGGTAGATTCCCATTGTAATCGGTTTTTGAACCTTTATCCTAATCTATTACACTTTGGTAAAACTTGGTCAACCTTGTTTGATCAAAGCTTCCATTGGCTTAAAGCTGCGATTATCTTTCTTCTAATATGTTAAAAATTATATTTTGACCTTTATAAACCTTCTATTTGTTCAAAAAACGGTAGATTTCCATTCTAATCAGTTTTTGGACCTTTATACTAATCTATTAAACTTTGGTCCAACTTGGTCAACCTTGTTTGACCAAAGCTTCCATTGGCTTAAAGATGCGATTATCTTTCTTCTAATAGGTTAAAAATTATATTTTAACTTTTATAAACCTTTTATTTGTTCAAAAAAGGGTAGATTTTCGTTGTAATCGGTTTTTGGACCTTTATACTAATCTATTAAACGTTGGCCCAACTTGGTCAACCTTGTTTGACAAAAGCTTCCATAGGCTTAAAGATGCGATTATGTTTCTTCTAGTGGGTTAAAAACTATATTTAGACATTATAAACCTTCTATTTTTTGAAAAAAGGGTAGATTTCCATTGTAATCGGTTTTTGGACCTTTATTCTAATCTATTAAACTTTGGTCAAACTTGGTCAACCTTGTTTGACCACAGCTTCCATTGGCTTTAAGATGCGATTATCTTTCTTCTAGTGGGTTAAAAACTGATTTAGATCTTTATAAAGCTTCTATTTGTTTAAAAAAGGGTAGAATTCCATTAAAATCGGTTTTTGGACTTTATTCTAATCTATTAAACTTTATTCAAACTTGGTCAACCTTGGTCAACCTTGTTTGACCAAAGCTTCCATTGGCTTAAAGATGCGATTATCTTTCTTCTAGTGAGTTAAAAAATATATTTAGACCTTTATAAAGCTTCAATTTGTTCAAAAAAGGGTAGAATTCTATTAAAAGCGGTTTTTGGACCATTATTCTAATCTATTAAACTTTAGTCAAACTTGGTCAACCTTGTTTAACCAAAGCTTCCATTGGCTTAAAGATGCGATTATCTTTCTTCTAGTGGGTTAAAAACTATATTAAGACCTTTATAAACTTTCTATTTGTTCAAAAAAGGGTAGATTCCCATTATAATGGTTTTTTGAACCTTTATTCTAATCTATTAACTTTGGTCAAACTTGGTCAACCTTGTTTGACCAAAGCTTCCATTGGCTTAAAGATGCGATTATCTTTCTTCTAGTGGGTTAAAAACTATATTAAGACCTTTATAAACTTTCTATTTGTTCAAAAAAGGGTAGATTCCCATTATAATGGTTTTTTGAACCTTTATTTTAATCTATTAACTTTGGTCAAACTTGGTCAACCTTGTTTGACCAAAGCTTCCATTGGCTTAAAGATGCGGTTATCTTTCTTCTAGTGGGTTAAAAACTATATTTAGACCTTTATAAACCTTCTATTTTTTGAAAGAAGGGTAGATTCCCATTGTAATCGGTTTTTGATCCTTTATTCTAATCTATTAAACTTTAGTCAAACTTGGTCAACCTTGTTTGACCATAGCTTCCATTGGCTTAAAGATGCGATTATCTTTCTTCTAGTGGGTTAAAAACTATACTTAGACCTTTATAAACTTTCTATTTGTTCAAAAAAGGGTAGATTCCCATTGTAATCGGTTTTTGAACCTTTATCCTAATCTATTAAACTTTGCTAAAACGTGGTCAACCTTGTTTAACCAAAGCTTCAATTTGCTTAAAGCTGCGATTATCTTTCTTCTAATATGTTAAAAATTATATTTTGACCTTTATAAACCTTCTATTTGTTCAAAAAACGGTAGATTTCCATCTAATCAGTTTTTTGACCTTTATACTAATCTATTAAACTTTGGTCCAACTTGGTCAACCTTGTTTGACCAAAGTTTCCATTGGCTTAAAGATGCGATTATCTTTCTTCTAATAGGTTAAAAATTATATTTTAACTTTTATAAACCTTTTATTTGTTCAAAAAAGGGTAGATTTTCGTTGTAATCGGTTTTTGGACCTTTATACAAATCTACTAAACTTTGGTCCAACTTGGTCAACCTTGTTTGACCAAAGCTTCCATTGGCTTAAAGATGCGATTATGTTTCTTCTAGTGGGTTAAAAACTATATTTAGACCATTATAAACCTTCTATTTTTTGAAAAAAGGGTAGATTTCCATTGTAATCGGTATTTGGACCTTTATTCTAATCTATTAAACTTTGGTCAAACTTGGTCAACCTTGTTTGACCATAGCTTCCATTGGCTTAAAGATGCAATTATCTTTCTTCTAATAGGTTAAAAATTATATTAAGACCTTTATAAACTTACTATTTGTTAAAAAAAGGGTAGATTCCCATTGTAATCGGTTTTTGGACCTTTATTCTAATCTATTAAACTTTAGTCAAACTTGGTCAACCTTGTTTGACCAAAGCTTGCATTGGCTTAAAGATGCGATTATCTTTTTTCTAGTGGGTTAAAAACTGTATTAAGACCTCTATAAACATTCTATAAGTTCAAAAAATGGTAGATTCCCATTGTAATCGGTTTTTGAACCTTTATCCTAATCTATTACACTTTGGTAAAACTTGGTCAACCTTGTTTGATCAAAGCTTCCATTGGCTTAAAGCTGCGATTATCTTTCTTCTAATATGTTAAAAATTATATTTTGACCTTTATAAACCTTCTATTTGTTCAAAAAACGGTAGATTTCCATTCTAATCAGTTTTTGGACCTTTATACTAATCTATTAAACTTTGGTCCAACTTGGTCAACCTTGTTTGACCAAAGCTTCCATTGGCTTAAAGATGCGATTATCTTTCTTCTAATAGGTTAAAAATTATATTTTAACTTTTATAAACCTTTTATTTGTTCAAAAAAGGGTATATTTTCGTTGTAATCGGTTTTTGGACCTTTATACTAATCTATTAAACTTTGGCCCAACTTGGTCAACCTTGTTTGACTAAAGCTTCCATAGGCTTAAAGATGCGATTATGTTTCTTCTAGTGGGTTAAAAACTATATTTAGACATTATAAACCTTCTATTTTTTGAAAAAAGGGTAGATTTCCATTGTAATCGGTTTTTGGACCTTTATTCTAATCTATTAAACTTTGGTCAAACTTGGTCAACCTTGTTTGACCACAGCTTCCATTGGCTTTAAGATGCGATTATCTTTCTTCTAGTGGGTTAAAAACTGATTTAGATCTTTATAAAGCTTCTATTTGTTTAAAAAAGGGTAGAATTCCATTAAAATCGGTTTTTGGACTTTATTCTAATCTATTAAACTTTATTCAAACTTGGTCAACCTTGGTCAACCTTGTTTGACCAAAGCTTCCATTGGCTTAAAGATGCGATTATCTTTCTTCTAGTGAGTTAAAAAATATATTTAGACCTTTATAAAGCTTCAATTTGTTCAAAAAAGGGTAGAATTCTATTAAAAGCGGTTTTTGGACCATTATTCTAATCTATTAAACTTTAGTCAAACTTGGTCAACCTTGTTTGACCAAAGCTTCCATTGGCTTAAAGATGCGATTATCTTTCTTCTAGTGGGTTAAAAACTATATTAAGACCTTTATAAACTTTCTATTTGTTCAAAAAAGGGTAGATTCCCATTATAATGGTTTTTTGAACCTTTATTCTAATCTATTAACTTTGGTCAAACTTGGTCAACCTTGTTTGACCAAAGCTTCCATTGGCTTAAAGATGCGATTATCTTTCTTCTAGTGCGTTAAAAACTATATTAAGACCTTTATAAACTTTCTATTTGTTCAAAAAAGGGTAGATTCCCATTATAATGGTTTTTTGAACCTTTATTCTAATCTATTAACTTTGGTCAAACTTGGTCAACCTTGTTTGACCAAAGCTTCCATTGGATTAAAGATGCGGTTATCTTTCTTCTAGTGGGTTAAAAACTATATTTAGACCTTTATAAACCTTCTATTTTTTGAAAGAAGGGTAGATTCCCATTGTAATCGGTTTTTGATCCTTTATTCTAATCTATTAAACTTTAGTCAAACTTGGTCAACCTTGTTTGACCATAGCTTCCATTGGCTTAAAGATGCGATTATCTTTCTTCTAGTGGGTTAAAAACTATACTTAGACCATTATAAACTTTCTATTTGTTCAAAAAAGGGTAGATTCCCATTGTAATCGGTTTTTGAACCTTTATCCTAATCTATTAAACTTTGCTAAAACGTGGTCAACCTTGTTTAACCAAAGCTTCAATTTGCTTAAAGCTGCGATTATCTTTCTTCTAATATGTTAAAAATTATATTTTGACCTTTATAAACCTTCTATTTGTTCAAAAAACGGTAGATTTCCATCTAATCAGTTTTTGGACCTTTATACTAATCTATTAAACTTTGGTCCAACTTGGTCAACCTTGTTTGACCAAAGCTTCCATTGGCTTAAAGATGCGATTATCTTTCTTCTAATAGGTTAAAAATTATATTTTAACTTTTATAAACCTTTTATTTGTTCAAAAAAGGGTAGATTTTCGTTGTAATCGGTTTTTGGACCTTTATACTAATCTACTAAACTTTGGTCCAACTTGATCAACCTTGTTTGACCAAAGCTTCCATTGGCTTAAAGATGCAATTATGTTTCTTCTAGTGGGTTAAAAACTATATTTAGACCATTATAAACCTTCTATTTTTTGAAAAAAGGGTAGATTTCCATTGTAATCGGTATTTGGACCTTTATTCTAATCTATTAAACTTTGGTCAAACTTGGTCAACCTTGTTTGACCATAGCTTCCATTGGCTTAAAGATGCAATTATCTTTCTTCTAATAGGTTAAAAATTATATTAAGACCTTTATAAACTTACTATTTGTTAAAAAAAGGGTAGATTCCCATTGTAATCGGTTTTTGGACCTTTATTCTAATCTATTAAACTTTAGTCAAACTTGTTCAACCTTGTTTGACCAAAGCTTGCATTGGCTTAAAGATGCGATTATCTTTTTTCTAGTGGGTTAAAAACTGTATTAAGACCTCTATAAACATTCTATATGTTCAAAAAATGGTAGATTCCCATTGTAATCGGTTTTTGAACCTTTATCCTAATCTATTACACTTTGGTAAAACTTGGTCAACCTTGTTTGATCAAAGCTTCCATTGGCTTAAAGCTGCGATTATCTTTCTTCTAATATGTTAAAAATTATATTTTGACCTTTATAAACCTTCTATTTGTTCAAAAAACGGTAGATTTCCATTCTAATCAGTTTTTGGACCTTTATACTAATCTATTAAACTTTGGTCCAACTTGGTCAACCTTGTTTGACCAAAGCTTCCATTGGCTTAAAGATGCGATTATCTTTCTTCTAATAGGTTAAAAATTATATTTTAACTTTTATAAACCTTTTATTTGTTCAAAAAAGGGTATATTTTCGTTGTAATCGGTTTTTGGACCTTTATACTAATCTATTATACTTTGGCCCAACTTGGTCAACCTTGTTTGACTAAAGCTTCCATAGGCTTAAAGATGCGATTATGTTTCTTCTAGTGGGTTAAAAACTATATTTAGACATTATAAACCTTCTATTTTTTGAAAAAAGGGTAGATTTCCATTGTAATCGGTTTTTGGACCTTTATTCTAATCTATTAAACTTTGGTCAAACTTGGTCAACCTTGTTTGACCACAGCTTCCATTGGCTTTAAGATGCGATTATCTTTCTTCTAGTGGGTTAAAAACTGATTTAGATCTTTATAAAGCTTCTATTTGTTTAAAAAAGGGTAGAATTCCATTAAAATCGGTTTTTGGACTTTATTCTAATCTATTAAACTTTATTCAAACTTGGTCAACCTTGGTCAACCTTGTTTGACCAAAGCTTCCATTGGCTTAAAGATGCGATTATCTTTCTTCTAGTGGGTTAAAAACTATATTAAGACCTTTATAAACTTTCTATTTGTTCAAAAAAGGGTAGATTCCCATTATAATGGTTTTTTGAACCTTTATTCTAATCTATTAACTTTGGTCAAACTTGGTCAACCTTGTTTGACCAAAGCTTCCATTGGCTTAAAGATGCGATTATCTTTCTTCTAGTGCGTTAAAAACTATATTAAGACCTTTATAAACTTTCTATTTGTTCAAAAAAGGGTAGATTCCCATTATAATGGTTTTTTGAACCTTTATTCTAATCTATTAACTTTGGTCAAACTTGGTCAACCTTGTTTGACCAAAGCTTCCATTGGATTAAAGATGCGGTTATCTTTCTTCTAGTGGGTTAAAAACTATATTTAGACCTTTATAAACCTTCTATTTTTTGAAAGAAGGGTAGATTCCCATTGTAATCGGTTTTTGATCCTTTATTCTAATCTATTAAACTTTAGTCAAACTTGGTCAACCTTGTTTGACCATAGCTTCCATTGGCTTAAAGATGCGATTATCTTTCTTCTAGTGGGTTAAAAACTATACTTAGACCATTATAAACTTTCTATTTGTTCAAAAAAGGGTAGATTCCCATTGTAATCGGTTTTTGAACCTTTATCCTAATCTATTAAACTTTGCTAAAACGTGGTCAACCTTGTTTAACCAAAGTTTCAATTTGCTTAAAGCTGCGATTATCTTTCTTCTAATATGTTAAAAATTATATTTTGACCTTTATAAACCTTCTATTTGTTCAAAAAACGGTAGATTTCCATCTAATCAGTTTTTGGACCTTTATACTAATCTATTAAACTTTGGTCCAACTTGGTCAACCTTGTTTGACCAAAGCTTCCATTGGCTTAAAGATGCGATTATCTTTCTTCTAATAGGTTAAAAATTATATTTTAACTTTTATAAACCTTTTATTTGTTCAAAAAAGGGTAGATTTTCGTTGTAATCGGTTTTTGGACCTTTATACTAATCTACTAAACTTTGGTCCAACTTGATCAACCTTGTTTGACCAAAGCTTCCATTGGCTTAAAGATGCGATTATGTTTCTTCTAGTGGGTTAAAAACTATATTTAGACCATTATAAACCTTCTATTTTTTGAAAAAAGGGTAGATTTCCATTGTAATCGGTATTTGGACCTTTATTCTAATCTATTAAACTTTGGTCAAACTTGGTCAACCTTGTTTGACCATAGCTTCCACTGGCTTAAAGATGCAATTATCTTTCTTCTAATAGGTTAAAAATTATATTAAGACCTTTATAAACTTACTATTTGTTAAAAAAAAGGTAGATTCCCATTGTAATCGGTTTTTGGACCTTTATTCTAATCTATTAAACTTTAGTCAAACTTGTTCAACCTTGTTTGACCAAAGCTTGCATTGGCTTAAAGATGCGATTATCTTTTTTCTAGTGGGTTAAAAACTGTATTAAGACCTCTATAAACATTCTATATGTTCAAAAAATGGTAGATTCCCATTGTAATCGGTTTTTGAACCTTTATCCTAATCTATTACACTTTGGTAAAACTTGGTCAACCTTGTTTGATCAAAGCTTCCACTGGCTTAAAGCTGCGATTATCTTTCTTCTAATATGTTAAAAATTATATTTTGACCTTTATAAACCTTCTATTTGTTCAAAAAACGGTAGATTTCCATTCTAATCAGTTTTTGGACCTTTATACTAATCTATTAAACTTTGGTCCAACTTGGTCAACCTTGTTTGACCAAAGCTTCCATTGGCTTAAAGATGCGATTATCTTTCTTCTAATAGGTTAAAAATTATATTTTAACTTTTATAAACCTTTTATTTGTTCAAAAAAGGGTATATTTTCGTTGTAATCGGTTTTTGGACCTTTATACTAATCTATTAAACTTTGGCCCAACTTGGTCAACCTTGTTTGACTAAAGCTTCCATAGGCTTAAAGATGCGATTATGTTTCTTCTAGTGGGTTAAAAACTATATTTAGACATTATAAACCTTCTATTTTTTGAAAAAAGGGTAGATTTCCATTGTAATCGGTTTTTGGACCTTTATTCTAATCTATTAAACTTTGGTCAAACTTGGTCAACCTTGTTTGACCACAGCTTCCATTGGCTTTAAGATGCGATTATCTTTCTTCTAGTGGGTTAAAAACTGATTTAGATCTTTATAAAGCTTCTATTTGTTTAAAAAAGGGTAGAATTCCATTAAAATCGGTTTTTGGACTTTATTCTAATCTATTAAACTTTATTCAAACTTGGTCAACCTTTGTCAACCTTGTTTGACCAAAGCTTCCATTGGCTTAAAGATGCGATTATCTTTCTTCTAGTGAGTTAAAAAATATATTTAGACCTTTATAAAGCTTCAATTTGTTCAAAAAAGGGTAGAATTCTATTAAAAGCGGTTTTTGGACCATTATTCTAATCTATTAAACTTTAGTCAAACTTGGTCAACCTTGTTTGACCAAAGCTTCCATTGGCTTAAAGATGCGATTATCTTTCTTCTAGTGGGTTAAAAACTATATTAAGACCTTTATAAACTTTCTATTTGTTCAAAAAAGGGTAGATTCCCATTATAATTGTTTTTTGAACCTTTATTCTAATCTATTAACTTTGGTCAAACTTGGTCAACCTTGTTTGACCAAAGCTTCCATTGGCTTAAAGATGCGATTATCTTTCTTCTAATAGGTTAAAAATTATATTTAGACCTTTATAAACCTTCTATTTGTTCAAAAAAGGGTAGATTTCCATTGTAATCGGTTTTTGGACCTTTATTCTAATGTACTAAACTTTGGTCAAACATGGTCAACCTTGTTTGACCATAGCTTCCATTGGCTTAAAGATGCAATTATCTTTCTTCTAATAGGCTAAAAATTATATTAAGACCTTTATAAACTTACTATTTGTTAAAAAAAGGGTAGATTCCCATTGTAATCGGTTTTTGAACCTTTATTCCAATCTATTAAACTTTAGTCAAACTTGGTCAACCTTGTTTGACCAAAGCTTCCATTGGCTTAAAGATGCGATTATCTTTCTTCTAGTGAGTTAAAAAATATATTTAGACCTTTATAAAGCTTCAATTTGTTCAAAAAAGGGTAGCATTCTATTAAAATCGGTTTTTCGACCCTTATTCTAATCTATTAAACTTTGGTCAAACTTGGTCAACCTTGTTTGACCATAGCTTCCATTGGCTTAAAGATGCGATTATCTTTCTTCTAATAGGCTAAAAATTATATTAAGACCTTTATAAACTTACTATTTGTTAAAAAAAGGGTAGATTCCCATTGTAATCGGTTTTTGAACCTTTATTCCAATCTATTAAACTTTAGTCAAACTTGGTCAACCTTGTTTGACCAAAGCTTCCATTGGCTTAAAGATGCGATTATCTTTCTTCTAGTGAGTTAAAAAATATATTTAGACCTTTATAAAGCTTCAATTTGTTCAAAAAAGGGTAGCATTCTATTAAAATCGGTTTTTCGACCCTTATTCTAATCTATTAACTTTGGTCAAACTTGGTCAACCTTGTTTGACCAAAGCTTCCATTGGCTTAAAGATGCGGTTATCTTTCTTCTAGTGGGTTAAAAACTATATTTAGACCTTTATAAACCTTCTATTTTTAGAAAGAAGGATAGATTTCCATTGTAATCGGTTTTTGGACCTTTATTCTAATCTATTAAACTTTGGTCAAATTTGGTCATCCTTGTTTGACCATAGCTTCCATTGGCTTAAAGATGCGATTATCTTTTTTCTAATAGGCTAAAAATTATATTAAGACCGTTATAAACTTACTATTTGTTAAAAAAAGGGTAGATTCCCATTGTAATCGGTTTTTGAACCTTTATTCTAATCTATTAAAATTTAGTCAAACTTGGTCAACCTTGTTTGACCATAGCTTCCATTGGCTTAAAGATGCGATTATCTTTCTTCTAGTGGGTTAAAAACTATACTTAGACCTTTATAAACTTTCTATTTGTTCAAAAAAGGGTAGATTCCCATTGTAATCGGTTTTTGAACCTTTATCCTAATCTATTAAACTTTGCTATAACGTGGTCAACCTTGTTTAACCAAAGCTTCAATTTGCTTAAAGCTGCGATTATCTTTCTTCTAATATGTTAAAAATTATATTTTGACCTTTATAAACCTTCTATTTGTTCAAAAAAGGGTAGATTTCCATTCTAATCGGTTTTTGGACCTTTATACTAATCTATTAAACTTTGGTCAAACTTGGTTAACCTTGTTTGACCAAAGATTCCATTGGCTTAAAGATGCGATTATGTTTCTTCTAATAGGTTAAAAATTATATTTTAACTTTTATAAACCTTTTATTTGTTCAAAAACGGGTAGATTTTCGTTCTAATTGGTTTTTGGACCTTTATACTAATCTACTAAACTTTGGTCCAACTTGGTCAACCTTGTTTGACCAAAGCTTCCATTGGCTTAAAGATGCGATTATGTTTCTTCTAGTGGGTTAAAAACTATATTTAGACCATTATAAACCTTCTATTTTTTGAAAAAAGGGTAGATTTCCATTGTAATCGGTATTTGGACCTTTATTCTAATCTGTTAAACTTTGGTCAAACTTGGTCAACCTTGTTTGACCATAGCTTCCATTGGCTTAAAGATGCAATTATCTTTCTTCTAATAGGTTAAAAATTATATTAAGACCTTTATAAACTTACTATTTGTTAAAAAAAGGGTAGATTCCCATTGTAATCGGTTTTTGAACCATTATTCCAATCTATTAAACTTTTGTCAAACTTGGCCAACCTTGTTTGACCAAAGCTTCCATTGGCTTAAAGATGCGATTATCTTTCTTCTAGTGAGTTAAAAAATATATTTAGACCTTTATAAAGGTTCAATTTGTTCAAAAAAGGGTAGAATTCTATTAAAATCGGTTTTTGGACCCTTATTCTAATCTATTAAACTTTGGTCAAACTTGGTCAACCTTGTTTGACCATAGCTTCCATTGGCTTAAAGATGCGATTATCTTTCTTCTAATAGGCTAAAAATTATATTAAGACCTTTATAAACTTACTATCTGTTAAAAAAAGGGTAGATTCCCATTGTAATCGGTTTTTGAACCTTTATTCCAATCTATTAAACTTTAGTCAAACTTGGTCAACCTTGTTTGACCAAAGCTTCCATTGGCTTAAAGATGCGATTATCTTTCTTCTAGTGAGTTAAAAAATATATTTAGACCTTTATAAAGCTTCAATTTGTTCAAAAAAGGGTAGCATTCTATTAAAATCGGTTTTTCGACCCTTATTCTAATCTATTAAACTTTGGTCAAACTTGGTCAACCTTGTTTGACCATAGCTTCCATTGGCTTAAAGATGCGATTATCTTTCTTCTAATAGGCTAAAAATTATATTAAGACCTTTATAAACTTAATATTTGTTAAAAAAAGGGTAGATTCCCATTGTAATCGGTTTTTGAACCTTTATTCTAATCTATTAAACTTTAGTCAAACTTGGTCAACCTTGTTTGACCAAAGCTTCCATTGGCTTAAAGATGCGATTATCTTTCTTCTAGTGAGTTAAAAAATATATTTAGACCTTTATACAGCTTCAATTTGTTCAAAAAAGGGTAGCATTCTATTAAAATCGGTTTTTCGACCCTTATTCTAATCTATTAAACTTTGGTCAAACTTGGTCAACCTTGTTTGACCATAGCTTCCATTGGCTTAAAGATGCGATTATCTTTCTTCTAATAGGCTAAAAATTATATTAAGACCTTTATAAACTTACTATTTGTTAAAAAAAGGGTAGATTCCCATTGTAATCGGTTTTTGAACCTTTATTCTAATCTATTAAACTTTAGTCAAACTTGGTCAACCTTGTTTGACCAAAGCTTCCATTGGCTTAAAGATGCGATTATCTTTCTTCTAGTGGGTTAAAAACTATATTAAGACCTCTATAAACTTTCTATTTGTTCAAAAAATGGTAGATTCCCATTGTAATCGGTTTTTGAACCTTTATCCTAATCTATTAAACTTTGCTAAAACGTGGTCAACCTTGTTTAACCAAAGCTTCAATTTGCTTAAAGCTGCGATTATCTTTCTTCTAATATGTTAAAAATTATATTTTGACCTTTATAAACCTTCTATTTGTTCAAAAAAGGGTAGATTTCCATTCTAATCGGTTTTTGGACCTTTATACTAATCTATTAAACTTTGGTCAAACTTGGTTAACCTTGTTTGACCAAAGCTTCCATTGGCTTAAAGATGCGATTATCTTTCTTCTAATAGGTTAAAAATTATATTTTAACTTTTATAAACCTTTTATTTGTTAAAAAAAGGGTATATTTTCGTTGTAATCGGTTTTTGGACCTTTATACTAATCTATTAAACTTTGGTCCAACTTGGTCAACCTTGTTTGACCAAAGCTTCCATAGGTTTAAAGATGCGATTATGTTTCTTCTAGTGGGTTAAAAACTATATTTAGACATTATAAACCTTCTATTTTTTGAAAAAAGGGTAGATTTCCATTGTAATCGGTTTTTGGACCTTTATTCTAATCTATTAAACTTTGGTCAAACTTGGTCAACCTTGTTTGACCACAGCTTCCATTGGCTTTAAGATGCGATTATCTTTCTTCTAGTGGGTTAAAAACTGATTTAGATCTTTATAAAGCTTCTATTTGTTTAAAAAAGGGTAGAATTCCATTAAAATCGGTTTTTGGACTTTATTCTAATCTATTAAACTTTAGTCAAACTTGGTCAACCTTGGTCAACCTTGTTTGACCAAAGCTTCCATTGGCTTAAAGATGCGATTATCTTTCTTCTAGTGAGTTAAAAAATATATTTAGACCTTTATAAAGCTTCAATTTGTTCAAAAAAGGGTAGAATTCTATTAAAATCGGTTTTTGGACCCTTATTCTAATCTATTAAAGTTTAGTCAAACTTGGTCAACCTTGTTTGACCAAAGCTTCCATTGGCTTAAAGATGCGATTATCTTTCTTCTAGTGGGTTAAAAACTATATTAAGACCTTTATAAACTTTCTATTTGTTCAAAAAAGGGTAGATTCCCATTGTAATCGTTTTTTGAACCTTTATTCTAATCTATTAACTTTGGTCAAACTTGGTCAACCTTGTTTGACCAAAGCTTCCATTGGCTTAAAGATGCGGTTATCTTTCTTCTAGTGGGTTAAAAACTATATTTAGACCTTTATAAACCTTCTATTTTTTGAAAGAAGGGTAGATTTCCATTGTAATCGGTTTTTGGACCTTTATTCTAATCTATTAAACTTTGGTCAAACTTGGTCAACCTTGTTTGACCATAGCTTCCATTGGCTTAAAGATGCGATTATCTTTCTTCTAATAGGCTAAAAATTATATTAAGACCTTTATAAACTTACTATTTGTTAAAAAAAGGGTAGATTCCCATTGTAATCGGTTTTTGAACCTTTATTCTAATCTATTAAACTTTAGTCAAACTTGGTCAACCTTGTTTGACCAAAGCTTCCATTGGCTTAAAGATGCGATTATCTTTCTTCTAGTGGGTTAAAAACTGTATTAAGACCTCTATAAACTTTCTATTTGTTCAAAAAATGGTAGATTCCCATTGTAATCGGTTTTTGAACCTTTATCCTAATCTATTAAACTTTGCTAAAACGTGGTCAACCTTGTTTAACCAAAGCTTCAATTTGCTTAAAGCTGCGATTATCTTTCTTCTAATATGTTAAAAATTATATTTTTACCTTTATAAACCTTCTATTTGTTCAAAAAAGGGTAGATTTCCATTCTAATCGGTTTTTGGACCTTTATACTAATCTATTAAACTTTGGTCAAACTTGGTTAACCTTGTTTGACCAAAGCTTCCATTGGCTTAAAGATGCGATTATCTTTCTTCTAATAGGTTAAAAATTATATTTTAACTTTTATAAACCTTTTATTTGTTAAAAAAAGGGTATATTTTCGTTGTAATCGGTTTTTGGACCTTTATACTAATCTATTAAACTTTCGTCCAACTTGGTCAACCTTGTTTGACCAAAGCTTCCATTGGCTTTAAGATGCGATTATCTTTCTTCTAGTGGGTTAAAAACTGATTTAGATCTTTATAAAGCTTCTATTTGTTTAAAAAAGGGTAGAATTCCATTAAAATCGGTTTTTGGACTTTATTCTAATCTATTAAACTTTAGTCAAACTTGGTCAACCTTGTTTGACCAAAGCTTCCATTGGCTTAAAGATGCGATTATCTTTCTTCTAGTGAGTTAAAAAATATATTTAGACCTTTATAAAGCTTCAATTTGTTCAAAAAAGGGTAGAATTCTATTAAAATCGGTTTTTGGACCCTTATTCTAATCTATTAAAGTTTAGTCAAACTTGGTCAACCTTGTTTGACCAAAGCTTCCATTGGCTTAAAGATGCGATTATCTTTCTTCTAGTGGGTTAAAAACTATATTAAGACCTTTATAAACTTTCTATTTGTTCAAAAAAGGGTAGATTCCCATTGTAATCGTTTTTTGAACCTTTATTCTAATCTATTAACTTTGGTCAAACTTGGTCAACCTTGTTTGACCAAAGCTTCCATAGGCTTAAAGATGCGATTATGTTTCTTCTAGTGGGTTAAAAACTATATTTATACATTATAAACCTTCTATTTTTTGAAAAAAGGGTAGATTTCCATTGTAATCGGTTTTTGGACCTTTATTCTAATCTATTAAACTTTGGTCAAACTTGGTCAACCTTGTTTGACCACAGCTTCCATTGGCTTTAAGATGCGATTATCTTTCTTCTAGTGGGTTAAAAACTGATTTAGATCTTTATAAAGCTTCTATTTGTTTAAAAAAGGGTAGAATTCCATTAAAATCGGTTTTTGGACTTTATTCTAATCTATTAAACTTTAGTCAAACTTGGTCAACCTTGGTCAACCTTGTTTGACCAAAGCTTCCATTGGCTTAAAGATGCGATTATCTTTCTTCTAGTGAGTTAAAAAATATATTTAGACCTTTATAAAGCTTCAATTTGTTCAAAAAAGGGTAGAATTCTATTAAAATCGGTTTTTGGACCC
Organism: Trifolium subterraneum; assembly: GCA_951799995.1. Taxonomy (NCBI): domain Eukaryota; kingdom Viridiplantae; phylum Streptophyta; class Magnoliopsida; order Fabales; family Fabaceae; genus Trifolium; species Trifolium subterraneum. Next base: position 31,070,929 of record OX637465.1, on the reverse strand, counting down.
TTATTCTAATCTATTAAAGTTTAGTCAAACTTGGTCAACCTTGTTTGACCAAAGCTTCCATTGGCTTAAAGATGCGATTATCTTTCTTTTAGTGGGTTAAAAACTATATTAAGACCTTTATAAACTTTCTATTTGTTCAAAAAAGGGTAGATTCCCATTGTAATCGTTTTTTGAACCTTTATTCTAATCTATTAACTTTGGTCAAACTTGGTCAACCTTGTTTGACCAAAGCTTCCATTGGCTTAAAGATGCGGTTATCTTTCTTCTAGTGGGTTAAAAACTATATTTAGACCTTTATAAACCTTCTATTTTTTGAAAGAAGGGTAGATTTCCATTGTAATCGGTTTTTGGACCTTTATTCTAATCTATTAAACTTTGGTCAAACTTGGTCAACCTTGTTTGACCATAGCTTCCATTGGCTTAAAGATGCGATTATCTTTCTTCTAATAGGCTAAATATTATATTAAGACCTTTATAAACTTACTATTTGTTAATAAAAGGGTAGATTCCCATTGTAATCGGTTTTTGGACCTTTATTCTAATCTATTAAACATTAGTCAAACTTGGTCAACCTTGTTTGACCAAAGCTTCCATTGGCTTAAAGATGCGATTATCTTTCTTCTAATAGGTTAAAAATTATATTTAGACCTATATAAACCTTCTATTTTTTGAAAGAAGGGTAGATTTCCATTGTAATCATTTTTTGGACCTTTATTCTAATCAATTAAACTTTGGTCAAACTTGGACAACCTTGTTTGACCAAAGCTTCCATTGGCTTAAAGATGCGATTATCTTTCTTCTAATAGGTTAAAAATTATATTTAGACCTTTATAAACCTTCTATTTGTTCAAAAAAGGGTAGATTTCCATTGTAATCAGTTTTTGGACCTTTGTACTAATCTATTAAACTTTGGTCAAACTTGGACAACCTTGTTTGACCAAAGCTTCCATTGGCTTAAAGATGCGATTATCTTTTTTCTAGTAGGTTAAAAACTATATTTAGACCTTTATAAAGTTTTATTTGTTCAAAAAAGGGTGGATTTCCATTAAAATCGGTTTTTGGACCTTTATTCTAATCTATTAAACTTTAGTCAAACTTGTTTGACCAAAGCTTCCATTGGCTTAAAGAAGCGATTATCTTTCGTCTAGTGAGTTAAAAAATATATTTAGACCTTTATAAAGCTTCTATTTGTTCAAATAAGGGTAGAATTCTATTAAAATCGGTTTTTGGACCCTTATTCTAATCTATTAAACTTTAGTCAAACTTGGTCAACCTTGTTTGACAAAAGCTTCCATTGGCTTAAAGATGCGTTTATCTTTCTTCTAGTGGGTTAAAAACTGTATTAAGACCTCTATAAACTTTCTATTTGTTCAAAAAATGGTAGATTCCCATTGTAATCGGTTTATGAGCCTTTATTCTAATCTATTAAACTTTGGTCAAACTTGGTCAACCTTGTTTGACCAATCTTCCATTGGCTTAAAGATGCGGTTATCTTTCTTCTAGTGGGTTAAAAACTATATTTAGACCTTTATAAACCTTCTATTTTTTGAAAGAAGGATAGATTTCCATTGTAATCGGTTTTTGGACCTTTATTCTAATCTATTAAACTTTGGTCAAACTTGGTCAACCTTGTTTGACCATAGCTTCCATTGGCTTAAAGATGCGATTATCTTTCCTCTAATAGGCTAAATATTATATTAAGACCTTTAAAAACTTACTATTTGTTAAAAAAAGGGTAGATTCCCATTGTAATCGGTTTTTGAACCTTTATTCTAATCTATTAAACTTTAGTCAAACTTGGTCAACCTTGTTTGACCAAAGCTTCCATTGGCTTAAAGATGCGATTATCTTTCTTCTAGTGGGTTAAAAACTATATTAAGACCTCTATAAACTTTCTATTTGTTCAAAAAATGGTAGATTCCCATTGTAATCGGTTTATGAACCTTTATTCTAATCTATTAAACTTTGGTCAAACTTGGTCAACCTTGTTTGACCAAAGCTTCCATTGGCTTAAAGATGAGGTTATCTTTCTTCTAGTGGGTTAAAAACTATATTTAGACCTTTATAAACCTTCTATTTTTTGAAAGAAGGGTAGATTTCCATTGTAATCAGTTTTTGGACATTTATTCTAATCTATTAAACTTTGGTCAACCTTGTTTGACCAAATCTTCAATTGGCTTAAAGATGCGATTATCTTTCTTCTAATAGGTTAAAAATTATATTTAGACCTTTATCAACCTTCTATTTGATCAAAAAAGGGTAGATTCCCATTGTAATCGTTTTTTGAACCTTTATTCTAATCTATTAAACTTTGGTCAAACTTGGTCAACCTTGTTTGACCAAAGCTTCCATTGGCTTAAAGATGCGGTTATCTTTCTTCTAGTGGGTTAAAAACTATATTTAGACCTTTATAAACCTTCTATTTTTAGAAAGAAGGATAGATTTCCATTGTAATCGGTTTTTGGACCTTTATTCTAATCTATTAAACTTTGGTCAAACTTGGTCAGCCTTGTTTGACCATAGCTTCCATTGGCTTAAAGATGCGATTATCTTTCTTCTAATAGGCTAAATATTATATTAAGACCTTTAAAAACTCACTATTTGTTAAAAAACGGGTAGATTCCCATTGCAATCGGTTTTTGAACCTTTATTCTAATCTATTAAACTTTAGTTAAACTTGGTCAACCTTGTTTGACCAAAGCTTCCATTGGCTTAAAGATGCGATTATCTTTCTTCTAATAGGTTAAAAATTATATTTAGACCTTTATAAACCTTCTATTTGTTCAAAAAAGGGTAGATTCCCATTGTAATCGTTTTTTGAACCTTTATTCTAATCTATTTAACTTTGGTCAAACTTGCTCAACCTTGTTTGATCAAAGCTTCCATTGGCTTAAAGATGCGGTTATCTTTCTTCTAGTGGGTTAAAAACTATATTTAGACCTTTATAAACCTTCTATTTTTTGAAAGAAGGGTAGATTTCCATTGTAATCATTTTTTGGACCTTTATTCTAATCTATTAAACTTTGGTAAAACTTGGTCAACCTTGTTTGACCAAATCTTCAATTGGCTTAAAGATGCGATTATCTTTCTTCTAATAGGTTAAAAATTATATTTAGACCTTTATAAACCTTCTATTTGTTCAAAAAAGGGTAGATTTCCATTGTAATCAGTTTTTGGACCTTTGTACTAATCTATTAAACTTTGGTCAAACTTGGACAACCTTGTTTGACCAAAGCTTCCATTGGCTTAAAGATGCGATTATCTTTCTTCTAGTAGGTTAAAAACTATATTTAGACCTTTATAAAGTTTTATTTGTTCAAAAAAGGGTGGATTTCCATTAAAATCGGTTTTTGGACCTTTATTCTAATCTATTAAACTTTAGTCAAACTTGGTCAACCTTGTTTGACCAAAGCTTCCATTGGCTTAAAGAAGCGATTATCTTTCGTCTAGTGAGTTAAAAAATATATTTAGACCTTTATAAAGCTTCTATTTGTTCAAATAAGGGTAGAATTCTATTAAAATCGGTTTTTGGACCCTTATTCTAATCTATTATACTTTAGTCAAACTTGGTCAACCTTGTTTGACCAAAGCTTCCATTGGCTTAAAGATGCGATTATCTTTCTTCTAGTGGGTTAAAAACTATATTAAGACCTCTATAAACATTCTATTTGTTCAAAAAATGGTAGATTCCCATTGTAATCGGTTTATGAACCTTTATTCTAATCTATTATACTTTGGTCAAACTTGGTCAACCTTGTTTGACCAATCTTCCATTGGCTTAAAGATGCGGTTATCTTTCTTCTAGTGGGTTAAAAACTATATTTAGACCTTTATAAACCTTCTATTTTTTGAAAGAAGGATAGATTTCCATTGTAATCGGTTTTTGGACCTTTATTCTAATCTATTAAACTTTGGTCAAACTTGGTCAACCTTGTTTGACCATAGCTTCCATTGGCTTAAAGATGCGATTATCTTTCCTCTAATAGGCTAAATATTATATTAAGACCTTTAAAAACTTACTATTTGTTAAAAAAATGGTAGATTCCCATTGTAATCGGTTTTTGAACCTTTATTCTAATCTATTAAACTTTAGTCAAACTTGGTCAACCTTGTTTGACCAAAGCTTCCATTGGCTTAAAGATGCGATTATCTTTCTTCTAGTGGGTTAAAAACTATATTAAGACCTCTATAAACTTTCTATTTGTTCAAAAAATGGTAGATTCCCATTGTAATCGGTTTATGAACCTTTATTCTAATCTATTAAACTTTGGTCAAACTTGGTCAACCTTGTTTGACCAAAGCTTCCATTGGCTTAAAGATGAGGTTATCTTTCTTCTAGTGGGTTAAAAACTATATTTAGACCTTTATAAACCTTCTATTTTTTGAAAGAAGGGTAGATTTCCATTGTAATCAGTTTTTGGACATTTATTCTAATCTATTAAACTTTGGTCAACCTTGTTTGACCAAATCTTCAATTGGCTTAAAGATGCGATTATCTTTCTTCTAATAGGTTAAAAATTATATTTAGACCTTTATCAACCTTCTATTTGATCAAAAAAGGGTAGATTCCCATTGTAATCGTTTTTTGAACCTTTATTCTAATCTATTAAACTTTGGTCAAACTTGGTCAACCTTGTTTGACCAAAGCTTCCATTGGCTTAAAGATGCGGTTATCTTTCTTCTAGTGGGTTAAAAACTATATTTAGACCTTTATAAACCTTCTATTTTTAGAAAGAAGGATAGATTTCCATTGTAATCGGTTTTTGGACCTTTATTCTAATCTATTAAACTTTGGTCAAACTTGGTCAGCCTTGTTTGACCATAGCTTCCATTGGCTTAAAGATGCGATTATCTTTCTTCTAATAGGCTAAATATTATATTAAGACCTTTAAAAACTCACTATTTGTTAAAAAACGGGTAGATTCCCATTGCAATCGGTTTTTGAACCTTTATTCTAATCTATTAAACTTTAGTTAAACTTGGTCAACCTTGTTTGACCAAAGCTTCCATTGGCTTAAAGATGCGATTATCTTTCTTCTAATAGGTTAAAAATTATATTTAGACCTTTATAAACCTTCTATTTGTTCAAAAAAGGGTAGATTCCCATTGTAATCGTTTTTTGAACCTTTATTCTAATCTATTTAACTTTGGTCAAACTTGCTCAACCTTGTTTGATCAAAGCTTCCATTGGCTTAAAGATGCGGTTATCTTTCTTCTAGTGGGTTAAAAACTATATTTAGACCTTTATAAACCTTCTATTTTTTGAAAGAAGGGTAGATTTCCATTGTAATCATTTTTTGGACCTTTATTCTAATCTATTAAACTTTGGTAAAACTTGGTCAACCTTGTTTGACCAAATCTTCAATTGGCTTAAAGATGCGATTATCTTTCTTCTAATAGGTTAAAAATTATATTTAGACCTTTATAAACCTTCTATTTGTTCAAAAAAGGGTAGATTTCCATTGTAATCAGTTTTTGGACCTTTGTACTAATCTATTAAACTTTGGTCAAACTTGGACAACCTTGTTTGACCAAAGCTTCCATTGGCTTAAAGATGCGATTATCTTTCTTCTAGTAGGTTAAAAACTATATTTAGACCTTTATAAAGTTTTATTTGTTCAAAAAAGGGTGGATTTCCATTAAAATCGGTTTTTGGACCTTTATTCTAATCTATTAAACTTTAGTCAAACTTGGTCAACCTTGTTTGACCAAAGCTTCCATTGGCTTAAAGAAGCGATTATCTTTCGTCTAGTGAGTTAAAAAATATATTTAGACCTTTATAAAGCTTCTATTTGTTCAAATAAGGGTAGAATTCTATTAAAATCGGTTTTTGGACCCTTATTCTAATCTATTATACTTTAGTCAAACTTGGTCAACCTTGTTTGACCAAAGCTTCCATTGGCTTAAAGATGCGATTATCTTTCTTCTAGTGGGTTAAAAACTATATTAAGACCTCTATAAACATTCTATTTGTTCAAAAAATGGTAGATTCCCATTGTAATCGGTTTATGAACCTTTATTCTAATCTATTATACTTTGGTCAAACTTGGTCAACCTTGTTTGACCAATCTTCCATTGGCTTAAAGATGCGGTTATCTTTCTTCTAGTGGGTTAAAAACTATATTTAGACCTTTATAAACCTTATATTTTTAGAAAGAAGGATAGATTTCCATTGTAATCGGTTTTTGGACCTTTATTCTAATCTATTAAACTTTGGTCAAATTTGGTCAACCTTGTTTGACCATAGCTTCCATTGGCTTAAAGATGCGATTATCTTTCTTCTAATAGGCTAAAAATTATATTAAGACCTGTCGCGGTGATTTTTTGATGTCGAGTTATTAATTAACTTCGAATCGCAATTTAATGTTCCACCACCGATCTTTAATTTATCCGAGGGAAAGGGAAAAAGTTCGAAAAAACCCTATTTTTAAGAGAACAAGGTTCGGGGGTTGGTTATACGAAGGGAAGGTATTAGCACCCTCAGTATCTATAGTACTCTATAGGAACCTCTTGTTTTTATTCTAACTTTGCGCTTTATTTTTATTGATTGGAGAGACAAGTCTCATGCCTACGTACCCGAGGGATCAAACCACCGTAGTTTGGGGTAAAAGTTACGAGTAAATTTGTTTGTTTTGATTTTAAAGTTTTGAAAATGGTTTTAAAATACCAAAAGCCAAAAATGGCAAAATGTGAGTTTGATTGATGTTAGTTTGTGAAGAAAGTCTATATGGTTAAATTGATTGAGATTTGATTATGAAATAAGACGCGGACACCCAAGGTTTGTTGAGAAAATGTTTTGAGTGATAAAAGACACTTGGTTTAAAATCCAAGGTTTATGCATGATTAAAGATGTATGAATGAAGAAAATGCACTTGGTTTAAAATCCAAGGTTTTAGGCGAGAAAAAGGGACACTTGGGTTAAAGTCCAAGGTTTTAGTGATAAAAGAAGCCATTGGTTTAAAGTCCAAGGCACTTGGTTTAAAATCCAAGTTTGGTGATAAAAATGACGCTTGGGTTAAAATCCAAGGTTTTCACGATAAAAGACGCCGTTGGTTTAAATTCCAAGGCACTTGGTTTAAAATCCAAGTTCGCGGTAAAAAGACTCTTGGGTTAAAATCCAAGGTTTTCGCGGTAAAAATGAATGTTTGGTTTAAAGTCCAAAGTTTAAAAAATGCATGATGACAAGATATTTTTGATGCTTGATGATATTTGAAAATGAATTGTTTTGATATTTTGAAAGAGGTGTTGACCTCATTTTTGAGAATAAAGTGGCTAATTATTTTGATTGGAATGTTGGGTTAAAATTTTAACAAAAAAGTAGCGCTAAAAGAATAATAACGTCGCAATGAGCAAATTAAGCGCGAAGACAATCCGTAATGATATTTTGTTCAAAACGGTGCCTTTTCCCTCGGAATTAAATATGCTAACGTTTTGCGGAAAGCGATAAATAAATATGCATGAGATGCGATTTTTCATTTATAGTGTACATTTGTCCCTAATTACATTCTAAGGTATTTGCAAGAAAAATAAATATGAAATTAATGCAACATAATGCTATGCAATTTAATTTAAATTTACATCAAATCCTAAAAATACAATCTAATGTCCTTACAATAAAATAAATAAATAATTAATTATGCAAAAATAAAATAAAAAAACAGAAGGGGGTGCAAATAACAATTAAAACTGAAAAGGGAGTGCAAAAAGCAACTCTGGGCCCAAGCCCAGCTGGGGGGGCGTGGCCCAGAGAGGGGTGTATGAAGTAAAACGTTCAGACAGAATCAGAGCCATCTGATTAATCAGAAAGCTCAGATCTGATCACAAGCAAAAGGAAACAGGCGCGTATGATCATGATCAAAAGGACATAGGCGCGCAGGTGCACCGTAAGACCGTGTGCACCTGCGCGCACAGGATCGAAAAACGGTATAAATACAAAAAAACCCTAAAAATATCACAATCTCATCTTCTCTCTCACCGGCGGCCGAATCTTCTCACTTCTTCTCTCTCGCTCGTTTTTTCAATTTTAACCCATTTCTTCAAACGAACTCAAAATTAAAACTCAAAGTAAACACACAGCAAACGAATCGGCCGGATCAAAGGAAAAGAAAGAAAGGGAAATTCAAACTTTGGTGTTTGTAATTCTGGATCGCAGTTCTCTTCTCCTTCTTTCTTTTCTGTTTTTGTTTTGGCTTCGATTTGATGCTGATGGTTTTCAGTTTGATTGTGTGGTTCGGTTTTGTTTCTGGGTTCGTGTTTGTGATTTGGATTTTGAAATGCTGTTTTGGTTTTGGATGATTGAAATCGCGATTTTGGGTTTTCTGGATTTTGATGATGATAATGGCGATGATGATTTTGATTATGGGTTTTCTGGGTTTTGATGATGATAATGGCGATGATGATTTTGATTATGGGTTTTCTGGGTTTGTTCTTGAAGAAACAGTGATGATGATTTGGTTCGTGTGGGTTTTGATTTTTTTTGATTTTTATTGATTCTGTATTTTTGATTTTTTGATTTTGAAATGGAAAGATGAAGCTGCGGCAGAGGAAAATTCACCTGGGGATTTGTACAATAAATGCAGTATTTATACTGTGTCAGACTTAGGGTTTGGACAGATGAAAATTACCCCATTTGGACAAAATTGCCCTTTTGGGCCTGGACAAAAAACACATCTGGACTTCTTTGACAAAAACACCCAAAAAAGACAATGAAAGCAAAAAATAAAAATAAAAAGAAATAAAATAATAATATATATATAATAAAAATAATAAAAAACGAAAATAAATAATAATGATAAGATAAAAATCAAGAAATAAAATTAACAATAATAAAAGGAAAATAAAATGTAATCAAATAAATGAGGTATTTTAAAATACCTCTCTGCCGAAATTTCGTCAGAAATGAACAAAGAAAAATCCGTCGTAAAAAGACGCGTAAAAGCGATTGGTCAAAAAATGGGGTATGACAGATGCCCCTATTTAAGTTTCTTCCATCGGAGATAAAAAGAAAAAGATGATTTTTTGATGATGTTTTTGTTTTGGTTTAATGATGGAAGAGACTTAAATACAGAGTACACCATTTTTTGACCGGATTGAACCATAAAATGCTATGATATGATGTTATGTTATAAATGTAATGCTTATGAGTGCTATGTTTATGAGTGCTATATTCACAAAGTGTTTGAATGTAATGAAGATTTTTTGACAGAGGTAATGAAGACATAAAGTGATAAAGTCCTGTATGCGGACAAAAAGCGGTAAAGTCCTGTGTGCGGACAGAAGTAAAGACAGAAAGCAGTAAAGTCCTGTGTGCGGACATAAGCAGATAAAGTCCTGTGTACGGACAGAAGTAAAGACAGAAAGCAATAAAGTCCTGTGTGCGGACATAAGCAGATAAAGTCCTGTGTACGGACAGAAGTAAAGACAGAAAGCAGTAAAGTCCTGTGTGCGGACATAAGCAGATAAAGTCCTGTGTACGGACAGAAGTAAAGACAAAAACCAGTAAAGTCCTGTGTGCGGACATAAGCAGATAAAGTCCTGTGTACGGACAGAAGTAAAGACAGAAAGCAGTAAAGTCCTGTGTGCGGACAGAAGTAAAGACAGTGTCCACCATCATTGTGGGATGGTAAGGACAAGTAAAGGCAGTGTCTACCAACATTGTGGGATGACGAGACATAACAAGAACATGTATTTGTTTGAACCAGACACACTGGAGATGACTTCTTTTAGGGGTATTAGCCACAAGTTTGCAGTTGATTGTTTGCAAAACCTGCTACTTTGAAATATGAACGATGGAGACATCTCTGGACCAGACTCACTGGGGATGCCTCTTTTTTGTGATGTGTGATTGATGGAGACATCTCTGGACCAGATACACTGGGGATGACTCTTTTTTGTGATGTGTGATTGATGGAGACATCTCTGGACCAGATACACTGGGGATGACTCTTATGTGTGATGATGAAGCAAGACATATGATGGTCAATGCGGTATCATGTGAATATGAATGTATGTATGATTGTATGTATGGATGTATATATGATTGTATTTGTATGAATGTATATATGATTGTATGTAAGTATGAATGTATATTATGGATATGTAAAATGATTGTATGTATGTACATGTGAATGATTGTATGTGTATGATTGAATGATATTTGTACATGACTGGATGACACAAAGACTTGATTAGATAAGATGAGCATTGGGCCGAAGTATCCGTACAACCACTCGGTAGTTCTCTGCTGGGGACAACATCCTTATAGGTGAAATAATTCAAATCCTCGGGGTAAAACCCGGTATGTTATGACTATTCATGGTAAAAATGATTGCTTCTTGGGGTAAAGCCCATTGGTCAGAGGTCTGGCAGAAGTCGCCATTTTGTACACTGAAACCGAATATTTTCTCGTGGTCTTGTTTCGACGGTCATGCTTTTTGCTTTTTTCTTTCCTTTTTTGAAATCCCTAACTTTTGCCTGGATCGCCCTTTCAGGTTTCCAATCCACCGGGAATACAAATCTCTTTCTTTTGTTTTGTCCCTAATTTTTGCCTGGACCGCCCTTTCGGATTTTCAATCCACCGGGACGCTCATTTTTGCCTAAGCCGCCTTTTCAGGTTTTCGACTTAGCGAGCTGTTCTTTTTTTTGCTATTTTTGCTCTTTTTTTTTTTACAGAAAGAAACAAGACTGATATGATATGCAAACTTCTCCAAGAGATGCCATTTGCTGTTGAATAAGCCTCCCAAAACGAGTCTCAGCCCCTTCTTTCACTGGGGAAAGTAAAAAACATACAAGCTTCTTAAAGATAACCACTTGCTGGAGATTACCGGAGAACAGTCAAGTTCAATATTCAATTGGGGAATATTGGATCATACGCTGAGTATATCATAGTAACAACATGTCCATAAGAACCCAAAATATCAACTTGATGATTATTGGCTCAATGAGGTAGAAACATAACAACTACCTTGGCAGATCTGGATTGCCCCTGGAAACCACTTCAGGTGCCCCAAGTGAGTGAAACCTTGACTTTGTATCTTTGAAGTGTATGCCCCTGTATGTGAAGACTTGCCCCCTGATTGGCGGGTTCCTGATGTAATTTTCCCCAAGTTAGGAGCGCTTTAAATTGATTTGTCCTTGATTAGACCATTTGATTGAATTTCTTTGATGCCAAATATAAATTTGTATACAAAATTGTTTCCTTTGAAAAATGTTTCTGATATAATGTACATGCAAGTTTTGGAATCGCAGAACTTTATATAAAACATATGTGGTGTGTGTAAAAGATAGTTACTCAACAAACAGGTGGAGTCAGTTTTAACAATAATTTTGCTGATCATGCTTTCAAAGTAAACCTAGCTTCAATTAGGTCTTTTGAGGGTTATAACGTGGCCTGGTTCATGGTTTTGAAAAGAAAAGATTATTAGGCTCAAAATTTTGTTTTAACCCACCCACTCTTCTTTGATGACCTTCATTCCTACACTCAACTAATTCATCCGACACGCTTTGGCTGACAAGAGGATTTATTTGACAATAATGTTTGAGGTTGACGCTTTGGTCGAAGCTTTGATAAGATTCTTGAAGTGAGAGTCACTTTTTCATTCACAAGTTTGTTTTCAACATTTTGCTCTTAATCCCTTATTTTTGCATGGGCCATTTTTTTTGGATTTTGCGGTCCATCGGGAGGCCCTGAATTTTGCCTAAGTCTTTTACCTAGCGGGCTTTTTGTGTTGTTGTTGTTTTTTTTGTGTTTGTATTTTTGTTTTGGTGTAGGATGTTTGTGACTGTCACATGTTATTTGTGAGTTTTGTCTACTCATGACCTCCTCTATCTCGACAGATTTATCCTCTTGTATTGGGATGTGTCATTGAATTATTGAAAGACTACCCTGCCCCGGGTTAAGATTAAGGGTTTTTTTTGTATAGAAAGAACACCAACTTCTGGCTCAAAGGGGTTGACTACGGATTATCTCCTTATTTCTCCGGTGTTTGGGAAGTGAAACAATGCCTTACATCATCAACCGGGTCTTACTAATGAAAGCATATATCAGCACATATCAGCAATTTTAAACATTTAATTCACATCATTCTCCCCTCAAGTTTTTTAATATGAAAAGTGAAAATAGAAAAACATTGCCATTTGTGATGGCACAAGAAAAGAGTGAATACGAATGGATGGATTCCAAAATATGCATGCTCGTTGTTTAGAAATATTTATTAGAAGATACAACTTTAAAATGTAAATAAATGCTTGGCAAGAAAGAAATTGCAATTGGAACATAAAAGGCCTAGCGATCGTAGGGACAAACTTCTTGATAATCTTGAAAATGACGAAGGACCCATGATTAAGCAGAGGACGAACTTTGAACGTTAGGGTTCTCATCCTTGAAAGATAGCACATTGTTGCGGATTAAATCCTGAACAGCTTTCTTGAGAGGATTGCAACGCTCTACATCATGGCCAGGGGCCCCTTGATGGAAGGCACAAGTTAAATCACTGCGGTACCAGGGAGGTAGTACTGCTGGCACAGGGGGAGGTGGCCTTGTCTGGACAAAATTTTTAGCAAGTAGGGCAGGGAGAAGGTCGGCATATTTCACAGGTATGGGGTCAAATGGTTGATTTTTCTGAGCACGGTTATAATTGAATGATTGTTGGGGAGATGGTAGGTGATGAAATTGTGGGTATTGTGGTGGTAGTGCTATGGCTGCAATATGTGGATAAGCTGGGTTGCTCGAATTATGTCCTCCCTGGGCCTCCATGCCAACTTCAGATTCTTCCTTCTCAGAAAATTTGTTACCATATCTCTTAGCAGTATAGTCGGAGCTTTCTCTCTTGTCAACCGTCCCTGACGGACGCCTTCTTCTAAGCACATTCCCATTTCCACCATTTCGGTAAAGCTTCTTGATACAACACCAACCATTTTCTCATAGAAGAATGGGCTCAGAGTATGTAAAAACAACTTACACAATTCTTTCTCTTCCATTGGAGGACGAATCTGAGCAGCAAGCTCCCTCCATCTTTGAGCATATTCCTTAAAAGACTCATTCTCTTTTTGTGCCAATGCTCGTAACTCATCCCTATCAGGGGCTAGATATGAATTGTAGTTGTACTGTCTAATGAAGGCACTAGCCAAATCATTAAAGGAACTGACGTTAGCCCTATCAAGATCCATATACCACCTCAAAGCTGCACCGGTCAGACTGTCTTGAAAATAATGGATCAACAACTTGTCATTACTGGTTTGCGTAGACATCTTTCTAGCATACATTATCAAGTGAGTTTTGGGGCAGGTACTCCCCTTATACTTCTCAAAATCTGGAACTTTAAACTTATGTGGGACCACAACATCAGGGACCAAGCAGAGCTCATGAGCATCCTGGCCGAACAAATCTTTCCCTCTAAGGGCCCCCATCTCCTTCTGCATCTCGTCATATTTGATCTGTAGGTCATCCACCCTATCATAACCTCCTACACTTTCAACATGAAAGATGGGCATCTGAGTTTGCTGGATAGTATGAACCAAAGGTGCAGAAACGGTTGCTGTAACCTGAGGAAGTGTACTGCCGAGCTGAGGAATAGGCACTGTCGATTGGACATGGGGAATCTCTGATATTACAGGACGTGATTCTGCCCCAAGAAAGCCGACTGGCATGCCCCATGGGTAACCTTCAGGTATGACAAACTGAGGAGCGCCAAGAGGCGCAGATGCACTAAGAGGAGGTACAAGAGCATTACTAGACTGTGGTGCTGGTGCTGACACCTGATTCTGGGTAGCCATCAAAGATGCCACCATGCTAGTCACCTTCTCAATTTCCGTCTGCATGGTTGTCACCTGTTCCCGGAGCATATGGTTTTCTTCCTCAAAATTGTTCATCTTGTTTCTCAACCTGAACCGAGTATTGTAGACACGAGTTGGTTTGTACTGAATACGCCGAGCCACCTTTTTTACTGAGGTAGAGAGAACAGGAAAATATGAGACTTGAGTTTGGTATTTGTTTATGCTAAAATATACAATGTTTTGTTTTTTGTTATCGAATGACTTATCCCAAATTAGTTGTAAACATTTAGACATGGATTTTGTAAAGAGAAAAATTTATTATGTTTTATTTGAAATGAATGTTCTCTATAATGTTTACAAAAAATTTGTTTAAGTTCTTCGATATCGGATGAGGAAAAAGAATTTATGAATGAGTGCATGCATGCATGATGCGGAAAACATGGTGGGGTTAAAGTATAATGTTGGAGTCAAAGGTGAAACCCTCCCATATGGTATGTACTAGGGTTCATTTGTACCTGCATGACGGGTTCTAAAAAGTTCCCAAAGTCATTGACCATCTCATGGATATCACTGGGTTACGGGACTACTCTCGTTCCGATAACATCCACGGGATAATCTCGTTTGAGTGTAGTTTCGCGTGACGACTAATCTCAAGACTACTCTTGATTTAGCCACCGCACTACGCCCTAAAAGGCCAAGATGGGTTAAAGGTGATTCTAAAGGTTCTCGGCTTCGCCGGACACTCACCTTGAAAATAATACCATCATCATGACTTTTCATGACAACGAGTACTACCGTCGTGAGGCCTCCACCGAGCGGGATCATATCACATGTGCTTCATAATCCAGACTACTCTGGACATGTCACTATGATTTCACCCCATCCTATCTTATTGTGTCACTCAAGCCCGGGTTAGGACTTATCTCACCACTCAAGACAAACCCAAATATATATACAAATATTTACACAAATAAAAGAATAATAGCGCGAAGATAGAAAATAAGACAAGTTAGGCTCAACCCGCTTGGTTTTCCCCAGTGAAGTCGCCATTTCTGTCGCGGTGATTTTTGGATGTCGAGTTATTAATTAACTTCGAATCGCAATTTAATGTTCCACCACCGATCTTTAATTTATCCGAGGGAAAGGGAAAAAGTTCGAAAAAACCCTATTTTTAAGAGAACAAGGTTCGGGGGTTGGTTATACGAAGGGAAGGTATTAGCACCCTAAGTATCTATAGTACTCTATAGGAACCTCTTGTTTTTATTCTAACTTTGCGCTTTATTTTAATTGCTTGTAAAAAATGTATAAGTATGAGAATTAAAGTGATGATAAAAAAGAAGTTTAAAGTGATGTAAAAAGAAAAATGTTTTTGTTGATTTTATTGATTGAAGAGACAAGTCTCATGCCTACGTACCCGAGGGATCAAACCACCGTAGTTCGGGGTAAAAGTTACGAGTAAATTTGTTTGTTTTGAAAATGGTTTTAAAATACCAAAAGCCAAAAATGGCAAAATGTGAGTTTGATTGATGTTAGTTTGTGAAGAAAGTCTATATGGTTAAATTGATTGAGATTTGATTATGAAATAAGACGCGGACACCCAAGGTTTGTTGAGAAAATGTTTTGAGTGATAAAAGACACTTGGTTTAAAATCCAAGGTTTATGCATGATTAAAGATGTATGAATGAAGAAAATGCACTTGGTTTAAAATCCAAGGTTTTAGGCGAGAAAAAGGGACACTTGGGTTAAAGTCCAAGGTTTTAGTGATAAAAGAAGCCATTGGTTTAAAGTCCAAGGCACTTGGTTTAAAATCCAAGTTTGGTGATAAAAAGGATGCTTGGGTTAAAATCCAAGGTTTTCACGATAAAAGACGCCGTTGGTTTAAATTCCAAGGCACTTGGTTTAAAATCCAAGTTCGCGGTAAAAAGACTCTTGGGTTAAAATCCAAGGTTTTCGCGGTAAAAATGAATGTTTGGTTTAAAGTCCAAAGTTTAAAAAATGCATGATGACAAGATATTTTTGATGCTTGATGATATTTGAAAATGAATTGTTTTGATATTTTGAAAGAGGTGTTTACCTCATTTTTGAGAATAAAGTGGCTAATTATTTTGATTGGAATGTTGGGTTAAAATTTTAACAAAAAAGTAGCGCTAAAAGAATAATAACGTCGCAATGAGCAAATTAAGCGCGAAGACAATTCGTAATGATATTTTGATCAAAACGGTGTCTTTTCCCTCGGAATTAAATATGCTAACGTTTTGCGGAAAGCGATAAATAAATATGCATGAGATGCGATTTTTCATTTATAGTGTACATTTGTCCCTAATTACATTCTAAGGTATTTGCAAGAAAAATAAATATGAAATGAATGCAACATAATGCTATGCAATTTAATTTAAATTTACATCAAATCCTAAAAATACAATCTAATGTCCTTACAATAAAATAAATAAATAATTAATTATGCAAAAATAAAATAAAAAAACAGAAGGGGGTGCAAATAACAATTAAAACTGAAAAGGGAGTGCAAAAAGCAACTCTGGGCCCAAGCCCAGCTGGGGGGGCGTGGCCCAGAGAGGGGTGTATGAAGTAAAACGTTCAGACAGAATCAGAGCCGTCTGATTAATCAGAAAGCTCAGATCTGATCACAAGCAAAAGGAAACAGGCGCGTATGATCATGATCAAAAGGACATAGGCGCGCAGGTGCACCGTAAGACCGTGCACCTGCGCGCACAGGATCGAAAAAACGGTATAAATACAAAAAAACCCTAAAAATATCACAATCTCATCTTCTCTCTCACCGGCGGCCGAATCTTCTCACTTCTTCTTCTCTCTCGCTCGTTTTTTCAATTTTAACCCATTTCTTCAAATGAACTCAAAGTAAACACACAGCAAACGAATCGGCCGGATCAAAGGAAAAGAAAGAAAGGGAAATTCAACCTTTGGTGTTTGTAATTCTGGATCGCAGTTCTCTTCTCCTTCTTTCTTTTCTGTTTTTGTTTTGGCTTCGATTTGATGCTGATGGTTTTCGGTTTGATTGTGTGGTTCAGTTTCGTTTCTGGGTTCGTGTTTGTGATTTGGATTTTGAAATTCTGTTTTGGTTTTGGATGATTGAAATCGCGATTTTGGGTTTTCTGGGTTTTGATGATGATAATGGCGATGATGATTTTGATTATGGGTTTTCTGGGTTTGTTCTTGAGGAAACAGTGATGATGATTTGGTTCGTGTGGGTTTTGATTTTTTTTAATTTTTATTGATTCTGTATTTTTGATTTTTTGATTTTGAAATGGAAAGATGAAGCTGCGGCAGAGGAAAATTCACCTGGGGATTTGTGCAATAAATGCAGTATTTATACTGTGTCAGACTTAGGGTTTGGACAGGTGAGAATCACCCCATTTGGACAAAATTGCCCTTTTAGGCCTGGACAAAAAACACATCTGGACTTCTTTGACAAAACACCCAAAAAAGACAATGAAAGCAAAAAATAAAAATAAAAAGAAATAAAATAATAATATATATATAATAAAAATAATAAAAAAAATGAAAATAAATAATAATGATAAGATAAAAATCAAGAAATAAAATTAACAATAATAAAAGGGAAATAAAATGTAATCAAATAAATGAGTTATTTTAAAATACCTCTGTGCCGAAATTTCGTCAGAAATGAACAAAGAAAAATCCGTCGTAAAAAGACGCGTAAAAGCGATTGGTCAAAAAATGGGGTATGACAAGTCCTTTATAAACTTACTATTTGTTAAAAAAAGGGTAGATTCCCATTGTAGTCGGTTTATGAACCTTTATTCTAATCTATCAAACTTTGGTCAAACTTGGTCAACCTTGTTTGACCAAAGCGTCCATTGGCTTAAAGATGCGATTATCTTTCTTCTAGTGGGTTAAAAACTGTATTAAGACCTCTATAAACTTTCTATTTGTTCAAAAAAAGGTAGATTGCCATTGTAATCGGTTTATGAACCTTTATTCTAATCTATCAAACTTTTGTCAAACTTGGTCAACCTTGTTTGACCAAAGCTTCCATTGGCTTCAAGATGCGGTTATCTTTCTTCTAGTGGGTTAAAAACTATATTTAGACCTTTATAAACCTTCTATTTTTAGAAAGAAGGATAGATTTCCATTGTAATCGGTTTTTGGACCTTTATTCTAATCTATTAAACTTTGGTCAAATTTGGTCAACCTTGTTTGACCATAGCTTCCATTGGCTTAAAGATGCGATTATCTTTCTTCTAATAGGCTAAAAATTATATTAAGACCTTTATAAACTTACTATTTGTTAAAAAAAGGGGAGATTCCCATTGTAATCGGTTTTTGAACCTTTATTCTAATCTATTAAACTTTAGTCAAACTTGGTCAACCTTGTTTGACCATAGCTTCCATTGGCTTAAAGATGCGATTATCTTTCTTCTAGTGGGTTAAAAACTATACTTAGACCTTTATAAACTTTCTATTTGTTCAAAAAAGGGTAGATTCCCATTGTAATCGGTTTTTGAACCTTTATCCTAATCTATTAAACTTTGGTAAAACTTGGTCAACCTTGTTTAACCAAAGCTTCAATTGGCTTAAAGCTGCGATTATCTTTCTTCTAATTGTTAAAAATTATATTTTGACCTTTATAAACCTTCTATTTGTTCAAAAAAGGGTAGATTTCCATTCTAATCGGTTTTTGGACCTTTATACTAATCTATTAAACTTTGGTCAAACTTGGTCAACTTGTTTGACCAAAGCTTCCATTGGCTTAAAGATGCGATTATCTTTCTTCTAATAGGTTAAAAATTATATTTTAACTTTTATAAACCTTTTATTTGTTCAAAAAAGGGTATATTTTCGTTGTAATCGGTTTTTGGACCTTTATACTAATCTATTAAACTTTGGTCCAACTTGGTCAACCTTGTTTGACCAAAGCTTCCATAGGCTTAAAGATGCGATTATGTTTCTTCTAGTGGGTTAAAAACTATATTTAGACATTATAAACCTTCTATTTTTTGAAAAAAGGGTAGATTTCCATTGTAATCGGTTTTTGGACCTTTATTTTAATCTATTAAACTTTGGTCAAACTTGGTCAACCTTGTTTGACCACAGCTTCCATTGGCTTAAAGATGCGATTATCTTTCTTCTAGTGGGTTAAAAACTGATTTAGATCTTTATAAAGCTTCTATTTGTTTAAAAAAGGGTAGAATTCCATTAAAATCGGTTTTTGGACCTTTATTCTAATCTATTAAACTTTACTCAAACTTGGTCAACCTTGTTTGACCAAAGCTTCCATTGGCTTAAAGATGCGATTATCTTTCTTCTAGTGGGTTAAAAACTGTATTAAGACCTCTATAAACTTTCTATTTGTTCAAAAAATGGTAGATTCCCATTGTAATTGGTTTATGAACCTTTATTCTAATCTATTAAACTTTGGTCAAACTTGGTCAACCTTGTTTGACCAAAGCTTCCATTGGCTTAAAGATGGGATTATCTTTCTTCTAGTGGGTTAAAAACTATATTAAGACCTTTATAAACTTTCTATTTGTTCAAAAAAGGGTAGATTCCCATTGTAATCATTTTTTCAACCTTTATTCTAATCTATTAACTTTGGTCAAACTTGGTCAACCTTGTTTGACCAAAGCTTCCATTGGCTTAAAGATGCGGTTATCTTTCTTCTAGTGGGTTAAAAACTATATTTAGACCTTTATAAACCTTCTATTTTTTGAAAGAAGGGTAGATTTCCATAGTAATCGGTTTTTGGACCTTTATTCTAATCTATTAAACTTTGGTCAAACATGGTCAACCTTGTTTGACCATAGCTTCCATTGGCTTAAAGATGCAATTATCTTTATTCTAATAGGCTAAAAATTATATTAAGACCTTTATAAACTTACTATTTGTTAAAAAAAGGTTAGATTCCCATTGTAATCGGTTTTTGAACCTTTATTCCAATCTATTAAACTTTAGTCAAACTTGGTCAACCTTTTTTGACCAAAGCTTCCATTGGCTTAAAGATGCGATTATCTTTCGCCTAGTGAGTTAAAAAATATATTTAGACCTTTATAAAGCTTCTATTTGTTCAAAAAAGGGTAGAATTCTATTAAAATCGGTTTTTGGACCCTTATTCTAATATATTAAACTTTAGTCAAACTTGGTCAACCTTGTTTGACCAAAGCTTCCATTGGCTTAAAGATGCGATTATCTTTCTTCTAGTGGGTTAAAAACTGTATTAAGACCTCTATAAACTTTCTATTTGTTCAAAAAATGGTAGATTCCCATTGTAATCGGTTTATGAACCTTTATTCTAATCTATTAAACTTTGGTCAAACTTGGTCAACCTTTTTTGACCAATCTTCCATTGGCTTAAAGATACGGTTATCTTTCTTCTAGTGGGTTAAAAACTATATTTAGACCTTTATAAACCTTCTATTTTTAGAAAGAAGGATAGATTTCCATTGTAATCGGTTTTTGGACCTTTATTCTAATCTATTAAACTTTGGTCAAATTTGGTCAACCTTGTTTGACCATAGCTTCCATTGGCTTAAAGATGCGATTATCTTTCTTCTAATAGGCTAAAAATTATATTAAGACCTTTATAAACTTACTATTTGTTAAAAAAAGGGTAGATTCCCATTGTAGTCGGTTTTTGAATCTTTATTCTAATCTATTAAACTTTAGTCAAACTTGGTCAACCTTGTTTGACCAAAGCTTCCATTGGCTTAAAGATGCGATTATCTTTCTTCTAGTGGGTTAAAAACTGTATTAAGACCTCTATAAACTTTCTATTTGTTCAAAAAATGGTAGATTCCCATTGTAATCGGTTTATGAACCTTTATTCTAATCTATTAAATTTTGGTCAAACTTGGTCAACCTTGTTTGACCAATCTTCCATTGGCTTAAAGATGCGGTTATCTTTCTTCTAGTGGGTTAAAAACTATATTTAGACCTTTATAAACCTTCTATTTTTAGAGAGAAGGATAGATTTCCATTGTAATCGGTTTTTGGACCTTTATTCTAATCTATTAAACTTTGGTCAAATTTGGTCAACCTTGTTTGACCATAGCTTCCATTGGCTTAAAGATGCGATTATCTTTCTTCTAATAGGCTAAAAATTATATTAAGACCTTTATAAACTTACTATTTTTTTTAAAAAGGGTAGATTCCCATTGTAGTCGGTTTTTGAATCTTTATTCTAATCTATTAAACTTTAGTCAAACTTGGTTAACCTTGTTTGACCAAAGCTTCCATTGGCTTAAAGATGCGGTTATCTTTCTTCTAGTGGGTTAAAAACTATATTTAGACCTTTATAAACCTTCTATTTTTAGAAAGAAGGATAGATTTCCATTGTAATCGGTTTTTGGACCTTTATTCTAATCTATTAAACTTTGGTCAAATTTGGTCAACCTTGTTTAACCAAAGCTTCAATTGGCTTAAAGCTGCGATTATCTTTCTTCTAATATGTTAAAAATTATATTTTGACCTTTATAAACCTTCTATTTGTTCAAAAAAGGGTAGATTTCCATTCTAATCGGTTTTTGGACCTTTATACTAATCTATTAAACTTTGGTCAAACTTGGTCAACCTTGTTTGACCAAAGCTTCAATTGGCTTAAAGATGCGATTATCTTTCTTCTAATAAGTTAAAAATTATATTTTAACTTTTATAAACCTTTTATTTGTTCAAAAAAGGGTATATTTTCGTTGTAATCGGTTTTTGGACCTTTATACTAATCTATTAAACTTTGGTCCAACTTGGTTAACCTTGTTTGACCAAAGCTTCCATAGGCTTAAAGATGCGATTATGTTTCTTCTAGTGGGTTAAAAACTATATTTAGACATTATAAACCTTCTATTTTTTGAAAAAAGGGTAGATTTCCATTGTAATCGGTTTTTGGACCTTTATTCTAATCTATTAAACTTTGGTCAAACTTGGTCAAACTTGTTTGACCACAGCTTCCATTGGCTTAAAGATGCGATTATCTTTCTTCTAGTGGGTTAAAAACTGATTTAGATCTTTATAAAGCTTCTATTTGTTTAAAAAAGGGTAGAATTCCATTAAAATCGGTTTTTGGACCTTTATTCTAATCTATAAACTTTAGTCAAACTTGGTCAACCTTGTTTGACCAAAGCTTCCATTGGTTCAAAGATGCTGATTATCTTTCTTCTAGTGAGTTAAAAAATATATTTAGAGCTTTATAAAGCTTCAATTTGTTCAAAAAAGGGTAGAATTCTATTAAAATCGGTTTTTGGACCCTTATTCTAATCTATTAAACTTTAGTCAAAATTGGTCAACCTTGTTTGACCAAAGCTTCCATTGGCTTAAAGATGCGATTATCTTTCTTCTAGTGGGTTAAAAACTATATTAAGACCTTTATAAACTTTCTATTTGTTCAAAAAAGGGTAGATTCCCATTGTAATCATTTTTTGAACCTTTATTCTAATCTATTAACTTTGGTCAAACTTGGTCAACCATGTTTGACCAAAGCTTCCATTGGCTTAAAGATGCGGTTATCTTTCTTCTAGTGGGTTAAAAACTATATTTAGACCTTAATAAACCTTCTATTTTTTGAAAGAAGGGTAGATTTCCATTGTAATCGGTTTTTGGACCTTTATTCTAATCTATTAAACTTTGGTCAAACTTGGTCAACCTTGTTTGACCATAGTTTCCATTGGCTTAAAGATGAAATTATCTTTCTTCTAATAGGCTAAAAATTATATTAAGACCTTTATAAACTTACTATTTGTTAAAAAAAGGGTAGATTCCCATTGTAATCGGTTTTTGAACCTTTATTCCAATCTATTAAACTTTAGTCAAACTTGGTCAACCTTGTTTGACCAAAGCTTCCATTGGCTTAAAGATGCGATTATCTTTCTTCTAGTGGGTTAAAAACTATACTTAGACCTTTATAAACTTTCTATTTGTTCAAAAAAGGGTAGATTCCCATTGTAATCGGTTTTTGAACCTTTATCCTAATCTATTAAACTTTGGTAAAACTTGGTCAACCTTGTTTAACCAAAGCTTCAATTGGCTTAAAGCTGCGATTATCTTTCTTCTAATATGTTAAAAATTATATTTTGACCTTTATAAACCTTCTATTTGTTCAAAAAAGGGTAGATTTCCATTCTAATCGGTTTTTGGACCTTTATACTAATCTATTAAACTTTGGTCAAACTTGGTCAACCTTCTTTGACCAAAGCTTCCATTGGCTTAAAGATGCGATTATCTTTCTTCTAATAGGTTAAAAATTATATTTTAACTTTTATAAACCTTTTATTTGTTCAAAAAAGGGTATATTTTCGTTGTAATCGGTTTTTGGACCTTTATACTAATCTATTAAACTTTGGTCCAACTTGGTTAACCTTGTTTGACCAAAGCTTCCATAGGCTTAAAGATGCGATTATGTTTCTTCTAGTGGGTTAAAAACTATATTTAGACATTATAAACCTTCTATTTTTTGAAAAAAGGGTAGATTTCCATTGTAATCGGTTTTTGGACCTTTATTCTAATCTATTAAACTTTGGTCAAACTTGGTCAACCTTGTTTGACCACAGCTTCCATTGGCTTAAAGATGCGATTATCTTTCTTCTAGTGGGTTAAAAACTATATTAAGACCTTTATAAACTTTCTATTTGTTCAAAAAAGGGTAGATTCCCATTGTAATCATTTTTTGAACCTTTATTCTAATCTATTAACTTTGGTCAAACTTGGTCAACCATGTTTGACCAAAGCTTCCATTGGCTTAAAGATGCGGTTATCTTTCTTCTAGTGGGTTAAAAACTATATTTAGACCTTAATAAACCTTCTATTTTTTGAAAGAAGGGTAGATTTCCATTGTAATCGGTTTTTGGACCTTTATTCTAATCTATTAAACTTTGGTCAAACTTGGTCAACCTTGTTTGACCATAGTTTCCATTGGCTTAAAGATGAAATTATCTTTCTTCTAATAGGCTAAAAATTATATTAAGACCTTTATAAACTTACTATTTGTTAAAAAAAGGGTAGATTCCCATTGTAATCGGTTTTTGAACCTTTATTCCAATCTATTAAACTTTAGTCAAACTTGGTCAACCTTGTTTGACCAAAGCTTCCATTGGCTTAAAGATGCGATTATCTTTCTTCTAGTGGGTTAAAAACTATACTTAGACCTTTATAAACTTTCTATTTGTTCAAAAAAGGGTAGATTCCCATTGTAATCGGTTTTTGAACCTTTATCCTAATCTATTAAACTTTGGTAAAACTTGGTTAACCTTGTTTAACCAAAGCTTCAATTGGCTTAAAGCTGCGATTATCTTTCTTCTAATATGTTAAAAATTATATTTTGACCTTTATAAACCTTCTATTTGTTCAAAAAAGGGTAGATTTCCATTCTAATCGGTTTTTGGACCTTTATACTAATCTATTAAACTTTGGTCAAACTTGGTCAACCTTCTTTGACCAAAGCTTCCATTGGCTTAAAGATGCGATTATCTTTCTTCTAATAGGTTAAAAATTATATTTTAACTTTTATAAACCTTTTATTTGTTCAAAAAAGGGTATATTTTCGTTGTAATCGGTTTTTGGACCTTTATACTAATCTATTAAACTTTGGTCCAACTTGGTTAACCTTGTTTGACCAAAGCTTCCATAGGCTTAAAGATGCGATTATGTTTCTTCTAGTGGGTTAAAAACTATATTTAGACATTATAAACCTTCTATTTTTTGAAAAAAGGGTAGATTTCCATTGTAATCGGTTTTTGGACCTTTATTCTAATCTATTAAACTTTGGTCAAACTTGGTCAACCTTGTTTGACCACAGCTTCCATTGGCTTAAAGATGCGATTATCTTTCTTCTAGTGGGTTAAAAACTATATTAAGACCTTTATAAACTTTCTATTTGTTCAAAAAAGGGTAGATTCCCATTGTAATCATTTTTGAACCTTTATTCTAATCTATTAACTTTGGACAAATTTGGTCAACCTTGTTTGACCAAAGCTTCCATTGGCTTAAAGATGCGGTTATCTTTCTTCTAGTGGGTTAAAAACTATATTTAGACCTTAATAAACCTTCTATTTTTTGAAAGAAGGGTAGATTTCCATTGTAATCGGTTTTTGGACCTTTATTCTAATCTATTAAACTTTGGTCAAACTTGGTCAAGCTTGTTTTACCATAGCTTCCATTGGCTTAAAGATGAAATTATCTTTCTTCTAATAGGCTAAAAATTATATTAAGACCTTTATAAACTTACTATTTGTTAAAAAAAGGGTAGATTCCCATTTTAATCGGTTTTTGAACCTTTATTCCAATCTATTAAACTTTAGTCAAACTTGGTCAACCTTGTTTGAACAAAGCTTCCATTGGCTTAAAGATGCGATTATCTTTCGTCTAGTGAGTTAAAAAATATATTTAGACCTTTATAAAGCTTCTATTTGTTCAAAAAAGGGTAGAATTCTATTAAAATCGGTTTTTGGACCCTTATTCTAATCTATTAAACTTTAGTCAAACTTGGTCAACCTTGTTTGACCAAAGCTTCCATTGGCTTAAAGATGCGATTATCTTTCTTCTAGTGGGTTAAAAACTATATTTAGACCTTTATAAACCTTCTATTTTTAGAAAGAATGATAGATTTCCATTGTAATCGGTTTTTGGACCTTTATTCTAATCTATTAAACTTTGGTCAAATTTGGTCAACCTTGTTTGACCATAGCTTCCATTGGCTTAAAGATGCGATTATCTTTCTTCTAATAGGCTAAAAATTATATTAAGACCTTTATAAACTTACTATTTGTTAAAAAAAGGGTAGATTCCCATTGTAGTCGGTTTTTGAATCTTTATTCTAATCTATTAAACTTTAGTCAAACTTGGTCAACCTTGTTTGACCAAAGCTTCCATTGGCTTAAAGATGCGATTATCTTTCTTCTAGTGGGTTAAAAACTGTATTAAGACCTCTATAAACTTTCTATTTGTTCAACAAATGGTAGATTCACATTGTAATCGGTTTATGAACCTTTATTCTAATCTATTAAACTTTGGTCAAACTTGGTCAACCTTGTTTGACCAATCTTCCATTGGCTTAAAGATGCGGTTATATTTCTTCTAGTGGGTTAAAAACTATATTTAGACCTTTATAAACCTTATATTTTTAGAGAGAAGGATAGATTTCCATTGTAATCGGTTTTTGGACCTTTATTCTAATCTATTAAACTTTGGTCAAATTTGGTCAACCTTGTTTGACCATAGCTTCCATTGGCTTAAAGATGCGATTATCTTTCTTCTAATAGGCTAAAAATTATATTAAGACCTTTATAAACTTACTATTTGTTAAAAAAAGGGTAGATTCCCATTGTAATCGATTTTTGAACCTTTATTCTAATCTATTAAACTTTAGTCAAACTTGGTCAACCTTGTTTGACCATAGCTTCCATTGGCTTAAAGATGCGATTATCTTTCTTCTAGTGGGTTAAAAACTATACTTAGACCTTTATAAACTTTCTATTTGTTTTAAAAAGGGTAGATTCCCATTGTAATCGGTTTTTGAACCTTTATCCTAATCTATTAAACTTTGGTAAAACTTGGTCAACCTTGTTTAACCAAAGCTTCAATTGGCTTAAAGCTGCGATTATCTTTCTTCTAATATGTTAAAAATTATATTTTGACCTTTATAAACCTTCTATTTGTTCAAAAAAGGGTAGATTTCCATTCTAATCGGTTTTTGGACCTTTATACTAATCTATTAAACTTTGGTCAAACTTGGTCAACCTTGTTTGACCAAAGCTTCCATTGGCTTAAAGATGCGATTATCTTTCTTCTAGTGGGTTAAAAACTGTATTAAGACCTCTATAAACTTTCTATTTGTTCAAAAAATGGTAGATTCCCATTGTAATCGGTTTATGAACCTTTATTCTAATCTATTAAACTTTGGTCAAACTTGGTCAACCTTGTTTGACCAATCTTCCATTGGCTTAAAGATGCGGTTATCTTTCTTCTAGTGGGTTAAAAACTATATTTAGACCTTTATAAACCTTCTATTTTTAGAAAGAAGGATAGATTTCCATTGTAATCGGTTTTTGGACCTTTATTCTAATCTATTAAACTTTGGTCAAATTTGGTCAACCTTGTTTGACCATAGCTTCCATTGGCTTAAAGATGCGATTATCTTTCTTCTAATAGGCTAAAAATTATATTAAGACCTTTATAAACTTACTATTTGTTAAAAAAAGGGTAGATTCCCATTGTAGTCGGTTTTTGAATCTTTATTCTAATCTATTAAACTTTAGTCAAACTTGGTCAACCTTGTTTGACCAAAGCTTCCATTGGCTTAAAGATGCGATTATCTTTCTTCTAGTGGGTTAAAAACTGTATTAAGACCTCTATAAACTTTCTATTTGTTCAAAAAATGGTAGATTCCCATTGTAATCGGTTTATGAACCTTTATTCTAATCTATTAAACTTTGGTCAAACTTGGTCAACCTTGTTTGACCAATCTTCCATTGGCTTAAAGATGCGGTTATCTTTCTTCTAGTGGGTTAAAAACTATATTTAGACCTTTATAAACCTTCTATTTTTAGAAAGAAGGATAGATTTCCATTGTAATCGGCTTTTGGACCTTTATTCTAATCTATTAAACTTTGGTCAAATTTGGTCAACCTTGTTTGACCAAAGCTTCCATTGGCTTAAAGATGCGATTATCTTTCTTCTAATAGGCTAAAAATTATATTCAGACCTTTATAAACTTACTATTTTTTTAAAAAAGGGTAGATTCCCATTGTAGTCGGTTTTTGAATCTTTATTCTAATCTATTAAACTTTAGTCAAACTTGGTCAACCTTGTTTGACCAAAGCTTCCATTGGCTTAAAGATGCGGTTATCTTTCTTCTAGTGGGTTAAAAACTATATTTAGACCTTTATAAACCTTCTATTTTTAGAGAGAAGGATAGATTTCCATTGTAATCGGTTTTTGGACCTTTTTTCTAATCTATTAAACTTTGGTCAAATTTAGTCAACCTTGTTTGACCATAGCTTCCATTGGCTTAAAGATGCGATTATCTTTCTTCTAATAGGCTAAAAATTATATTAAGACCTTTATAAACTTACTATTTGTTAAAAAAAGGGTAGATTCCCATTGTAATCGGTTTTTGAACCTTTATTCTAATCTATTAAA
The DNA here is from genome assembly GCA_951799995.1 of Trifolium subterraneum. Classification (NCBI taxonomy): domain Eukaryota; kingdom Viridiplantae; phylum Streptophyta; class Magnoliopsida; order Fabales; family Fabaceae; genus Trifolium; species Trifolium subterraneum. The sequence continues at coordinate 31,043,035 of OX637465.1, read as the reverse complement.
CTTTAGTCAAACTTGGTCAACCTTGTTTGACCATAGCTTCCATTGGCTTAAAGATGCGATTATCTTTCTTCTAGTGGGTTAAAAACTATACTTAGACCTTTATAAACTTTCTATTTGTTTAAAAAAGGGTAGATTCCCATTGTAATCGGTTTTTGAACCTTTATCCTAATCTATTAAACTTTGGTAAAACTTCGTCAACCTTGTTTAACCAAAGCTTCAATTGGCTTAAAGCTGCGATTATCATTCTTCTAATATGTTAAAAATTATATTTTGACCTTTATAAACCTTCTATTTGTTCAAAAAAGGGTAGATTTCCATTCTAATCGGTTTTTGGACCTTTATACTAATCTATTAAACTTTGGTCAAACTTGGTCAACCTTGTTTGACCAAAGCTTCCATTGGCTTAAAGATGCGATTATCTTTCTTCTAGTGGGTTAAAAACTGTATTAAGACCTCTATAAACTTTCTATTTGTTCAAAAAATGGTAGATTCCCATTGTAATCGGTTTATGAACCTTTATTCTAATCTATTAAACTTTGGTCAAACTTGGTCAACCTTGTTTGACCAATCCTCCATTGGCTTAAAGATGCGGTTATCTTTCTTCTAGTGGGTTAAAAACTATATTTAGACCTTTATAAACCTTCTATTTTTAGAAAGAAGGATAGATTTCCATTGTAATCGGCTTTTGGACCTTTATTCTAATCTATTAAACTTTGGTCAAATTTGGTCAACCTTGTTTGACCAAAGCTTCCATTGGCTTAAAGATGCGATTATCTTTCTTCTAATAGGCTAAAAATTATATTCAGACCTTTATAAACTTACTATTTTTTTAAAAAAGGGTAGATTCCCATTGTAGTCGGTTTTTGAATCTTTATTCTAATCTATTAAACTTTAGTCAAACTTGGTCAACCTTGTTTGACCAAAGCTTCCATTGGCTTAAAGATGCGGTTATCTTTCTTCTAGTGGGTTAAAAACTATATTTAGACCTTTATAAACCTTCTATTTTTAGAGAGAAGGATAGATTTCCATTGTAATCGGTTTTTGGACCTTTTTTCTAATCTATTAAACTTTGGTCAAATTTAGTCAACCTTGTTTGACCATAGCTTCCATTGGCTTAAAGATGCGATTATCTTTCTTCTAATAGGCTAAAAATTATATTAAGACCTTTATAAACTTACTATTTGTTAAAAAAAGGGTAGATTCCCATTGTAATCGGTTTTTGAACCTTTATTCTAATCTATTAAACTTTAGTCAAACTTGGTCAACCTTGTTTGACCATAGCTTCCATTGGCTTAAAGATGCGATTATCTTTCTTCTAGTGGGTTAAAAACTATACTTAGACCTTTATAAACTTTCTATTTGTTTAAAAAAGGGTAGATTCCCATTGTAATCGGTTTTTGAACCTTTATCCTAATCTATTAAACTTTGGTAAAACTTCGTCAACCTTGTTTAACCAAAGCTTCAATTGGCTTAAAGCTGCGATTATCATTCTTCTAATATGTTAAAAATTATATTTTGACCTTTATAAACCTTCTATTTGTTCAAAAAAGGGTAGATTTCCATTCTAATCGGTTTTTGGACCTTTATACTAATCTATTAAACTTTGGTCAAACTTGGTCAACCTTGTTTGACCAAAGCTTCCATTGGCTTAAAGATGCGATTATCTTTCTTCTAGTGGGTTAAAAACTGTATTAAGACCTCTATAAACTTTCTATTTGTTCAAAAAATGGTAGATTCCCATTGTAATCGGTTTATGAACCTTTATTCTAATCTATTAAACTTTGGTCAAACTTGGTCAACCTTGTTTGACCAATCCTCCATTGGCTTAAAGATGCGGTTATCTTTCTTCTAGTGGGTTAAAAACTATATTTAGACCTTTATAAACCTTCTATTTTTAGAAAGAAGGATAGATTTCCATTGTAATCGGTTTTTGGACCTTTATTCTAATCTATTAAACTTTGGTCAAATTTGGTCAACCTTGTTTGACCATAACTTCCATTGGCTTAAAGATGCGATTATCTTTCTTCTAATAGGCTAAAAATTATATTAAGACCTTTATAAACTTACTATTTGTTAAAAAAAGGGTAGATTCCCATTGTAGTCGGTTTTTGAATCTTTATTCTAATCTATTAAACTTTAGTCAAACTTGGTCAACCTTGTTTGACCAAAGCTTCCATTGGCTTAAAGATGCGATTATCTTTCTTCTAGTGGGTTAAAAACTGTATTAAGACCTCTATAAACTTTCTATTTGTTCAAAAAATGGTAGATTCCCATTGTAATCGGTTTATGAACCTTTATTCTAATCTATTAAACTTTGGTCAAACTTGGTCAACCTTGTTTGACCAATCTTCCATTGGCTTAAAGATGCGGTTATCTTTCTTCTAGTGGGTTAAAAACTATATTTAGACCTTTATAAACCTTCTATTTTTAGAAAGAAGGATAGATTTCCATTGTAATCGGTTTTTGGACCTTTATTCTAATCTATTAAACTTTGGTCAAATTTGGTCAACCTTGTTTGACCAAAGCTTCCATTGGCTTAAAGATGCGATTATCTTTCTTCTAATAGGCTAAAAATTATATTCAGACCTTTATAAACTTACTATTTTTTTAAAAAAGGGTAGATTCCCATTGTAGTCGGTTTTTGAATCTTTATTCTAATCTATTAAACTTTAGTCAAACTTGGTCAACCTTGTTTGACCAAAGCTTCCATTGGCTTAAAGATGCGGTTATCTTTCTTCTAGTGGGTTAAAAACTATATTTAGACCTTTATAATCCTTCTATTTTTAGAGAGAAGGATAGATTTCCATTGTAATCGGTTTTTGGACCTTTTTTCTAATCTATTAAACTTTGGTCAAATTTAGTCAACCTTGTTTGACCATAGCTTCCATTGGCTTAAAGATGCGATTATCTTTCTTCTAATAGGCTAAAAATTATATTAAGACCTTTATAAACTTACTATTTGTTAAAAAAAGGGTAGATTCCCATTGTAATCGGTTTTTGAACCTTTATTCTAATCTATTAAACTTTAGTCAAACTTGGTCAACCTTGTTTGACCATAGCTTCCATTGGCTTAAAGATGCGATTATCTTTCTTCTAGTGGGTTAAAAACTATACTTAGACCTTTATAAACTTTCTATTTGTTTAAAAAAGGGTAGATTCCCATTGTAATCGGTTTTTGAACCTTTATCCTAATCTATTAAACTTTGGTAAAACTTCGTCAACCTTGTTTAACCAAAGCTTCAATTGGCTTAAAGCTGCGATTATCATTCTTCTAATATGTTAAAAATTATATTTTGACCTTTATAAACCTTCTATTTGTTCAAAAAAGGGTAGATTTCCATTCTAATCGGTTTTTGGACCTTTATACTAATCTATTAAACTTTGGTCAAACTTGGTCAACCTTGTTTGACCAAAGCTTCCATTGGCTTAAAGATGCGATTATCTTTCTTCTAGTGGGTTAAAAACTGTATTAAGACCTCTATAAACTTTCTATTTGTTCAAAAAATGGTAGATTCCCATTGTAATCGGTTTATGAACCTTTATTCTAATCTATTAAACTTTGGTCAAACTTGGTCAACCTTGTTTGACCAATCTTCCATTGGCTTAAAGATGCGGTTATCTTTCTTCTAGTGGGTTAAAAACTATATTTAGACCTTTATAAACCTTCTATTTTTAGAAAGAAGGATAGATTTCCATTGTAATCGGTTTTTGGACCTTTATTCTAATCTATTAAACTTTGGTCAAATTTGGTCAACCTTGTTTGACCATAGCTTCCATTGGCTTAAAGATGCGATTATCTTTCTTCTAATAGGCTAAAAATTATATTAAGACCTTTATAAACATACTATTTGTTAAAAAAAGGGTAGATTCCCATTGTAGTCGGTTTTTGAATCTTTATTCTAATCTATTAAACTTTAGTCAAACTTGGTCAACCTTGTTTGACCAAAGCTTCCATTGGCCTAAAGATGCGATTATCTTTCTTCTAGTGGGTTAAAAACTGTATTAAGACCTCTATAAACTTTCTATTTGTTCAAAAAATGGTAGATTCCCATTGTAATCGGTTTATGAACCTTTATTCGAATCTATTAAACTTTGGTCAAACTTGGTCAACCTTGTTTGACCAATCTTCCATTGGCTTAAAGATGCGGTTATCTTTCTTCTAGTGGGTTAAAAACTATATTTAGACCTTTATAAACCTTCTATTTTTAGAGAGAAGGATAGATTTCCATTGTAATCGGTTTTTGGACCTTTATTCTAATCTATTAAACTTTGGTCAAATTTGGTCAACCTTGTTTGACCATAGCTTCCATTGGCTTAAAGATGCGATTATCTTTCTTCTAATAGGCTAAAAATTATATTCAGACCTTTATAAACTTACTATTTTTTTAAAAAAGGGTAGATTCCCATTGTAGTCGGTTTTTGAATCTTTATTCTAATCTATTAAACTTTAGTCAAACTTGGTCAACGTTGTTTGACCAAAGCTTCCATTGGCTTAAAGATGCGGTTATCTTTCTTCTAGTGGGTTAAAAACTATATTTAGACCTTTATAAACCTTCTATTTTTAGAAAGAAGGATAGATTTCCATTGTAATCGGTTTTTGGACCTTTTTTCTAATCTATTAAACTTTGGTCAAACTTGGTCAACCTTGTTTGACCACAGCTTCCATTGGCTTAAAGATGCGATTATCTTTCTTCTAGTGGGTTAAAAACTGATTTAGATCTTTATAAAGCTTCTATTTGTTTAAAAAAGGGTAGAATTCCATTAAAATCGGTTTTTGGACCTTTATTCTAATCTATTAAACTTTAGTCAAACTTGGTCAACCTTGTTTGACCAAAGCTTCCATTGGCTTAAAGATGCGATTATCTTTCTTCTAGTGAGTTAAAAAATATATTTAGAGCTTTATAAAGCTTCAATTTGTTCAAAAAAGGGTAGAATTCTATTAAAATCGGTTTTTGGACCATTATTCTAATCTATTAAACTTTAGTCAAACTTGGTCAACCTTGTTTGACCAAAGCTTCCATTGGCTTAAAGATGCGATTATCTTTCTTCTAGTGGGTTAAAAACTATATTAAGACCTTTATAAACTTTCTATTTGTTCAAAAAAGGGTAGATTCCCATTGTAATCATTTTTTGAACCTTTATTCTAATCTATTAACTTTGGTCAAACTTGGTCAACCTTGTTTGACCAAAGCTTCCATTGGCTTAAAGATGCGGTTATCTTTCTTCTAGTGGGTTAAAAACTATATTTAGACCTTAATAAACCTTCTATTTTTTGAAAGAAGGGTAGATTTCCATTGTAATCGGTTTTTGGACCTTTATTCTAATCTATTAAACTTTGGTCAAACTTGGTCAACCTTGTTTGACCATAGCTTCCATTGGCTTAAAGATGAAATTATCTTTCTTCTAATAGGCTAAAAATTATATTAAGAACTTTATAAACTTACTATTTGTTAAAAAAAGGGTAGATTCCCATTGTAATCGGTTTTTGAACCTTTATTCCACTCTATTAAACTTTAGTAAAACTTGGTCAACCTTGTTTGACCAAAGCTTCCATTGGCTTAAAGATGCGATTATCTTTCTTCTAGTGGGTTAAAAACTATACTTAGACCTTTATAAACTTTCTATTTGTTCAAAAAAGGGTAGATTCCCATTCTAATCGGTTTTTGAACCTTTATCCTAATCTATTAAACTTTGGTAAAACTTGGTCAACCTTGTTTAACCAAAGCTTCAATTTGCTTAAAGCTGCGATTATCTTTCTTCTAATATGTTAAAAATTATATTTTGACCTTTATAAACCTTCTATTTGTTCAAAAAAGGGTAGATTTCCATTCTAATCGGTTTTTGGACCTTTATACTAATCTATTAAACTTTGGTCAAACTTGGTCAACCTTGTTTGACCAAAGCTTCCATTGGCTTAAAGATGCGATTATCTTTCTTCTAATAGGTTAAAAATTATATTTTAACTTTTATAAACCTTTTATTTGTTCAAAAAAGGGTATATTTTCGTTGTAATCGGTTTTTGGACCTTTATACTAATCTATTAAACTTTGGTCCAACTTGGTTAACCTTGTTTGACCAAAGCTTCCATAGGCTTAAAGATGCGATTATGTTTCTTCTAGTGGGTTAAAAACTATATTTAGACATTATAAACCTTCTATTTTATGAAAAAAGGGTAGATTTCCATTGTAATCGGTTTTTGGACCTTTATTCTAATCTATTAAACTTTGGTCAAACTTGGTCAACCTTGTTTGACCACAGCTTCCATTGGCTTAAAGATGCGATTATCTTTCTTCTAGTGGGTTAAAAACTGATTTAGATCTTTATAAAGCTTCTATTTGTTTAAAAAAGGGTAGAATTCCATTAAAATCGGTTTTTGGACCTTTATTCTAATCTATTAAACTTTAGTCAAACTTGGTCAACCTTGGTCAACCTTGTTTGACCAAAGCTTCCATTGGCTTAAAGATGAAATTATCATTCTTCTAATAGGCTAAAAATTATATTAAGACCTTTATAAACTTACTATTTGTTAAAAAAAGGGTAGATTCCCATTGTAATCGGTTTTTGAACCTTTATTCCAATCTATTAAACTTTAGTCAAACTTGGTCAACCTTGTTTGAACAAAGCTTCCATTGGCTTAAAGATGCGATTATCTTTCGTCTAGTGAGTTAAAAAATATATTTAGACCTTTATAAAGCTTCTATTTGTTCAAAAAAGGGTAGAATTCTATTAAAATCGGTTTTTGGACCCTTATTCTAATCTATTAAACTTTAGTCCAACTTGGTCAACCTTGTTTGACCAAAGCTTCCATTGGCTTAAAGATGCGATTATCTTTCTTCTAGTGGGTTAAAAATTGTATTAAGACCTCTATAAACTTTCTATTTGTTCAAAAAATGGTAGATTCCCATTGTAATCGGTTTATGAACCTTTATTCTAATCTATTAAACTTTGGTTAAACTTGGTCAACCTTGTTTGACCATAGCTTCCATTGGCTTAAAGATGCGATTATCTTTCTTCTAATAGGCTAAAAATTATATTAAGACCTTTATAAACTTACTATTTGTTAAAAAAGGGTAGATTCCCATTGTAGTCGGTTTTTGAATCTTTATTCTAATCTATTAAACTTTAGTCAAACTTGGTCAACCTTGTTTGACCAAAGCTTCCATTGGCTTAAAGATGCGATTATCTTTCTTCTAGTGGGTTAAAAACTGTATTAAGACCTCTATAAACTTTCTATTTGTTCAAAAAATGGTAGATTCCCATTGTAATCGGTTTATGAACCTTTATTCTAATCTATTAAACTTTGGTCAAACTTGGTCAACCTTGTTTGACCAATCTTCCATTGGCTTAAAGATGCGGTTATCTTTCTTCTAGTGGGTTAAAAACTATATTTAGACCTTTATAAACCTTCTATTTTTAGAGAGAAGGATAGATTTCCATTGTAATCGGTTTTTGGACCTTTATTCTAATCTATTAAACTTTGGTCAAATTTGGTCAACCTTGTTTGACCATAGCTTCCATTGGCTTAAAGATGCGATTATCTTTCTTCTAATAGGCTAAAAATTATATTCAGACCTTTATAAACTTACTATTTTTTTAAAAAAGGGTAGATTCCCATTGTAGTCGATTTTTGAATCTTTATTCTAATCTATTAAACTTTAGTCAAACTTGGTCAACCTTGTTTGACCAAAGCTTCCATTGGCTTAAAGATGCGATTATCTTTCTTCTAGTGGGTTAAAAACTGTATTAAGACCTCTATAAACTTTCTATTTGTTCAACAAATGGTAGATTCCCATTGTAATCGGTTTATGAACCTTTATTCTAATCTATTAAACTTTGGTCAAACTTGGTCAACCTTGTTTGACCAATCTTCCATTGGCTTAAAGATGCGGTTATATTTCTTCTAGTGGGTTAAAAACTATATTTAGACCTTTATAAACCTTATATTTTTAGAGAGAAGGATAGATTTCCATTGTAATCGGTTTTTGGACCTTTATTCTAATCTATTAAACTTTGGTCAAATTTGGTCAACCTTGTTTGACCATAGCTTCCATTGGCTTAAAGATGCGATTATCTTTCTTCTAATAGGCTAAAAATTATATTAAGACCTTTATAAACTTACTATTTGTTAAAAAAAGGGTAGATTCCCATTGTAATCGGTTTTTGAACCTTTATTCTAATCTATTAAACTTTAGTCAAACTTGGTCAACCTTGTTTGACCATAGCTTCCATTGGCTTAAAGATGCGATTATCTTTCTTCTAGTGGGTTAAAAACTATACTTAGACCTTTATAAACTTTCTATTTGTTTTAAAAAGGGTAGATTCCCATTGTAATCGGTTTTTGAACCTTTATCCTAATCTATTAAACTTTGGTAAAACTTGGTCAACCTTGTTTAACCAAAGCTTCAATTGGCTTAAAGCTGCGATTATCTTTCTTCTAATATGTTAAAAATTATATTTTGACCTTTATAAACCTTCTATTTGTTCAAAAAAGGGTAGATTTCCATTGTAATCGGTTTTTGGACCTTTATACTAATCTATTAAACTTTGGTCAAACTTGGTCAACCTTGTTTGACCAAAGCTTCCATTGGCTTAAAGATGCGATTATCTTTCTTCTAGTGGGTTAAAAACTGTATTAAGACCTCTATAAACTTTCTATTTGTTCAAAAAATGGTAGATTCCCATTGTAATCGGTTTATGAACCTTTATTCTAATCTATTAAACTTTCGTCAAACTTGGTCAACCTTGTTTGACCAATCTTCCATTGGCTTAAAAATGCGGTTATCTTTCTTCTAGTGGGTTAAAAACTATATTTAGACCTTTATAAACCTTCTATTTTTAGAAAGAAGGATAGATTTCCATTGTAATCGGTTTTTGGACCTTTATTCTAATCTATTAAACTTTGGTCAAATTTGGTCAACCTTGTTTGACCAAAGCTTCCATTGGCTTAAAGATGCGATTATCTTTCTTCTAATAGGCTAAAAATTATATTCAGACCTTTATAAACTTACTATTTTTTTAAAAAAGGGTAGATTCCCATTGTAGTCGGTTTTTGAATCTTTATTCTAATCTATTAAACTTTAGTCAAACTTGGTCAACCTTGTTTGACCAAAGCTTCCATTGGCTTAAAGATGCGGTTATCTTTCTTCTAGTGGGTTAAAAACTATATTTCGACCTTTATAAACCTTCTATTTTTAGAGAGAAGGATAGATTTCCATTGTAATCGGTTTTTGGACCTTTTTTCTAATCTATTAAACTTTGGTCAAATTTAGTCAACCTTGTTTGACCATAGCTTCCATTGGCTTAAAGATGCGATTATCTTTCTTCTAATAGGCTAAAAATTATATTAAGACCTTTATAAACTTACTATTTGTTAAAAAAAGGGTAGATTCCCATTGTAATCGGTTTTTGAACCTTTATTCTAATCTATTAAACTTTAGTCAAACTTGGTCAACCTTGTTTGACCATAGCTTCCATTGGCTTAAAGATGCGATTATCTTTCTTCTAGTGGGTTAAAAACTATACTTAGACCTTTATAAACTTTCTATTTGTTTAAAAAAGGGTAGATTCCCATTGTAATCGGTTTTTGAACCTTTATCCTAATCTATTAAACTTTGGTAAAACTTCGTCAACCTTGTTTAACCATAGCTTCAATTGGCTTAAAGCTGCGATTATCTTTCTTCTAATATGTTAAAAATTATATTTTGACCTTTATAAACCTTCTATTTGTTCAAAAAAGGGTAGATTTCCATTCTAATCGGTTTTTGGACCTTTATACTAATCTATTAAACTTTGGTCAAACTTGGTCAACCTTGTTTGACCAAAGCTTCCATTGGGTTAAAGATGCGATTATCTTTCTTCTAGTGGGTTAAAAACTGTATTAAGACCTCTATAAACTTTCTATTTGTTCAAAAAATGGTAGATTCCCATTGTAATCGGTTTATGAACCTTTATTCTAATCTATTAAACTTTGGTCAAACTTGGTCAACCTTGTTTGACCAATCTTCCATTGGCTTAAAGATGCGGTTATCTTTCTTCTAGTGGGTTAAAAACTATATTTAGACCTTTATAAACCTTCTATTTTTAGAAAGAAGGATAGATTTCCATTGTAATCGGTTTTTGGACCTTTATTCTAATCTATTAAACTTTGGTCAAATTTGGTCAACCTTGTTTGACCATAGCTTCCATTGGCTTAAAGATGCGATTATCTTTCTTCTAATAGGCTAAAAATTATATTCAGACCTTTATAAACTTACTATTTTTTTAAAAAAGGGTAGATTCCCATTGTAGTCGATTTTTGAATCTTTATTCTAATCTATTAAACTTTAGTCAAACTTGGTCAACCTTGTTTGACCAAAGCTTCCATTGGCTTAAAGATGCGATTATCTTTCTTCTAGTGGGTTAAAAACTGTATTAAGACCTCTATAAACTTTCTATTTGTTCAACAAATGGTAGATTCCCATTGTAATCGGTTTATGAACCTTTATTCTAATCTATTAAACTTTGGTCAAACTTGGTCAACCTTGTTTGACCAATCTTCCATTGGCTTAAAGATGCGGTTATATTTCTTCTAGTGGGTTAAAAACTATATTTAGACCTTTATAAACCTTATATTTTTAGAGAGAAGGATAGATTTCCATTGTAATCGGTTTTTGGACCTTTATTCTAATCTATTAAACTTTGGTCAAATTTGGTCAACCTTGTTTGACCATAGCTTCCATTGGCTTAAAGATGCGATTATCTTTCTTCTAATAGGCTAAAAATTATATTAAGACCTTTATAAACTTACTATTTGTTAAAAAAAGGGTAGATTCCCATTGTAATCGGTTTTTGAACCTTTATTCTAATCTATTAAACTTTAGTCAAACTTGGTCAACCTTGTTTGACCATAGCTTCCATTGGCTTAAAGATGCGATTATCTTTCTTCTAGTGGGTTAAAAACTATACTTAGACCTTTATAAACTTTCTATTTGTTTTAAAAAGGGTAGATTCCCATTGTAATCGGTTTTTGAACCTTTATCCTAATCTATTAAACTTTGGTAAAACTTGGTCAACCTTGTTTAACCAAAGCTTCAATTGGCTTAAAGCTGCGATTATCTTTCTTCTAATATGTTAAAAATTATATTTTGACCTTTATAAACCTTCTATTTGTTCAAAAAAGGGTAGATTTCCATTGTAATCGGTTTTTGGACCTTTATACTAATCTATTAAACTTTGGTCAAACTTGGTCAACCTTGTTTGACCAAAGCTTCCATTGGCTTAAAGATGCGATTATCTTTCTTCTAGTGGGTTAAAAACTGTATTAAGACCTCTATAAACTTTCTATTTGTTCAAAAAATGGTAGATTCCCATTGTAATCGGTTTATGAACCTTTATTCTAATCTATTAAACTTTGGTCAAACTTGGTCAACCTTGTTTGACCAATCTTCCATTGGCTTAAAAATGCGGTTATCTTTCTTCTAGTGGGTTAAAAACTATATTTAGACCTTTATAAACCTTCTATTTTTAGAAAGAAGGATAGATTTCCATTGTAATCGGTTTTTGGACCTTTATTCTAATCTATTAAACTTTGGTCAAATTTGGTCAACCTTGTTTGACCAAAGCTTCCATTGGCTTAAAGATGCGATTATCTTTCTTCTAATAGGCTAAAAATTATATTCAGACCTTTATAAACTTACTATTTTTTTAAAAAAGGGTAGATTCCCATTGTAGTCGGTTTTTGAATCTTTATTCTAATCTATTAAACTTTAGTCAAACTTGGTCAACCTTGTTTGACCAAAGCTTCCATTGGCTTAAAGATGCGGTTATCTTTCTTCTAGTGGGTTAAAAACTATATTTCGACCTTTATAAACCTTCTATTTTTAGAGAGAAGGATAGATTTCCATTGTAATCGGTTTTTGGACCTTTTTTCTAATCTATTAAACTTTGGTCAAATTTAGTCAACCTTGTTTGACCATAGCTTCCATTGGCTTAAAGATGCGATTATCTTTCTTCTAATAGGCTAAAAATTATATTAAGACCTTTATAAACTTACTATTTGTTAAAAAAAGGGTAGATTCCCATTGTAATCGGTTTTTGAACCTTTATTCTAATCTATTAAACTTTAGTCAAACTTGGTCAACCTTGTTTGACCATAGCTTCCATTGGCTTAAAGATGCGATTATCTTTCTTCTAGTGGGTTAAAAACTATACTTAGACCTTTATAAACTTTCTATTTGTTTAAAAAAGGGTAGATTCCCATTGTAATCGGTTTTTGAACCTTTATCCTAATCTATTAAACTTTGGTAAAACTTCGTCAACCTTGTTTAACCATAGCTTCAATTGGCTTAAAGCTGCGATTATCTTTCTTCTAATATGTTAAAAATTATATTTTGACCTTTATAAACCTTCTATTTGTTCAAAAAAGGGTAGATTTCCATTCTAATCGGTTTTTGGACCTTTATACTAATCTATTAAACTTTGGTCAAACTTGGTCAACCTTGTTTGACCAAAGCTTCCATTGGGTTAAAGATGCGATTATCTTTCTTCTAGTGGGTTAAAAACTGTATTAAGACCTCTATAAACTTTCTATTTGTTCAAAAAATGGTAGATTCCCATTGTAATCGGTTTATGAACCTTTATTCTAATCTATTAAACTTTGGTCAAACTTGGTCAACCTTGTTTGACCAATCTTCCATTGGCTTAAAGATGCGGTTATCTTTCTTCTAGTGGGTTAAAAACTATATTTAGACCTTTATAAACCTTCTATTTTTAGAAAGAAGGATAGATTTCCATTGTAATCGGTTTTTGGACCTTTATTCTAATCTATTAAACTTTGGTCAAATTTGGTCAACCTTGTTTGACCATAGCTTCCATTGGATTAAAGATGCGATTATCTTTCTTCTAATAGGCTAAAAATTATATTAAGACCTTTATAAACTTACTATTTGTTAAAAAAAGGGTATATTCCCATTGTAGTCGGTTTTTGAATCTTTATTCTAATCTATTAAACTTTAGTCAAACTTGGTCAACCTTGTTTGACCAAAGCTTCCATTGGCTTAAAGATGCGATTATCTTTCTTCTAGTGTGTTAAAAACTGTATTAAGACCTCTATAAACTTTCTATTTGTTCAAAAAATGGTAGATTCCCATTGTAATCGGTTTATGAACATTTATTCTAATCTATTAAACTTTGGTCAAACTTGGTCAACCTTGTTTGACCAATCTTCCATTGGCTTAAAGATGCGGTTATCTTTCTTCTTGTGGGTTAAAAACTATATTTAGACCTTTATAAACCTTCTATTTTTAGAGAGAAGGATAGATTTCCATTGTAATCGGTTTTTGGACCTTTATTCTAATCTATTAAACTTTGGTCAAATTTGGTCAACCTTGTTTGACCATAGCTTCCATTGGCTTAAAGATGCGATTATCTTTCTTCTAATAGGCTAAAAATTATATTCAGACCTTTATAAACTTACTATTTTTTTAAAAAAGGGTAGATTCCCATTGTAGTCGGTTTTTGAATCTTTATTCTAATCTATTAAACTTTAGTCAAACTTGGTCAACCTTGTTTGACCAAAGCTTCCATTGGCTTAAAGATGCGGTTATCTTTCTTCTAGTGGGTTAAAAACTATATTTTGACCTTTATAAACCTTCTATTTTTAGAAAGAAGGATAGATTTCCATTGTAATCGGTTTTTGGACCTTTTTTCTAATCTATTAAACTTTGGTCAAATTTGGTCAACCTTGTTTGACCATAGCTTCCATTGGCTTAAAGATGCGATTATCTTTCTTCTAATAGGCTAAAAATTATATTAAGACCTTTATAAACTTACTATTTGTTAAAAAAGGGTTGATTCCCATTGTAATCGGTTTTTGAACCTTTATTCTAATCTATTAAACTTTAGTCAAACTTGGTCAACCTTGTTTGACCATAGCTTCCATTGGCTTAAAGATGCGATTATCTTTCTTCTAGTGGGTTAAAAACTATACTTAGACCTTTATAAACTTTCTATTTGTTTAAAAAAGGGTAGACTCCCATTGTAATCGGTTTTTGAACCTTTATCCTAATCTATTAAACTTTGGTAAAACTTGGTCAACCTTGTTTAACCAAAGCTTCAATTGGCTTAAAGCTGCGATTATCTTTCTTCTAATATGTTAAAAATTATATTTTGACCTTTATAAACCTTCTATTTGTTCAAAAAAGGGTAGATTTCCATTCTAATCGGTTTTTGGACCTTTATACTAATCTATTAAACTTTGGTCAAACTTGGTCAACCTTGTTTGACCAAAGCTTCCATTGGCTTAAAGATGCGATTATCTTTCTTCTAGTGGATTAAAAACTGTATTAAGACCTCTATAAACTTTCTATTTGTTCAAAAAATGGTAGATTCCCATTGTAATCGGTTTATGAACATTTATTCTAATCTATTCAACTTTGGTCAAACTTGGTCAACCTTGTTTGACCAATCTTCCATTGGCTTAAAGATGCGGTTATCTTTCTTCTAGTGGGTTAAAAACTATATTTAGACCTTTATAAACCTTCTATTTTTAGAGAGAAGGATAGATTTCCATTGTAATCGGTTTTTGGACCTTTATTCTAATCTATTAAACTTTGGTCAAATTTGGTCAACCTTGTTTGACCATAGCTTCCATTGGCTTAAAGATGCGATTATCTTTCTTCTAATAGGCTAAAAATTATATTCAGACCTTTATAAACTTACTATTTTTTTAAAAAAGGGTAGATTCCCATTGTAGTCGGTTTTTGAATCTTTATTCTAATCTATTAAACTTTAGTCAAACTTGGTCAACCTTGTTTGACCAAAGCTTCCATTGGCTTAAAGATGCGGTTATCTTTCTTCTAGTGGGTTAAAAACTATATTTTGACCTTTATAAACCTTCTATTTTTAGAAAGAAGGATAGATTTCCATTGTAATCGGTTTTTGGACCTTTTTTCTAATCTATTAAACTTTGGTCAAATTTGGTCAACCTTGTTTGACCATAGCATCCATTGGCTTAAAGATGCGATTATCTTTCTTCTAATAGGCTAAAAATTATATTAAGACCTTTATAAACTTACTATTTGTTAAAAAAGGGTTGATTCCCATTGTAATCGGTTTTTGAACCTTTATTCTAATCTATTAAACTTTAGTCAAACTTGGTCAACCTTGTTTGACCATAGCTTCCATTGGCTTAAAGATGCGATTATCTTTCTTCTAGTGGGTTAAAAACTATACTTAGACCTTTATAAACTTTCTATTTGTTTAAAAAAGGGTAGACTCCCATTGTAATCGGTTTTTGAACCTTTATCCTAATCTATTAAACTTTGGTAAAACTTGGTCAACCTTGTTTAACCAAAGCTTCAATTGGCTTAAAGCTGCGATTATCTTTCTTCTAATATGTTAAAAATTATATTTTGACCTTTATAAACCTTCTATTTGTTCAAAAAAGGGTAGATTTCCATTCTAATCGGTTTTTGGACCTTTATACTAATCTATTAAACTTTGGTCAAACTTGGTCAACCTTGTTTGACCAAAGCTTCCATTGGCTTAAAGATGCGATTATCTTTCTTCTAGTGGGTTAAAAACTGATTTAGATCTTTATAAAGCTTCTATTTGTTTAAAAAAGGGTAGAATTCCATTAAAATCGGTTTTTGGACCTTTATTCTAATCTATTAAACTTTAGTCAAACTTGGTCAACCTTGGTCAACCTTGTTTGACCAAAGCTTCCATTGGCTTAAAGATGCGATTATCTTTCTTCTAGTGAGTTAAAAAATATATTTAGAGCTTTATAAAGCTTCAATTTGTTCAAAAAAGGGTAGAATTCTATTAAAATCGGTTTTTGGACCATTATTCTAATCTATTAAACTTTAGTCAAACTTGGTCAACCTTGTTTGACCAAAGCTTCCATTGGCTTAAAGATGCGATTATCTTTCTTCTAGTGGGTTAAAAACTATATTAAGACCTTTATAAACTTTCTATTTGTTCAAAAAAGGGTAGATTCCCATTGTAATCATTTTTTGAACCTTTATTCTAATCTATTAACTTTGGTCAAACTTGGTCAACCTTGTTTGACCAAAGCTTCCATTGGCTTAAAGATGCGGTTATCTTTCTTCTAGTGGGTTAAAAACTATATTTAGACCTTAATGAACCTTCTATTTTTTGAAAGAAGGGTAGATTTCCATTGTAATCGGTTTTTGGACCTTTATTCTAATCTATTAAACTTTGGTCAAACTTGGTCAACCTTGTTTGACCATAGCTTCCATTGGCTTAAAGATGAAATTATCTTTCTTCTAATAGGCTAAAAATTATATTAAGACCTTTATAAACTTACTATTTGTTAAAAAAAGGGTAGATTCCCATTGTAATCGGTTTTTGAACCTTTATTCCAATCTATTAAACTTTAGTCAAACTTGGTCAACCTTGTTTGAACAAAGCTTCCATTGGCTTAAAGATGCGATTATCTTTCGTCTAGTGAGTTAAAAAATATATTTAGACCTTTATAAAGCTTCTATTTGTTCAAAAAAGGGTAGAATTCTATTAAAATCGGTTTTTGGACCCTTATTCTAATCTATTAAACTTTAGTCCAACTTGGTCAACCTTGTTTGACCAAAGCTTCCATTGGCTTAAAGATGCGATTATCTTTCTTCTAGTGGGTTAAAAACTGTATTAAGACCTCTATAAACTTTCTATTTGTTCAAAAAATGGTAGATTCCCATTGTAATCGGTTTATGAACCTTTATTCTAATCTATTAAACTTTGGTTAAACTTGGTCAACCTTGTTTGACCAATCTTCCATTGGCTTAAAGATGCGGTTATCTTTCTTCTAGTGGGTTAAAAACTATATTTAAACCTTTATAAACCTTCTATTTTTAGAAAGAAGGATAGATTTCCATTGTAATCGGTTTTTGGACCTTTATTCTAATCTATTAAACTTTGGTCAAATTTGGTCAACCTTGTTTGACCATAGCTTCCATTGGCTTAAAGATGCGATTATCTTTCTTCTAATAGGCTAAAAATTATATTAAGACCTTTATAAACTTACTATTTGTTAAAAAAAGGGTAGATTCCCATTGTAGTCGGTTTTTGAATCTTTATTCTAATCTATTAAACTTTAGTCAAACTTGGTCAACCTTGTTTGACCAAAGCTTCCATTGGCTTAAAGATGCGATTATCTTTCTTCTAGTGGGTTAAAAACTGTATTAAGACCTCTATAAACTTTCTATTTGTTCAAAAAATGGTAGATTCCCATTGTAATCGGTTTATGAACCTTTATTCTAATCTATTAAACTTTGGTCAAACTTGGTCAACCTTGTTTGACCAATCTTCCATTGGCTTAAAGATGCGGTTATCTTTCTTCTAGTGGGTTAAAAACTATATTTAGACCTTTATAAACCTTCTATTTTTAGAGAGAAGGATAGATTTCCATTGTAATCGGTTTTTGGACCTTTATTCTAATCTATTAAACTTTGGTCAAATTTGGTCAACCTTGTTTGACCATAGCTTCCATTGGCTTAAAGATGCGATTATCTTTCTTCTAATAGGCTAAAAATTATATTCAGACGTTTATAAACTTACTATTTTTTTAAAAAAGGGTAGATTCCCATTGTAGTCGATTTTTGAATCTTTATTCTAATCTATTAAACTTTAGTCAAACTTGGTCAACCTTGTTTGACCAAAGCTTCCATTGGCTTAAAGATGCGGTTATCTTTCTTCTAGTGGGTTAAAAACTATATTTAGACCTTTAAAAACCTTCTATTTTTAGAAAGAAGGATAGATTTCCATTGTCATCGGTTTTTGGACCTTTATTCTAATCTATTAAACTTTGGTCAAATTTGGTCAACCTTGTTTGACCATAGCTTCCATTGGCTTAAAGATGCGATTATCTTTCTTCTAATAGGCTAAAAATTATATTCAGACCTTTATAAACTTACTATTTTTTTAAAAAAGGGTAGATTCCCATTGTAGTCGATTTTTGAATCTTTATTCTAATCTATTAAACTTTAGTCAAACTTGGTCAACCTTGTTTGACCAAAGCTTCCATTGGCTTAAAGATGCGGTTATCTTTCTTCTAGTGGGTTAAAAACTATATTTAGACCTTTAAAAACCTTCTATTTTTAGAAAGAAGGATAGATTTCCATTGTAATCGGTTTTTGGACCTTTATTCTAATCTATTAAACTTTGGTCAAATTTGGTCAACCTTGTTTGACCATAGCTTCCATTGGCTTAAAGATGCGATTATCTTTCTTCTAATAGGCTAAAAATTATATTCAGACGTTTATAAACTTACTATTTTTTTAAAAAAGGGTAGATTCCCATTGTAGTCGATTTTTGAATCTTTATTCTAATCTATTAAACTTTAGTCAAACTTGGTCAACCTTGTTTGACCAAAGCTTCCATTGGCTTAAAGATGCGGTTATCTTTCTTCTAGTGGGTTAAAAACTATATTTAGACCTTTAAAAACCTTCTATTTTTAGAAAGAAGGATAGATTTCCATTGTCATCGGTTTTTGGACCTTTATTCTAATCTATTAAACTTTGGTCAAATTTGGTCAACCTTGTTTGACCATAGCTTCCATTGGCTTAAAGATGCGATTATCTTTCTTCTAATAGGCTAAAAATTATATTCAGACCTTTATAAACTTACTATTTTTTTAAAAAAGGGTAGATTCCCATTGTAGTCGATTTTTGAATCTTTATTCTAATCTATTAAACTTTAGTCAAACTTGGTCAACCTTGTTTGACCAAAGCTTCCATTGGCTTAAAGATGCGGTTATCTTTCTTCTAGTGGGTTAAAAACTATATTTAGACCTTTAAAAACCTTCTATTTTTAGAAAGAAGGATAGATTTCCATTGTAATCGGTTTTTGGACCTTTATTCTAATCTATTAAACTTTGGTCAAATTTGGTCAACCTTGTTTGACCATAGCTTCCATTGGCTTAAAGATGCGATTATCTTTCTTCTAATAGGCTAAAAATTATATTAAGACCTTTATAAACTTACTATTTGTTAAAAAAAGGGTAGATTCCCATTGTAATCGGTTTTTGAACCTTTATTCTAATCTATTAAACTTTAGTCAAACTTGGTCAACCTTGTTTGACCAAAGCTTCCATTGGCTTAAAGATGCGATTATCTTTCTTCTAGTGGGTTAAAAACTATATTAAGACCTTTATAAACCTTCTATTTTTTGAAAGAAGGGTAGATTTCCATTGTAATCGGTTTTTGGACCTTTATTCTAATCTATTAAACTTTGGTCAAACTTGGTCAACTTTGTTTGACCATAGCTTCCATTGGCTTAAAGATGAAATTATCTTTCTTCTAATAGGCTAAAAATTATATTAAGACCTTTATAAACTTACTATTTGTTAAAAAAAGGGTAGATTCCCATTGTAATCGGTTTTTGAACCTTTATTCCAATCTATTAAACTTTAGTAAAACTTGGTCAACCTTGTTTGACCAAAGCTTCCATTGGCTTAAAGATGCGATTATCTTTCTTCTAGTGGGTTAAAAACTATACTTAGACCTTTATAAACTTTCTATTTGTTCACAAAAGGGTAGATTCCCATTCTAATCGGTTTTTGAACCTTTATCCTAATCTATTAAACTTTGGTAAAACTTGGTCAACCTTGTTTAACCAAAGCTTCAATTGGCTTAAAGCTGCGATTATCTTTCTTCTAATATGTTAAAAATTATATTTTGACCTTTATAAACCTTCTATTTGTTCAAAAAAGGGTAGATTTCCATTCTAATCGGTTTTTGGACCTTTATACTAATCTATTAAACTTTGGTCAAACTTGGTCAACCTTGTTTGACCAAAGCTTCCATTGGCTTAAAGATGCGATTATCTTTCTTCTAATAGGTTAAAAATTATATTTTAACTTTTATAAACCTTTTATTTGTTCAAAAAAGGGTATATTTTCGTTGTAATCGGTTTTTGGACCTTTATACTAATCTATTAAACTTTGGTCCAACTTGGTTAACCTTGTTTGACCAAAGCTTCCATAGGCTTAAAGATGCGATTATGTTTCTTCTAGTGGGTTAAAAACTATATTTAGACATTATAAACCTTCTATTTTTTGAAAAAAGGGTAGATTTCCATTGTAATCGGTTTTTGGACCTTTATTCTAATCTATTAAACTTTGGTCAAACTTGGTCAACCTTGTTTGACCACAGCTTCCATTGGCTTAAAGATGCGATTATCTTTCTTCTAGTGGATTAAAAACTGATTTAGATCTTTATAAAGCTTCTATTTGTTTAAAAAAGGGTAGAATTCCATTAAAATCGGTTTTTGGACCTTTATTCTAATCTATTAAACTTTAGTCAAACTTGGTCAACCTTGTTTGACCAAAGGTTCCATTGGCTTAAAGATGCGATTATCTTTCTTCTAGTGAGTTAAAAAATATATTTAGAGCTTTATAAAGCTTCAATTTGTTCAGAAAAGGGTAGAATTCTATTAAAATCGGTTTTTGGACCCTTATTCTAATCTATTAAACTTTAGTCAAACTTGGTCAACCTTGTTTGACCAAAGCTTCCATTGGCTTAAAGATGCGATTATCTTTCTTCTAGTTGGTTAAAAACTATATTAAGACCTTCATAAACTTTCTATTTGTTCAAAAAAGGGTAGATTCCCATTGTAATCATTTTTTGAACCTTTATTCTAATCTATTAACTTTGGTCAAACATGGTCAACCTTGTTTGACCAAAGCTTCCATTGGCTTAAAGATGCGGTTATCTTT
Organism: Trifolium subterraneum; assembly: GCA_951799995.1. NCBI lineage: Eukaryota > Viridiplantae > Streptophyta > Magnoliopsida > Fabales > Fabaceae > Trifolium > Trifolium subterraneum. The sequence continues at coordinate 31,022,328 of OX637465.1, read as the reverse complement.
CTTCTAGTGGGTTAAAAACTATATTTAGACCTTAATAAACCTTCTATTTTTTGAAAGAAGGGTAGATTTCCATTGTAATCGGTTTTTGGACCTTTATTCTAATCTATTAAACTTTGGTCAAACTTGGTCAACCTTCTTTTACCATAGCTTCCATTGGCTTAAAGATGAAATTATCTTTCTTCTAATAGGCTAAAAATTATATTAAGACCTTTATAAACTTACTATTTGTTAAAAAAAGGGTAGATTCCCATTGTAATCGGTTTTTGAACCTTTATTCCAATCTATTAAACTTTAGTCAAACTTGGTCAACCTTGTTTGACCAAAGCTTCCATTGGCTTAAAGATGCGATTATCTTTCTTCTAGTGAGTTAAATAATATATTTAGACCTTTATAAAGCTTCAATTTGTTCAAAAAAGGGTAGAATTCTATTAAAATCGGTTTTTGGACCCTTATTCTAATCTATTAAACATTGGTCAAACTTGGTCAACCTTGTTTGACCATAGCTTCCATTGGCTTAAAGATGCGATTATCTTTCTTCTAATAGGCTAAAAATTATTTTAAGACCTTTATAAACTTACTATTTGTTAACAAAAGGGTAGATTCCCATTGTAATCGGTTTTTGAACCTTTATTCTAATCTATTAAACTTTAGTCAAACTTGGTCAACCTTGTTTGACCAAAGCTTCCATTGGCTTAAAGATACGATTATCTTTCTTCTAATAGGTTAAAAATTATATTTAGACCTTTATAAACCTTCTATTTGTTCAAAAAAGGGTAGATTCCCATTGTAATCGTTTTTTGAACCTTTATTCTAATCTATTAAACTTTGGTCAAACTTGGTCAACCTTGTTTGACCAAAGCTTCCATTGGCTTAAAGATGCGGTTATCTTTCTTCTAGTGGGTTAAAAACTATATTTAGACCTTTATAAACCTTCTATTTTTTGAAAGAAGGGTAGATTTCCATTGTAATCAGTTTTTGGACCTTTATTTTAATCTATTAAACTTTGGTCAAACTTGGTCAACCTTGTTTGACCAAATCTTTAATTGGCTTAAAGATGCGATTATCTTTCTTCTAATAGGTTAAAAATTATATTTAGACCTTTATAAACCTTCTATTTGTTCAAAAAAGGGAAGATTTCCATTGTAATCAATTTTTGGACCTTTATACTAATCTATTAAACTTTGGTTAAACTTGGACAACCTTGTTTGACCAAAGCTTCCATTGGCTTAAAGATTCGATTATCTTTCTTCTAGTAGGTTAAAAACTATATTTAGACCTTTATAAAGTTTTATTTGTTCAAAAAAGGGTGGATTTCCATTAAAATTGGTTTTTGGACCTTTATTCTAATCTATTAAACTTTAGTCAAACTTGGTCAACCTTGTTTGACCAAAGCTTCCATTGGCTTAAAGAAGCGATTATCTTTCGTCTAGTGAGTTAAAAAATATATTTAGACCTTTATAAAGCTTCTATTTGTTCAAAAAAGGGTAGAATTCTATTAAAATCGGTTTTTGGACCCTTATTCTAATCTATTAAACTTTAGTCAAACTTGGTCAACCTTGTTTGACCAAAGCTTCCATTGGCTTAAAGATGCGATTATCTTTCTTTTAGTGGGTTAAAAACATTATTAAGACCTCTATAAACTTTCTATTTGTTCAAAAAATGGTAGATTCCCATTGTAATCGGTTTATGAACCTTTATTCTAATCTATCAAACTTTGGTCAAACTTGGTCAACCTTGTTTGACCAAAGCTTCCATTGGCTTAAAGATGCGGTTATCTTTCTTCTAGTGAATTAAAAACTATATTTAGACCTTTATAAACCTTCTATTTTTAGAAAGAAGGATAGATTTCCATTGTAATCGGTTTTTGGACCTTTATTCTAATCTATTAAACTTTGGTCCAATTTGGTCAACCTTGTTTGACCATAGCTTCCATTGGCTTAAAGATGCGATTATCTTTCTTCTAATAGGCTAAAAATTATATTAAGACCTTTATAAACTTACTATTTGTTAAAAAAAGGGTAGATTCCCATTGTAATCGGTTTTTGAACCTTTATTCTAATCTATTAAACTTTAGTCAAACATGGTCAACCTTGTTTGACCATAGCTTCCATTGGCTTAAAGATGCGATTATCTTTCTTCTAGTGGGTTAAAAACTATACTTAGACCTTTATAAACTTTCTATTTGTTCAAAAAAGGGTAGATTCCCATTGTAATCGGTTTTTGAACCTTTATCTTAATCTATTAAAGTTTGGTAAAACTTGGTCAACCTTGTTTAACCAAAGCTTCAATTGGCTTAAAGCTGCGATTATCTTTCTTCTAATATGTTAAAAATTATATTTTGACCTTTATAAACCTTCTATTTGTTCAAAAAAAGGGTAGATTTCCATTCTAATCGGTTTTTGGACCTTTATACTAATCTATTAAACTTTGGTCAAACTTGGTCAACCTTGTTTGACCAAAGCTTCCATTGGCTTAAAGATGCGATTATCTTTCTTCTAATAGGTTAAAAATTATATTTTAACTTTTATAAACCTTTTATTTGTTCAAAAAAGGGTATATTTTCGTTGTAATCGGTTTTTGGACCTTTATACTAATCTATTAAACTTTGGTCCAACTTGGTTAACCTTGTTTGACCAAAGCTTCCATAGGCTTAAAGATGCGATTATGTTTCTTCTAGTGGGTTAAAAACTATATTTAGACATTATAAACCTTCTATTTTTTGAAAAAAGGGTAGATTTCCATTGTAATCGGTTTTTGGACCTTTATTCTAATCTATTGAACTTTGGTCAAACTTGGTCAACCTTGTTTGACCACAGCTTCCATTGACTTAAAGATGCGATTATCTTTCTTCTAGTGGGTTAAAAACTGATTTAGATCTTTATAAAGCTTCTATTTGTTTAAAAAAGGGTAGAATTCCATTAAAATCGGTTTTTGGACCTTTATTCTAATCTATTAAACTTTAGTCAAACTTGGTCAACCTTGGTCAACCTTGTTTGACCAAAGCTTCCATTGGCTTAAAGATGCGATTATCTTTCTTCTAGTGAGTTAAAAAATATATTTAGAGCTTTATAAAGCTTCAATTTGTTCAAAAAAGGGTAGAATTCTATTAAAATCGGTTTTTGGACCCTTATTCTAATCTATTAAACTTTAGTCAAACTTGGTCAACCTTGTTTGACCAAAGCTTCCATTGGCTTAAAGATGCGAATATCTTTCTTCTAGTGGGTTAAAAACTATATTAAGACCTTTATAAACTTTCTATTTGTTCAAAAAAGGGTAGATTCTCATTGTAATCATTTTTTGAACCTTTATTCTAATCTATTAACTTTCGTCAAACTTGGTCAACCTTGTTTGACCAAAGCTTCCATTGGCTTAAAGATGCGGTTATCTTTCTTCTAGTTGGTTAAAAACTATATTTAGACCTTAATAAACCTTCTATTTTTTGAAAGAAGGGTAGATTTCCATTGTAATCGGTTTTTGGACCTTTATTCTAATCTATTAAACTTTGGTCAAACTTGGTCAACCTTGTTTGACCATAGCTTCCATTGGCTTAAAGATGAAATTATCTTTCTTCTAATAGGCTAAAAATTATATTAAGACCTTTATAAACTTACTATTTGTTAAAAAAAGGGTAGATTCCCATTGTAATCGGTTTTTGAACCATTATTCCAATCTATTAAACTTTAGTCAAACTTGGTCCACCTTGTTTGACCAAAGCTTCCATTGGCTTAAAGATACGATTATCTTTCTTCTAGTGGGTTAAAAACTATACTTAGACCTTTATAAACTTTCTATTTGTTCAAAAAAGGGTAGATTCCCATTGTAATCGGTTTTTGAACCTTTATCCTAATCTATTAAACTTTGGTAAAACTTTGCCAACCTTGTTTAACCAAAGCTTCAATTGGCTTAAAGCTGCGATTATCTTTCTTCTAATATGTTAAAAATTATATTTTGACCTTTATAAACCTTCTATTTGTTCAAAAAAGGGTAGATTTCCATTCTAATCGGTTTTTGGACCTTTATACTAATCTATTAAACTTTGGTCAAACTTGGTCAACCTTGTTTGACCAAAGCTTCCATTGGCTTAAAGATGCGATTATCTTTCTTCTAATAGGTTAAAAATTATATTTTAACTTTTATAAACCTTTTATTTGTTCAAAAAAGGGTATATTTTCGTTGTAATCGGTTTTTGGACCTTTATACTAATCTATTAAACTTTGGTCCAACTTGGTTAACCTTGTTTGACCAAAGCTTCCATAGGCTTAAAGATGCGATTATGTTTCTTCTAGTGGGTTAAAAACTATATTTAGACATTATAAACCTTCTATTTTTTGAAAAAAGGGTAGATTTCCATTGTAATCGGTTTTTAGACCTTTATTCTAATCTATTAAACTTTGGTCAAACTTGGTCAACCTTGTTTGACCACAGCTTCCATTGGCTTAAAGATGCGATTAACTTTCTTCTAGTGGGTTAAAAACTGATTTAGATCTTTATAAAGCTTCTATTTGTTTAAAAAAGGGTAGAATTCCATTAAAATCGGTTTTTGGACCTTTATTCTAATATATTAAACTTTAGTCAAACTTGGTCAACCTTGGTCAACCTTGTTAGACCAAAGCTTCCATTGGCTTAAAGATGCGATTATCTTTCTTCTATTGAGTTAAAAAATATATTTAGAGCTTTATAAAGCTTCAATTTGTTCAAAAAAGGGTAGAATTCTATTAAAATCGGTTTTTGGACCCTTATTCTAATCTATTAAACTTTAGTCAAACTTGGTCAACCTTGTTTGACCAAAGCTTCCATTGGCTTAAAGATGCGATTATCTTTCTTCTAGTGGGTTAAAAACTATATTAAGACCTTTATAAACTTTCTATTTGTTCAAAAAAGGGTAGATTCCCATTGTAATCATTTTTTGAACCATTATTCTAATCTATTAACTTTGGTCAAACTTGGTCAACCTTGTTTGACCAAAGCTTCCATTGGCTTAAAGATGCGGTTATCTTTCTTCTAGTGGGTTAAAAACTATATTTAGACCTTAATAAACCTTCTATTTTTTGAAAGAAGGGTAGATTTCCATTGTAATCGGTTTTTGGATCTTTATTCTAATCTATTAAACTTTGGTCAAACTTGGTCAACCTTGTTTGACCATAGCTTCCATTGGCTTATAGATGAAATTATCTTTCTTCTAATAGGCTAAAAATTATATTAAGACCTTTATAAACTTACTATTTGTTAAAAAAAGGGTAGATTCCCATTGTAATCGGTTTTTGAACCTTTATTCCAATCTATTAAACTTTAGTCAAACTTGGTCAACCTTGTTTGACCAAAGCTTCCATTGGCTTAAAGATGCGATTATCTTTCTTCTAGTGGGTTAAAAACTATACTTAGACCTTTATAAACTTTCTATTTGTTCAAAAAAGGGTAGATTCCCATTGTAATCGGTTTTTGATACTTTATCCTAATCTATTAAACTTTGGTAAAACTTTGCCAACCTTGTTTAACCAAAGCTTCAATTGGCTTAAAGCTGCGATTATCTTTCTTCTAATATGTTAAAAATTATATTTTGACCTTTATAAACCTTCTATTTGTTCAAAAAAGGGTAGATTTCCATTCTAATCGGTTTTTGGACCTTTATACTAATCTATTAAACTTTGGTCAAACTTGGTCAACCTTGTTTGACCAAAGCTTCCATTGGCTTAAAGATGCGATTATCTTTCTTCTAATAGGTTAAAAATTATATTTTAACTTTTATAAACCTTTTATTTGTTCAAAAATGGGTATATTTTCGTTGTAATCGGTTTTTGGACCTTTATACTAATCTATTAAACTTTGGTCCAACTTGGTTAACCTTGTTTGACCAAAGCTTCCATAGGCTTAAAGATGCGATTATGTTTCTTCTAGTGGGTTAAAAACTATATTTAGACATTATAAACCTTCTATTTTTTGAAAAAAGGGTAGATTTCCATTGTAATCGGTTTTTGGACCTTTATTCTAATCTATTAAACTTTGGTCAAACTTGGTCAACCTTGTTTGACCACAGCTTCCATTGGCTTAAAGATGCGATTATCTTTCTTCTAGTGGGTTAAAAACTGATTTAGATCTTTATAAAGCTTCTATTTGTTTAAAAAAGGGTAGAATTCCATTAAAATCGGTTTTTGGAGCTTTATTCTAATATATTAAACTTTAGTCAAACTTGGTCAACCTTGGTCAACCTTGTTTGACCAAAGCTTCCATTGGCTTAAAGATGCGATTATCTTTCTTCTAGTGAGTTAAAAAATATATTTAGAGCTTTATAAAGCTTCAATTTGTTCAAAAAAGGGTAGAATTATATTAAAATCGGTTTTTGGACCCTTATTCTAATCTATTAAACTTTAGTCAAACTTGGTCAACCTTGTTTGACCAAAGCTTCCATTGGCTTAAAGATGCGATTATCTTTCTTCTAGTGGGTTAAAAACTATATTAAGACCTTTATAAACTTTCTATTTGTTCAAAAAAGGGTAGATTCCCATTGTAATCATTTTTTGAACCTTTATTCTAATCTATTAACTTTGGTCAAACTTGGTCAACCTTGTTTGACCAAAGCTTCCATTGGCTTAAAGATGCGGTTATCTTTCTTCTAGTGGGTTAAAAACTATATTTAGACCTTAATAAACCTTCTATTTTTTGAAAGAAGGGTAGATTTCCATTGTAATCGGTTTTTGGACCTTTATTCTAATCTATTAAACTTTGGTCAAACTTGGTCAACCTTGTTTGACCATAGCTTCCATTGGCTTAAAGATGAAATTATCTTTCTTCTAATAGGCTAAAAATTATATTAAGACCTTTATAAACTTACTATTTGTTAAAAAAAGGGTTGATTCCCATTGTAATCGGTTTTTGAACATTTATTCCAATCTATTAAACTTTAGTCAAACTTGGTCAACCTTGTTTGACCAAAGCTTCCATTGGCTTAAAGATGCGATTATCTTTCTTCTAGTGAGTTAAATAATATATTTAGACCTTTATAAAGCTTCAATTTGTTGAAAAAAGGGTAGAATTCTATTAAAATCGGTTTTTGGACCCTTATTCTAATCTATTAAACATTGGTCAAACTTGGTCAACCTTGTTTGACCATAGCTTCCATTGGCTTAAAGATGCGATTATCTTTCTTCTAATAGGCTAAAAATTATTTTAAGACCTTTATAAACTTACTATTTGTTAACAAAAGGGTAGATTCCCATTGTAATCGGTTTTTGAACCTTTATTCTAATCTATTAAACATTAGTCAAACTTGGTCAACCTTGTTTGACCAAAGCTTCCATTGGCTTAAAGATACGATTATCTTTCTTCTAATAGGTTAAAAATTATATTTAGACCTTTATAAACCTTCTATTTGTTCAAAAAAGGGTAGATTCCCATTGTAATCGTTTTTTGAACCTTTATTCTAATCTATTAAACTTTGGTCAAACTTGGTCAACCTTGTTTGACCAAAGCTTCCATTGGCTTAAAGATGCGGTTATCTTTCTTCTAGTGGGTTAAAAACTATATTTAGACCTTTATAAACCTTCTATTTTTTTAAACAAGGGTAGATTTCCATTGTAATCAGTTTTTGGACCTTTATTCTAATCTATTAAACTTTGGTCAAACTTGGTCAACCTTGTTTGACCAAATCTTTAATTGGCTTAAAGATGCGATTATCTTTCTTCTAATAGGTTAAAAATTATATTTAGACCTTTATAAAACTTCTATTTGTTCAAAAAAGGGTAGATTTCCATTGTAATCGGTTTTTGGACCTTTATACTAATCTATTAAACTTTGGTCAAACTTGGACAACCTTGTTTGACCAAAGCTTCCATTGGCTTAAAGATGCGATTATCTTTCTTCTAGTAGGTTAAAAACTATATTTAGACCTTTATAAAGTTTTATTTGTTAAAAAAAGGGTGGATTTCCATTAAAATCGGTTTTTGGACCTTTATTCTAATCTATTAAACTTTAGTCAAACTTGGTCAACCTTGTTTGACCAAAGCTTCCATTGGCTTAAAGAAGCGATTATCTTTCGTCTAGTGAGTTAAAAAATATATTTAGACCTTTATAAAGCTTCTATTTGTTCAAAAAAGGGTAGAATTCTATTAAAATCGGTTTTTGGACCCTTATTCTAATCTGTTAAACTTTAGTCAAACTTGGTCAACCTTGTTTGACCAAAGCTTCCATTGGCTTAAAGATGCGATTATCTTTCTTTTAGTGGGTTAAAAACTGTATTAAGACCTCTATAAACTTTCTATTTGTTCAAAAAATGGTAGATTCCCATTGTAATCGGTTTATGAACCTTTATTCTAATCTATCAAACTTTGGTCAAACTTGGTCAACCTTATTTGACCAAAGCTTCCATTGGCTTAAAGATGCGGTTATCTTTCATCTAGTGGATTAAAAACTATATTTAGACCTTTATAAACCTTCTATTTTTAGAAAGAAGGATAGATTTCCATTGTAATCGGTTTTTGGACCTTTATTCTAATCTATTAAACTTTGGTCAAACTTGGACAACCTTGTTTGACCAAAGCTTCCATTGGCTTAAAGATGCGATTATCTTTCTTCTAGTAGGTTAAAAACTATATTTAGACCTTTATAAAGTTTTATTTGTTCAAAAAATGGTGGATTTCCATTAAAATCGGTTTTTGGACCTTTATTCTAATCTATTAAACTTTAGTCAAACTTGGTCAACCTTGTTTGACCAAAGCTTCCATTGGCTTAAAGAAGCGATTATCTTTCGTCTAGTGAGTTAAAAAATATATTTAGACCTTTATAAAGCTTCTATTTGTTCAAAAAAGGGTAGAATTCTATTAAAATCGGTTTTTGGACCCTTATTCTAATCTATTAAACTTTAGTCAAACTTGGTCAACCTTGTTTGACCAAAGCTTCCATTGGCTTAAAGATGCGATTATCTTTCTTTTAGTGGGTTAAAAACTGTATTAAGACCTCTATAAACTTTCTATTTGTTCAAAAAATGGTAGATTCCCATTGTAATCGGTTTATGAACCTTTATTCTAATCTATCAAACTTTGGTCAAACTTGGTCAACCTTGTTTGACCAAAGCTTCCATTGGCTTAAAGATGCGGTTATCTTTCTTCTAGTGGATTAAAAACTATATTTAGACCTTTATAAACCTTCTATTTTTAGAAAGAAGGATAGATTTCCATTGTAATCGGTTTTTGGACCTTTATTCTAATCTATTAAACATTGGTCAAACTTGGTCAACCTTGTTTGACCATAGCTTCCATTGGCTTAAAGATGCGATTATCTTTCTTCTAATAGGCTAAAAATTATTTTAAGACCTTTATAAACTTACTATTTGTTAACAAAAGGGTAGATTCCCATTGTAATCGGTTTTTGAACCTTTATTCTAATCTATTAAACTTTAGTCAAACTTGGTCAACCTTGTTTGACCAAAGCTTCCATTGGCTTAAAGATACGATTATCTTTCTTCTAATAGGTTACAAATTATATTTAGACCTTTATAAACCTTCTATTTGTTCAAAAAAGGGTAGATTCCCATTGTAATCGTTTTTTGAACCTTTATTCTAATCTATTAAACTTTGGTCAAACTTGGTCAACCTTGTTTTACCAAAGCTTCCATTGGCTTAAAGATACGGTTATCTTTCTTCTAGTGGGTTAAAAACTATATTTAGACCTTTATAAACCTTCTATTTTTTGAAAGAAGGGTAGATTTCCATTGTAATCAGTTTTTGGACCTTTATTCTAATCTATTAAACTTTGGTCAAACTTGGTCAACCTTGTTTGACCAAATCTTTAATTGGCTTAAAGATGCGATTATCTTTCTTCTAATAGGTTAAAAATTATATTTAGACCTTTATAAACCTTCTATTTGTTCAAAAAAGGGTAGATTTCCATTGTAATCAATTTTTGGACCTTTATACTAATCTATTAAACTTTGGTCAAACTTGGACAACCTTGTTTGACCAAAGCTTCCATTGGCTTAAAGATGCGATTATCTTTCTTCTAGTAGGTTAAAAACTATATTTAGACCTTTATAAAGTTTTATTTGTTAAAAAAAGGGTGGATTTCCATTAAAATCGGTTTTTGGACCTTTATTCTAATCTATTAAACTTTAGTCAAACTTGCTCAACCTTGTTTGACCAAAGCTTCCATTGGCTTAAAGAAGCGATTATCTTTCGTCTAGTGAGTTAAAAAATATATTTAGACCTTTATAAAGCTTCTATTTGTTCAAAAAAGGGTAGAATTCTATTAAAATGGGTTTTTGGACCCTTATTCTAATCTGTTAAACTTTAGTCAAACTTGGTCAACCTTGTTTGACCAAAGCTTCCATTGGCTTAAAGATGCGATTATCTTTCTTTTAGTGGGTTAAAAACTGTATTAAGACCTCTATAAACTTTCTATTTGTTCAAAAAATGGTAGATTCCCATTGTAATCGGTTTATGAACCTTTATTCTAATCTATCAAACTTTGGTCAAACTTGGTCAACCTTATTTGACCAAAGCTTCCATTGGCTTAAAGATGCGGTTATCTTTCATCTAGTGGATTAAAAACTATATTTAGACCTTTATAAACCTTCTATTTTTAGAAAGAAGGATAGATTTCCATTGTAATCGGTTTTTGGACCTTTATTCTAATCTATTAAACTTTGGTCAAACTTGGACAACCTTGTTTGACCAAAGCTTCCATTGGCTTAAAGATGCGATTATCTTTCTTCTAGTAGGTTAAAAACTATATTTAGACCTTTATAAAGTTTTATTTGTTCAAAAAATGGTGGATTTCCATTAAAATCGGTTTTTGGACCTTTATTCTAATCTATTAAACTTTAGTCAAACTTGGTCAACCTTGTTTGACCAAAGCTTCCATTGGCTTAAAGAAGCGATTATCTTTCGTCTAGTGAGTTAAAAAATATATTTAGACCTTTATAAAGCTTCTATTTGTTCAAAAAAGGGTAGAATTCTATTAAAATCGGTTTTTGGACCCTTATTCTAATCTATTAAACTTTAGTCAAACTTGGTCAACCTTGTTTGACCAAAGCTTCCATTGGCTTAAAGATGCGATTATCTTTCTTTTAGTGGGTTAAAAACTGTATTAAGACCTCTATAAACTTTCTATTTGTTCAAAAAATGGTAGATTCCCATTGTAATCGGTTTATGAACCTTTATTCTAATCTATCAAACTTTGGTCAAACTTGGTCAACCTTGTTTGACCAAAGCTTCCATTGGCTTAAAGATGCGGTTATCTTTCTTCTAGTGGATTAAAAACTATATTTAGACCTTTATAAACCTTCTATTTTTAGAAAGAAGGATAGATTTCCATTGTAATCGGTTTTTGGACCTTTATTCTAATCTATTAAACATTGGTCAAACTTGGTCAACCTTGTTTGACCATAGCTTCCATTGGCTTAAAGATGCGATTATCTTTCTTCTAATAGGCTAAAAATTATTTTAAGACCTTTATAAACTTACTATTTGTTAACAAAAGGGTAGATTCCCATTGTAATCGGTTTTTGAACCTTTATTCTAATCTATTAAACTTTAGTCAAACTTGGTCAACCTTGTTTGACCAAAGCTTCCATTGGCTTAAAGATACGATTATCTTTCTTCTAATAGGTTACAAATTATATTTAGACCTTTATAAACCTTCTATTTGTTCAAAAAAGGGTAGATTCCCATTGTAATCGTTTTTTGAACCTTTATTCTAATCTATTAAACTTTGGTCAAACTTGGTCAACCTTGTTTTACCAAAGCTTCCATTGGCTTAAAGATACGGTTATCTTTCTTCTAGTGGGTTAAAAACTATATTTAGACCTTTATAAACCTTCTATTTTTTGAAAGAAGGGTAGATTTCCATTGTAATCAGTTTTTGGACCTTTATTCTAATCTATTAAACTTTGGTCAAACTTGGTCAACCTTGTTTGACCAAATCTTTAATTGGCTTAAAGATGCGATTATCTTTCTTCTAATAGGTTAAAAATTATATTTAGACCTTTATAAACCTTCTATTTGTTCAAAAAAGGGTAGATTTCCATTGTAATCAATTTTTGGACCTTTATACTAATCTATTAAACTTTGGTCAAACTTGGACAACCTTGTTTGACCAAAGCTTCCATTGGCTTAAAGATGCGATTATCTTTCTTCTAGTAGGTTAAAAACTATATTTAGACCTTTATAAAGTTTTATTTGTTCAAAAAAGGGTGGATTTCCATTAAAATCGATTTTTGGACCTTTATTCTAATCTATTAAACTTTAGTCAAACTTGGTCAACCTTGTTTGACCAAAGCTTCCATTGGCTTAAAGAAGCGATTATCTTTCGTCTAGTGAGTTAAAAAATATATTTAGACCTTTATAAAGCTTCTATTTGTTCAAAAAAGGGTAGAATTCTATTAAAATCGGTTTTTGGACCCTTATTCTAATCTATTAAACTTTAGTCAAACTTGGTCAACCTTGTTTGACCAAAGCTTCCATTGGCTTAAAGATGCGATTATCTTTCTTTTAGTGGGTTAAAAACTGTATTAAGACCTCTATAAACTTTCTATTTGTTCAAAAAATGGTAGATTCCCATTGTAATAGGTTTATGAACCTTTATTCTAATCTATCAAACTTTGGTCAAACTTGGTCAACCTTGTTTGACCAAAGCTTCCATTGGCTTAAAGATGCGGTTATCTTTCTTCTAGTGGATTAAAAACTATATTTAGACCTTTATAAACCTTCTATTTTTAGAAAGAAGGATAGATTTCCATTGTAATCGGTTTTTGGACCTTTATTCTAATCTATTAAACATTGGTCAAACTTGGTCAACCTTGTTTGACCATAGCTTCCATTGGCTTAAAGATGCGATTATCTTTCTTCTAATAGGCTAAAAATTATTTTAAGACCTTTATTAACTTACTATTTGTTAACAAAAGGGTAGATTCCCATTGTAATCGGTTTTTGAACCTTTATTCTAATCTATTAAACTTTAGTCAAACTTGGTCAACCTTGTTTGACCAAAGCTTCCATTGGCTTAAAGATACGATTATCTTTCTTCTAATAGGTTAAAAATTATATTTAGACCTTTATAAACGTTCTATTTGTTCAAAAAAGGGTAGATTCCCATTGTAATCGTTTTTTGAACCTTTATTCTAATCTATTAAACTTTGGTCAAACTTGGTCAACCTTGTTTGACCAAAGCTTCCATTGGCTTAAAGATGCGGTTATCTTTCTTCTAGTGGGTTAAAAACTATATTTAGACCTTTATAAACCTTCTATTTTTTGAAAGAAGGGTAGATTTCCATTGTAATCAGTTTTTGGACCTTTATTCTAATCTATTAAACTTTGGTCAAACTTGGTCAACCTTGTTTGACCAAATCTTTAATTGGCTTAAATATGCGTTTATCTTTCTTCTAATAGGTTAAAAATTATATTTAGACCTTTATAAACCTTCTATTTGTTCAAAAAAGGGTAGATTTCCATTGTAATCAATTTTTGGACCTTTATACTAATCTATTAAACTTTGGTCAAACTTGGACAACCTTGTTTGACCAAAGCTTCCATTGGCTTAAAGATGCGATTATCTTTCTTCTAGTAGGTTAAAAACTATATTTAGACCTTTATAAAGTTTTATTTGTTCAAAAAAGGGTGGATTTCCATTAAAATCGATTTTTGGACCGTTATTCTAATCTATTAAACTTTAGTCAAACTTGGTCACCCTTGTTTGACCAAAGCTTCCATTGGCTTAAAGAAGCGATTATCTTTCGTCTAGTGAGTTAAAAATATATTTAGACCTTTATAAAGCTTCTATTTGTTCAAAAAAGGGTAGAATTCTATTAAAATCGGTTTTTGGACCCTTATTCTAATCTATTAAACTTTAGTCAAACTTGGTCAACCTTGTTTGACCAAAGCTTCCATTGGCTTAAAGATGCGATTATCTTTCTTTTAGTGGGTTAAAAACTGTATTAAGACCTCTATAAACTTTCTATTTGTTCAAAAAATGGTAGATTCCCATTGTAATAGGTTTATGAACCATTATTCTAATCTATCAAACTTTGGTCAAACTTGGTCAACCTTGTTTGACCAAAGCTTCCATTGGCTTAAAGATGCGGTTATCTTTCTTCTAGTGGATTAAAAACTATATTTAGACCTTTATAAACCTTCTATTTTTAGAAAGAAGGATAGATTTCCATTGTAATCGGTTTTTGGACCTTTATTCTAATCTATTAAACATTGGTCAAACTTGGTCAACCTTGTTTGACCATAGCTTCCATTGGCTTAAAGATGCGATTATCTTTCTTCTAATAGGCTAAAAATTATTTTAAGACCTTTATAAACTTACTATTTGTTAACAAAAGGGTAGATTCCCATTGTAATCGGTTTTTGAACCTTTATTCTAATCTATTAAACTTTAGTCAAACTTGGTCAACCTTGTTTGACCAAAGCTTCCATTGGCTTAAAGATACGATTATCTTTCTTCTAATAGGTTAAAAATTATATTTAGACCTTTATAAACCTTCTATTTGTTCAAAAAAGGGTAGATTCCCATTGTAATCGGTTTTTGAACCTTTATTCTAATCTATTAAACTTTGGTCAAACTTGGTTGACCAAAGCTTCCATTGGCTTAAAGATGCGGTTATCTTTCTTCTAGTGGGTTAAAAACTATATTTAGACCTTTATAAACCTTCTATTTTTTGAAAGAAGGGTAGATTTCCATTGTAATCAGTTTTTGGACCTTTATTCTAATCTATTAAACTTTGGTCAAACTTGGTCAACCTTGTTTGACCAAATCTTTAATTGGCTTAAATATGCGTTTATCTTTCTTCTAATAGGTTAAAAATTATATTTAGACCTTTATAAACCTTCTATTTGTTCAAAAAAGGGTAGATTTCCATTGTAATCAATTTTTGGACCTTTATACTAATCTATTAAACTTTGGTCAAACTTGGACAACCTTGTTTGACCAAAGCTTCCATTTGCTTAAAGATGCGATTATCTTTCTTCTAGTAGGTTAAAAACTATATTTAGACCTTTATAAAGTTTTATTTGTTCAAAAAAGGGTGGATTTCCATTAAAATCGATTTTTGGACCTTTATTCTAATCTATTAAACTTTAGTCAAACTTGGTCACCCTTGTTTGACCAAAGCTTCCATTGGCTTAAAGAAGCGATTATCTTTCGTCTAGTGAGTTAAAAATATATTTAGACCTTTATAAAGCTTCTATTTGTTCAAAAAAGGGTAGAATTCTATTAAAATCGGTTTTTGGACCCTTATTCTAATCTATTAAACTTTAGTCAAACTTGGTCAACCTTGTTTGACCAAAGCTTCCATTGGCTTAAAGATGCGATTATCTTTCTTTTAGTGGGTTAAAAACTGTATTAAGACCTCTATAAACTTTCTATTTGTTCAAAAAATGGTAGATTCCCATTGTAATAGGTTTATGAACCTTTATTCTAATCTATCAAACTTTGGTCAAACTTGGTCAACCTTGTTTGACCAAAGCTTCCATTGGCTTAAAGATGCGGTTATCTTTCTTCTAGTGGATTAAAAACTATATTTAGACCTTTATAAACCTTCTATTTTTAGAAAGAAGGATAGATTTCCATTGTAATCGGTTTTTGGACCTTTATTCTAATCTATTAAACATTGGTCAAACTTGGTCAACCTTGTTTGACCATAGCTTCCATTGGCTTAAAGATGCGATTATCTTTCTTCTAATAGGCTAAAAATTATTTTAAGACCTTTATAAACTTACTATTTGTTAACAAAAGGGTAGATTCCCATTGTAATCGGTTTTTGAACCTTTATTCTAATCTATTAAACTTTAGTCAAACTTGGTCAACCTTGTTTGACCAAAGCTTCCATTGGCTTAAAGATACGATTATCTTTCTTCTAATAGGTTAAAAATTATATTTAGACCTTTATAAACCTTCTATTTGTTCAAAAAATGGTAGATTCCCATTGTAATCGTTTTTTGAACCTTTATTCTAATCTATTAAACTTTGGTCAAACTTGGTCAACCTTGTTTGACCAAAGCTTCCATTGGCTTAAAGATGCGGTTATCTTTCTTCTAGTGGGTTAAAAACTATATTTAGACCTTTATAAACCTTCTATTTTTTGAAAGAAGGGTAGATTTCCATTGTAATCAGTTTTTGGACCTTTATTCTAATCTATTAAACTTTGGTCAAACTTGGTCAACCTTGTTTGACCAAATCTTTAATTGGCTTAAAGATGCGTTTATCTTTCTTCTAATAGGTTAAAAATTATATTTAGACCTTTATAAACCTTCTATTTGTTCAAAAAAGGGTAGATTTCCATTGTAATCAATTTTTGGACCTTTATACTAATCTATTAAACTTTGGTCAAACTTGGACAACCTTGTTTGACCAAAGCTTCCATTGGCTTAAAGATGCGATTATCTTTCTTCTAGTAGGTTAAAAACTATTTTTAGACCTTTATAAAGTTTTATTTGTTAAAAAAAGGGTGGATTTCCATTAAAATCGATTTTTGGACCTTTATTCTAATCTATTAAACTTTAGTCAAACTTGGTCACCCTTGTTTGACCAAAGCTTCCATTGGCTTAAAGAAGCGATTATCTTTCGTCTAGTGAGTTAAAAATATATTTAGACCTTTATAAAGCTTCTATTTGTTCAAAAAAGGGTAGAATTCTATTAAAATCGGTTTTTGGACCCTTATTCTAATCTATCAAACTTTAGTCAAACTTGGTCAACCTTGTTTGACCAAAGCTTCCATTGGCTTAAAGATGCGATTATCTTTCTTTTAGTGGGTTAAAAACTGTATTAAGACCTCTATAAACTTTCTATTTGTTCAAAAAATGGTAGATTCCCATTGTAATAGGTTTATGAACCTTTATTCTAATCTATCAAACTTTGGTCAAACTTGGTCAACCTTATTTGACCAAAGCTTCCATTGGCTTAAAGATGCGGTTATCTTTCTTCTAGTGGATTAAAAACTATATTTAGACCTTTATAAACCTTCTATTTTTAGAAAGAAGGATAGATTTCCATTGTAATCGGTTTTTGGACCTTTATTCTAATCTATTAAACATTGGTCAAACTTGGTCAACCTTGTTTGACCATAGCTTCCATTGGCTTAAAGATGCGATTATCTTTCTTCTAATAGGCTAAAAATTATTTTAAGACCTTTATAAACTTACTATTTGTTAACAAAAGGGTAGATTCCCATTGTAATCGGTTTTTGAACCTTTATTCTAATCTATTAAACTTTAGTCAAACTTGGTCAACCTTGTTTGACCAAAGCTTCCATTGGCTTAAAGATACGATTATCTTTCTTCTACTAGGTTAAAAATTATATTTAGACCTTTATAAACCTTCTATTTGTTCAAAAAAGGGTAGATTCCCATTGTAATCGTTTTTTGAACCTTTATTCTAATCTATTAAACTTTGGTCAAACTTGGTCAACCTTGTTTGACCAAAGCTTCCATTGGCTTAAAGATGCGGTTATCTTTCTTCTAGTGGGTTAAAAACTATATTTAGACCTTTATAAACCTTCTATTTTTTGAAAGAAGGGTAGATTTCCATTGTAATCAGTTTTTGGACCTTTATTCTAATCTATTAAACTTTGGTCAAACTTGGTCAACCTTGTTTGACCAAATCTTTAATTGGCTTAAAGATACGTTTATCTTTCTTCTAATAGGTTAAAAATTATATTTAGACCTTTATAAACCTTCTATTTGTTCAAAAAAGGGTAGATTTCCATTGTAATCAATTTTTGGACCTTTATACTAATCTATTAAACTTTGGTCAAACTTGGACAACCTTGTTTGACCAAATCTTTAATTAGCTTAAAGATGCGTTTATCTTTCTTCTAATAGGTTAAAAATTATATTTAGACCTTTATAAACCTTCTATTTGTTCAAAAAAGGGTAGATTTCCATTGTAATCAATTTTTGGACCTTTATACTAATCTATTAAACTTTGGTCAAACTTGGTCAACCTTGTTTGACCAAATCTTTAATTGGCTTAAAGATGCGTTTATCTTTCTTCTAATAGGTTAAAAATTATATTTAGACCTTTATAAACCTTCTATTTGTTCAAAAAAGGGTAGATTTCCATTGTAATCAATTTTTGGACCTTTATACTAATCTATTAAACTTTGGTCAAACTTGGACAACCTTGTTTGACCAAAGCTTCCATTGGCTTAAAGATGCGATTATCTTTCTTCTAGTAGGTTAAAAACTATATTTAGACCTTTATAAAGTTTTATTTGTTCAAAAAAGGGTGGATTTCCATTAAAATCGATTTTTGGACCTTTATTCTAATCTATTAAACTTTAGTCAAACTTGGTCACCCTTGTTTGACCAAAGCTTCCATTGGCTTAAAGAAGCGATTATCTTTCGTCTAGTGAGCTAAAAATATATTTAGACCTTTATAAAGCTTCTATTTGTTCAAAAAAGGGTAGAATTCTATTAAAATCGGTTTTTGGACCCTTATTCTAATCTATTAAACTTTAGTCAAACTTGGTCAACCTTGTTTGACCAAAGCTTCCATTGGCTTAAAGATGCGATTATGTTTCTTTTAGTGGGTTAAAAACTGTATTAAGACCTCTATAAAATTTCTATTTGTTCAAAAAATGGTAGATTCCCATTGTAATAGGTTTATGAACCTTTATTCTAATCTATCAAACTTTGGTCAAACTTGGTCAACCTTGTTTGACCAAAGCTTCCATTGGCTTAAAGATGCGGTTATCTTTCTTCTAGTGGATTAAAAACTATATTTAGACCTTTATAAACCTTCTATTTTTAGAAAGAAGGATAGATTTCCATTGTAATCGGTTTTTGGACCTTTATTCTAATCTATTAAACATTGGTCAAACTTGGTCAACCTTGTTTGACCATAGCTTCCATTGGCTTAAAGATGCGATTATCTTTCTTCTAATAGGCTAAAAATTATTTTAAGACCTTTATAAACTTACTATTTGTTAACAAAAGGGTAGATTCCCATTGTAATCGGTTTTTGAACCTTTATTCTAATCTATTAAACTTTAGTCAAACTTGGTCAACCTTGTTTGACCAAAGCTTCCATTGGCTTAAAGATACGATTATCTTTCTTCTAATAGGTTAAAAATTATATTTAGACCTTTATAAACCTTCTATTTGTTCAAAAAAGGGTATATTCCCATTGTAATCGTTTTTTGAACCTTTATTCTAATCTATTAAACTTTGGTCAAACTTGGTCAACCTTGTTTGACCAAAGCTTCCATTGGCTTAAAGATGCGGTTATCTTTCTTCTAGTGGGTTAAAAACTATATTTAGACCTTTATAAACCTTCTATTTTTTGAAAGAAGGGTAGATTTCCATTGTAATCAGTTTTTGGACCTTTATTCTAATCTATTAAACTTTGGTCAAACTTGGTCAACCTTGTTTGACCAAATCTTTAATTGGCTTAAAGATGCGTTTATCTTTCTTCTAATAGGTTAAAAATTATATTTAGACCTTTATAAACCTTCTATTTGTTCAAAAAAGGGTAGATTTCCATTGTAATCAATTTTTGGACCTTTATACTAATCTATTAAACTTTGGTCAAACTTGGACAACCTTGTTTGACCAAATCTTTAATTAGCTTAAAGATGCGTTTATCTTTCTTCTAATAGGTTAAAAATTATATTTAGACCTTTATAAACCTTCTATTTGTTCAAAAAAGGGTAGATTTCCATTGTAATCAATTTTTGGACCTTTATACTAATCTATTAAACTTTGGTCAAACTTGGTCAACCTTGTTTGACCAAATCTTTAATTGGCTTAAAGATGCGTTTATCTTTCTTCTAATAGGTTAAAAATTATATTTAGACCTTTATAAACCTTCTATTTGTTCAAAAAAGGGTAGATTTCCATTGTAATCAATTTTTGGACCTTTATACTAATCTATTAAACTTTGGTCAAACTTGGACAACCTTGTTTGACCAAATCTTTAATTGGCTTAAAGATGCGTTTATCTTTCTTCTAATAGGTTAAAAATTATATTTAGACCTTTATAAACCTTCTATTTGTTCAAAAAAGGGTAGATTTCCATTGTAATCAATTTTTGGACCTTTATACTAATCTATTAAACTTTGGTCAAACTTGGACAACCTTGTTTGACCAAAGCTTCCATTGGCTTAAAGATGCGATTATCTTTCTTCTAGTAGGTTAAAAACTATATTTAGACCTTTATAAAGTTTTATTTGTTCAAAAAAGGGTGGATTTCCATTAAAATCGGTTTTTGGACCTTTATTCTAATCTATTAAACTTTAGTCAAACTTGGTCAACCTTGTTTGACCAAAGCTTTCATTGGCTTAAAGAAGCGATTATCTTTCGTCTAGTGAGTTCAAAAATATATTTAGACCTTTATAAAGCTTCTATTTGTTCAAAAAAGGGTAGAATTCTATTAAAATCGGTTTTTGGACCCTTATTCTAATCTATTAAACTTTAGTCAAACTTGGTCAACCTTGTTTGACCAAAGCTTCCATTGGCTTAAAGATGCGATTATCTTTCTTTTAGTGGGTTAAAAACTGTATTAAGACCTCTATAAACTTTCTATTTGTTCAAAAAATGGTAGATTCCCATTGTAATCGGTTTATGAACCTTTATTCTAATCTATCAAACTTTGGTCAAACTTGGTCAACCTTGTTTGACCAAAGCTTCCATTGGCTTAAAGATGCGGTTATCTTTCTTCTAGTGGATTAAAAACTATATTTAGACCTTTATAAACCTTCTATTTTTAGAAAGAAGGATAGATTTCCATTGTAATCGGTTTTTGGACCTTTATTCTAATCTATTAAACATTGGTCAAACTTGGTCAACCTTGTTTGACCATAGCTTCCATTGGCTTAAAGATGCGATTATCTTTCTTCTAATAGGCTAAAAATTATTTTAAGACCTTTATAAACTTACTATTTGTTAACAAAAGGGTAGATTCCCATTGTAATCGGTTTTTGAACCTTTATTCTAATCTATTAAACTTTAGTCAAACTTGGTCAACCTTGTTTGACCAAAGCTTCCATTGGCTTAAAGATACGATTATCTTTCTTCTAATAGGTTAAAAATTATATTTAGACCTTTATAAACCTTCTATTTGTTCAAAAAAGGGTAGATTTCCATTGTAATCAATTTTTGGACCTTTATACTAATCTATTAAACTTTGGTCAAACTTGGACAACCTTGTTTGACCATAGCTTCCATTGGCTTAAAGATGCGATTATCTTTCTTCTAGTGGGTTAAAAACTATACTTAGACCTTTATAAACTTTCTATTTGTTCAAAAAAGGGTAGATTCCCATTGTAATCGGTTTTTGAACCTTTATCCTAATCTATTAAACTTTGGTAAAACTTGGTCAACCTTGTTTAACCAAAGCTTCAATTAGCTTAAAGCTGCGATTATCTTTCTTATAATATGTTAAAAATTATATTTTGACCTTTATAAACCTTCTATTTGTTCAAAAAAGGGTAGATTTCCATTCTAATCGGTTTTTGGACATTTATACTAATCTATTAAACTTTTGTCAAACTTGGTCAACCTTGTTTGACCAAAGATTCCATTGGCTTAAATATGCGATTATCTTTCTTCTAATAGGTTAAAAATTATATTTTAACTTTTATAAACCTTTTATTTGTTCAAAAAATGGTAGATTTTCGTTGTAATCGGTTTTTGGACCTTTATACTAATCTATTAAACTTTGGTCCAACTTGGTCAACCTTGTTTGACCAAAGCTTCCATTGGCTTAAAGATGCGATTATGTTTCTTCTAGTGGGTTAAAAACTATATTTAGACCATTATAAACCTTCTATTTTTTGAAAAAAGGGTAGATTTCCATTGTAATCGATATTTGGACCTTTATTCTAATCTATTAAACTTTAGTCAAACTTGGTCAACCTTGGTCAACCTTGTTTGACCAAAGCTTCCATTGGCTTAAAGATGCGATTATCTTTCTTCTAGTGGGTTAAAAAATATATTTAGACCTTTATAAAGCTTCAATATGTTCAAAAAAGGGTAGAATTCTATTAAAATCTGTTTTTGGACCCTTATTCTAATCTATTAAACTTTAGTCAAACTTGTTTGACCAAAGCTTCCATTGGCTTAAAGATGCGATTATCTTTCTTCTAGTGGGTTAAAAACTATATTAAGACCTTTATAAACTTTCTATTTGTTCAAAAAAGGGTAGATCCCCATTGTAATCGTTTTTTGAACCTTTATTCTAATCTATTAACTTTGGTCAAACTTGGTCAACCTTGTTTGACCAAAGCTTCCATTGGCTTAAAGATACGATTATCTTTCTTCTAATAGGTTAAAAATTATATTTAGACCTTTATAAACCTTCTATTTGTTCAAAAAAGGGTAGATTTCCATTATAATCAATTTTTGGACCTTTATACTAATCTATTAAACTTTGGTCAAACTTGGACAACCTTGTTTGACCATAGCTTCCATTGGCTTAAAGATGCGATTATCTTTCTTCTAGTGGGTTAAAAACTATACTTAGACCTTTATAAACTTTCTATTTGTTCAAAAAAGGGTAGATTCCCATTGTAATCGGTTTTTGAACCTTTATCCTAATCTATTAAACTTTGGTAAAACTTGGTCAACCTTGTTTAACCAAAGCTTCAATTAGCTTAAAGCTGCGATTATCTTTCTTATAATATGTTAAAAATTATATTTTGACCTTTATAAACCTTCTATTTGTTCAAAAAAGGGTAGATTTCCATTCTAATCGGTTTTTGGACATTTATACTAATCTATTAAACTTTGGTCAAACTTGGTCAACCTTGTTTGACCAAAGATTCCATTGGCTTAAATATGCGATTATCTTTCTTCTAATAGGTTAAAAATTATATTTTAACTTTTATAAACCTTTTATTTGTTCAAAAAATGGTAGATTTTCGTTGTAATCGGTTTTTGGACCTTTATACTAATCTATTAAACTTTGGTCCAACTTGGTCAACCTTGTTTGACCAAAGCTTCCATTGGCTTAAAGATGCGATTATGTTTCTTCTAGTGGGTTAAAAACTATATTTAGACCATTATAAACCTTCTATTTTTTGAAAAAAGGGTAGATTTCCATTGTAATCGATATTTGGACCTTTATTCTAATCTATTAAACTTTAGTCAAACTTGGTCAACCTTGGTCAACCTTGTTTGACCAAAGCTTCCATTGGCTTAAAGATGCGATTATCTTTCTTCTAGTGGGTTAAAAAATATATTTAGACCTTTATAAAGCTTCAATATGTTCAAAAAAGGGTAGAATTCTATTAAAATCTGTTTTTGGACCCTTATTCTAATCTATTAAACTTTAGTCAAACTTGTTTGACCAAAGCTTCCATTGGCTTAAAGATGCGATTATCTTTCTTCTAGTGGGTTAAAAACTATATTAAGACCTTTATAAACTTTCTATTTGTTCAAAAAAGGGTAGATCCCCATTGTAATCGTTTTTTGAACCTTTATTCTAATCTATTAACTTTGGTCAAACTTGGTCAACCTTGTTTGACCAAAGCTTCCATTGGCTTAAAGATACGATTATCTTTCTTCTAATAGGTTAAAAATTATATTTAGACCTTTATAAACCTTCTATTTGTTCAAAAAAGGGTAGATTCCCATTGTAATCGGTTTTTGAACCTTTATTCTAATCTATTAAACTTTAGTCAAACTTGGTCAACCTTGTTTGACCAAAGCTTCCATTGGCTTAAAGATGCGATTATCTTTCTTCTAGTAGGTTAAAAACTATATTTAGACCTTTATAAAGTTTTATTTGTTCAAAAAAGGGTGGATTTCCATTAAAATCGGTTTTTGGACCTTTATTCTAATCTATTAAACTTTAGTCAAACTTGGTCAACCTTGTTTGACCAAAGCTTCCATTGGCTTAAAGAAGCGATTATCTTTCGTCTAGTGAGTTAAAAAATATATTTAGACCTTTATAAAGCTTCTATTTGTTCAAAAAAGGGTAGAATTCTATTAAAATCGGTTTTTGGACCCTTATTCTAATCTATTAAACTTTAGTCAAACTTGGTCAAGCTTGTTTGACCAAAGCTTCCATTGGCTTAAAGATGCGATTATCTTTCTTTTAGTGGGTTAAAAACTGTATTAAGACCTCTATAAACTTTCTATTTGTTCAAAAAATGGTAGATTCCCATTGTAATCGGTTTATGAACCTTTATTCTAATCTATCAAACTTTGGTCAAACTTGGTCAACCTTGTTTGACCAAAGCTTCCATTGGCTTAAAGATGCGGTTATCTTTCTTCTAGTGGATTAAAAACTATATTTAGACCTTTATAAACCTTCTATTTTTAGAAAGAAGGATAGATTTCCATTGTAATCGGTTTTTGGACCTTTATTCTAATCTATTAAACTTTGGTCAAATTTGGTCAACCTTGTTTGACCATAGCTTCCATTGGCTTAAAGATGCGATTATCTTTCTTCTAATAGGCTAAAAATTAAATTAAGACCTTTATAAACTTACTATTTGTTAAAAAAAGGGTAGATTCCCATTGTAATCGGTTTTTGAACCTTTATTCTAATCTATTAAACCTTAGTCAAACTTGGTCAACCTTGTTTGACCATAACTTACATTGGCTTAAAGATGCGATTATCTTTCTTCTAGTGGGTTAAAAACTATACTTAGACCTTTATAAACTTTCTATTTGTTCAAAAAAGGGTAGATTCCCATTGTAATCGGTTTTTGAACCTTTATCCTAATCTATTAAACTTTGGTAAAACTTGGTCAACCGTGTTTAACCAAAGCTTCAATTGGCTTAAAGCTGCGATTATCTAGTGGGTTAAAAACTATATTTAGACCATTATAAACCTTCTATTTTTTGAAAAAAGGGTAGATTTCCATTGTAATCGGTATTTGGACCTTTATTCTAATCTATTAAACTTTAGTCAAACTTGGTCAACCTTGGTCAACCTTGTTTGACCAAAGCTTCCATTGGCTTAAAGATGCGATTATCTTTCTTCTAGTGGGTTAAAAACTATATTAAGACCTTTATAAACTTTCTATTTGTTCAAAAAAGGGTAGATCCCCATTGTAATCGTTTTTTGAACCTTTATTCTAATCTATTAACTTTGGTCAAACTTGGTCAACCTTGTTTGACCAAAGCTTCCATTGGCTTAAAGATACGATTATCTTTCTTCTAATAGGTTAAAAATTATATTTAGACCTTTATAAACCTTCTATTTGTTCAAAAAAGGGTAGATTCCCATTGTAATCGGTTTTTGAACCTTTATTCTAATCTATTAAACTTTAGTCAAACTTGGTCAACCTTGTTTGACCAAAGCTTCCATTGGCTTAAAGATACGATTATCTTTCTTCTAATAGGTTAAAAATTATATTTAGACCTTTATAAACCTTCTATTTATTCAAAAAAGGGTAGATTCCCATTGTAATCGTTTTTTGAACCTTTATTCTAATCTATTAAACTTTGGTCAAACTTGGTCAACCTTGTTTGACCAAAGCTTCCATTGGCTTAAAGATGCGGTTATCTTTCTTCTAGTGGGTTAAAAACTATATTTAGACCTTTATAAACCTTCTATTTTTTGAAAGAAGGGTAGATTTCCATTGTAATCAGTTTTTGGACCTTTATTCTAATCTATTAAACTTTGGTCAAACTTGGTCAACCTTGTTTGACCAAATCTTTAATTGGCTTAAAGATGCGATTATCTTTCTTCTAATAGGTTAAAAATTATATTTAGACCTTTATAAACCTTCTATTTGTTCAAAAAAGGGTAGATTTCCATTGTAATCAATTTTTGGACCTTTATACTAATATATTAAACTTTGGTCAAACTTGGACAACCTTGTTTGACCAAAGCTTCCATTGGCTTAAAGATGCGATTATCTTTCTTCTAGTAGGTTAAAAACTATATTTAGACCTTTATAAAGTTTTATTTGTTCAAAAAAGGGTGGATTTCCATTAAAATCGGTTTTGGGACCTTTATTCTAATCTATTAAACTTTAGTCAAACTTGGTCAACCTTGTTTGACCAAAGCTTCCATTGGCTTAAAGAAGCGATTATCTTTCGTCTAGTGAGTTAAAAAATATATTTAGACCTTTATAAAGCTTCTATTTGTTCAAAAAAGGGTAGAATTCTATTAAAATCGGTTTTTGGACCCTTATTCTAATCTATTAAACTTTAGTCAAACTTGGTCAACCTTGTTTGACCAAAGCTTCCATTGGCTTAAAGATGCGATTATCTTTATTTTAGTGGGTTAAAAACTGTATTAAGACCTCTATAAACATTCTATTTGTTCAAAAAATGGTAGATTCCCATTGTAATCGGTTTATGAACCTTTATTCTAATCTATCAAACTTGGTCAACCTTGTTTGACCAAAGCTTCCATTGGCTTAAAGATGTGGTTATCTTTCTTCTAGTGGATTAAAAACTATATTTAGACCTTTATAAACCTTCTATTTTTAGAAAGAAGGATAGATTTCTATTGTAATCGGTTTTGGACCTTTATTCTAATCTATCAAACTTTGGTCAAATTTGGTCAACCTTGTTTGACCATAGCTTCCATTGGCTTAAAGATGCGATTATCTTTCTTCTAATAGGCTAAAAATTATATTAAGACCTTTATAAACTTACTATTTGTTAAAAAAAGGGTAGATTCCCATTGTAATCGTTTTTTGAACCTTTATTCTAATCTATTAAACTTTGGTCAAACTTGGTCAACCTTGTTTGACCAAAGCTTCCATTGGCTTAAAGATGCGATTATCTTTCTTTTAGTGGGTTAAAAACTGTATTAAGACCTCTATAAACTTTCTATTTGTTCAAAAAATGGTAGATTCCCATTGTAATCGGTTTATGAACCTTTATTCTAATCTATCAAACTTTGGTCAAACTTGGTCAACCTTGTTTGACCAAAGCTTCCATTGGCTTAAAGATGCGGTTATCTTTCTTCTAGTGGATTAAAAACTATATTTATACCTTTATAAACCTTCTATTTTTAGAAAGAAGGATAGATTTCCATTGTAATCGGTTTTTGGACCTTTATTCTAATCTATTAAACTTTGGTCAAATTTGGTCAACCTTGTTTGACCATAGCTTCCATTGGCTTAAAGATGCGATTATCTTTCTTCTAGTGGGTTAAAAACTATACTTAGACCTTTATAAACTTTCTATTTGTTCAAAAAAGGGTAGATTCCCATTGTAATCGGTTTTTGAACCTTTATCCTAATCTATTAAACTTTGGTAAAACTTGGTCAACCTTGTTTAACCAAAGCTTCAATTGGCTTAAAGCTGCGATTATCTTTCTTCTAATATGTTAAAAATTATATTTTGACCTTTATAAACCTTCTATTTGTTCAAAAAAGGGTAGATTTCCATTCTAATCGGTTTTTGGACATTTATACTAATCTATTAAACTTTGGTCAAACTTGGTCAACCTTGTTTGACCAAAGATTCCATTGGCTTAAAGATGCGATTATCTTTCTTCTAATAGGTTAAAAATTATATTTTAACTTTTATAAACCTTTTATTTGTTCAAAAAATGGTAGATTGTCGTTGTAATCGGTTCTTGGACCTTTATACTAATCTATTAAACTTTGGTCCAACTTGGTCAACCTTGTTTGACCAAAGCTTCCATTGGCTTAAAGATGCGATTATGTTTCTTCTAGTGGGTTAAAAACTATATTTAGACCATTATAAACCTTCTATTTTTTGAAAAAAGGGTAGATTTCCATTGTAATCGGTATTTGGACCTTTATTCTAATCTATTAAACTTTAGTCAAACTTGGTCAACCTTGTTTGACCATAGTTTCCATTGGCTTAAAGATGCGATTATCTTTCTTCTAGTGGGTTAAAAACTATACTTAGACCTTTATAAGCTTTCTATTTGTTCAAAAAAGGGTAGATTCCCATTGTAATCGGTTTTTGAACCTTTATCCTAATCTATTAAACTTTGGTAAAACTTGGTCAACCTTGTTTAACCAAAGCTTCAATTGGCTTAAAGCTGCGATTATCTTTCTTCTAATATGTTAAAAATTATATTTTGACCTTTATAAACCTTCTATTTTTAGAAAGAAGGATAGATTTCCATTGTAATCGGTTTTTGGACCTTTATTCTAATCTATTAAACTTTGGTCAAATTTGGTCAACCTTGTTTGACCATAGCTTCCATTGGCTTAAAGATGCGATTATCTTTCTTCTAATAGGCTAAAAATTACATTAAGACCTTTATAAACTTACTATTTGTTAAAAAAATGGTAGATTCCCATTGTAATCGGTTTTTGAACCTTTATTCTAATCTATTAAACTTTAGTCAAACATGATCAACCTTGTTTGACCATAGTTTCCATTGGCTTAAAGATGCGATTATCTTCCGTCTAGTGGGTTAAAAACTATACTTAGACCTTTATAAACTTTCTATTTGTTCAAAAAAGGGTAGATTCCCATTGTAATCGGTTTTTGAACCTTTATCCTAATCTATTAAACTTTGGTAAAACTTGGTTAACCTTGTTTAACCAAAGCTTCAATTGGCTTAAAGCTGCGATTATCTTTCTTCTAATATGTTAAAAATTATATTTTGACCTTTATAAACCTTCTATTTGTTCAAAAAAGGGTAGATTTCCATTCAAATCGGTTTTTGGACATTTATACTAATCTATTAAACTTTGGTCAAACTTGGTCAACCTTGTTTGACCAAAGATTCCATTGGCTTAAAGATGCGATTATCTTTCTTCTAATAGGTTAAAAATTATATTTTAACTTTGATAAACCTTTAATTTGTTCAAAAAATGGTAGATTTTCGTTGTAATCGGTTTTTGGACCTTTATACTAATCTATTAAACTTTGGTCCAACTTGGTCAACCTTGTTTGACCAAAGCTTCCATTGGCTTAAAGATGCGATTATGTTTCTTCTAGTGGGTTAAAAACTATATTTAGACCATTATAAACCTTCTATTTTTTGAAAAAAGGGTAGATTTCAATTGTAATCGGTATTTGGACCTTTATTCTAATCTATTAAACTTTAGTCAAACTTGGTCAACCTTGTTTGACCAAAGCTTCCATTGGCTTAAAGATGCGATTATCTTTATTCTAGTGAGTTAAAAAATATATTTAGACCTTTATGAAGCTTCAATTTGTTCAAAAAAGGGTAGAATTCTATTAAAATCGGTTTTTGGACCCTTATTATAATCTATTAAACTTTAGACAAACTTGGTCAACCTTGTTTGACCAAAGCTTCCATTGGCTTAAAGATGCGATTATCTTTCTTCTAGTGGGTTAAAAACTATATTAAGACCTTTATAAACTTTCTATTTGTTCAAAAAAGGGTAGATCCCCATTGTAATCGTTTTTTGCACCTTTATTCTAATCTATTAACTTTGGTCAAACTTGGTCAACCTTGTTTGACCAAAGCTTCCATTGGCTTAAAGATGCGGTTATCTTTCTTCTAGTGGGTTAAAAACTATATTTAGACCTTTATAAACCTTCTATTTTTTGAAAGAAGGGTAGATTTCCATTGTAATCGGTTTTTGGACCTTTATTCTAATCTATTAAACTTTGGTCAAACTTGGTCAACCTTGTTTGAGCATAGTTTCCATTGGCTTAAAGATGCGATTATCTTTCTTCTAATAGGTTAAAAATTATATTTAGACCTTTATAAACCTTCTATTTTTTGAAAGAAGGGTAGATTTCCATTGTAATCAGTTTTTGGACCTTTATTCTAATCTATTAAACTTTGGTCAAACTTGGTCAACCTTGTTT
This sequence comes from Trifolium subterraneum, assembly GCA_951799995.1. NCBI lineage: Eukaryota > Viridiplantae > Streptophyta > Magnoliopsida > Fabales > Fabaceae > Trifolium > Trifolium subterraneum. The sequence goes on along the minus strand of OX637465.1, from coordinate 30,992,659 downwards.
GACCAAATCTTCAATTGGCTTAAAGATGCGATTATCTTTCTTCTAATAGGTTAAAAATTATATTTAGACCTTTATAAACCTTCTATTTGTTCAAAAAAGGGTAGATTTCCATTGTAATCAATTTTTGGACCTTTATACTAATCTATTAAACTTTGGTCAAACTTGGACAACCTTGTTTGACCAAAGCTTCCATTGGCTTAGAGAAGCGATTATCTTTCGTCTAGTGAGTTAAAAAATATATTTAGACCTTTATAAAGCTTCTATTTGTTCAAAAAAGGGTAGAATTCTATTAAAATCGGTTTTTGGACCCTTATTCTAATCTATTAAACTTTAGTCAAACTTGGTCAACCTTGTTTGACCAAAGCTTCCATTGGCTTAAAGATGCGATTATCTTTCTTTTAGTGGGTTAAAAACTGTATTAAGACCTCTATAAACTTTCTATTTGTTCAAAAAATGGTAGATTCCCATTGTAATCGGTTTATGAACCTTTATTCTAATCTATCAAACTTTGGTCAAACTTGGTCAACCTTGTTTGACCAAAGCTTCCACTGGCTTAAAGATGCGGTTATCTTTCTTCTAGTGGATTAAAAACTATATTTATACCTTTATAAACCTTCTATATTTAGAAATAAGGATAGATTTCCATTGTAATCGGTTTTTGGACCTTTATTCTAATCTATTAAACTTTGGTCAAATTTGGTCAACCTTGTTTGACTATAGCTTCCATTGGCTTAAAGATGCGATTATCTTTCTTCTAATAGGCTAAAAATTATATTAAGACCTTTATAAACTTACTATTTGTTAAAAAAAGGGTAGATTCCCATTGTAATCGGTTTTTGAACCTTTATTCTAATCTATTAAACTTTAGTCAAACTTGGTCAACCTTGTTTGACCATAGCTTCCATTGGCTTAAAGATGCGATTATCTTTCTTCTAGTGGGTTAAAAACTATACTTAGACCTTTATAAACTTTCTATTTGTTCAAAAAAGGGTAGATTCCCATTGTAATCGGTTTTTGAACCTTTATCCTAATCTATTAAACTTTGGTAAAACTTGGTCAACCTTGTTTAACCAAAGCTTCAATTGGCTTAAAGCTGCGATTATCTTTCTTCTAATATGATAAAAATTATATTTTGACCTTTATAAACCTTCTATTTGTTCAAAAAAGGGTAGATTTCCATTCTAATCGGTTTTTGGACATTTATACTAATCTATTAAACTTTGGTCAAACTTGGTCAACCTTGTTTGACCAAAGATTCCATTGGCTTAAAGATGCGATTATCTTTCTTCTAATAGGTTAAAAATTATTTTTAACTTTTATAAACCTTTTATTTGTTCAAAAAATGGTAGATTTTCGTTGTAATCGGTTTTTGGACCTTTATACTAATCTATTAAACTTTGGTCCAACTTGGTCAACCTTGTTTGACCAAAGCTTCCATTGGCTTAAAGATGCGATTATCTTTCTTCTAATAGGCTAAAAATTATATTAAGACCTTTATAAACTTACTATTTGTTAAAAAAAGGGTAGATTCCCATTGTAATCGGTTTTTGAACCTTTATTCTAATCTATTAAACTTTAGTCAAACTTGGTCAACCTTGTTTGACCATAGTTTCCATTGGCTTAAAGATGCGATTATCTTTCTTCTAATATGTTAAAAATTATATTTTGACCTTTATAAACCTTCTATTTTTAGAAAGAAGGATAGATTTCCATTGTAATCGGTTTTTGGACCTTTATTATAATCTATTAAACTTTGGTCAAATTTGGTCAACCTTGTTTGACCATAGCTTCCATTGGCTTAAAGATGCGATTATCTTTCTTCTAATAGGCTAAAAATTATATTAAGACCTTTATAAACTTACTATTTGTTAAAAAAAGGGTAGATTCCCATTGTAATCGGTTTTTGAACCTTTATTCTAATCTATTAAACTTTAGTCAAACATGGTCAACCTTGTTTGACCATAGTTTCCATTGGCTTAAAGATGCGATTATCTTTCGTCTAGTGGGTTAAAAACTATACTTAGACCTTTATAAACTTTTTATTTGTTGAAAAAAGGGTAGATTCCCATTGTAATTGGTTTTTGAACCTTTATCCTAATCTATTAAACTTTGGTAAAACTTGGTTAACCTTGTTTAACCAAAGCTTCAATTGGCTTAAAGCTGCGATTATCTTTCTTCTAATATGTTAAAAATTATATTTTGACCTTTATAAACCTTCTATTTGTTCAAAAAAGGGTAGATTTCCATTCAAATCGGTTTTTGGACATTTATACTAATCTATTAAACTTTGGTCAAACTTGGTCAACCTTGTTTGACCTAAGATTCCATTGGTTTAAAGATGCGATTATCTTTCTTCTAATAGGTTAAAAATTATATTTTAACTTTGATAAACCTTTAATTTGTTCAAAAAATGGTAGATTTTCGTTGTAATCGGTTTTTGGACCTTTATACTAATCTATTAAACTTTGGTCCAACTTGGTCAACCTTGTTTGACCAAAGCTTCCATTGGCTTAAAGATGCGATTATGTTTCTTCTAGTGGGTTAAAAACTATATTTAGACCATTATAAACCTTCTATTTTTTGAAAAAAGGGTAGATTTCAATTGTAATCGGTATTTGGACCTTTATTCTAATCTATTAAACTTTAGTCAAACTTGGTCAACCTTGGTCAACCTTGTTTGACCAAAGCTTCCATTGGCTTAAAGATGCGATTATCTTTATTCTAGTGAGTTAAAAAATATATTTAGACCTTTATAAAGCTTCAATTTGTTCAAAAAAGGGTAGAATTCTATTAAAATCGGTTTTTGGACCCTTATTATAATCTATTAAACTTTAGTCAAACTTGGTCAACCTTGTTTGACCAAAGCTTCCATTGGCTTAAAGATGCGATTATCTTTCTTCTAGTGGGTTAAAAACTATATTAAGACCTTTATAAACTTTCTATTTGTTCAAAAAAGGGTAGATCCCCATTGTAATCGTTTTTTGAACCTTTATTCTAATCTATTAACTTTGGTCAAACTTGGTCAACCTTGTTTGACCAAAGCTTCCATTGGCATAAAGATGCGGTTATCTTTCTTCTAGTGGGTTAAAAACTATATTTAGACCTTTATAAACCTTCTATTTTTTGAAAGAAGGGTAGATTTCCATTGTAATCGGTTTTTGGACCTTTATTCTAATCTATTAAACTTTGGTCAAACTTGGTCAACCTTGTATGAGCATAGCTTCCATTGGCTTAAAGATGCAATTATCATTCTTCTAATAGGCTAAAAATTATATTAAGACCTTTATAAACTTACTATTTGTTATAAAAAGGGTAGATTCCCATTGTAATCGGTTTTTGAACCTTTATTCGAATCTATTAAACTTTAGTCAAACTTTGTCAACCTTGTTTGACCAAAGCTTCCATTGGCTTAAAGATGCGATTATCATTCTTCTAGTGAGTTAAAAAATATATTTAGACCTTTATAAAGCTTCAATTTGTTCAAAAAAGGGTAGAATTCTATTAAAATCGGTTTTTGGACCCTTATTCTAATCTATTAAACTTTAGTCAAACTTGGTCAACCTTGGTCAACCTTGTTTGACCAAAGCTTCCATTGGCTTAAAGATGCGATTATCTTTATTCTAGTGAGTTAAAAAATATATTTAGACCTTTATAAAGCTTCAATTTGTTCAAAAAAGGGTAGAATTCTATTAAAATCGGTTTTTGGACCCTTATTATAATCTATTAAACTTTTGTCAAACTTGGTCAACCTTGTTTGACCAAAGCTTCCATTGGCATAAAGATGCGATTATCTTTCTTCTAGTGGGTTAAAAACTATATTAAGACCTTTATAAACTTTCTATTTGTTCAAAAAAGGGTAGATCCCCATTGTAATCGTTTTTTGAACCTTTATTCTAATCTATTAACTTTGGTCAAACTTGGTCAACCTTGTTTGACCAAAGCTTCCATTGGCTTAAAGATGCGGTTATCTTTCTTCTAGTGGGTTAAAAACTATATTTAGACCTTTATAAACCTTCTATTTTTTGAAAGAAGGGTAGATTTCCATTGTAATCGGTTTTTGGACCTTTATTCTAATGTATTAAACTTTGGTCAAACTTGGTCAACCTTGTTTGAGCATAGCTTCCATTGGCTTAAAGATGCAATTATCTTTCTTCTAATAGGCTAAAAATTATATTAAGACCTTTATAAACTTACTATTTGTTAAAAAAAAGGGTAGATTCCCATTGTAATCGGTTTTTGAACCTTTATTCTAATCTATTAAACTTTAGTCAAACTTGTTTGACCAAAGCTTCCATTGGCTTTAAGATACGATTATCTTTCTTCTAGTGGGTTTAAAACTATATTTAGACCTTTATAAACCTTCTATTTTTTGAAAGAAGGGTAGATTTCCATTGTAATCGGTTTTTGAACCTTTATTCTAATCTATTAAACTTTAGTCAAACTTGGTCAACCTTGTTTTACCAAAGCTTCCTTTGGCTTAAAGATGCGATTATTTTTCTTCTAGTGGGTTAAAAACTGTATTAAGACCTCTATAAACTTTCTATTTGTTCGAAAAATGGTAGATTCCCATTGTAATCGGTTTTTGAACCTTTATTATAATCTATTAAACTTTGGTGAAACTTGGTCAACCTTGTTTGACCAAAGCTTCCATTGGCTTAAAGATGTGGTTATCTTTCTTCTAGTGGGTTAAAAACTATATTTAGACCTTTATAAACCTTCTATTTTTAGAAAGAAAGATAGATTTCCATTGTAATCGGTTTTTGGACCTTTATACTAATCTATTAAACTTTGGTCCAACTTGGTCAACCTTGTTTGACCAAAGCTTCCATTGGCTTAAAGATGCGATTATGTTTCTTCTAGTGGGTTAAAAACTATATTTAGACCATTATAAACCTTCTATTTTTTGAAAAAAGGGTAGATTTCCATTGTAATCGGTATTTGGACCTCTATTCTAATCTATTAAACTTTGGTCAAACTTGGTCAACCTTGTTTAACCATAGCTTCCATTGGCTTAAAGATGCAATTATCTTTCTTCTAATAGGCTAAAAATTATATTAAGACCTTTATAAACTTACTATTTGTTAAAAAAAGGGTAGATTCCCATTGTAATCGGTTTTTGAACCTTTATTATAACCTATTAAACTTTAGTCAAACATGGTCAACCTTGTTTGACCATAGTTTCCATTGGCTTAAAGATGCGATTATCTTTCGTCTAGTGGGTTAAAAACTATACTTAGACCTTTATAAACTTTTTATTTGTTGAAAAAAGGGTAGATTCCCATTGTAATTGGTTTTTGAACCTTTATCCTAATCTATTAAACTTTGGTAAAACTTGGTTAACCTTGTTTAACCAAAGCTTCAATTGGCTTAAAGCTGCGATTATCTTTCTTCTAATATGTTAAAAATTATATTTTGACCTTTATAAACCTTCTATTTGTTCAAAAAAGGGTAGATTTCCATTGTAATCAATTTTTGGACCTTTATACTAATCTATTAAACTTTGGTCAAACTTGGACAACCTTGTTTGACCAAAGCTTCCATTGGCTTAAATATGTGATTATCTTTCTTCTAGTAGGTTAAAAACTATATTTAGACCTTTATAAAGTTTTATTTGTTCAAAAAAGGGTGGATTTCCATTAAAATCGGTTTTTGGACCTTTATTCTAATCTATTAAACTTTAGTCAAACTTGGTCAACCTTGTTTGACCAAAGCTTCCATTGGCTTAAAGATGCGATTATCTTTCTTTTAGTGGGTTAAAAACTGTATTAAGACCTCTATAAACTTTCTATTTGTTCAAAAAATGGTACATTCCCATTGTAATCGGTTTATGAACCTTTATTCTAATCTATCAAACTTTGGTCAAACTTGGTCAACCTTGTTTGACCAAAGCTTCCATTGGCTTAAAGATGCGGTTATCTTTCTTCTAGTGGATTAAAAACTATATTTAGACCTTTATAAACCTTCTATTTTTAGAAAGAATGATAGATTTCCATTGTAATCGGTTTTTGGACCTTTATTCTAATCTATTAAACTTTGGTCAAATTTGGTCAACCTTGTTTGACTATAGCTTCCATTGGCTTAAAGATGCGATTATCTTTCTTCTAGTGGGTTAAAAACTATACTTAGACCTTTATAAACTTTCTATTTGTTCAAAAAAGGGTAGATTCCCATTGTAATCGGTTTTTGAACCTTTATTCTAATCTATTAAACTTTAGTCAAACTTGGTCAACCTTGTTTGACCATAGTTTCCATTGGCTTAAAGATGCGATTATCTTTCTTCTAGTGGGTTAAAAACTATACTTAGACCTTTATAAACTTTCTATTTGTTCAAAAAAGGGTAGATTCCCATTGTAATCGGTTTTTGAACCTTTATCCTAATCTATTAAACTTTGGTAAAACTTGGTCAACCTTGTTTAACCAAAGCTTCAATTGGCTTAAAGCTGCGATTATCTTTCTTCTAATATGTTAAAAATTATATTTTGACCTTTATAAACCTTCTATTTTTAGAAAGAAGGATAGATTTCCATTGTAATCGGTTTTTGGACCTTTATACTAATCTATTAAACTTTGGTCAAACTTGGTCAACCTTGTTTGACCAAAGCTTCCATTGGCTTAAAGATGCGATTATCTTTCTTCTAATAGGTTAAAAATTATATTTTAACTTTTATAAACCTTTTATTTGTTCAAAAAAGGGTATATTTTCGTTGTAATCGGTTTTTGGATCTTTATACTAATCTATTAAACTTTGGTCCAACTTGGTCAACCTTGTTTGACCAAAGCTTCCATAGGCTTAAAGATGCGATTATGTTTCTTCTAGTGGGTTAAAAACTATATTTAGACATTATAAACCTTCTATTTTTTGAAAAAATGGTAGATTTCCATTGTAATCGGTTTTTGGACCTTTATTGTAATCTATTAAACTTTGGTCAAACTTTGTCAACCTTGTTTGACCACAGCTTCCATTGGCTTAAAGATGCGATTATCTTTCTTCTAGTTGGTTAAAAACTGATTTAGATCTTTATAAATCTTCTATTTGTTTAAAAAAGGGTAGAATTCCATTAAAATCGGTTTTTGGACCTTTATTCTAATCTATTAAACTTTAGTCAAACTTGGTCAACGTTGGTCAACCTTGTTTGACCAATGCTTCCATTGCTTAAAGATGCGATTATCTTTCTTCTAGGGAGTTAAAAAATATATTTAGACTTTTATAAAGCTTCAATTTGTTCAAAAAAGGGTAGAATTCTATTAATATCGGTTTTTGGACCCTTATTCTAATCTATTAAACTTTAGTCAAACTTGGTCAACGTTGTTTGACCAAAGCTTCCATTGGCTTAAAGATGCGATTATCTTTCTTCTAGTGGGTTAAAAACTATATTAAGACCTTTATAAACTTTCTATTTGTTCAAAAAAGGGTAGATTCCCATTGTAATCGTTTTTTGAAACTTTATTCTAATCTATTAACTTTGGTCAAACTTGGTCAACCTTGTTTGACCAAAGCTTCCATTGGCTTAAAGATGCGGTTATCTTTCTTCTAGTGGGTTAAAAACTATATTTAGACCTTTATAAACCTTCTATTTTTTGAAAGAAGGGTATATTTCCATTGTAATCGGTTTTTGGACCTTTATTCTAATCTATTAAACTTTGGTCAAACTTGGTCAACCTTGTTTGACCATAGCTTCCATTGGCTTAAAGATGCAATTATCTTTCTTCTAATAGGCTAAAACTTATATTAAGACCTTTATAAACTTACTATTTATTAAAAAAAAGGGTAGATTCCCATCGTAATCGGTTTTTGAACCTTTATTCTAATCTATTAAACTTTAGTCAAACTTGGTCAACCTTGTTTGACCAAAGCTTCCATTGGCTTAAAGATGCGATTATCTTTCTTCTAATAGGTTAAAAATTATATTTAGACCTTTATAAACCTTCTATTTGTTCAAAAAAGGGTAGATTCCCATTGTAATCGTTTTTTGAACCTTTATTCTAATCTATTAAACTTTGGTCAAACTTGGTCAACCTTGTTTGACCAAAGCTTCCATTGGCTTAAAGATGCGGTTATCTTTCTTCTAGTGGGTTAAAAACTATATTTAGACCTTTATAAACCTTCTATTTTTAGAAAGAAGGATAGATTTCCATTGTAATCGGTTTTTGGACCTTTATTCTAATCTATTAAACTTTGGTCAAATTTGGTCAACCTTGTTTGACCATAGCTTCCATTGTCTTAAAGATGCGATTATCTTTCTTCTAATAGGCTAAAAATTATATTAAGACCTTTATAAACTTACTATTTGTTAAAAAAAAGGGTAGATTCCCATTGTAATCGGTTTTTGAACCTTTATCCTAATCTATTAAACTTTGGTAAAACTTGGTCAACCTTGTTTAACCAAAGCTTCAATTGGCCTAAAGCTGCGATTATCTTTCTTCTAATATGTTAAAAATTATATTTTGACCTTTATAAACCTTCTATTTGTTCAAAAAAGGGTAGATTTCCATTCTAATCGGTTTTTGGACCTTTATACTAATCTATTAAACTTTGGTCAAACTTGGTCAACCTTGTTTGACCAAAGATTCCATTGGCTTAAAGATGCGATTATCTTTCTTCTAATAGGTTAAAAATTATATTTTAACTTTTATAAACCTTTTATTTGTTCAAAAAAGGGTAGATTTTCGTTGTAATCGGTTTTTGGACCTTTATACTAATCTATTAAACTTTGGTCCAACTTGGTCAACCTTGTTTGACCAAAGCTTCCATTGGCTTAAAGATGCGATTATGTTTCTTCTAGTGGGTGGAAAACTATATTTAGACCATTATAAACCTTCTATTTTTTGAAAAAAGGGTAGATTTCCATTGTAATCGGTATTTGGACCTCTATTCTAATCTATTAAACTTTGGTCAAACTTGGTCAACCTTGTTTAACCATAGCTTCCATTGGCTTAAAGATGCAATTATCTTTCTTCTAATAGGCTAAAAATTATATTAATACCTTTATAAACTTACTATTTGTTAAAAAAAGGGTAGATTCCCATTGTAATCGGTTTTTGAACCTTTATTATAATTTATTAAACTTTAGTCAAACTTGGTCAACCTTGTTTGACCAAAGCTTCCATTGGCTTAAAGATGCGATTATCTTTCTTCTAGTGAGTTAAAAAATATATTTAGACCTTTATAAAGCTTCAATTTGTTCAAAAAAGGGTAGAATTCTATTAAAATCGGTTTTTGGACCCTTATTCTAATTTATTAAACTTTGGTCAAACTTGGTCATCCTTGTTTGACCATAGCTTCCATTGGCTTAAAGTTGCGATTATCTTTCTTCTAATATGTTAAAAATTATATTTTGACCTTTATAAACCTTCTCTTTATTCAAAAAAGGGTAGATTTCCATTCTAATCGGTTTTTGGACCTTTATACTAATCTATTAAACTTTGGTCAAACTTGGTCAACCTTGTTTGACCAAAGCTTCCATTGGCTTAAAGATGCGATTATCTTTCTTCTAATAGGTTAAAAATTATATTTTAACTTTTATAAACCTTTTATTTGTTCAAAAAAGGGTATATTTTCGTTGTAATCGGTTTTTGGATCTTTATACTAATCTATTAAACTTTGGTCCAACTTGGTCAACCTTGTTTGACCAAAGGTTCCATAGGCTTAAAGATGCGATTATGTTTCTTCTAGTGGGTTAAAAACTATATTTAGACATTATAAACCTTCTATTTTTTGAAAAAATGGTAGATTTCCATTGTAATCGGTTTTTGGACCTTTATTGTAATCTATTAAACTTTGGTCAAACTTTGTCAACCTTGTTTGACCACAGCTTCCATTGGCTTAAAGATGCGATTATCTTTCTTCTAGTTGGTTAAAAACTGATTTAGATCTTTATAAATCTTCTATTTGTTTAAAAAAGGGTAGAATTCCATTAAAATCGGTTTTTGGACCTTTATTCTAATCTATTAAACTTTAGTCAAACTTGGTCAACGTTGGTCAACCTTGTTTGACCAATGCTTCCATTGCTTAAAGATGCGATTATCTTTCTTCTAGGGAGTTAAAAAATATATTTAGACTTTTATAAAGCTTCAATTTGTTCAAAAAAGGGTAGAATTCTATTAATATCGGTTTTTGGACCCTTATTCTAATCTATTAAACTTTAGTCAAACTTGGTCAACCTTGTTTGACCAAAGCTTCCATTGGCTTAAAGATGCGATTATCTTTCTTCTAATAGGTTAAAAATTATATTTAGACCTTTATAAACCTTCTATTTGTTCAAAAAAGGGTAGATTCCCATTGTAATCGTTTTTGAACCTTTATTCTAATCTATTAAACTTTGGTCAAACTTGGTCAACCTTGTTTGACCAAAGCTTCCATTGGCTTAAAGATGCGGTTATCTTTCTTCTAGTGGGTTAAAAACTATATTTAGACCTTTATAAACCTTCTATTTTTAGAAAGAAGGATAGATTTCCATTGTAATCGGTTTTTGGACCTTTATTCTAATCTATTAAACTTTGGTCAAATTTTGTCAACCTTGTTTGACCATAGCTTCCATTGGCTTAAAGATGCAATTATCTTTCTTCTAATAGGCTAAATATTATATTAAGACCTTTATAAACTTACTATTTATTAAAAAAAAGGGTAGATTCCCATTGTAATCGGTTTTTGAACCTTTATTCTAATCTATTAAACTTTAGTCAAACTTGGTCAACCTTGTTTGACCAAAGCTTCCATTGGCTTAAAGATGCGATTATCTTTCTTCTAGTGGGTTAATAACTATATTTAGACCTTTAATAACTTTCTATTTGTTCAAAAAAGGGTAGATTCCCATTGTAATCGGTTTATGAACCTTTATTCTAATCTATTAAACTTTGGTCAAACTTGGTCAACCTTGTTTGACCAAAGCTTCCATTGGCTTAAAGATGCGGTTATCTTTCTTCTAGTGGGTTAAAAACTATATTTAGACCTTTATAAACCTTCTATTTTTTGAAAGAAGGGTAGATTTCCATTGTAATCAGTTTTTGGACCTTTATTCTAATCTATTAAACTTTGGTCAAACTTGGTCAACCTTGTTTGACCATAGCTTCCATTGGCTTAAAGATGCAATTATCTTTCTTCTAATAGGCTTAAAATTATATTAAGACCTTTATAAACTTACTATTTGTTAAAAAAAGGGTAGATTCCCATTGTAATCGGTTTTTGAACCTTTATTCCAATCTATTAAACTTTAGTCAAACGTGGTCAACCTTGTTTGACCAAAGCTTCCATTGGCTTAAAGATGCGATTATCTTTATTCTAATAGGTTAAAAATTATATTTAGACCTTTATAAACCTTCTATTTGTTCAAAAAAGAGTAGATTCCCATTGTAATCGTTTTTTGAACCTTTATTCTAATCTATTAAACTTTGGTCAAACTTGGTCAACCTTGTTTGACCAAAGCTTCCATTGGCTTAAAGATTCGGTTATCTTTCTTCTAGTGGGTTAAAAACTATATTTAGACCTTTATAAACCTTCTATTTGTTCAAAAAAGGGTAGATTTCCATTGTAATCAGTTTTTGGACCTTTATACTAATCTATTAAACTTTGGTCAAACTTGGACAACCTTGTTTGACCAAAGCTTCCATTGGCTTAAAGATACGATTATCTTTCTTCTAGTAGGTTAAAAACTATATTTAGACCTTTATAAAGTTTTATTTGTTCAAAAAAGGGTGGATTTCCATTAAAATCGTTTTTGGACCTTTATTCTAATCTATTAAACTTTAGTCAAACTTGGTCAACCTTGTTTGACAAAAGCTTCCATTGGCTTAAAGAAGCGATTATTTTTCGTCTAGTGAGTTAAAAAATATATTTAGACCTTTATAAAGCTTCTATTTGTTCAAAAAAGGGTAGAATTCTATTAAAATCGGTTTTTGGTCCCTTATTCTAATCTATTAAACTTTCATCAAACTTGGTCAACCTTGTTTGACCAAAGCTTCCATTGGCTTAAAGATGCGATTATCTTACTTCTAGTGGGTTAAAAACTGTATTAAGACCTCTATAAACTTTCTATTTGTTCAAAAAATGGTAGATTCCCATTGTAATCGGTTTATGAACCTTTATTCTAATCTATTAAACTTTGGTCAAACTTGGTCAACCTTGTTTGACCAATCTTCCATTGGCTTAAAGATGCGGTTATCTTTCTTCTAGTGGGTTAAAAACTATATTTAGACCTTTATAAACCTTCTATTTTTAGAAAGAAAGATAGATTTCCATTGTAATCGGTTTTTGGACCTTTATTCTAATCTACTAAACTTTGGTCAAATTTGGTCAACCTTCTTTGACCATAGCTTCCATTGGCTTAAAGATGCGATTATCTTTCTTCTAATAGGCTAAAAATTATATTAAGACCTTTATAAACTTACTATTTGTTAAAAAAAGGGTAGATTCCCATTGTAATCGGTTTTTGAACCTTTATCCTAATCTATTAAACTTTGGTAAAACTTGGTCAACCATGTTTAACCAAAGCTTCAATTGGCTTAAAGCTGCGATTATCTTTCTTCTAATATGTTAAAAATTATATTTTGACCTTTATAAACCTTCTATTTGTTCAAAAAAGGGTAGATTTCCATTCTAATCGGTTTTTGGACCTTTATACTAATCTATTAAACTTTGGTCAAACTTGGTCAACCTTGTTTGACCAAATTCCATTAGCTTAAAGATGCGATTATCTTTCTTCTAATAGGTTAAAAATTATATTTTAACTTTTATAAACCTTTTATTTGTTCAAAAAAGGGTAGATTTTCGTTGTAATCGGTTTTCTGACCTTTATACTAATCTATTAAACTTTGGTCCAACTTGGTCAACCTTGTTTGACCAAAGCTTCCATTGGCTTAAAGATGCGATTATGTTTCTTTTAGTGGGTTAAAAACTATATTTAGACCATTATAAACCTTCTATTTTTCGAAAAAAGGGTAGCTTTCCATTGTAACGGTATTTGGACCTTTATTCTAATCTATTAAACTTTAGTCAAACTTGGTCAACCTTGTTTGACCAAAGCTTCCATTGGCTTAAAGATGCGATTATCTTTCTTATAGTGGGTTAAAAACTATATTTAGACCTTTATAAACTTTCTATTTGTTCAAAAAAGGGTAGATTCCCATTGTAATCGGTTTTTGAACCTTTATCCTAATCTATTAAACTTTGGTCAAACTTGGTCAATCTTGTTTAACCAAAGCTTCAATTGGCTTAAAGTTTTGATTATCTTTCTTCAAATATGGTAAAAATTATATTTTGACCTTTATAAACCTTCTATTTGTTCAAAAAAGGGTAGATTTCAATTCTAATCGGTTTTTGGACCTTTATACTAATCTATTAAACTTTGGTCAAACTTGGTCAACCTTGTTTGACCAAAGCTTCCATTGGCTTAAAGATGCGATTATCTTTCTTCTAATAGGTTAAAAATTATATTTAGACCTTTATAAACCTTCTATTTGTTCAAAAAAGAGTAGATTTAAAATGTAATCGGTTTTTGGACCTTTATACTAATCTATTAAACTTTGGTCAAACTTGGTCAACCTTGTTTGACCAAAGCTTCCATTGGTTTAAAGATGCGATTATCTTTCTTCTAATAGGTTAAAAATTATATTTTGACCTTTATAAACCTTTTATTTTTTCAAAAAAGGGTAGATTTCCATTTTAATTGGTTTTTGGACAATTTATACTAATCTATTAAACTTTGGTCAAACTTGGTCAACCTAGTTTGACCAAAGCTTCCATTGGCTTAAAGATGCGATTATCTTTCTTCTAGTGGGTTAAAAACTATATTTAGACCATTACAAACCTTCTATTTTTTGAAAAAAGGGTAGATTTCCATTGTAATCGGTTTTTGGACCTTTATTCTAATGTATTAAACTTTGGTAAAACTTGGCCAACCTTGTTTGACCATAGCTTCCATTGCCTTAAAGATGCGATTATCTTTCTTCTAGTGGGTTAAAAACAATTTTAGACCTTTATAAAGCTTCTATTTGTTCAAAAAATGGTAGAATTCCATTAAAATCGGTTTTTGGACCTATATTCTAATCTATTAAACTTTAGTCAAACTTGGTCAACCTTGTTTGACCAAAGCTTCCATTGGCTTAAAGATGCGATTATCTTTCTTCTAGTGGGTTAAAAACTATATTTAGACCATTATTAACCTTCTATTTGTTGAAAAAAGGGTAGATTTCCATTGTAATCGGTTTTTGGACCTTTATTCTAATCTATTAAACTTTGGTCAAACTTGGTCAACCTTGTTTGACCAAAGCTTCCATTGTCTTAAAGATGCGATTATCTTTCTTCTAATACGCTAAAAATTATATTTTGACCTTTTTAAACCTTCTATTTTTTCAAAAAAGGGTAGATTTCCATTTTAATTGGTTTTTGAACCATTTATACTAATCTATTAAACTTTGGTCAAACTTGGTCAACCTAGTTTGACCAAAGCTTCCATTGGCTTAAAGATGCGATTATCTTTCTTCTAATGGGTTAAAAACTATATTTAGACCTTTAATAACTTTCTATTTTTTCAAAAAAGGGTAGATTCCCATTGTAATCGGTTTATGAACCTTTATCCTAATCTATTAAACTTTGGTCAAACTTGGTCAACCTTGTTTGACCATAGCGTCCATTGGCTTAAAGATGCGATTATCTTTCTTCTAGTGGGTTAAAAACAATTTTAGACCTTTATAAAGCTTCTATTTGTTCAAAAAAGGGTAGAATTCCATTAAAATCGGTTTTTGGACCTATATTCTAATCTATTAAACTTTAGTCAAACTTGGTCAACCTTGTTTGACCATAGCTTCCATTGTCTTAAAGATGCGATTATCTTTCTTCTAATACGCTAAAAATTATATTAAGACCTTTATAAACTTACTATTTGTTAAAAAAAGGGTAGATTCCCATTGTAATCGGTTTTTGAACCTTTATTCTAATCTATTACTCTATAGTCAAACTTGGTCAACCTTGTTTGAACAAAGCTTCCATTGGCTTAAAGATGCGATTATCTTTCTTCTAGTGGGTTAAAAACTATATTTAGACCTTTAATAACTTTCTATTTGTTCAAAAAAGGGTAGATTCCCATTGTAATCGGTTTATGAACCTTTATCCTAATCTATTAAACTTTGGTCAAACTTGGTCAACCTTGTTTGACCAAAGCTTCCATTGGCTTAAAGATGCGATTATCTTTCTTTTAATAGGTTAAAAATTATATTTTAACTTTTATAAACCTTATATTTGTTCAAAAAAGGGTAGATTTTCGTTGTAATCGGTTTTTGGACCTTTATACTAATATATTAAACTTTGGTCCAACTTGGTCAACCTTGTTTGACCAAAGCTTCCATTGGTTTAAAGATGCGATTATCTTTCTTCTAATAGGTTAAAAATTATAGTTTGACCTTTATAAACCTTTTATTTTTTCAAAAAAGGGTAGATTTCCATTTTAATTGGTTTTTGGACAATTTATACTAATCTATTAAACTTTGGTCAAACTTGGTCAACCTAGTTTGACCAAAGCTTCCATTGGCTTAAAGATGCGATTATCTTTCTTCTAGTGGGTTAAAAACTATATTTAGACCATTATTAACCTTCTATTTGTTGAAAAAAGGGTAGATTTCCATTGTAATCGGTTTTTGGACCTTTATTCTAATCTATTAAACTTTGGTCAAACTTGGTCAACCTTGTTTGACCAAAGCTTCCATTGGCATAAAGATGCGATTATCTTTCTTCTAGTGGGTTAAAAACTATATTTAGACCTTTAATAACTTTCTATTTGTTCAAAAAAGGGTAGATTCCCATTGTAATCGGTTTATGAACCTTTATCCTAATCTATTAAACTTTGGTCAAACTTGGTCAACCTTATTTGACCATAGCTTCCATTGGCTTAAAGATGCGATTATCTTTCTTCTAGTGGGTTAAAAACAATTTTAGACCTTTATAAAGCTTCTATTTGTTCAAAAAAGGGTAGAATTCCATTAAAATCGGTTTTTGGACCTATATTCTAATCTATTAAACTTTAGTCAAACTTGGTCAACCTTGTTTGACCATAGCTTCCATTGTCTTAAAGATGCGATTATCTTTCTTCTAATACGCTAAAAATTATATTAAGACCTTTATAAACATACTATTTGTTAAAAAAAGGGTAGATTCCCATTGTAATCGGTTTTTGAACCTTTATTCTAATCTATTACTCTATAGTCAAACTTGGTCAACCTTGTTTGAACAAAGCTTCCATTGGCTTAAAGATGCGATTATCTTTCTTCTAGTGGGTTAAAAACTATATTTAGACCTTTAATAACTTTCTATTTGTTCAAAAAAGGGTAGATTCCCATTGTAATCGGTTTATGAACCTTTATCCTAATCTATTAAACTTTGGTCAAACTTGGTCAACCTTGTTTAACCAAAGCTTCAATTGGCTTAAAGTTTCGATTATCTTTCTTCTAATATGTTAAAAATTATATTTTGACCTTTATAAACCTTCTATTTGTTCAAAAAAGGGTAGATTTCCATTCTAATCGGTTTTTGGACCTTTATACTAATCTATTAAACTTTGGTCAATCTTGGTCAACCTTGTTTGACCAAAGCTTCCATTGGCTTAAAGATGCGATTATCTTTCTTTTAATAGGTTAAAAATTATATTTTAACTTTTATAAACCTTCTATTTGTTCAAAAAAGGGTAGATTTTCGTTGTAATCGGTTTTTGGACCTTTATACTAATATATTAAACTTTGGTCCAACTTGGTCAACCTTGTTTGACCAAAGCTTCAATAGGCTTAAAGATGCGATTATGTTTCTTCTAGTGGGTTAAAAATTATATTTAGACCATTATAAACCTTATATTTTTTTAAAAAGGGTAGATTTCCATTGTAATCGGTTTTTGGACCTTTATTCTAATCTATTAAACTTTGGTCAAACTTGTTCATCCTTGTTTGACCACAGCTTCCATTGGCTTAAAGATGCGATTACCTTTCTTCTAGTGGGTTAAAAACTAATTTAGATCTTTATAAAGCTTCCATTAAAATCGGTTTTTGGACCTTTATTCTAATCTATTAAACTTTAGTCAAACTTGGTCAACCGCGGTCAACCTTGTTTGACCAAAGCTTCCATTGGCTTAAAGATGCGATTATCTTTTTTCTAGTGAGTTAAAAAATATATTTAGACCTTTATAAAGCTTCAATTTGTTCAAATAAGGGTAGAATTCTATTAAAATCGGTTTTTGGACCCTTATTCTAATCTATTAAACTTTAGTCAAACTTGGTCAACCTTTGTCAACCTTGTTTGACCAAAGCTTCCATTGGCTTCAAGATGTGATTATCTTTCTTCTAGTGGGTTAAAAACTATATTAAGACCTTTATAAACTTTCTATTTGTTCAAAAAAGGGTAAATTCCCATTTTAATCGTTTTTTGAACCTTTATTCTAATCTATTAACTTTTGTCAAACTTGGTCAACCTTGTTTGACCAAAGCTTCCATTGGCTTAAAGATGCGGTTATCTTTCTTCTAGTGGGTTAAAAACTATATTTAGACCTTTATAAACCTTCTATTTTTTGAAAGAAGGGTAGATTTCCATTGTAATCGGTTTTTGGACCTTTATTCTAATCTATTAAACTTTGGTCAAACTTGGTCAACCTTGTTTGACCATAGCTTCCATTGGCTTAAAGATGCGATTATCTTTCTTCTAATAGGCTAAAAATTATATTAAGACCTTTATAAACTTACTATTTGTTAAAAAAGGGTAGATTCCCATTGTAATCGGTTTTTGAACCTTTATTCTAATCTATTAAACTTTAGTCAAACTTGGTCAACCTTGTTTGACCATAGCTTCCATTTTCTTAAAGATGCGATTATCTTTCTTCTAATACGCTAAAAATTATATTTTGACCTTTTTAAACCTTCTATTTTTTCAAAAAAGGGTAGATTTCCATTTTAATTGGTTTTTGAACCATTTATACTAATCTATTAAACTTTGGTCAAACTTGGTCAACCTAGTTTGACCAAAGCTTCCATTGGCTTAAAGATGCGATTATCTTTCTTCTAATGGGTTAAAAACTATATTTAGACCTTTAATAACTTTCTATTTTTTCAAAAAAGGGTAGATTCCCATTGTAATCGGTTTATGAACCTTTATCCTAATCTATTAAACTTTGGTCAAACTTGGTCAACCTTGTTTGACCATAGCGTCCATTGGCTTAAAGATGCGATTATCTTTCTTCTAGTGGGTTAAAAACAATTTTAGACCTTTATAAAGCTTCTATTTGTTCAAAAAAGGGTAGAATTCCATTAAAATCGGTTTTTGGACCTATATTCTAATCTATTAAACTTTAGTCAAACTTGGTCAACCTTGTTTGACCATAGCTTCCATTGTCTTAAAGATGCGATTATCTTTCTTCTAATACGCTAAAAATTATATTAAGACCTTTATAAACTTACTATTTGTTAAAAAAAGGGTAGATTCCCATTGTAATCGGTTTTTGAACCTTTATTCTAATCTATTACTCTATAGTCAAACTTGGTCAACCTTGTTTGAACAAAGCTTCCATTGGCTTAAAGATGCGATTATCTTTCTTCTAGTGGGTTAAAAACTATATTTAGACCTTTAATAACTTTCTATTTGTTCAAAAAAGGGTAGATTCCCATTGTAATCGGTTTATGAACCTTTATCCTAATCTATTAAACTTTGGTCAAACTTGGTCAACCTTGTTTAACCAAAGCTTCAATTGGCTAAAAGTTTCGATTATCTTTCTTCTAGTATGTTAAAAATTCTATTTTGACCTTTATAAACCTTCTATTTGTTCAAAAAAGGGTAGATTTCCATTCTAATCGGTTTTTTGACCTTTATACTAATCTATTAAACTTTGGTCAAACTTGGTCAACCTTGTTTGACCAAAGCTTCCATTGGCTTAAAGATGCGATTATATTTCTTTTAATAGGTTAAAAATTATATTTTAACTTTTATAAACCTTCTATTTGTTCAAAAAAGGGTAGATTTTCGTTGTAATCGGTTTTTGGACCTTTATACTAATATATTAAACTTTGGTCCAACTTGGTCAACCTTGTTTGACCAAAGCTTCAATAGGCTTAAAGATGCGATTATGTTTCTTCTAGTGGGTTAAAAATTATATTTAGACCATTATAAACCTTATATTTTTTTAAAAAAGGGTAGATTTCCATTGTAATCGGTTTTTGGACCTTTATTCTAATCTATTAAACTTTGGTCAAACTTGTTCATCCTTGTTTGACCACAACTTCCATTGGCTTAAAGATGCGATTACCTTTCTTCTAGTGGGTTAAAAACTAATTTAGATGTTTTTAAAGCTTCCATTAAAATCGGTTTTTGGACCTTTATTCTAATCTATTAAACTATAGTCAAACTTGGTCAACCTCGGTCAACCTTGTTTGACCAAAGCTTCCATTGGCTTAAAGATGCGATTATCTTTTTTCTAGTGAGTTAAAAAATATATTTAGACCTTTATAAAGCTTCAATTTGTTCAAATAAGGGTAGAATTCTATTAAAATCGGTTTTTGGACCCTTATTCTAATCTATTAAACTTTAGTCAAACTTGGTCAACCTAGGTCAACCTTGTTTGACCAAATCTTCCATTGGCTTAAAGATGCGATTATCTTTCTTCTAGTGGGTTAAAAACTATATTAAGACCTTTATAAACTTTCTATTTGTTCAAAAAAGGGTAGATTCCCATTTTAATCGTTTTTTGAACCTTTATTCTAATCTATTAACTTTTGTCAAACTTGGTCAACCTTGTTTGACCAAAGCTTCCATTGGCTTAAAGATGCAGTTATCTTTCTTCTAGTGGGTTAAAAACTATATTTAGACCTTTATAAACCTTCTATTCTTTGAAAGAAGGGTAGATTTTCATTGTAATCGGTTTTTGGACCTTTATTCTAATCTATTAAACTTTGGTCAAACTTGGTCAACCTTGTTTGACCAAAGCTTCCATTGGCTTAAAGATGCGATTATCTTTCTTATAGTGGGTTAAAAACTATATTTAGACCTTAATAAACTTTCTATTTGTTCAAAAAAGGGTAGATTCCCATTGTAATCGGTTTTTGAACGTTTATCCTAATCTATTAAACATTGGTCAAGCTTGGTCAATCTTGTTTAACCAAAGCTTCAATTGGCTTAAAGTTTCGATTATCTTTCTTCAAATATGTTAAAAATTATATTTTTACCTTTATAAACCTTCTATTTGTTCAAAAAAGGGTAGATTTAGATTCTAATCGGATTTTGGACCTTTATACTAATCAATTAAACTTTGGTCAAACTTGGTCAACCTTGTTTGACCAAATATTCCATTGGCTTAAAGATGCGATTATCTTTCTTCTAATAGGTTAAAAATTATATTTAGACCTTTATAAACCTTCTATTTGTTCAAAAAAGAGTAGATTTCCAATGTAATCGGTTTTTTGACCTTTATACTAATCTATTAAACTTTGGTCAAACTTGGTCAACCTTGTTTGACCAAAGCTTCCATTGGCTTAAAGATGCGATTATCTTTCTTCTAGTGGGTTAAAAACTATATTTAGACCATTATTAACCTTCTATTTGTTGAAAAAAGGGTAGATTTCCATTGTAATCGGTTTTTGGACCTTTATTCTAATCTATTAAACTTTGGTCAAATTTGGTCAACCTTGTTTGACCAAAGCTTCCATTGGCTTAAAGATGCGATTATCTTTCTTCTAGTGGGTTAAAAACTATATTTAGAGCTTTAGTAACTTTCTATTTGTTCAAAAAAGGGTAGATTCCCATTGTAATCGGTTTATGAACCTTTATCCTAATCTATTAAACTTTGGTCAAACTTGGTCAACCTTGTTTGACCAAAGCTTCCATTGGCTTAAAGATGCGATTATCTTTCTTCTAGTGGGTTAAAAACTATATTTAGACCATTATTAACCTTCTATTTGTTGAAAAAAGGGTAGATTTCCATTGTAATCGGTTTTTGGACCTTTATTCTAATCTATTAAACTTTGGTCAAACTTGGTCAACCTTGTTTGACCAAAGCTTCCATTGGCTTAAAGATGCGATTATCTTTCTTCTAGTGGGTTAAAAACTATATTTAGAGGTTTAATAACTTTCTATTTGTTCAAAAAAGGGTAGATTCCCATTGTAATCGGTTTATGAACCTTTATCCTAATCTATTAAACTTTGGTCAAACTTGGTCAACCTTGTTTGACCATAGCTTCCATTGGCTTAAAGTTGCGATTATCTTTCTTCTAGTGGGTTAAAAACAATTTTAGACCTTTATAAAGCTTCTATTTGTTCAAAAAAGGGTAGAATTCCATTAAAATCGGTTTTTGGACCTATATTCTAATCTATTAAACTTTAGTCAAACTTGGTCAACCTTGTTTGACCATAGCTTCCATTGTCTTAAAGATGCGATTATCTTTCTTCTAATAGGCTAAAAATTATATTAAGACGTTTATAAACTTACTATTTGTTAAAAAAAGGGTAGATTCCCATTGTAATCGGTTTTTGAACCTTTATTCTAATCTATTACTCTTTAGTCAAACTTGGTCAACCTTGTTTGACCAAAGCTTCCATTGGCTTAAAGATGCGATTATCTTTCTTCTAGTGGGTTAAAAACTATATTTAGACCTTTAATAACTTTCTATTTGTTCAAAAAAGGGTAGATTCCCATTGTAATCGGTTTATGAACCTTTATCCTAATCTATTAAACTTTGGTCAAACTTGGTCAACCTTGTTTAACCAAAGATTCAATTGGCTTAAAGTTTCGATTATCTTTCTTATAATATGTTAAAAATTATATTTTGACCTTTATAAACCTTCTATTTGTTCAAAAAAGGGTAGATTTCCATTCTAATCGGTTTTTGGACCTTTATACTAATCTATTAAACTTTGGTCAAACTTTGTCAACCTTGTTTGACCAAAGCTTCCATTGGCTTAAAGATGCGATTATCTTTCTTTTAATAGGTTAAAAATTATATTTTAACTTTTATAAACCTTCTATTTGTTCAAAAAAGGGTAGATTTCGATTCTAATCGGTTTTTGGACCTTTATACTAATCAATTAAACTTTGGTCAAACTTGGTCAACCTTGTTTGACCAAAGCTTCCATTGGCTTAAAGATGCGATTATCTTTCTTCTAATAGGTTAAAAATTATATTTAGACCTTTATAAACCTTCTATTTGTTCAAAAAAGAGTAGATTTCCAATGTAATCGGTTTTTGGACCTTTATACTAATCTATTAAACTTTGGTCAAACTTGGTCAACCTTGTTTGACCAAAGCTTCCATTGGCTTAAAGATGCGATTATCTTTCTTCTAGTGGGTTAAAAACTATATTTAGACCTTTAATAACTTTCTATTTGTTCAAAAAAGGGTAGATTCCCATTGTAATCGGTTTATGAACCTTTATCCTAATCTATTAAACTTTGGTCAAACTTGGTCAACCTTGTTTAACCAAAGCTTCAATTGGCTTAAAGTTTCGATTATCTTTCTTCTAATATGTTAAAAATTATATTTTGACCTTTATAAACCTTCTATTTGTTCAAAAAAGGGTAGATTTCCATTCTAATCGGTTTTTGGACCTTTATACTAATCTATTAAACTTTGGTCAAACTTGGTCAACCTTGTTTGACCAAAGCTTCCATTGGCTTAAAGATGCGATTATCTTTCTTTTAATAGGTTAAAAATTATATTTTAACTTTTATAAACCTTCTATTTGTTCAAAAAAGGGTAGATTTTCGTTGTAATCGGTTTTTGGACCTTTATACTAATATATTAAACTTTGGTACAACTTGGTCAACCTTGTTTGACCAAAGCTTCAATAGGCTTAAAGATGCGATTATGTTTCTTCTAGTGGGTTAAAAATTATATTTAGACCATTATAAACCTTATATTTTTTTAAAAAAGGGTAGATTTCCATTGTAATCGGTTTTTGGACCTTTATTCTAATCTATTAAACTTTGTACAAACTTGTTCATCCTTGTTTGACCACAGCTTCCATTGGCTTAAAGATGCGATTACCTTTCTTCTAGTGGGTTAAAAACTAATTTAGATCTTTTTAAAGCTTCCATTAAAATCGGTTTTTGGACCTTTATTCTAATCTATTAAACTTTAGTCAAACTTGGTCAACCTCGGTCAAACTTGTTTGACCAAAGCTTCCATTGGCTTAAAGATGCGATTATCTTTTTTCTAGTGAGTTAAAAAATATATTTAGACCTTTATAAAGCTTCAATTTGTTCAAATAAGGGTAGAATTCTATTAAAATCGGTTTTTGGACCCTTATTCTAATCTATTAAACTTTAGTTAAACTTGGTCAACCTTGGTCAACCTTGTTTGACCAAAGCTTCCATTGGCTTAAAGATGCGATTATCTTTCTTCTAGTGGGTTAAAAACTATATTAGGACCTTTATAAACCTTCTATTTGTTCAAAAAAGGGTAGATTTTCGTTGTAATCGGTTTTTGGACCTTTATATTAATCTATTAAACTTTGGTCAAACTTGGTCAACATTGTTTGACCAAAGCTTCCATTGGCTTAAAGATGCGATTATCTTTCTTCTAATAGGTTAAAAATTATATTTAGACCTTTATAAACCTTCTATTTGTTCAAAAAAGAGTAGATTTCCAATGTAATCGGTTTTTGGACCTTTATACTAATCTATTAAACTTTGGTCAAACTTGGTCAACCTTGTTTGACCAAAGCTTCCATTGGTTTAAAGATGCGATTATCTTTTTTCTAATAGGTTAAAAATTATATTTTGACCTTTATAAACCTTCTATTTGTTCAAAAAAGAGTAGATTTCCAATGTAATCGGTTTTTGGACCTTTATACTGATCTATTAAACTTTGGTCAAACATGGTCAACCTAGTTTGACCAAAGCTTCCATTGGCTTAAAGATGCGATTAATTTTCTTCTAGTGGTTTAAAACTATATTTAGACCATTATAAACCTTCTATTTTTTGAAAAAAGGGTAGATTTCCATTGTAATCGGTTTTTGGACCTTTATTCTAATATATTAAACTTTGGTCAAACTTGGTCAACCTTGTTTGACCAAAGCTTCCATAGGCTTAAAGATGCGATTATGTTTCTTCTAGTGGGTTAAAAACTATATTTAGACCATTATAAACCTTCTATTTGTTGAAAAAAGGGTAGATTTCCATTGTAATCGGTTTTTGGACCTTTATTCTAATCTATTAAACTTTGGTCAAACTTGGTCAACCTTGTTTGACCATAGCTTCCATTGTCTTAAAGATGCAATTATCTTTCTTCTAATAGGCTAAAAATTATATTAAGACCTTTATAAACTTAATATTTGTTAAAAAAAGGGTAGATTCCCATTGTAATCGGTTTTTGAACCTTTATTCTAATCTATTAAACTTTAGTCAAACTTGGTCAACCTTGTTTGACCAAAGCTTCCATTGGCTTAAAGATGCGATTATCTTTCTTCTAGTGGGTTAAAAACTATATTTAAACCTTTATAAACTTTCTATTTGTTCAAAAAAGGGTAGATTCCCATTCTAATCGGTTCTTGAACCTTTATCCTAATCTATTAAACTTTGGTCAAACTTGGTCAATCTTGTTTAACCAAAGCTTCAATTGGCTTAAAGTTTCGATTATCTTTCTTCTAATATGTTAAAAATTATATTTTGACCTTTATAAACCGTCTATTTTTTGAAAAAAGGGTAGATTTCCATTGTAATCGGTTTTTGGACCTTTATTCTAATCTATTAAACTTTGGTCAAACTTAGTCAACCTTGTTTGACCACAGCTTCCATTGGCTTAAAGATGCGATTATCTTTCTTCTAGTGGGTTAAAAACTAATTTAGATCTTTATAAAGCTTCTATTTGTTTAAAAAAGGGTAGAATTCCATTAAAATCGGTTTTTGGACCTTTATTCTAATCTATTAAACTTTAGTCAAACTTGGTCAACCTTGTTTGACCAAAGCTTCCATTGGCTTAAAGTTGCGATTATCTTTCTTCTAGTGGGTTAAAAACTATAATTAGACCTTTATAAACTATCTATTTGTTCAAAAAAGGGTAGATTCCCATTGTAATCGGTTTTTGAACCTTTTTCCTAATCTATTAAACTTTGTTAAAACTTGGTCAATCTTGTTTAACCAAAGCTTCAATTGGCTTAAAGTTTCGATTATCTTTCATCTAATATGTTAAAAATTATATTTTGACCTTTATAAACCTTCTATTTGTTCAAAAAAGGGTAGATTTCCATTGTAATAAGTTTTTGAACCTTTATTCTAATCTATTAAACTTTAGTCAAACTTGGTCAACCTTGTTTGACCAAAGCTTCCATTGGCTTAAAGATGCGATTATCTTTCTTCTAGTGGGTTAAAAACTATATTTAACCCTTTATAAACTTTCTATTTGTTCAAAAAAGGGTAGATTCCCATTGTAATCGGTTCTTGAACCTTTATCCTAATCTATTAAACTTTGGTCAAACTTGGTCAATCTTGTTTAACCAAAGCTTCAATTGGCTTAAAGTTTCGATTATCTTTCTGTTAAAAATTATATTTTGACCTTTATAAACCTTCTATTTGTTCAAAAAAGGGTAGATTTCCATTCTAAACGGTTTTTAGACCTTTATACTTATCCATTAAACTTTGGTCAAACTTGGTCAACCTTGTTTGACGAAAGCTTCCATTGGCTTAAAGATTGGATTATCTTTCTTTTAATAGGTTAAAAATTATATTTTAACTTTTATAAACCTTTTATTTGTTCAAAAAAGGGTAGATTTTCGTTGTAATCGGTTTTTGGACCTTTATACTAATATATTAAAATTTGGTCCAACTTGGTCAACCTTGTTTGACCAAAGCTTCCATAGGTTTAAAGATGCGATTATGTTTCTTCTAGTGGGTTAAAAACTATATTTAGACCATTTTAAACCTTCTATTTTTTGAAAAAAGGGTAGATTTCCATTGTAATCGGTTTTTGGACCTTTATTCTAATCTATTAAACTTTTGTCAAACTTGGTCAACCTTGTTTGACCACAGCTTCCATTGGCTTAAAGATGCGATTATCTTTCTTCTAGTGGGTTAAAAACTAATTTAGATATTTATAAAGCTTCTATTTGTTTAAAAAAGGGTAGAATTCTATTAAAATCGGTTTTTGGACCTTTATTCTAATCTATTAAACTTTAGTCAAACTTGGTCAACCTTGTTTGACCAAAGCTTCCATTGGGTTAAAGATGCGATTATCTTTCTTCTAGTGGGTTAAAAACTATAATTAGACCTTTATAAACTTTCTATTTGTTAAAAAAGGGTAGATTCCCATTGTAATCGGTTTTTGAACCTTTATCCTAATCTATTAAACTTTGGTCAAACTTGGTCAATCTTGTTTAACCAAAGCTTCAATTGGCTTAAAGTTTCGATTATCTTTCATCTAATATGTTAAAAATCATATTTTCACCTTTATAAACCTTCTATTTGTTCGAAAAAGGGTAGATTTCCATTCTAATCGGTTTAGGACCTTTATACTAATCTATTAAACTTTGGTCAAACTTGTTCAATCTTGTTTGTCCAAAGCTTCCAATTGCTTAAAGATGCGATTATCTTTCTTCTAATAGGTTAAAAATTATATTTTAACTTTTATAAACCTTCTATTTGTTCAAAAAAGGGTAGATTTCCGTTGTAATCGGTTTTTGAACCTTTATACTAATCTATTAAACTTTGGTCAAACTTGGTCAACCTTGTTCGACCAAAGCTTCCATTGGCTTAAAGATGCGATTATCTTTCTTCTAATAGGTTAAAAATTATATTTAGATCTTTATAAACCTTCTATTTGTTCAAAAAAGGGAAGATTTCCATTGTAATCGGTTTTTGGACCTTTATACTAATCTATTAAACTTTGGTCAAACTTGGTCAACCTTGTTTGACCAAAGCTTCCATTGGCTTAAAGATGCGATTATCTTTCTTCTAGTGGGTTAAAAACTATATTTAGACCTTTATAAAGCTTTTATTTTTTCAAAAAAGGGTGGATTTCCATTAAAATCGATTTTTGGACCTTTATTCTAATCTATTAAACTTTAGTCAAACTTGGTCAAACTTGGTCAACCTTGTTTTACCAAAGCTTCCATTGGCTTAAAGATGCGATTATCTTTCTTCTAGTGAGTTAAAAAATATATTTAGACCTTTATAAAGCTTCTATCTATTCAAAAAAGGGTAGAATTCTATTAAAATCGGTTTGTGGAACCTTATTCTAATCTATTAAACTTTAGTCAAACTTGGTCAACCTTGTTTGACCAAAGCTTCCATTGGCTTAAAGATGCGATTATCTTTCTTCTAGTGGGTTAAAAACTATATTTAACCCTTTATAAACTTTCTATTTGTTCAAAAAAGGGTAGATTCCCATTGTAATCGGTTCTTGAACCTTTATCCTAATCTATTAAACTTTGGTCAAACTTGGTCAATCTTGTTTAACCAAAGCTTCAATTGGCTTAAAGTTTCGATTATCTTTCTGTTAAAAATTATATTTTGACCTTTATAAACCTTCTATTTGTTCAAAAAAGGGTAGATTTCCATTCTAAACGGTTTTTAGACCTTTATACTTATCCATTAAACTTTGGTCAAACTTGGTCAACCTTGTTTGACGAAAGCTTCCATTGGCTTAAAGATTGGATTATCTTTCTTTTAATAGGTTAAAAATTATATTTTAACTTTTATAAACCTTTTATTTGTTCAAAAAAGGGTAGATTTTCGTTGTAATCGGTTTTTGGACCTTTATACTAATATATTAAAATTTGGTCCAACTTGGTCAACCTTGTTTGACCAAAGCTTCCATAGGTTTAAAGATGCGATTATGTTTCTTCTAGTGGGTTAAAAACTATATTTAGACCATTTTAAACCTTCTATTTTTTGAAAAAAGGGTAGATTTCCATTGTAATCGGTTTTTGGACCTTTATTCTAATCTATTAAACTTTTGTCAAACTTGGTCAACCTTGTTTGACCACAGCTTCCATTGGCTTAAAGATGCGATTATCTTTCTTCTAGTGGGTTAAAAACTAATTTAGATATTTATAAAGCTTCTATTTGTTTAAAAAAGGGTAGAATTCTATTAAAATCGGTTTTTGGACCTTTATTCTAATCTATTAAACTTTAGTCAAACTTGGTCAACCTTGTTTGACCAAAGCTTCCATTGGGTTAAAGATGCGATTATCTTTCTTCTAGTGGGTTAAAAACTATAATTAGACCTTTATAAACTTTCTATTTGTTAAAAAAGGGTAGATTCCCATTGTAATCGGTTTTTGAACCTTTATCCTAATCTATTAAACTTTGGTCAAACTTGGTCAATCTTGTTTAACCAAAGCTTCAATTGGCTTAAAGTTTCGATTATCTTTCATCTAATATGTTAAAAATCATATTTTCACCTTTATAAACCTTCTATTTGTTCGAAAAAGGGTAGATTTCCATTCTAATCGGTTTAGGACCTTTATACTAATCTATTAAACTTTGGTCAAACTTGTTCAATCTTGTTTGTCCAAAGCTTCCAATTGCTTAAAGATGCGATTATCTTTCTTCTAATAGGTTAAAAATTATATTTTAACTTTTATAAACCTTCTATTTGTTCAAAAAAGGGTAGATTTCCGTTGTAATCGGTTTTTGAACCTTTA
Organism: Trifolium subterraneum; assembly: GCA_951799995.1. Lineage (NCBI taxonomy): Eukaryota > Viridiplantae > Streptophyta > Magnoliopsida > Fabales > Fabaceae > Trifolium > Trifolium subterraneum. The sequence goes on along the minus strand of OX637465.1, from coordinate 30,964,068 downwards.
TACTAATCTATTAAACTTTGGTCAAACTTGGTCAACCTTGTTCGACCAAAGCTTCCATTGGCTTAAAGATGCGATTATCTTTCTTCTAATAGGTTAAAAATTATATTTAGATCTTTATAAACCTTCTATTTGTTCAAAAAAGGGAAGATTTCCATTGTAATCGGTTTTTGGACCTTTATACTAATCTATTAAACTTTGGTCAAACTTGGTCAACCTTGTTTGACCAAAGGTTCCATTGGCTTAAAGATGCGATTATCTTTCTTCTAGTGGGTTAAAAACTATATTTAGACCTTTATAAAGCTTTTATTTTTTCAAAAAAGGGTGGATTTCCATTAAAATCGATTTTTGGACCTTTATTCTAATCTATTAAACTTTAGTCAAACTTGGTCAAACTTGGTCAACCTTGTTTTACCAAAGCTTCCATTGGCTTAAAGATGCGATTATCTTTCTTCTAGTGAGTTAAAAAATATATTTAGACCTTTATAAAGCTTCTATCTATTCAAAAAAGGGTAGAATTCTATTAAAATCGGTTTGTGGAACCTTATTCTAATCTATTAAACTTTAGTCAAACTTGGTCAACCTTGTTTGACCAAAGCATCCATTGGCTTAAAGATTCATTATCTTTCTTCTAGTGGGTTAAAAACTATATTAATACCTTTATAAACTTTCTATTTGTTCAAAAAAGGGTAGATTCCCATTGTAATTGTTTTTTGAACCTTTATTCTAATCTATTAAACTTTGGTCGAACTTGGTCAACCTTGTTTGACCAAAGCTTCCATTGGCTTAAAGATGCGGTTATCTTTCTTCTAGTGGGTTAAAAACTATATTTAGACCTTTATAAACCTTCTATTTTTTGAAAGCAGGGTAGATTTCCATTGTAATCGGTTTTTGGACCTTTATTCTAATCTATTAAACTTTGGTCAAACTTGGTCAACCTTGTTTGACCATAGCTTCCATTGGCTTAAAGATGCGATTATCTTTCTTCTAATAGGCTAAAAATTATATTAAGACCTTTATAAACTTACTATTTGTTAAAAAAAGGGTAGATTCCCATTGTAATCGGTTTTTGAACCGTTATTCTAATCTATTAAACTTTGGTCAAACTTGGTCAATCTTGTTTAACCAAAGCTTCAATTGGCTTAAAGTTTCGATTATCTTTCTTCTAATATGTTAAAAATTATATTTTGACCTTTATAAACCTTCTATTTGTTCAAAAAAGGTTAGATTTCCATTCTAATCGGTTTTTAGACCTTTATACTAATCTATGAAACTTTGGTCAAACTTGGTCAACCTTGTTTGACCAAAGCTTCCATTGGCTTAAAGATGCGATTATCTTTCTTCTAATAGGTTAAAAATTATATTTAGACCTTTATAAACCTTCTATATGTTCAAAAAAGGGTAGATTTCCATTGTAATAAGTTTTTGAACCTTTATTCTAATCTATTAAACTTTAGTCAAACTTGGTCAACCTTGTTTGACCAAAGCTTCCATTGGCTTAAAGATGCGATTATCTTTCTTCTAGTGGGTTAAAAACTATATTTAACCCTTTATAAACTTTCTATTTGTTCAAAAAAGGGTAGATTCCCATTGTAATCGGTTCTTGAACCTTTATCCTAATCTATTAAACTTTGGTCAAACTTGGTCAATCTTGTTTAACCAAAGCTTCAATTGGCTTAAAGTTTCGATTATCTTTCTTCTAATATGTTAAAAATTATATTTTGACCTTTATAAACCTTCTATTTGTTCAAAAAAGGGTAGATTTCCATTCTAAACGGTTTTTAGACCTTTATACTTATCCATTAAACTTTGGTCAAACTTGGTTAACCTTGTTTGACGAAAGCTTCCATTGGCTTAAAGATTGGATTATCTTTCTTTTAATAGGTTAAAAATTATATTTTAACTTTTATAAACCTTTTATTTGTTCAAAAAAGGGTAGATTTTCGTTGTAATCGGTTTTTGGACCTTTATACTAATATATTAAAATTTGGTCCAACTTGGTCAACCTTGTTTGACCAAAGCTTCCATAGGCTTAAAGATGCGATTATGTTTCTTCTAGTGGGTTAAAAACTATATTTAGACCATTTTAAACCTTCTATTTTTTGAAAAAAGGGTAGATTTCCATTGTAATCGGTTTTTGGACCTTTATTCTAATCTATTAAACTTTTGTCAAACTTGGTCAACCTTGTTTGACCACAGCTTCCATTGGCTTAAAGATGCGATTATCTTTCTTCTAGTGGGTTAAAAACTAATTTAGATATTTATAAAGCTTCTATTTGTTTAAAAAAGGGTAGAATTCTATTAAAATCGGTTTTTGGACCTTTATTCTAATCTATTAAACTTTAGTCAAACTTGGTCAACCTTGTTTGACCAAAGCTTCCATTGGGTTAAAGATGCGATTATCTTTCTTCTAGTGGGTTAAAAACTATAATTAGACCTTTATAAACTTTCTATTTGTTAAAAAAGGGTAGATTCCCATTGTAATCGGTTTTTGAACCTTTATCCTAATCTATTAAACTTTGGTCAAACTTGGTCAATCTTGTTTAACCAAAGCTTCAATTGGCTTAAAGTTTCGATTATCTTTCATCTAATATGTTAAAAATCATATTTTCACCTTTATAAACCTTCTATTTGTTCAAAAAAGGGTAGATTTCCATTCTAATCGGTTTAGGACCTTTATACTAATCTATTAAACTTTGGTCAAACTTGTTCAATCTTGTTTGTCCAAAGCTTCCAATTGCTTAAAGATGCGATTATCTTTCTTCTAATAGGTTAAAAATTATATTTTAACTTTTATAAACCTTCTATTTGTTCAAAAAAGGGTAGATTTCCGTTGTAATCGGTTTTTGAACCTTTATACTAATCTATTAAACTTTGGTCAAACTTGGTCAACCTTGTTCGACCAAAGCTTCCATTGGCTTAAAGATGCGATTATCTTTCTTCTAATAGGTTAAAAATTATATTTAGATCTTTATAAACCTTCTATTTGTTCAAAAAAGGGAAGATTTCCATTGTAATCGGTTTTTGGACCTTTATACTAATCTATTAAACTTTGGTCAAACTTGGTCAACCTTGTTTGACCAAAGCTTCCATTGGCTTAAAGATGCGATTATCTTTCTTCTAGTGGGTTAAAAACTATATTTAGACCTTTATAAAGCTTTTATTTTTTCAAAAAAGGGTGGATTTCCATTAAAATCGATTTTTGGACCTTTATTCCAATCTATTAAACTTTAGTCAAACTTGGTCAAACTTGGTCAACCAAAGCTTCAATTGGCTTAAAGATGCGATTATCTTTCTTCTAATAGGTTAAAAATTATATTTAGATCTTTATAAACCTTCTATTTGTTCAAAAAAGGGAAGATTTCCATTGTAATCGGTTTTTGGACCTTTATACTAATCTATTAAACTTTGGTCAAACTTGGTCAACCTTGTTTTACCAAAGCTTCCATTGGCTTAAAGATGCGATTATCTTTCTTCTAGTGAGTTAAAAAATATATTTAGACCTTTATAAAGCTTCTATCTGTTCAAAAAAGGGTAGAATTCTATTAAAATCGGTTTGTGGAACCTTATTCTAATCTATTAAACTTTAGTCAAACTTGGTCAACCTTGTTTGACCAAAGCATCCATTGGCTTAAAGATGCGATTATCTTTCTTCTAGTGGGTTAAAAACTATATTAATACCTTTATAAACTTTCTATTTGTTCAAAAAAGGGTAGATTCCCATTGTAATCGTTTTTTGAACCTTTATTCTAATCTATTAAACTTTGGTCAAACTTGGTCAACCTTGTTTGACCAAAGCTTCCATTGGCTTAAAGATGCGGTTATCTTTCTTCTAGTGGGTTAAAAACTATATTTAGACCTTTATAAACCTTCTATTTTTTGAAAGCAGGGTAGATTTCCATTGTAATCGGTTTTTGGACCTTTATTCTAATCTATTAAACTTTGGTCAAACTTGGTCAACCTTGTTTGACCATAGCTTCCATTGGCTTAAAGATGCGATTATCTTTCTTCTAATAGGCTAAAAATTATATTAAGACCTTTATAAACTTACTATTTGTTAAAAAAAGGGTAGATTCCCATTGTAATCGGTTTTTGAACCGTTATTCTAATCTATTAATCTTTGGTCAAACTTGGTCAATCTTGTTTAACCAAAGCTTCAATTGGCTTAAAGTTTCGATTATCTTTCTTCTAATATGTTAAAAATTATATTTTGACCTTTATAAACCTTCTATTTGTTCAAAAAAGGTTAGATTTCCATTATAATCGGTTTTTAGACGTTTATACTAATCTATGAAACTTTGGTCAAACTTGGTCAACCTTGTTTGACCAAAGCTTCCATTGGCTTAAAGATGCGATTATCTTTCTTCTAATAGGTTAAAAATTATATTTTAACATTTATAAACCTTCTATTTGTTCAAAAAAAGGTAGATTTCCGTTGTAATCGGTTTTTGGACCTTTATACTAATCTATTAAACTTTGGTCAAACTTGGTCAACCTTGTTTGACCAAAGATTCCATTGGCTTAAAGATGCGTTTATCTTTCTTCTAATAGGTTAAAAATTATATTTTAACATTTATAAACCTTCTATTTGTTGAAAAAAGGGTAGATTTCCGTTGTAATCGGTTTTTGGACCTTTATACTAATCTATTAAACTTTGGTCAAACTTGGTCAACCTTGTTTGACCAAAGCTTCCATTGTCTTTAAGATGCGATTATCTTTCTTCAAATAGGTTAAAAATTATAATTAGACATTTATAAACCTTCTATTTGTTCAAAAAAGGGTAGATTTCCATTATAATTGGTTTTTGGACCTTTATACTAATCTATTAAACTTTGGTCAAATTTGGTCAACCTTGTTTGACCAAAGCTTCCATTGGCTTAAAGATGCGATTATCTTTCTTCTAATAGGTTAAAAATTATATTTTCACTTTTATAAACCTTCAATTTGTTCAAAAAAGGGTAGATTTCCGTTGTAATCGGTTTTTGGACCTTTATACTAATCTATTAAACTTTGGTCAAACTTGGTCAACCTTGTTTGACCAAAGCTTCCATTGGCTTAAAGATGCGATTATCTTTGTTCTAGTGGGTTAAAAACTATATTTAGACCTTTATAAAGCTTTTATTTGTTCAAAAAAGGGTGGATTTCCATTAAAATCGGTTTTTGGACCTTTATTCTGATCTATTAAACTTTAGTCAAACTTGGTCAACCTTGTTTGTCCAAAGCTTCCATTGGCTTAAAGGTGCGATTATCTTTCTTCTAGTGAGTTAAAAAATATATTTAGACCTTTATAACGCTTCTATTTGTTTAAAAAAGGGTAGAATTCTATTAAAATCGGTTTTTGGACCCTTATTCTAATCTATTAAACTTTAGTCAAACTTGTTCAACCTTGTTTGACCAAAGCTTCCATTGTCTTAAGGATGCGATTATCTTTCTTCTAGTGGATTAAAAATTATATTAAGACCTTTATAAACTTTCTATTTGTTCAAAACAGGGTAGATTCCCATTGTAATCGTTTTTTGAACCTTTATTCTAATCTATTAAACTTTTGTCAAACTTGGTCAACCTTGTTTGACCAAAGCTTCCATTGGCTTAATGATGCGGTTATCTTTCTTCTAGTGGGTTAAAAACTATATTTAGACCTTTATAAACCTTCTATTTTTTTAAAGAAGGGTAGATTTCCATTGTAATCGGTTTTTGGACCTTTATTCTATTCTACTAAACTTTGGTCAAACTTGGTCAACCTTGTTTGACCATAGTTTCCATTGGCTTAAAGATGCGATTATCTTTCTTCTAATAGGCTAAAAATAATATTAAGACCTTTATAAACTTACTATTTGTTAAAAAAAGGGTAGATTCCCATTGTAATCGGTTTTTGAACCTTTATTCTAATCTATTAAACTTTGGTCAAACTTGGTCAATCTTGTTTAACCAAAGCTTCAATTGGCTTAAAGTTTCGATTATCTTTCTTCTAATATGTTAAAAATTATATTTTGACCTTTATAAACCTTCTATTTGTTCAAAAAAGGGTAGATTTCCATTCTAATCGGTTTTTGGACCTTTATACTAATCTATTAAACTTTGGTCAAACTTGGTCAACCTTGTTTGACCAAAGCTTCCATTGGCTTAAAGATGTGATTATCTTTCTTGTAATAGGTTAAAAATTATATTTTAACATTTATAAACCTTCTATTTGTTCAAAAAAGGGTAGATTTCCGTTGTAATCGGTTTTTGGACCTTTATACTAATCTATTAAACTTTGGTCAAACTTGGTCAACCTTGTTTGACCAAAGCTTCCATTGGCTTAAAGATGCGTTTATCTTTCTTCTAATAGGTTAAAAATTATATTTTAACATTTATAAACCTTCTATTTGTTCAAAAAAGGGTAGATTTCCGTTGTAATCGGTTTTTGGACCTTTATACTAATCTATTAAACTTTGGTCAAATTTTGTCAACCTTGTTTGACCAAAGCTTCCATTGGCTTAAAGATGCGATTATCTTTCTTCTAATAGGTTAAAAATTATATTTTAACATTTATAAACCTTCTATTTGTTCAAAAAAGGGTAGATTTCCGTTGTAATCGGTTTTTGGACCTTTATACTAATCTATTAAACTTTGGTCAAACTTGGTCAACCTTGTTTGACCAAAGATTCCATTGGCTTAAAGATGCGTTTATCTTTCTTCTAATAGGTTAAAAATTATATTTTAACATTTATAAACCTTCTATTTGTTGAAAAAAGGGTAGATTTCCGTTGTAATCGGTTTTTGGACCTTTATACTAATCTATTAAACTTTGGTCAAACTTGGTCAACCTTGTTTGACCAAAGCTTCCATTGTCTTTAAGATGCGATTATCTTTCTTCAAATAGGTTAAAAATTATAATTAGACATTTATAAACCTTCTATTTGTTCAAAAAAGGGTAGATTTCCATTATAATTGGTTTTTGGACCTTTATACTAATCTATTAAACTTTGGTCAAATTTGGTCAACCTTGTTTGACCAAAGCTTCCATTGGCTTAAAGATGCGATTATCTTTCTTCTAATAGGTTAAAAATTATATTTTCACTTTTATAAACCTTCAATTTGTTCAAAAAAGGGTAGATTTCCGTTGTAATCGGTTTTTGGACCTTTATACTAATCTATTAAACTTTGGTCAAACTTGGTCAACCTTGTTTGACCAAAGCTTCCATTGGCTTAAAGATGCGATTATCTTTGTTCTAGTGGGTTAAAAACTATATTTAGACCTTTATAAAGCTTTTATTTGTTCAAAAAAGGGTGGATTTCCATTAAAATCGGTTTTTGGACCTTTATTCTAATCTATTAAACTTTAGTCAAACTTGGTCAACCTTGTTTGTCCAAAGCTTCCATTGGCTTAAAGGTGCGATTATCTTTCTTCTAGTGAGTTAAAAAATATATTTAGACCTTTATAACGCTTCTATTTGTTTAAAAAAGGGTAGAATTCTATTAAAATCGGTTTTTGGACCCTTATTCTAATCTATTAAACTTTAGTCAAACTTGTTCAACCTTGTTTGACCAAAGCTTCCATTGTCTTAAGGATGCGATTATCTTTCTTCTAGTGGATTAAAAATTATATTAAGACCTTTATAAACTTTCTATTTGTTCAAAACAGGGTAGATTCCCATTGTAATCGTTTTTTGAACCTTTATTCTAATCTATTAAACTTTTGTCAAACTTGGTCAACCTTGTTTGACCAAAGCTTCCATTGGCTTAATGATGCGGTTATCTTTCTTCTAGTGGGTTAAAAACTATATTTAGACCTTTATAAACCTTCTATTTTTTTAAAGAAGGGTAGATTTCCATTGTAATCGGTTTTTGGACCTTTATTCTATTCTACTAAACTTTGGTCAAACTTGGTCAACCTTGTTTGACCATAGTTTCCATTGGCTTAAAGATGCGATTATCTTTCTTCTAATAGGCTAAAAATAATATTAAGACCTTTATAAACTTACTATTTGTTAAAAAAAGGGTAGATTCCCATTGTAATCGGTTTTTGAACCTTTATTCTAATCTATTAAACTTTGGTCAAACTTGGTCAATCTTGTTTAACCAAAGCTTCAATTGGCTTAAAGTTTCGATTATCTTTCTTCTAATATGTTAAAAATTATATTTTGACCTTTATAAACCTTCTATTTGTTCAAAAAAGGGTAGATTTCCATTCTAATCGGTTTTTGGACCTTTATACTAATCTATTAAACTTTGGTCAAACTTGGTCAACCTTGTTTGACCAAAGCTTCCATTGGCTTAAAGATGTGATTATCTTTCTTGTAATAGGTTAAAAATTATATTTTAACATTTATAAACCTTCTATTTGTTCAAAAAAGGGTAGATTTCCGTTGTAATCGGTTTTTGGACCTTTATACTAATCTATTAAACTTTGGTCAAACTTGGTCAACCTTGTTTGACCAAAGCTTCCATTGGCTTAAAGATGCGTTTATCTTTCTTCTAATAGGTTAAAAATTATATTTTAACATTTATAAACCTTCTATTTGTTCAAAAAAGGGTAGATTTCCGTTGTAATCGGTTTTTGGACCTTTATACTAATCTATTAAACTTTGGTCAAATTTTGTCAACCTTGTTTGACCATAGCTTCCATTGGCTTAAAGATGCGATTATCTTTCTTCTAATAGGCTAAAAATTATATTAAGACCTTTATAAACTTACTATTTGTTAAAAAAAGGGTAGATTCCCATTGTAATCGGTTTTTGAACCTTTATTCTAATCTATTAAACTTTAGTCAAACTTGGTCAACCTTGTTTGACCATAGCTTCCATTGGCTTAAAGATGCGATGATCTTTCTTCTAGTGGGTTAAAAACTATACTTAAACCTTTATAAACTTTCTATTTGTTGAAAAAAGGGTATATTCCCATTGTAATCGGTTTTTGAACCTTTATCATAATCTATTAAACTTTGGTAAAACTTGGTCAACCTTGTTTAACCAAAGCTTCAATTGGCTTAAAGCTGCGATTATCTTTCTTCCAATATGTTAAAAATTATATTTTGACCTTTATAAACCTTCTATTTGTTCAAAAAAGGGTAGATTTCCATTGTAATCGGTTTTTGGACCTTTATTCTAATATATTAAACTTTGGTCAAACTTGGTCAACCTTGTTTGACCATAGCTTCCATTGGCTTAAAGATGCGATTATCTTTCTTCTAGTGGGTTAAAAACAATTTTAGACCTTTATAAAGCTTTTATTTGTTCAAAAAAGGGTAGATTTCCATTCTAATCGGTTTTTGGACCTTTATACTAATCTATTAAACTTTGGTCAAACTTGGTCAACCTTGTTTGACCAAAGATTCCATTGGCTTAAAGATGCGATTATCTTTCTTCTAGTGGGTTAAAAACAATTTTAGACCTTTATAAAGCTTCTATTTGTTCAAAAAAGGGTAGAATTCCATTAAAATCGGTTTTTGGACCTATATTCTAATCTATTAAACTTTAGTCAAACTTGGTCAACCTTGTTTGACCAAAGCTTCCACTGGCTTAAAGATGCGATTATCTTTCTTCTTGTGGGTTAAAAACTATATTTAGACCATTATTAACCTTCTATTTGTTGAAAAAAGGGTAGATTTCCATTGTAATCGGTTTTTGGACCTTTATTCTATTCTATTAAACTTTGGTAAAACTTGGTCAACCTTGTTTGACCAAAGCTTCCATTGGCTTAAAGATGCGATTATCTTTCTTCTAGTGGGTTAAAAACTATATTTAGACCTTTAATAACTTTCTATTTTTTCAAAAAAGGGTAGATTCCCATTGTAATCGGTTTATGAACCTTTATCCTAATCTATTAAACTTTGGTCAAACTTGGTCAACCTTGTTTGACCATAGCTTCCATTGGCTTCAAGATGCGATTATCTTTCTTCTAGTGGGTTAAAAACAATTTTAGACCTTTATAAAGCTTCTATTTGTTCAAAAAAGGGTAGAATTCCATTAAAATCGGTTTTTGGACCTATATTCTAATCTATTAAACTTTAGTCAAACTTGGTCAACCTTGTTTGTCCAAAGCTTCCATTGGCTTAAAGGTGCGATTATCTTTCTTCTAGTGAGTTAAAAAATATATTTAGACCTTTATAACGCTTCTATTTGTTTAAAAAAGGGTAGAATTCTATTAAAATCGGTTTTTGGACCCTTATTCTAATCTATTAAACTTTAGTCAAACTTGTTCAACCTTGTTTGACCAAAGCTTCCATTGTCTTAAGGATGCGATTATCTTTCTTCTAGTGGATTAAAAATTATATTAAGACCTTTATAAACTTTCTATTTGTTCAAAACAGGGTAGATTCCCATTGTAATCGTTTTTTGAACCTTTATTCTAATCTATTAAACTTTTGTCAAACTTGGTCAACCTTGTTTGACCAAAGCTTCCATTGGCTTAATGATGCGGTTATCTTTCTTCTAGTGGGTTAAAAACTATATTTAGACCTTTATAAACCTTCTATTTTTTTAAAGAAGGGTAGATTTCCATTGTAATCGGTTTTTGGACCTTTATTCTATTCTACTAAACTTTGGTCAAACTTGGTCAACCTTGTTTGACCATAGTTTCCATTGGCTTAAAGATGCGATTATCTTTCTTCTAATAGGCTAAAAATAATATTAAGACCTTTATAAACTTACTATTTGTTAAAAAAAGGGTAGATTCCCATTGTAATCGGTTTTTGAACCTTTATTCTAATCTATTAAACTTTGGTCAAACTTGGTCAATCTTGTTTAACCAAAGCTTCAATTGGCTTAAAGTTTCGATTATCTTTCTTCTAATATGTTAAAAATTATATTTTGACCTTTATAAACCTTCTATTTGTTCAAAAAAGGGTAGATTTCCATTCTAATCGGTTTTTGGACCTTTATACTAATCTATTAAACTTTGGTCAAACTTGGTCAACCTTGTTTGACCAAAGCTTCCATTGGCTTAAAGATGTGATTATCTTTCTTGTAATAGGTTAAAAATTATATTTTAACATTTATAAACCTTCTATTTGTTCAAAAAAGGGTAGATTTCCGTTGTAATCGGTTTTTGGACCTTTATACTAATCTATTAAACTTTGGTCAAACTTGGTCAACCTTGTTTGACCAAAGCTTCCATTGGCTTAAAGATGCGTTTATCTTTCTTCTAATAGGTTAAAAATTATATTTTAACATTTATAAACCTTCTATTTGTTCAAAAAAGGGTAGATTTCCGTTGTAATCGGTTTTTGGACCTTTATACTAATCTATTAAACTTTGGTCAAATTTTGTCAACCTTGTTTGACCATAGCTTCCATTGGCTTAAAGATGCGATTATCTTTCTTCTAATAGGCTAAAAATTATATTAAGACCTTTATAAACTTACTATTTGTTAAAAAAAGGGTAGATTCCCATTGTAATCGGTTTTTGAACCTTTATTCTAATCTATTAAACTTTAGTCAAACTTGGTCAACCTTGTTTGACCATAGCTTCCATTGGCTTAAAGATGCGATGATCTTTCTTCTAGTGGGTTAAAAACTATACTTAAACCTTTATAAACTTTCTATTTGTTGAAAAAAGGGTATATTCCCATTGTAATCGGTTTTTGAACCTTTATCATAATCTATTAAACTTTGGTAAAACTTGGTCAACCTTGTTTAACCAAAGCTTCAATTGGCTTAAAGCTGCGATTATCTTTCTTCCAATATGTTAAAAATTATATTTTGACCTTTATAAACCTTCTATTTGTTCAAAAAAGGGTAGATTTCCATTGTAATCGGTTTTTGGACCTTTATTCTAATATATTAAACTTTGGTCAAACTTGGTCAACCTTGTTTGACCATAGCTTCCATTGGCTTAAAGATGCGATTATCTTTCTTCTAGTGGGTTAAAAACAATTTTAGACCTTTATAAAGCTTTTATTTGTTCAAAAAAGGGTAGATTTCCATTCTAATCGGTTTTTGGACCTTTATACTAATCTATTAAACTTTGGTCAAACTTGGTCAACCTTGTTTGACCAAAGATTCCATTGGCTTAAAGATGCGATTATCTTTCTTCTAGTGGGTTAAAAACAATTTTAGACCTTTATAAAGCTTCTATTTGTTCAAAAAAGGGTAGAATTCCATTAAAATCGGTTTTTGGACCTATATTCTAATCTATTAAACTTTAGTCAAACTTGGTCAACCTTGTTTGACCAAAGCTTCCACTGGCTTAAAGATGCGATTATCTTTCTTCTTGTTGGTTAAAAACTATATTTAGACCATTATTAACCTTCTATTTGTTGAAAAAAGGGTAGATTTCCATTGTAATCGGTTTTTGGACCTTTATTCTATTCTATTAAACTTTGGTAAAACTTGGTCAACCTTGTTTGACCAAAGCTTCCATTGGCTTAAAGATGCGATTATCTTTCTTCTAGTGGGTTAAAAACTATATTTAGACCTTTAATAACTTTCTATTTTTTCAAAAAAGGGTAGATTCCCATTGTAATCGGTTTATGAACCTTTATCCTAATCTATTAAACTTTGGTCAAACTTGGTCAACCTTGTTTGACCATAGCTTCCATTGGCTTCAAGATGCGATTATCTTTCTTCTAGTGGGTTAAAAACAATTTTAGACCTTTATAAAGCTTCTATTTGTTCAAAAAAGGGTAGAATTCCATTAAAATCGGTTTTTGGACCTATATTCTAATCTATTAAACTTTAGTCAAACTTGGTCAACCTTGTTTGACCAAAGCTTCCATTGGTTTAAAGATGCGATTATCTTTCTTCTAGTGGGTTAAAAACTATATTTAGACCATTATTAACCTTCTATTTGTTGAAAAAGGGTAGATTTCCATTGTAATCGGTTTTTGGACCTTTATTCTAATCTATTAAACTTTGGTAAAACTTGGTCAACCTTGTTTGACCAAAGCTTCCATTGGCTTAAAGATGCGATTATCTTTCTTCTAGTGGGTTAAAAACTATATTTAGACCTTTAATAACTTCCTATTTGTTCAAAAAAGGGTAGATTCCCATTGTAATCGGTTTATGAACCTTTATCCTAATCTATTAAACTTTGGTCAAACTTGGTCAACCTTGTTTGATCATAGCTTCCATTGGCTTAAAGATGCGATTATCTTTCTTCTAGTGGGTTAAAAACAATTTTAGACCTTTATAAAGCTTCTATTTGTTCAAAAAAGGGTAGAATTCCATTAAAATCGGTTTTTGGACCTATATTCTAATCTATTAAACTTTAGTCAAACTTGGTCAACCTTGTTTGACCAAAGCTTCCATTGTCTTAAGGATGCGATTATCTTTCTTCTAGTGGATTAAAAACTATATTAAGACCTTTATAAACTTTCTATTTGTTCAAAACAGGGTAGATTCCCATTGTAATCGTTTTTTGAACCTTTATTCTAATCTATTAAACTTTTGTCAAACTTGGTCAACCTTGTTTGACCAAAGCTTCCATTGGCTTAATGATGCGGTTATCTTTCTTCTAGTGGGTTAAAAACTATATTTAGACCTTCATAAGCCTTCTATTTTTTGAAAGAAGGGTAAATTTCCATTGTAATCGGTTTTTGGACCTTTATTCTATTCTATTAAACTTTGGTCAAACTTGGTCAACCTTGTTTGACCATTGCTTCCATTGGCTTAAAGATGCGATTATCTTTCTTCTAGTGGGTTAAAAACAATTTTAGACCTTTATAAAGCTTCTATTTGTTCAAAAAAGGGTAGAATTCCATTAAAATCGGTTTTTGGACCTATATTCTAATCTATTAAACTTTAGTCAAACTTGGTCCACCTTGTTTGACCAAAGCTTCCATTGGCTTAAAGATGCGATTATCTTTCTTCTTGTGGGTTAAAAACTATATTTAGACCATTATTAACCTTCTATTTGTTGAAAAAAGGGTAGATTTCCATTGTAATCGGTTTTTGAACCTTTATTCTAATCTATTAAACTTTGGTAAAACTTGGTCAACCTTGTTTGACCAAAGCTTCCATTGGCTTAAAGATGCGATTATCTTTCTTCTAGTGGGTTAAAAACTATATTTAGACCTTTAATAACTTTCTATTTGTTCAAAAAAGGGTAGATTCCCATTGTAATCGGTTTATGAACCTTTATCCTAATCTATTAAACTTTGGTCAAACTTGGTCAACCTTGTTTGACCATAGCTTCCATTGGCTTCAAGATGCGATTATCTTTCTTCTAGTGGGTTAAAAACAATTTTAGACCTTTATAAAGCTTCTATTTGTTCAAAAAAGGGTAGAATTCCATTAAAATCGGTTTTTGGACCTATATTCTAATCTATTAAACTTTAGTCAAACTTGGTCAACCTTGTTTGACCAAAGCTTCCATTGGCTTAAAGATGCGATTATCTTTCTTCTAGTGGGTTAAAAACTATATTTAGACCATTATTAACCTTCTATTTGTTGAAAAAGGGTAGATTTCCATTGTAATCGGTTTTTGGACCTTTATTCTAATCTATTAAACATTGGTAAAACTTGGTCAACCTTGTTTGACCAAAGCTTCCATTGGCTTAAAGATGCGATTATCTTTCTTCTAGTGGGTTAAAAACTATATTTAGACCTTTAATAACTTCCTATTTGTTCAAAAAAGGGTAGATTCCCATTGTAATCGGTTTATGAACCTTTATCCTAATCTATTAAACTTTGGTCAAACTTGGTCAACCTTGTTTGATCATAGCTTCCATTGGCTTAAAGATGCGATTATCTTTCTTCTAGTGGGTTAAAAACAATTTTAGACCTTTATAAAGCTTCTATTTGTTCAAAAAAGGGTAGAATTCCATTAAAATCGGTTTTTGGACCTATATTCTAATCTATTAAACTTTAGTCAAACTTGGTCAACCTTGTTTGACCAAAGCTTCCATTGTCTTAAGGATGCGATTATCTTTCTTCTAGTGGATTAAAAACTATATTAAGACCTTTATAAACTTTCTATTTGTTCAAAACAGGGTAGATTCCCATTGTAATCGTTTTTTGAACCTTTATTCTAATCTATTAAACTTTTGTCAAACTTGGTCAACCTTGTTTGACCAAAGCTTCCATTGGCTTAATGATGCGGTTATCTTTCTTCTAGTGGGTTAAAAACTATATTTAGACCTTTATAAGCCTTCTATTTTTTGAAAGAAGGGTAAATTTCCATTGTAATCGGTTTTTGGACCTTTATTCTATTCTATTAAACTTTGGTCAAACTTGGTCAACCTTGTTTGACCATTGCTTCCATTGGCTTAAAGATGCGATTATCTTTCTTCTAGTGGGTTAAAAACAATTTTAGACCTTTATAAAGCTTCTATTTGTTCAAAAAAGGGTAGAATTCCATTAAAATCGGTTTTTGGACCTATATTCTAATCTATTAAACTTTAGTCAAACTTGGTCCACCTTGTTTGACCAAAGCTTCCATTGGCTTAAAGATGCGATTATCTTTCTTCTTGTGGGTTAAAAACTATATTTAGACCATTATTAACCTTCTATTTGTTGAAAAAAGGGTAGATTTCCATTGTAATCGGTTTTTGAACCTTTATTCTAATCTATTAAACTTTGGTAAAACTTGGTCAACCTTGTTTGACCAAAGCTTCCATTGGCTTAAAGATGCGATTATCTTTCTTCTAGTGGGTTAAAAACTATATTTAGACCTTTAATAACTTTCTATTTGTTCAAAAAAGGGTAGATTCCCATTGTAATCGGTTTATGAACCTTTATCCTAATCTATTAAACTTTGGTCAAACTTGGTCAACCTTGTTTGACCATAGCTTCCATTGGCTTAAAGATGCGATTATCTTTCTTCTAGTGGGTTAAAAACAATTTTAGACCTTTATAAAGCTTCTATTTGTTCAAAAAAGGGTAGAATTCCATTAAAATCGGTTTTTGGACCTATATTCTAATCTATTAAACTTTAGTCAAACATGGTCAACCTTGTTTGACCAAAGCTTCCATTGGCTTAAAGATGCGATTATCTTTCTTCTAGTGGGTTAAAAACTATATTTAGACCATTATTAACCTTCTATTTGTTGAAAAAGGGTAGATTTCCATTGTAATTGGTTTTTGGACCTTTATTCTAATCTATTAAACTTTGGTAAAACTTGGTCAACCTTGTTTGACCAAAGCTTCCATTGGCTTAAAGATGCGATTATCTTTCTTCTAGTGGGTTAAAAACTATATTTAGACCTTTAATAACTTTCTATTTGTTCAAAAAAGGGTAGATTCCCATTGTAATCGGTTTATGAACCTTTATTCTAATCTATTAAACTTTGGTCAAACTTGGTCAACCTTGTTTGACCAAAGCTTCCATTGGCTTAAGGATGCGATTATCTTTCTTCTAGTGGATTAAAAACTATATTAAGACCTTTATAAACTTTCTATTTGTTCAAAACAAGGTAGATTCCCATTGTAATCGTTTTTTGAACCGTTATTCTAATCTATTAAACTTTTGTCAAACTTGGTCAACCTTGTTTGACCAAAGCTTCCATTGGCTTAATGATGCGGTTATCTTTCTTCTAGTGGGTTAAAAACTATATTTAGACCTTTATAAGCCTTCTATTTTTTGAAAGAAGGGTAAATTTCCATTGTAATCGGTTTTTGGACCTTTATTCTATTCTATTAAACTTTGGTCAACCTTGGTCAACCTTGTTTGACCATAGTTTCCATTGGCTTAAAGATGCGATTATCTTTCTTGTAATAGGCTAAAAATTATATTAAGACCTTTATAAACTTACTATTTGTTAAAAAAAGGGTAGATTCCCATTGTAATCGGTTTTTGAACCTTTATTCTAATCTATTAAACTTTGGTCAAACTTGGTCAATCTTGTTTAACCAAAGCTTCAATTGGCTTAAAGTTTCGATTATCTTTCTTCTAATATGTTAAAAATTATATTTTGACCTTTATAAACCTTCTATTTGTTCAAAAAAGGGTAGATTTCCATTGTAATCGGTTTTTGGACCTTTATTCTAATATATTAAACTTTGGTCAAACTTGGTCAACCTTGTTTGACCATAGCTTCCATTGGCTTAAAGATGCGATTATCTTTCTTCTAGTGGGTTAAAAACAATTTTAGACCTTTATAAAGCTTTTATTTGTTCAAAAAAGGGTAGATTTCCATTCTAATCGGTTTTTGGACCTTTATACTAATCTATTAAACTTTGGTCAAACTTGGTCAACCTTGTTTGACCAAAGATTCCATTGGCTTAAAGATGCGATTATCTTTCTTCTAGTGGGTTAAAAACAATTTTAGACCTTTATAAAGCTTCTATTTGTTCAAAAAAGGGTAGAATTCCATTAAAATCGGTTTTTGGACCTATATTCTAATCTATTAAACTTTAGTCAAACTTGGTCAACCTTGTTTGACCAAAGCTTCCACTGGCTTAAAGATGCGATTATCTTTCTTCTTGTGGGTTAAAAACTATATTTAGACCATTATTAACCTTCTATTTGTTGAAAAAAGGGTAGATTTCCATTGTAATCGGTTTTTGGACCTTTATTCTATTCTATTAAACTTTGGTAAAACTTGGTTAACCTTGTTTGACCAAAGCTTCCATTGGCTTAAAGATGCGATTATCTTTCTTCTAGTGGGTTAAAAACTATATTTAGACCTTTAATAACTTTCTATTTGTTCAAAAAAGGGTAGATTCCCATTGTAATCGGTTTATGAACCTTTATCCTAATCTATTAAACTTTGGTCAAACTTGGTCAACCTTGTTTGACCATAGCTTCCATTGGCTTCAAGATGCGATTATCTTTCTTCTAGTGGGTTAAAAACAATTTTAGACCTTTATAAAGCTTCTATTTGTTCAAAAAAGGGTAGAATTCCATTAAAATCGGTTTTTGGACCTATATTCTAATCTATTAAACTTTAGTCAAACTTGGTCAACCTTGTTTGACCAAAGCTTCCATTGGCTTAAAGATGCGATTATCTTTCTTCTAGTGGGTTAAAAACTATATTTAGACCATTATTAACCTTCTATTTGTTGTAAAAGGGTAGATTTCCATTGTAATCGGTTTTTGGACTTTTATTCTAATCTATTAAACTTTGGTAAAACTTGGTCAACCTTGTTTGACCAAAGCTTCCATTGGCTTAAAGATGCGATTATCTTTCTTCTAGTGGGTTAAAAACTATATTTAGACCTTTAATAACTTCCTATTTGTTCAAAAAAGGGTAGATTCCCATTGTAATAGGTTTATGAACCTTTATCCTAATCTATTAAACTTTGGTCAAACTTGGTCAACCTTGTTTGATCATAGCTTCCATTGACTTAAAGATGCGATTATCTTTCTTCTAGTGGGTTAAAAACAATTTTAGACCTTTATAAAGCTTCTATTTGTTCAAAAAAGGGTAGAATTCCATTAAAATCGGTTTTTGGACCTATATTCTAATCTATTAAACTTTAGTCAAACTTGGTCAACCTTGTTTGACCAAAGCTTCCATTGTCTTAAGGATGCGATTATCTTTCTTCTAGTGGATTAAAAACTATATTAAGACCTTTATAAACTTTCTATTTGTTCAAAACAGGGTAGATTCCCATTGTAATCGTTTTTTGAACCTTTATTCTAATCTATTAAACTTTTGTCAAACTTGGTCAACCTTGTTTGACCAAAGCTTCCATTGGCTTAATGATGCGGTTATCTTTCTTCTAGTGGGTTAAAAACTATATTTAGACCTTTATAAGCCTTCTATTTTTTGAAAGAAGGGTAAATTTCCATTGTAATCGGTTTTTGGACCTTTATTCTATTCTATTAAACTTTGGTCAAACTTGGTCAACCTTGTTTGACCATTGCTTCCATTGGCTTAAAGATGCGATTATCTTTCTTCTAGTGGGTTAAAAACAATTTTAGACCTTTATAAAGCTTCTATTTGTTCAAAAAAGGGTAGAATTCCATTAAAATCGGTTTTTGGACCTATATTCTAATCTATTAAACTTTGGTCAAACTTGGTCAACCTTGTTTGACCAAAGCTTCCATTGGCTTAAAGATGCGATTATCTTTCTTCTTGTGGGTTAAAAACTATATTTAGACCATTATTAACCTTCTATTTGTTGAAAAAAGGGTAGATTTCCATTGTAATCGGTTTTTGAACCTTTATTCTAATCTATTAAACTTTGGTAAAACTTGGTCAACCTTGTTTGACCAAAGCTTCCATTGGCTTAAAGATGCGATTATCTTTCTTCTAGTGGGTTAAAAACTATATTTAGACCTTTAATAACTTTCTATTTGTTCAAAAAAGGGTAGATTCCCATTGTAATCGGTTTATGAACCTTTATCCTAATCTATTAAACTTTGGTCAAACTTGGTCAACCTTGTTTGACCATAGCTTCCATTGGCTTAAAGATGCGATTATCTTTCTTCTAGTGGGTTAAAAACAATTTTAGACCTTTATAAAGCTTCTATTTGTTCAAAAAAGGGTAGAATTCCATTAAAATCGGTTTTTGGACCTATATTCTAATCTATTAAACTTTAGTCAAACTTGGTCAACCTTGTTTGACCAAAGCTTCCATTGGCTTAAAGATGCGATTATCTTTCTTCTAGTGGGTTAAAAACTATATTTAGACCATTATTAACCTTCTATTTGTTGAAAAAGGGGTAGATTTCCATTGTAATCGGTTTTTGGACCTTTATTCTAATCTATTAAACTTTGGTAAAACTTGGTCAACCTTGTTTGACCAAAGCTTCCATTGGCTTAAAGATGCGATTATCTTTCTTCTAGTGGGTTAAAAACTATATTTAGACCTTTAATAACTTTCTATTTGTTCAAAAAAGGGTAGATTCCCATTGTAATCGGTTTATGAACCTTTATCCTAATCTATTAAACTTTGGTCAAACTTGGTCAACCTTGTTTGACCATAGCTTCCATTGGCTTAAAGATGCGATTATCTTTCTTCTAGTGGGTTAAAAACAATTTTAGACCTTTATAAAGCTTCTATTTGTTCAAAAAATGGTAAAATTCCATTAAAATCGGTTTTTGGACCTATATTCTAATCTATTAAACTTTAGTCAAACTTGGTCAACCTTGTTTGACCAAAGCTTCCATTGGCTTAAGGATGCGATTATCTTTCTTCTAGTGGATTAAAAACTATATTAAGACCTTTATAAACTTTCTATTTGTTCAAAACAAGGTAGATTCCCATTGTAATCGTTTTTTGAACCGTTATTCTAATCTATTAAACTTTTGTCAAACTTGGTCAACCTTGTTTGACCAAAGCTTCCATTGGCTTAATGATGCGGTTATCTTTCTTCTAGTGGGTTAAAAACTATATTTAGACCTTTATAAGCCTTCTATTTTTTGAAAGAAGGGTAAATTTCCATTATAATCGGTTTTTGGACCTTTATTCTATTCTATTAAACTTTGGTCAACCTTGGTCAACCTTGTTTGACCATAGTTTCCATTGGCTTAAAGATGCGATTATCTTTCTTCTAATAGGCTAAAAATTATATTAAGACCTTTATAAACTTACTATTTGTTAAAAAAAGGGTAGATTTCCATTCTAATCGGTTTTTGGACCTTTATACTAATCTATTAAACTTTGGTCAAACTTGGTCAACCTTGTTTGACCAAAGCTTCCATTGGCTTAAATATGTGATTATCTTTCTTCTAATAGGTTAAAAATTATATTTTAACATTTATAAACCTTCTATTTGTTCAAAAAAGGGTAGATTTCCGTTGTAATTGGTTTTTGGACCTTTATACTAATCTATTAAACTTTGGTCAAACTTGGTCAACCTTGTTTGACCAAAGCTTCCATTGGCTTAAAGATGCGATTATCTTTCTTCTAGTGGGTTAAAAACTATATTTAGACCTTTAATAACTTTCTATTTGTTTAAAAAAGGGTAGATTCCCATTGTAATCGGTTTATGAACCTTTATCCTAATCTATTAAACTTTGGTCAAACTTGGTCAACCTTGTTTGACCATAGCTTCCATTGGCTTAAAGATGCGATGATCTTTCTTCTAGTGGGTTTAAAACTATACTTAGACCTTTATAAACTTTCAATTTGTTGAAAAAAGGGTAGATTCCCATTGTAATCGGTTTTTGAACCTTTATCATAATCTATTAAACTTTGGTAAAACTTGGTCAACCTTGTTTAACCAAAGCTTCAATTGGCTTAAAGCTGCGATTATCTTTCTTCTAATATGTTAAAAATTATATTTTGACCTTTATAAACCTTCTATTTGTTCAAAAAATGGTAGATTTCCATTCTAATCGGTTTTTGGACCTTTATACTAATCTATTAAACTTTGGTCAAACTTGGTCAACCTTGTTCGACCAAAGCTTCCATTGGCTTAAAGATGCGATCATCTTTGTTCTAGTGGGTTAAAAACTAAATTTAGACCATTATAAACCTTCTATTTTTTGAAAAAAGGGTAGATTTCCATTGTAATCGGTTTTTGGACCTTTATTCTAATATATTAAACTTTGGTAAAACTTGGTCAACCTTGTTTGACCATAACTTCCATTGGCTTAAAGATGCGATTATCTTTCTTCTAGTGGGTTAAAAACAATTTTAGACCTTTATAAAGCTTCTATTTGTTCAAAAAAGGGTAGAATTCCATTAAAATCGGTTTTTGGACCTATATTCTAATCTATTAAACTTTAGTCAAACTTGGTCAACCTTGTTTGACCAAAGCTTCCATTGGCTTAAAGATGCGATTATCTTTCTTCTAGTGGGTTAAAAACTATATTTAGACCATTATTAACCTTCTATTTGTTGAAAAAGGGGTAGATTTCCATTGTAATCGGTTTTTGGACCTTTATTCTAATCTATTAAACTTTGGTAAAACTTGGTCAACCTTGTTTGACCAAAGCTTCCATTGGCTTAAAGATGCGATTATCTTTCTTCTAGTGGGTTAAAAACTATATTTAGACCTTTAATAACTTTCTATTTGTTCAAAAAAGGGTAGATTCCCATTGTAATCGGTTTATGAACCTTTATCCTAATCTATTAAACTTTGGTCAAACTTGGTCAACCTTGTTTGACCATAGCTTCCATTGGCTTAAAGATGCGATTATCTTTCTTCTAGTGGGTTAAAAACAATTTTAGACCTTTATAAAGCTTCTATTTGTTCAAAAAATGGTAAAATTCCATTAAAATCGGTTTTTGGACCTATATTCTAATCTATTAAACTTTAGTCAAACTTGGTCAACCTTGTTTGACCAAAGCTTCCATTGGCTTAAGGATGCGATTATCTTTCTTCTAGTGGATTAAAAACTATATTAAGACCTTTATAAACTTTCTATTTGTTCAAAACAAGGTAGATTCCCATTGTAATCGTTTTTTGAACCGTTATTCTAATCTATTAAACTTTTGTCAAACTTGGTCAACCTTGTTTGACCAAAGCTTCCATTGGCTTAATGATGCGGTTATCTTTCTTCTAGTGGGTTAAAAACTATATTTAGACCTTTATAAGCCTTCTATTTTTTGAAAGAAGGGTAAATTTCCATTATAATCGGTTTTTGGACCTTTATTCTATTCTATTAAACTTTGGTCAACCTTGGTCAACCTTGTTTGACCATAGTTTCCATTGGCTTAAAGATGCGATTATCTTTCTTCTAATAGGCTAAAAATTATATTAAGACCTTTATAAACTTACTATTTGTTAAAAAAAGGGTAGATTTCCATTCTAATCGGTTTTTGGACCTTTATACTAATCTATTAAACTTTGGTCAAACTTGGTCAACCTTGTTTGACCAAAGCTTCCATTGGCTTAAATATGTGATTATCTTTCTTCTAATAGGTTAAAAATTATATTTTAACATTTATAAACCTTCTATTTGTTCAAAAAAGGGTAGATTTCCGTTGTAATTGGTTTTTGGACCTTTATACTAATCTATTAAACTTTGGTCAAACTTGGTCAACCTTGTTTGACCAAAGCTTCCATTGGCTTAAAGATGCGATTATCTTTCTTCTAGTGGGTTAAAAACTATATTTAGACCTTTAATAACTTTCTATTTGTTTAAAAAAGGGTAGATTCCCATTGTAATCGGTTTATGAACCTTTATCCTAATCTATTAAACTTTGGTCAAACTTGGTCAACCTTGTTTGACCATAGCTTCCATTGGCTTAAAGATGCGATGATCTTTCTTCTAGTGGGTTTAAAACTATACTTAGACCTTTATAAACTTTCAATTTGTTGAAAAAAGGGTAGATTCCCATTGTAATCGGTTTTTGAACCTTTATCATAATCTATTAAACTTTGGTAAAACTTGGTCAACCTTGTTTAACCAAAGCTTCAATTGGCTTAAAGCTGCGATTATCTTTCTTCTAATATGTTAAAAATTATATTTTGACCTTTATAAACCTTCTATTTGTTCAAAAAATGGTAGATTTCCATTCTAATCGGTTTTTGGACCTTTATACTAATCTATTAAACTTTGGTCAAACTTGGTCAACCTTGTTCGACCAAAGCTTCCATTGGCTTAAAGATGCGATCATCTTTGTTCTAGTGGGTTAAAAACTAAATTTAGACCATTATAAACCTTCTATTTTTTGAAAAAAGGGTAGATTTCCATTGTAATCGGTTTTTGGACCTTTATTCTAATATATTAAATTTTGGTAAAACTTGGTCAACCTTGTTTGACCATAACTTCCATTGGCTTAAAGATGCGATTATCTTTCTTCTAGTGGGTTAAAAACAATTTTAGACCTTTATAAAGCTTCTATTTGTTCAAAAAAGGGTAGAATTCCATTAAAATCGGTTTTTGGACCTATATTCTAATCTATTAAACTTTAGTCAAACTTGGTCAACCTTGTTTGACCAAAGCTTCCATTGGCTTAAAGATGCGATTATCTTTCTTCTAGTGGGTTAAAAACTATATTTAGACCATTATTAACCTTCTATTTGTTGAAAAAAGGGTAGATTTCCATTGTAATCGGTTTTTGGACCTTTATTCTAATCTATTAAACTTTGGTCAAACTTGGTCAACCTTGTTTGACCAAAGCTTCCATTGGCTTAAAGATGCGATTATCTTTCTTCTAGTGGGTTAAAAACAATATTTAGACCTTTAATAACTTTCTATTTGTTTAAAAAAGGGTAGATTCCCATTGTAATCGATTTATGAACCTTTATCCTAATCTATTAAACTTTGGTCAAACTTGGTCAACCTTGTTTGACCATAGCTTCCAATTGCTTAAAGATGCGATTATCTTTCTTCTAGTGGGTTAAAAACAATTTTAGACCTTTATAAAGCTTCTATTTGTTCAAAAAAGGGTAGAATTCCACTAAAATCGGTTTTTGGACCTATATTCTAATCTATTAAACTTTAGTCAAACTTGGTCAACCTTGTTTGACCAAAGCTTCCATTGGCTTAAAGATACGATTATCTTTCTTATAGTGGGTTAAAAACTATATTTAGACCATTATTAACCTTCTATTTGTTGAAAAAAGGGTAGATTTCCATTGTAATCGGTTTTTGGACCTTTATTCTAATCTATTAAACTTTGGTCAAACTTGGTCAACCTTGTTTGACCAAAGCTTCCATTGGCTTAAAGATGCGATTATCTTTCTTCTAGTGGGTTAAAAACTATATTTAGACCATTAATAACTTTCTATTTGTTCAAAAAAGCGTAGATTCCCATTGTAATCGGTTTATGAACCTTTATCCTAATCTATTAAACTTTTGTCAAACTTGGTAAACCTTGTTTGACCATAGCTTCCATTGGCTTAAAGATGCGATTATCTTTCTTCTAGTGGGTTAAAAAAATTTTAGACCTTTATAAAGCTTCTATTTGTTCAAAAAAGGGTAGAATTCCATTAAAATCGGTTTTTGGACCTATATTATAATCTATTAAACTTTAGTCAAACTTGGTCAACCTTGTTTGACCATAGCTTCCATTGTCTTAAAGATGCGATTATCTTTCTTCTAATAGGCTAAAAATTATATTAAGACCTTTATAAACTTACTATTTGTTAAAAAAAGGGTAGATTCCCATTGTAATCGGTTTTTGAACCTTTATTCTAATCTATTACTCTTTAGTCAAACTTGGTCAACCTTGTTTGACCAAAGCTTCCATTGGCTTAAAGATGCGATTATCTTTCTTCTAGTGGGTTAAAAACTATATTTAGACCTTTAATAACTTTCTATTTGTTCAAAAAAGGGTAGATTCCCATTGTAATCGGTTTATGAACCTTTATCCTAATCTATTAAACTTTGGTCAAACTTGGTCAACCTTGTTTAACCAAAGCTTCAATTGGCTTAAAGTTTCGATTATCTTTCTTCTACTATGTTAAAAATTATATTTTGACCTTTATAAACCTTCTATTTGTTCAAAAAAGGGTTGATTTCCATTCTAATCGGTTTTTGGACCTTTATACTAATCTATTAAACTTTGGTCAAACTTGGTCAAACTTGTTTGACCAAAGCTTCCATTGGCTTAAAGATGCGATTATCTTTCTTTTAATAGGTTAAAAATTATATTTTAACTTTTATAAACCTTCTATTTGTTCAAAAAAGGGTAGATTTTCGTTGTAATCGGTTTTTGGACCTTTATACTAATATATTAAACTTTGGTCCAACTTGGTCAACCTTGTTTGACCAAAGCTTCAATAGGCTTAAAGATGCGATTATGTTTCTTCTAGTGGGTTAAAAATTATATTTAGACCATTATAAACCTTATATTTTTTTAAAAAAGGGTAGATTTCCATTATAATAGGTTTTTGGACCTTTATTCTAATCTATTAAACTTTGCTCAAACTTGTTCATCATTGTTTGACCACAACTTCCATTGGCTTAAAGATGCGATTACCTTTCTTCTAGTGGGTTAAAAACTAATTTAGATCTTTATAAAGCTTCTTTTTGTTTAAAAAAAGGGTAGAATTCCATTAAAATCGGTTTTTGGACCTTTATTCTAATCTATTAAACTTAAGTCAAACTTGGTCAACCTCGGTCAACCTTGTTTGACCAAAGCTTCCATTGGCTTAAAGATGCGATTATCTTTTTTCTAGTGAGTTAAAAAATATATTTAGACCTTTATAAAGCTTCAATTTGTTCAAATAAGGGTAGAATTCTATTAAAATCGGTTTTTGGACCCTTATTCTAATCTATTAAACTTTAGTCAAACTTGGTCAACCTTGGTCAACCTTGTTTGACCAAAGCTTCCATTGGCTTAAAGATGCGATTATCTTTCTTCTAGTGGGTTAAAAACAATTTTAGACCTTTATAAAGCTTCTATTTGTTCAAAAAAGGGTAGAATTCCATTAAAATCGGCTTTTGGACCTATATTCTAATCTATTAAACTTTAGTCAAACTTGGTCAACCTTGTTTGACCAAAGCTTCCATTGGCTTAAAGATGCGATTATCTTTCTTCTAGTGGGTTGAAAACTATATTTAGACCATTATTAACCTTCTATTTGTTGAAAAAAGGGTAGATTTCCATTGTAATCGGTTTTTGGACCTTTATTCTAATCTATTAAACTTTGGTCAAACTTGGTCAACCTTGTTTGACCAAAGCTTCCATTGGCTTAAAGATGCGATTATCTTTATTCTAGTGGGTTAAAAACTATATTTAGACCTTTAATAACTTTCTATTTGTTTAAAAAAGGGTAGATTCCCATTGTAATCGGTTTATGAACCTTTATCCTAATCTATTAAACTTTGGTCAAACTTGGTCAACCTTGTTTGACCATAGCTTCCAATTGCTTAAAGATGCGATTATCTTTCTTCTAGTGGGTTAAAAACAATTTTAGACCTTTATAAAGCTTCTATTTGTTCAAAAAATGGTAGAATTCCATTAAAATCGGTTTTTGGACCTATATTCTAATCTATTAAACTTTAGTCAAACTTGGTCAACCTTGTTTGACCAAAGCTTCCATTGGCTTAAAGATGCGATTATCTTTCTTCTAGTGGGTTAAAAACTTTATTTAGACCATTATTAACCTTCTATTTGTTGAAAAAAGGGTAGATTTCCATTGTAATCGGTTTTTGGACCTTTATTCTAATCTATTAAACTTTGGTCAAACTTGGTCAACCTTGTTTGACCAAAGCTTCCATTGGCTTAAAGATGCGATTATCTTTCTTCTAGTGGGTTAAAAACTATATTTAGACCTTTAATAACTTTCTATTTGTTCAAAAAAGTGTAGATTCCCATTGTAATCGGTTTATGAAACTTTATCCTAATCTATTAAACTTTGGTCAAACTTGGTCAACCTTGTTTAACCAAAGCTTCAATTGGCTTAAAGTTTCGATTATCTTTCTTCTACTATGTTAAAAATTATATTTTGACCTTTATAAACCTTCTATTTGTTCAAAAAAGGGTTGATTTCCATTCTAATCGGTTTTTGGACCTTTATACTAATCTATTAAACTTTGGTCAAACTTGGTCAAACTTGTTTGACCAATGCTTCCATTGGCTTAAAGATGCGATTATCTTTCTTTTAATAGGTTAAAAATTATATTTTAACTTTTATAAACCTTCTATTTGTTCAAAAAAGGGTAGATTTTCGTTGTAATCGGTTTTTGGACCTTTATACTAATATATTAAACTTTGGTCCAACTTGGTCAACCTTGTTTGACCAAAGCTTCAATAGGCTTAAAGATGCGATTATGTTTCTTCTAGTGGGTTAAAAATTATATTTAGACCATTATAAACCTTATATTTTTTTAAAAAAGGGTAGATTTCCATTGTAATAGGTTTTTGGACCTTTATTCTAATCTATTAAACTTTGGTCAAACTTGTTCATCATTGTTTGACCACAACTTCCATTGGCTTAAAGATGCGATTACCTTTCTTCTAGTGGGTTAAAAACTAATTTAGATCTTTATAAAGCTTCTTTTTGTTTAAAAAAAGGGTAGAATTCCATTAAATTCGGTTTTTGGACCTTTATTCTAATCTATTAAACTTAAGTCAAACTTGGTCAACCTCGGTCAACCTTGTTTGACCAAAGCTTCCATTGGCTTAAAGATGCGATTATCTTTTTTCTAGTGAGTTAAAAAATATATTTAGACCTTTATAAAGCTTCAATTTGTTCAAATAAGGGTAGAATTCTATTAAAATCGGTTTTTGGACCCTTATTCTAATCTATTAAACTTTAGTCAAACTTGGTCAACCTTGGTCAACCTTGTTTGACCAAAGCTTCCATTGGCTTAAAGATGCGATTATCTTTCTTCTAGTGGGTTAAAAACAATTTTAGACCTTTATAAAGCTTCTATTTGTTCAAAAAAGGGTAGAATTCCATTAAAATCGGCTTTTGGACCTATATTCTAATCTATTAAACTTTAGTCAAACTTGGTCAACCTTGTTTGACCAAAGCTTCCATTGGCTTAAAGATGCGATTATCTTTCTTCTAGTGGGTTGAAAACTATATTTAGACCATTATTAACCTTCTATTTGTTGAAAAAAGGGTAGATTTCCATTGTAATCGGTTTTTGGACCTTTATTCTAATCTATTAAACTTTGGTCAAACTTGGTCAACCTTGTTTGACCAAAGCTTCCATTGGCTTAAAGATGCGATTATCTTTATTCTAGTGGGTTAAAAACTATATTTAGACCTTTAATAACTTTCTATTTGTTTAAAAAAGGGTAGATTCCCATTGTAATCGGTTTATGAACCTTTATCCTAATCTATTAAACTTTGGTCAAACTTGGTCAACCTTGTTTGACCATAGCTTCCAATTGCTTAAAGATGCGATTATCTTTCTTCTAGTGGGTTAAAAACAATTTTAGACCTTTATAAAGCTTCTATTTGTTCAAAAAATGGTAGAATTCCATTAAAATCGGTTTTTGGACCTATATTCTAATCTATTAAACTTTAGTCAAACTTGGTCAACCTTGTTTGACCAAAGCTTCCATTGGCTTAAAGATGCGATTATCTTTCTTCTAGTGGGTTAAAAACTATATTTAGACCATTATTAACCTTCTATTTGTTGAAAAAAGGGTAGATTTCCATTGTAATCGGTTTTTGGACCTTTATTCTAATCTATTAAACTTTGGTCAAACTTGGTCAACCTTGTTTGACCAAAGCTTCCATTGGCTTAAAGATGCGATTATCTTTCTTCTAGTGGGTTAAAAACTATATTTAGACCTTTAATAACTTTCTATTTGTTCAAAAAAGTGTAGATTCCCATTGTAATCGGTTTATGAAACTTTATCCTAATCTATTAAACTTTGGTCAAACTTGGTCAACCTTGTTTAACCAAAGCTTCAATTGGCTTAAAGTTTCGATTATCTTTCTTCTACTATGTTAAAAATTATATTTTGACCTTTATAAACCTTCTATTTGTTCAAAAAAGGGTTGATTTCCATTCTAATCGGTTTTTGGACCTTTATACTAATCTATTAAACTTTGGTCAAACTTGGTCAAACTTGTTTGACCAATGCTTCCATTGGCTTAAAGATGCGATTATCTTTCTTTTAATAGGTTAAAAATTATATTTTAACTTTTATAAACCTTCTATTTGTTCAAAAAAGGGTAGATTTTCGTTGTAATCGGTTTTTGGACCTTTATACTAATATATTAAACTTTGGTCCAACTTGGTCAACCTTGTTTGACCAAAGCTTCAATAGGCTTAAAGATGCGATTATGTTTCTTCTAGTGGGTTAAAAATTATATTTAGACCATTATAAACCTTATATTTTTTTAAAAAAGGGTAGATTTCCATTGTAATAGGTTTTTGGACCTTTATTCTAATCTATTAAACTTTGGTCAAACTTGTTCATCATTGTTTGACCACAACTTCCATTGGCTTAAAGATGCGATTACCTTTCTTCTAGTGGGTTAAAAACTAATTTAGATCTTTATAAAGCTTCTTTTTGTTTAAAAAAAGGGTAGAATTCCATTAAATTCGGTTTTTGGACCTTTATTCTAATCTATTAAACTTTAGTCAAACTTCGTCAACCTCGGTCAACCTTGTTTGACCAAAGCTTCCATTGGCTTAAAGATGCGATTATCTTTTTTCTAGTGAGTTAAAAAATATATTTAGACCTTTATAAAGCTTCAATTTGTTCAAATAAGGGTAGAATTCTATTAAAATCGGTTTTTGGACCCTTATTCTAATCTATTAAACTTTAGTCAAACTTGGTCAACCTTGGTCAACCTTGTTTGACCAAAGCTTCCATTGGCTTAAAGATGCGATTATCTTTCTTCTAGTGGGTTAAAAACTATATTTAGACCTTTATAAACCTTCTATTTTTTGAAAGAAGAGTAGATTTCCATTGTCATCGGTTATTGGACCTTTATTCTAATCTATTAAACTTTGGTCAAACTTGGTCAACCTTGTTTGACCATAGCTTCCATTGGCTTAAAGATGCGATTATCTTTCTTCTAATAGGCTAAAAATAAATTAAGACCTTTATAAACTTACTATTTGTTAAAAAAAGGGTAGATTCCCATTGTAATCGGGTTTTGAACCTTTATTCTAATCTATTAAACTTTGGTCAAACTTGGTCAATCTTGTTTAACCAAAGCTTCAATTGGCTAAAAGTTTCGATTATCTTTCTTCTAATATGTTAAAAATTATATTTTGACCTTTATAAACCTTCTATTTGTTCAAAAAAGGGTAGATTTCCATTCTAATCGGTTTTTGGACCTTTATACTAATCTATTAAACTTTGGTCAAACTTGGTCAACCTTGTTTGACCAAAGCTTCCATTGGCTTAAAGATGTGATTATCTTTCTTCTAATAGGTTAAAAATTATATTTTAACATTTATAAACCTTCTATTTGTTCAAAAAAGGGTAGATTTCCGTTGTAATCGGTTTTTGGACCTTTATACTAATCTATTAAACTTTGGTCAAACTTGGTCAACCTTGTTTGACCAAAGCTTCCATTGGATTAAAGATGCGTTTATCTTTCTTCTAATAGGTTAAAAATTATATTTTAACATTTATAAACCTTCTATTTGTTCAAAAAAGGGTAGATTTCCGTTGTTATCGGTTTTTGGACCTTTATACTAATCTATTAAACTTTGGTCAAATTTGGTCAACCTTGTTTGACCATAGCTTCCATTGGCTTAAAGATGCGATTATCTTTCTTCTAATAGGCTAAAAATTATATTAAGACCTTTATAAACTTACTATTTGTTAAAAAAAGGGTAGATTCCCATTGTAATCGGTTTTTGAACCTTTATTCTAATCTATTAAACTTTAGTCAAACTTGGTCAACCTTGTTTGACCATAGCTTCCATTGGCTTAAAGATGCGATTATCTTTTTTCTAGTGAGTTAAAAAATATATTTAGACCTTTATAAAGCTTCAATTTGTTCAAATAAGGGTAGAATTCTATTAAAATCGGTTTTTGGACCCTTATTCTAATCTATTAAACTTTAGTCAAACTTGGTCAACCTTGGTCAACCTTGTTTGACCAAAGCTTCCATTGGCTTAAAGATGCGATTATCTTTCTTCTAGTGGGTTAAAAACTATATTTAGACCTTTATAAACCTTCTATTTTTTGAAAGAAGGGTAGATTTCCATTGTCATCGGTTTTTGGACCTTTATTCTAATCTATTAAACTTTGGTCAAACTTGGTCAACCTTGTTTGACCATAGCTTCCATTGGCTTAAAGATGCGATTATCTTTCTTCTAATAGGCTAAATATTATATTAAGACCTTTATAAACTTACTATTTGTTAAAAAAAGGGTAGATTCCCATTGTAATCGGGTTTTGAACCTTTATTCTAATCTATTAAACTTTGGTCAAACTTGGTCAATCTTGTTTAACCAAAGCTTCAATTGGCTTAAAGTTTCGATTATCTTTCTTCTAATATGTTAAAAATTATATTTTGACCTTTATAAACCTTCTATTTGTTCAAAAAAGGGTAGATTTCCATTCTAATCGGTTTTTGGACCTTTATACTAATCTATTAAACTTTGGTCAAACTTGGTCAACCTTGTTTGACCAAAGCTTCCATTGGCTTAAAGATGTGATTATCTTTCTTCTAATAGGTTAAAAATTATATTTTAACATTTATAAACCTTCTATTTGTTCAAAAAAGGGTAGATTTCCGTTGTAATCGGTTTTTGGACCTTTATACTAATCTATTAAACTTTGGTCAAACTTGGTCAACCTTGTTTGACCAAAGCTTCCATTGGATTAAAGATGCGTTTATCTTTCTTCTAATAGGTTAAAAATTATATTTTAACATTTATAAACCTTCTATTTGTTCAAAAAAGGGTAGATTTCCGTTGTAATCGGTTTTTGGACCTTTATACTAATCTATTAAACTTTGGTCAAATTTGGTCAACCTTGTTTGACCATAGCTTCCATTGGCTTAAAGATGCGATTATCTTTCTTCTAATAGGCTAAAAATTATATTAAGACCTTTATAAACTTACTATTTGTTAAAAAAAGGGTAGATTCCCATTGTAATCGGTTTTTGAACCTTTATTCTAATCTATTAAACTTTAGTCAAACTTGGTCAACCTTGTTTGACCATAGCTTCCATTGGCTTAAAGATGCGATTATCTTTTTTCTAGTGAGTTAAAAAATATATTTAGACCTTTATAAAGCTTCAATTTGTTCAAATAAGGGTAGAATTCTATTAAAATCGGTTTTTGGACCCTTATTCTAATCTATTAAACTTTAGTCAAACTTGGTCAACCTTGGTCAACCTTGTTTGACCAAAGCTTCCATTGGCTTAAAGATGCGATTATCTTTCTTCTAGTGGGTTAAAAACTATATTTAGACCTTTATAAACCTTCTATTTTTTGAAAGAAGGGTAGATTTCCATTGTCATCGGTTTTTGGACCTTTATTCTAATCTATTAAACTTTGGTCAAACTTGGTCAACCTTGTTTGACCATAGCTTCCATTGGCTTAAAGATGCGATTATCTTTCTTCTAATAGGCTAAATATTATATTAAGACCTTTATAAACTTACTATTTGTTAAAAAAAGGGTAGATTCCCATTGTAATCGGGTTTTGAACCTTTATTCTAATCTATTAAACTTTGGTCAAACTTGGTCAATCTTGTTTAACCAAAGCTTCAATTGGCTTAAAGTTTCGATTATCTTTCTTCTAATATGTTAAAAATTATATTTTGACCTTTATAAACCTTCTATTTGTTCAAAAAAGGGTAGATTTCCATTCTAATCGGTTTTTGGACCTTTATACTAATCTATTAAACTTTGGTCAAACTTGGTCAACCTTGTTTGACCAAAGCTTCCATTGGCTTAAAGATGTGATTATCTTTCTTCTAATAGGTTAAAAATTATATTTTAACATTTATAAACCTTCTATTTGTTCAAAAAAGGGTAGATTTCCGTTGTAATCGGTTTTTGGACCTTTATACTAATCTATTAAACTTTGGTCAAACTTGGTCAACCTTGTTTGACCAAAGCTTCCATTGGATTAAAGATGCGTTTATCTTTCTTCTAATAGGTTAAAAATTATATTTTAACATTTATAAACCTTCTATTTGTTCAAAAAAGGGTAGATTTCCGTTGTAATCGGTTTTTGGACCTTTATACTAATCTATTAAACTTTGGTCAAATTTGGTCAACCTTGTTTGACCATAGCTTCCATTGGCTTAAAGATGCGATTATCTTTCTTCTAATAGGCTAAAAATTATATTAAGACCTTTATAAACTTACTATTTGTTAAAAAAAGGGTAGATTCCCATTGTAATCGGTTTTTGAACCTTTATTCTAATCTATTAAACTTTAGTCAAACTTGGTCAACCTTGTTTGACCATAGCTTCCATTGGCTTAAAGATGCGATTATCTTTTTTCTAGTGAGTTAAAAAATATATTTAGACCTTTATAAAGCTTCAATTTGTTCAAATAAGGGTAGAATTCTATTAAAATCGGTTTTTGGACCCTTATTCTAATCTATTAAACTTTAGTCAAACTTGGTCAACCTTGGTCAACCTTGTTTGACCAAAGCTTCCATTGGCTTAAAGATGCGATTATCTTTCTTCTAGTGGGTTAAAAACTATATTTAGACCTTTATAAACCTTCTATTTTTTGAAAGAAGGGTAGATTTCCATTGTCATCGGTTTTTGGACCTTTATTCTAATCTATTAAACTTTGGTCAAACTTGGTCAACCTTGTTTGACCATAGCTTCCATTGGCTTAAAGATGCGATTATCTTTCTTCTAATAGGCTAAATATTATATTAAGACCTTTATAAACTTACTATTTGTTAAAAAAAGGGTAGATTCCCATTGTAATCGGGTTTTGAACCTTTATTCTAATCTATTAAACTTTGGTCAAACTTGGTCAATCTTGTTTAACCAAAGCTTCAATTGGCTTAAAGTTTCGATTATCTTTCTTCTAATATGTTAAAAATTATATTTTGACCTTTATAAACCTTCTATTTGTTCAAAAAAGGGTAGATTTCCATTCTAATCGGTTTTTGGACCTTTATACTAATCTATTAAACTTTGGTCAAACTTGGTCAACCTTGTTTGACCAAAGCTTCCATTGGCTTAAAGATGTGATTATCTTTCTTCTAATAGGTTAAAAATTATATTTTAACATTTATAAACCTTCTATTTGTTCAAAAAAGGGTAGATTTCCGTTGTAATCGGTTTTTGGACCTTTATACTAATCTATTAAACTTTGGTCAAACTTGGTCAACCTTGTTTGACCAAAGCTTCCGTTGGATTAAAGATGCGTTTATCTTTCTTCTAATAGGTTAAAAATTATATTTTAACATTTATAAACCTTCTATTTGTTCAAAAAAGGGTAGATTTCCGTTGTAATCGGTTTTTGGACCTTTATACTAATCTATTAAACTTTGGTCAAATTTGGTCAACCTTGTTTGACCATAGCTTCCATTGGCTTAAAGATGCGATTATCTTTCTTCTAATAGGCTAAAAATTATATTAAGACCTTTATAAACTTACTATTTGTTAAAAAAAGGGTAGATTCCCATTGTAATCGGTTTTTGAACCTTTATTCTAATCTATTAAACTTTAGTCAAACTTGGTCAACCTTGTTTGACCATAGCTTCCATTGGCTTAAAGATGCGATGATCTTTCTTCTAGTGGGTTAAAAACTATACTTAGACCTTTATAAACTTTCTATTTGTTGAAAAAAGGGTAGATTCCCATTGTAATCGGTTTTTGAACCTTTATCATAATCTATTAAACTTTGGTCAAACTTGGTCAATCTTGTTTAACCAAAGCTTCAATTGGCTTAAAGTTTCGATTATCTTTCTTCTAATATGTTAAAAATTATATTTTGACCTTTATAAACCTTCTATTTGTTCAAAAAAGGGTAGATTTCCATTCTAATCGGTTTTTGGACCTTTATACTAATCTATTAAACTTTGGTCAAACTTGGTCAACCTTGTTTGACCAAAGCTTCCATTGGCTTAAAGATGTGATTATCTTTCTTCTAATAGGTTAAAAATTATATTTTAACATTTATAAACCTTCTATTTGTTCAAAAAAGGGTAGATTTCCGTTGTAATCGGTTTTTGGACCTTTATACTAATCTATTAAACTTTGGTCAAACTTGGTCAACCTTGTTTGACCAAAGCTTCCATTGGATTAAAGATGCGTTTATCTTTCTTCTAATAGGTTAAAAATTATATTTTAACATTTATAAACCTTCTATTTGTTCAAAAAAGGGTAGATTTCCGTTGTAATCGGTTTTTGGACCTTTATACTAATCTATTAAACTTTGGTCAAATTTGGTCAACCTTGTTTGACCATAGCTTCCATTGGCTTAAAGATGCGATTATCTTTCTTCTAATAGGCTAAAAATTATATTAAGACCTTTATAAACTTACTATTTGTTAAAAAAAGGGTAGATTCCCATTGTAATCGGTTTTTGAACCTTTATTCTAATCTATTAAACTTTAGTCAAACTTGGTCAACCTTGTTTGACCATAGCTTCCATTGGCTTAAAGATGCGATTATCTTTTTTCTAGTGAGTTAAAAAATATATTTAGACCTTTATAAAGCTTCAATTTGTTCAAATAAGGGTAGAATTCTATTAAAATCGGTTTTTGGACCCTTATTCTAATCTATTAAACTTTAGTCAAACTTGGTCAACCTTGGTCAACCTTGTTTGACCAAAGCTTCCATTGGCTTAAAGATGCGATTATCTTTCTTCTAGTGGGTTAAAAACTATATTTAGACCTTTATAAACCTTCTATTTTTTGAAAGAAGGGTAGATTTCCATTGTCATCGGTTTTTGGACCTTTATTCTAATCTATTAAACTTTGGTCAAACTTGGTCAACCTTGTTTGACCATAGCTTCCATTGGCTTAAAGATGCGATTATCTTTCTTCTAATAGGCTAAATATTATATTAAGACCTTTATAAACTTACTATTTGTTAAAAAAAGGGTAGATTCCCATTGTAATCGGGTTTTGAACCTTTATTCTAATCTATTAAACTTTGGTCAAACTTGGTCAATCTTGTTTAACCAAAGCTTCAATTGGCTTAAAGTTTCGATTATCTTTCTTCTAATATGTTAAAAATTATATTTTGACCTTTATAAACCTTCTATTTGTTCAAAAAAGGGTAGATTTCCATTCTAATCGGTTTTTGGACCTTTATACTAATCTATTAAACTTTGGTCAAACTTGGTCAACCTTGTTTGACCAAAGCTTCCATTGGCTTAAAGATGTGATTATCTTTCTTCTAATAGGTTAAAAATTATATTTTAACATTTATAAACCTTCTATTTGTTCAAAAAAGGGTAGATTTCCGTTGTAATCGGTTTTTGGACCTTTATACTAATCTATTAAACTTTGGTCAAACTTGGTCAACCTTGTTTGACCAAAGCTTCCGTTGGATTAAAGATGCGTTTATCTTTCTTCTAATAGGTTAAAAATTATATTTTAACATTTATAAACCTTCTATTTGTTCAAAAAAGGGTAGATTTCCGTTGTAATCGGTTTTTGGACCTTTATACTAATCTATTAAACTTTGGTCAAATTTGGTCAACCTTGTTTGACCATAGCTTCCATTGGCTTAAAGATGCGATTATCTTTCTTCTAATAGGCTAAAAATTATATTAAGACCTTTATAAACTTACTATTTGTTAAAAAAAGGGTAGATTCCCATTGTAATCGGTTTTTGAACCTTTATTCTAATCTATTAAACTTTAGTCAAACTTGGTCAACCTTGTTTGACCATAGCTTCCATTGGCTTAAAGATGCGATGATCTTTCTTCTAGTGGGTTAAAAACTATACTTAGACCTTTATAAACTTTCTATTTGTTGAAAAAAGGGTAGATTCCCATTGTAATCGGTTTTTGAACCTTTATCATAATCTATTAAACTTTGGTCAAACTTGGTCAATCTTGTTTAACCAAAGCTTCAATTGGCTTAAAGTTTCGATTATCTTTCTTCTAATATGTTAAAAATTATATTTTGACCTTTATAAACCTTCTATTTGTTCAAAAAAGGGTAGATTTCCATTCTAATCGGTTTTTGGACCTTTATACTAATCTATTAAACTTTGGTCAAACTTGGTCAACCTTGTTTGACCAAAGCTTCCATTGGCTTAAAGATGTGATTATCTTTCTTCTAATAGGTTAAAAATTATATTTTAACATTTATAAACCTTCTATTTGTTCAAAAAAGGGTAGATTTCCGTTGTAATCGGTTTTTGGACCTTTATACTAATCTATTAAACTTTGGTCAAACTTGGTCAACCTTGTTTGACCAAAGCTTCCATTGGATTAAAGATGCGTTTATCTTTCTTCTAATAGGTTAAAAATTATATTTTAACATTTATAAACCTTCTATTTGTTCAAAAAAGGGTAGATTTCCGTTGTAATCGGTTTTTGGACCTTTATACTAATCTATTAAACTTTGGTCAAATTTGGTCAACCTTGTTTGACCATAGCTTCCATTGGCTTAAAGATGCGATTATCTTTCTTCTAATAGGCTAAAAATTATATTAAGACCTTTATAAACTTACTATTTGTTAAAAAAAGGGTAGATTCCCATTGTAATCGGTTTTTGAACCTTTATTCTAATCTATTAAACTTTAGTCAAACTTGGTCAACCTTGTTTGACCATAGCTTCCATTGGCTTAAAGATGCGATTATCTTTTTTCTAGTGAGTTAAAAAATATATTTAGACCTTTATAAAGCTTCAATTTGTTCAAATAAGGGTAGAATTCTATTAAAATCGGTTTTTGGACCCTTATTCTAATCTATTAAACTTTAGTCAAACTTGGTCAACCTTGGTCAACCTTGTTTGACCAAAGCTTCCATTGGCTTAAAGATGCGATTATCTTTCTTCTAGTGGGTTAAAAACTATATTTAGACCTTTATAAACCTTCTATTTTTTGAAAGAAGGGTAGATTTCCATTGTCATCGGTTTTTGGACCTTTATTCTAATCTATTAAACTTTGGTCAAACTTGGTCAACCTTGTTTGACCATAGCTTCCATTGGCTTAAAGATGCGATTATCTTTCTTCTAATAGGCTAAAAATTATATTAAGACCTTTATAAACTTACTATTTGTTAAAAAAAGGGTAGATTCCCATTGTAATCGGGTTTTGAACCTTTATTCTAATCTATTAAACTTTGGTCAAACTTGGTCAATCTTGTTTAACCAAAGCTTCAATTGGCTTAAAGTTTCGATTATCTTTCTTCTAATATGTTAAAAATTATATTTTGACCTTTATAAACCTTCTATTTGTTCAAAAAAGGGTAGATTTCCATTCTAATCGGTTTTTGGACCTTTATACTAATCTATTAAACTTTGGTCAAACTTGGTCAACCTTGTTTGACCAAAGCTTCCATTGGCTTAAAGATGTGATTATCTTTCTTCTAATAGGTTAAAAATTATATTTTAACATTTATAAACCTTCTATTTGTTCAAAAAAGGGTAGATTTCCGTTGTAATCGGTTTTTGGACCTTTATACTAATCTATTAAACTTTGGTCAAACTTGGTCAACCTTGTTTGACCAAAGCTTCCATTGGATTAAAGATGCGTTTATCTTTCTTCTAATAGGTTAAAAATTATATTTTAACATTTATAAACCTTCTATTTGTTCAAAAAAGGGTAGATTTCCGTTGTAATCGGTTTTTGGACCTTTATACTAATCTATTAAACTTTGGTCAAATTTGGTCAACCTTGTTTGACCATAGCTTCCATTGGCTTAAAGATGCGATTATCTTTCTTCTAATAGGCTAAAAATTATATTAAGACCTTTATAAACTTACTATTTGTTAAAAAAAGGGTAGATTCCC
Source organism: Trifolium subterraneum (assembly GCA_951799995.1). Taxonomy (NCBI): domain Eukaryota; kingdom Viridiplantae; phylum Streptophyta; class Magnoliopsida; order Fabales; family Fabaceae; genus Trifolium; species Trifolium subterraneum. Next base: position 30,925,029 of record OX637465.1, on the reverse strand, counting down.
ATTGTAATCGGTTTTTGAACCTTTATTCTAATCTATTAAACTTTAGTCAAACTTGGTCAACCTTGTTTGACCATAGCTTCCATTGGCTTAAAGATGCGATGATCTTTCTTCTAGTGGGTTAAAAACTATACTTAGACCTTTATAAACTTTCTATTTGTTGAAAAAAGGGTAGATTCCCATTGTAATCGGTTTTTGAACCTTTATCATAATCTATTAAACTTTGGTAAAACTTGGTCAACCTTGTTTACCCAAAGCTTCAATTGGCTTAAAGCTGCGATTATCTTTCTTCTAATATGTTAAAAATTATATTTTGACCTTTATAAACCTTCTATTTGTTCAAAAAATGGTAGATTTCCATTCTAATCGGTTTTTGAACCTTTATACTAATCTATTAAACTTTGGTCAAACTTGGTCGACCAAAGCTTCCATTGGCTTAAAAATGCGATTATCTTTGTTCTAGTGGGTTAAAAACTAAATTTAGACCATTATAAACCTTCTATTTTTTGAAAAAAGGGTAGATTTCCATTGTAATCGGTTATTGGACCTTTATTCTAATATATTAAACTTTGGTAAAACTTGGTCAACCTTGTTTGACCATAGCTTCCATTGGCTTAAAGATGCGATTATCTTTCTTCTAGTGGGTTAAAAACAATTTTAGACCTTTATAAAGCTTCTATTTGTTCAAAAAAGGGTAGAATTCCATTAAAATCGGTTTTTGGACCTATATTCTAATCTATTAAACTTTAGTCAAACTTGGTCAACCTTGTTTGACCAAAGCTTCCATTGGCTTAAAGATGCGATTATCTTTCTTCTAGTGGGTTAAAAACTATATTTAGACCATTATTAACCTTCTATTTGTTGAAAAAAGGGTAGATTTCCATTGTAATCGGTTTTTGGACCTTTATTCTATTCTATTAAACTTTGGTCAAACTTGGTCATCCTTGTTTGACCAAAGCTTCCATTGGCTTAAAGATGCGATTATCTTTCTTCTTGTGGGTTAAAAACTATATTTAGACCTTTAATAACTTTCTATTTGTTCAAAAAAGGGTAGATTCCCATTGTAATCGGTTTATGAACCTTTATCCTAATCTATTAAACTTTGGCCAAACTTGGTCAACCTTGTTTGACCATAGCTTCCATTGGCTTAAAGATGCGATTATCTTTCTTCTAGTGGGTTAAAAACAATTTTAGACCTATATAAAGCTTCTATTTGTTCAAAAAAGGGTAGAATTCCATTAAAATCGGTTTTTGGACCTATATTCTAATCTATTAAACTTTAGTCAAACTTGGTCAACCTTGTTTGACCATAGGTTCCATTGTCTTAAAGATGCGATTATCTTTCTTCTAATAGGCTAAAAATTATATTAAGACCTTTATAAACTTACTATTTGTTAAAAAAAGGGTAGATTCCCATTGTAATCGGTTTTTGAACCTTTATTCTAATCTATTACTCTTTAGTCAAACTTGGTCAACCTTGTTTGACCAAAGCTTCCATTGGCTTAAAGATGCGATTATCTTTCTTCTAGTGGGTTAAAAACTATATTTAGACCTTTAATAACTTTCTATTTGTTCAAAAAAGGGTAGATTCCCATTGTAATCGGTTTATGAACCTTTATCCTAATCTATTAAACTTTGGTCAAACTTGGTCAACCTTGTTTAACCAAAGCTTCAATTGGCTTAAAGTTTCGATTATCTTTCTTCTACTATGTTAAAAATTATATTTTGACCTTTATAAACCTTCTATTTGTTCAAAAAAGGGTTGATTTCCATTCTAATCGGTTTTTGGACCTTTATACTAATCTATTAAACTTTGGTCAAACCTGGTCAACCTTGTTTGACCAAAGCTTACATTGGCTTAAAGATGCGATTATCTTTCTTTTAATAGGTTAAAAATTATATTTTAACTTTTATAAACCTTCTATTTGTTCAAAAAAGGGTAGATTTTCGTTGTAATCGGTTTTTGGACCTTTATACTAATATATTAAACTTTGGTCCAACTTGGTCAACCTTGTTTGACCAAAGCTTCAATAGACTTAAAGATGCGATTATGTTTCTTCTAGTGGGTTAAAAATTATATTTAGACCATTATAAACCTTATATTTTTTTAAAAAAGGGTAGATTTCCATTGTAATAGGTTTTTGGACCTTTATTCTAATCTATTAAACTTTGGTCAAACTTGTTCATCCTTGTTTGACCACAACTTCCATTGGCTTAAAGATGCGATTACCTTTCTTCTAGTGGGTTAAAAACTAATTTAGATCTTTATAAAGCTTCTATTTGTTTAAAAAAGGGTAGAATTCCATTAAAATCGGTTTTTGGACCTTTATTCTAATCTATTAAACTTTAGTCAAACTTGGTCAACCTCGGTCAACCTTGTTTGACCAAAGCTTCCATTGGCTTAAAGATGCGATTATCTTTTTTCTAGTGAGTTAAAAAATATATTTAGACCTTTATAAAGCTTCAATTTGTTCAAATAAGAGTAGAATTCTATTAAAATTGGTTTTTGGACCCTTATTCTAATCTATTAAACTTTAGTCAAACTTGGTCAACCTTGGTCAACCTTGTTTGACCAAAGCTTCCATTGGCTTAAAGATGCGATTATCTTTCTTCTAGTGGGTTAAAAACTATATTTAGACCATTATAAACCTTCTATTTTTTGAAAGAAGGGTAGATTTCCATTGTAATCGGTTTTTGGACCTTTATTCTAATCTATTAAACTTTGGTCAAACTTGGTCAACCTTGTTTGACCATAGCTTCCATTGGCTTAAAGATGCGATTATCTTTCTTCTAATAGGCTAAAAATTATATTAAGACCTTTATAAACTTACTATTTGTTAAAAAAAGGGTAGATTCCCATTGTAATCGGTTTATGAACCTTTATTCTAATCTATTAAACTTTGGTCAAACTTGGTCAATCTTGTTTAACCAAAGCTTCAATTGGCTTAAAGTTTCGATTATCTTTCTTCTAATATGTTAAAAATTATATTTTGACCTTTATAAACCTTCTATTTGTTCAAAAAAGGGTAGATTTCCATTCTAATCGGTTTTTGGACCTTTATTATAATCTATTAAACTTTATTCAAACTTGGTCAACCTTGTTTGACCAAAGCTTCCATTGGCTTAAAGATGTGATTATCTTTCTTCTAATAGGTTAAAAATTATATTTTAACATTTATAAACCTTCTATTTGTTCAAAAAAGGGTAGATTTCCGTTGTAATCGGTTTTTGGACCTTTATACTAATCTATTAAACTTTGGTCAAACTTGGTCAACCTTGTTTGACCAAAGCTTCCATTGGCTTAAAGATGCGTTTATCTTTCTTCTAATAGGTTAAAAATTATATTTTAACATTTATAAACCTTCTATTTGTTCAAAAAAGGGTAGATTTCCGTTGTAATCGGTTTTTAGACCTTTATACTAATCTATTAAACTTTGGTCAAATTTGGTCAACCTTGTTTGACCATAGCTTCCATTGGCTTAAAGATGCGATTATCTTTCTTCTAATAGGCTAAAAATTATATTAAGACCTTTATAAACTTACTATTTGTTAAAAAAAGGGTAGATTCCCATTGTAATCGGTTTTTGAACCTTTATTCTAATCTATTAAACTTTAGTCAAACTTGGTCAACCTTGTTTGACCATAGCTTCCATTGGCTTAAAGATGCGATGATCTTTCTTCTAGTGGGTTAAAAACTATACTTAGACCTTTATAAACTTTCTATTTGTTGAAAAAAGGGTAGATTCCCATTGTAATCGGTTTTTGAACCTTTATCATAATCTATTAAACTTTGGTAAAACTTGGTCAACCTTGTTTAACCAAAGCTTCAATTGGCTTAAAGCTGCGATTATCTTTCTTCTAATATGTTAAAAATTATATTTTGACCTTTATAAACCTTCTATTTGTTCAAAAAATGGTAGATTTCCATTCTAATCGGTTTTTGAACCTTTATACTAATCTATTAAACTTTGGTCAAACTTGGTCGACCAAAGCTTCCATTGGCTTAAAGATGCGATTATCTTTGTTCTAGTGGGTTAAAAACTAAATTTAGACCATTATAAACCTTCTATTTTTTGAAAAAAGGGTAGATTTCCATTGTAATCGGTTATTGGACCTTTATTCTAATATATTAAACTTTGGTAAAACTTGGTCAACCTTGTTTGACCATAGCTTCCATTGGCTTAAAGATGCGATTATCTTTCTTCTAGTGGGTTAAAAACAATTTTAGACCTTTATAAAGCTTCTATTTGTTCAAGAAAGGGTAGAATTCCATTAAAATCGGTTTTTGGACCTATATTCTAATCTATTAAACTTTAGTCAAACTTGGTCAACCTTGTTTGACCAAAGCTTCCATTGGCTTAAAGATGCGATTATCTTTCTTCTAGTGGGTTAAAAACTATATTTAGACCATTATTAACCTTCTATTTGTTGAAAAAAGGGTAGATTTCCATTGTAATCGGTTTTTGGACCTTTATTCTATTCTATTAAACTTTGGTCAAACTTGGTCATCCTTGTTTGACCAAAGCTTCCATTGGCTTAAAGATGCGATTATCTTTCTTCTTGTGGGTTAAAAACTATATTTAGACCTTTAATAACTTTCTATTTGTTCAAAAAAGGGTAGATTCCCATTGTAATCGGTTTATGAACCTTTATCCTAATCTATTAAACTTTGGCCAAACTTGGTCAACCTTGTTTGACCATAGCTTCCATTGGCTTAAAGATGCGATTATCTTTCTTCTAGTGGGTTAAAAACAATTTTAGACCTTTATAAAGCTTCTATTTGTTCAAAAAAGGGTAGAATTCCATTAAAATCGGTTTTTGGACCTATATTCTAATCTATTAAACTTTAGTCAAACTTGGTCAACCTTGTTTGACCATAGGTTCCATTGTCTTAAAGATGCGATTATCTTTCTTCTAATAGGCTAAAAATTATATTAAGACCTTTATAAACTTACTTTTTGTTAAAAAAAGGGTAGATTCCCATTGTAATCGGTTTTTGAACCTTTATTCTAATCTATTACTCTTTAGTCAAACTTGGTCAACCTTGTTTGACCAAAGCTTCCATTGGCTTAAAGATGCGATTATCTTTCTTCTAGTGGGTTAAAAACTATATTTAGACCTTTAATAACTTTCTATTTGTTCAAAAAAGGGTAGATTCCCATTGTAATCGGTTTATGAACCTTTATCCTAATCTATTAAACTTTGGCCAAACTTGGTCAACCTTGTTTGACCATAGCTTCCATTGGCTTAAAGATGCGATTATCTTTCTTCTAGTGGGTTAAAAACAATTTTAGACCTTTATAAAGCTTCTATTTGTTCAAAAAAGGGTAGAATTCCATTAAAATCGGTTTTTGGACCTATATTCTAATCTATTAAACTTTAGTCAAACTTGGTCAACCTTGTTTGACCATAGGTTCCATTGTCTTAAAGATGCGATTATCTTTCTTCTAATAGGCTAAAAATTATATTAAGACCTTTATAAACTTACTATTTGTTAAAAAAAGGGTAGATTCCCATTGTAATCGGTTTTTGAACCTTTATTCTAATCTATTACTCTTTAGTCAAACTTGGTCAACCTTGTTTGACCAAAGCTTCCATTGGCTTAAAGATGCGATTATCTTTCTTCTAGTGGGTTAAAAACTATATTTAGACCTTTAATAACTTTCTATTTGTTCAAAAAAGGGTAGATTCCCATTGTAATCGGTTTATGAACCTTTATCCTAATCTATTAAACTTTGGTCAAACTTGGTTAACCTTGTTTAACCAAAGCTTCAATTGGCTTAAAGTTTCGATTATCTTTCTTCTACTATGTTAAAAATTATATTTTGACCTTTATAAACCTTCTATTTGTTCAAAAAAGGGATGATTTCCATTCTAATCGGTTTTTGGACCTTTATACTAATCTATTAAACTTTGGTCAAACCTGGTCAACCTTGTTTGACCAAAGCTTACATTGGCTTAAAGATGCGATTATCTTTCTTTTAATAGGTTAAAAATTATATTTTAACTTTTATAAACCTTCTATTTGTTCAAAAAAGGGTAGATTTTCGTTGTAATCGGTTTTTGGACCTTTATACTAATATATTAAACTTTGGTCCAACTTGGTCAACCTTGTTTGACCAAAGCTTCAATAGGCTTAAAGATGCGATTATGTTTCTTCTAGTGGGTTAAAAATTATATTTAGACCATTATAAACCTTATATTTTTTTAAAAAAGGGTAGATTTCCATTGTAATAGGTTTTTGGACCTTTATTCTAATCTATTAAACTTTGGTCAAACTTGTTCATCCTTGTTTGACCACAACTTCCATTGGCTTAAAGATGCGATTACCTTTCTTCTAGTGGGTTAAAAACTAATTTAGATCTTTATAAAGCTTCTATTTGTTTAAAAAAGGGTAGAATTCCATTAAAATCGGTTTTTGGACCTTTATTCTAATCTATTAAACTTTAGTCAAACTTGGTCAACCTCGGTCAACCTTGTTTGACCAAAGCTTCCATTGGCTTAAAGATGCGATTATCTTTTTTCTAGTGAGTTAAAAAATATATTTAGACCTTTATAAAGCTTCAATTTGTTCAAATAAGGGTAGAATTCTATTAAAATCGGTTTTTGGACCCTTATTCTAATCTATTAAACTTTAGTCAACCTTGGTCAACCTTGTTTGACCAAAGCTTCCATTGGCTTAAAGATGCGATTATCTTTCTTCTAGTGGGTTAAAAACTATATTTAGACCATTATAAACCTTCTATTTTTTGAAAGAAGGGTAGATTTCCATTGTAATCGGTTTTTGGACCTTTATTCTAATCTATTAAACTTTGGTCAAACTTGGTCAACCTTGTTTGACCATAGCTTCCATTGGCTTAAAGATGCGATTATCTTTCTTCTAATAGGCTAAAAATTATATTAAGACCTTTATAAACTTACTATTTGTTAAAAAAAGGGCAGATTCCCATTGTAATCGGTTTTTGAACCTTTATTCTAATCTATTAAACTTTGGTCAAACTTGGTCAATCTTGTTTAACCAAAGCTTCAATTGGCTTAAAGTTTCGATTATCTTTCTTCTAATATGTTAAAAATTATATTTTGACCTTTATAAACCTTCTATTTGTTCAAAAAAGGGTAGATTTCCATTCTAATCGGTTTTTTGACCTTTATTATAATCTATTAAACTTTATTCAAACTTGGTCAACCTTGTTTGACCAAAGCTTCCATTGGCTTAAAGATGTGATTATCTTTCTTCTAATAGGTTAAAAATTATATTTTAACATTTATAAACCTTCTATTTGTTCAAAAAAGGGTAGATTTCCGTTGTAATCGGTTTTTGGACCTTTATACTAATCTATTAAACTTTGGTCAAACTTGGTCAACCTTGTTTGACCAAAGCATCCATTGGCTTAAAGATGCATTTATCTTTCTTCTAATAGGTTAAAAATTATATTTTAACATTTATAAACCTTCTATTTGTTCAAAAAAGGGTAGATTTCCGTTGTAATCGGTTTTTGGACCTTTATACTAATCTATTAAACTTTGGTCAAATTTGGTCAACCTTGTTTGACCATAGCTTCCATTGGCTTAAAGATGCGATTATCTTTCTTCTAATAGACTAAAAATTATATTAAGACCTTTATAAACTTACTATTTGTTAAAAAAAGGGTAGATTCCCATTGTAATCGGTTTTTGAACCTTTATTCTAATCTATTAAACTTTAGTCAAACTTGGTCAACCTTGTTTGACCATAGCTTCCATTGGCTTAAAGATGCGATGATCTTTCTTCTAGTGGGTTAAAAACTATACTTAGACCTTTATAAACTTTCTATTTGTTGAAAAAAGGGTAGATTCCCATTGTAATCGGTTTTTGAACCTTTATCATAATCTATTAAACTTTGGTAAAACTTGGTCAACCTTGTTTAACCAAAGCTTAAATTGGCTTAAAGCTGCGATTATCTTTCTTCTAATATGTTAAAAATTATATTTTGACCTTTATAAACCTTCTATTTGTTCAAAAAATGGTAGATTTCCATTCTAATCGGTTTTTGAACCTTTATACTAATCTATTAAACTTTGGTCAAACTTGGTCGACCAAAGCTTCCATTGGCTTAAAGATGCGATTATCTTTGTTCTAGTGGGTTAAAAACTAAATTTAGACCATTATAAACCTTCTATTTTTTGAAAAAAGGGTAGATTTCCATTGTAATCGGTTATTGGACCTTTATTCTAATATATTAAACTTTGGTAAAACTTGGTCAACCTTGTTTGACCATAGCTTCCATTGGCTTAAAGATGCGATTATCTTTCTTCTAGTGGGTTAAAAACAATTTTAGACCTTTATAAAGTTTCTATTTGTTCAAAAAAGGGTAGAATTCCATTAAAATCGGTTTTTGGACCTATATTCTAATCTATTAAACTTTAGTCAAACTTGGTCAACCTTGTTTGACCAAAGCTTCCATTGGCTTAAAGATGCGATTATCTTTCTTCTAGTGGGTTAAAAACTATATTTAGACCATTATTAACCTTCTATTTGTTGAAAAAAGGGTAGATTTCCATTGTAATCGGTTTTTGTACCTTTATTCTATTCTATTAAACTTTGGTCAAACTTGGTCATCCTTGTTTGACCAAAGCTTCCATTGGCTTAAAGATGCGATTATCTTTCTTCTTGTGGGTTAAAAACTATATTTAGACCTTTAATAACTTTCTATTTGTTCAAAAAAGGGTAGATTCCCATTGTAATCGGTTTATGAACCTTTATCCTAATCTATTAAACTTTGGCCAAACTTGGTCAACCTTGTTTGACCATAGCTTCCATTGGCTTAAAGATGCGATTATCTTTCTTCTAGTGGGTTAAAAACAATTTTAGACCTTTATAAAGCTTCTATTTGTTCAAAAAAGGGTAGAATTCCATTAAAATCGGTTTTTGGACCTATATTCTAATCTATTAAACTTTAGTCAAACTTGGTCAACCTTGTTTGACCATAGCTTCCATTGTCTTAAAGATGCGATTATCTTTCTTCTAGTGGGTTAAAAACTATATTTAGACCTTTAATAACTTTCTATTTGTTCAAAAAAGGGTAGATTCCCATTGTAATCGGTTTTTGAACCTTTATTCTAATCTATTACTCTTTAGTCAAACTTGGTCAACCTTGTTTGACCAAAGCTTCCATTGGCTTAAAGATGCGATTATCTTTCTTCTAGTGGGTTAAAAACTATATTTAGACCTTTAATAACTTTCTATTTGTTCAAAACAGGGTAGATTCCCATTGTAATCGGTTTATGAACCTTTATCCTAATCTATTAAACTTTGGTCAAACTTGGTCAACCTTGTTTAACCAAAGCTTCAATTGGCTTAAAGTTTCGATTATCTTTCTTCTAATATGTTAAAAATTATATTTTGACCTTTATAAACCTTCTATTTGTTCAAAAAAGGGTAGATTTCCATTCTAATCGGTTTTTTGACCTTTATTATAATCTATTAAACTTTATTCAAACTTGGTCAACCTTGTTTGACCAAAGCTTCCATTGGCTTAAAGATGTGATTATCTTTCTTCTAATAGGTTAAAAATTATATTTTAACATTTATAAACCTTCTATTTGTTCAAAAAAGGGTAGATTTCCGTTGTAATCGGTTTTTGGACCTTTATACTAATCTATTAAACTTTGGTCAAACTTGGTCAACCTTGTTTGACCAAAGCATCCATTGGCTTAAAGATGCATTTATCTTTCTTCTAATAGGTTAAAAATTATATTTTAACATTTATAAACCTTCTATTTGTTCAAAAAAGGGTAGATTTCCGTTGTAATCGGTTTTTGGACCTTTATACTAATCTATTAAACTTTGGTCAAATTTGGTCAACCTTGTTTGACCATAGCTTCCATTGGCTTAAAGATGCGATTATCTTTCTTCTAATAGACTAAAAATTATATTAAGACCTTTATAAACTTACTATTTGTTAAAAAAAGGGTAGATTCCCATTGTAATCGGTTTTTGAACCTTTATTCTAATCTATTAAACTTTAGTCAAACTTGGTCAACCTTGTTTGACCATAGCTTCCATTGGCTTAAAGATGCGATGATCTTTCTTCTAGTGGGTTAAAAACTATACTTAGACCTTTATAAACTTTCTATTTGTTGAAAAAAGGGTAGATTCCCATTGTAATCGGTTTTTGAACCTTTATCATAATCTATTAAACTTTGGTAAAACTTGGTCAACCTTGTTTAACCAAAGCTTAAATTGGCTTAAAGCTGCGATTATCTTTCTTCTAATATGTTAAAAATTATATTTTGACCTTTATAAACCTTCTATTTGTTCAAAAAATGGTAGATTTCCATTCTAATCGGTTTTTGAACCTTTATACTAATCTATTAAACTTTGGTCAAACTTGGTCGACCAAAGCTTCCATTGGCTTAAAGATGCGATTATCTTTGTTCTAGTGGGTTAAAAACTAAATTTAGACCATTATAAACCTTCTATTTTTTGAAAAAAGGGTAGATTTCCATTGTAATCGGTTATTGGACCTTTATTCTAATATATTAAACTTTGGTAAAACTTGGTCAACCTTGTTTGACCATAGCTTCCATTGGCTTAAAGATGCGATTATCTTTCTTCTAGTGGGTTAAAAACAATTTTAGACCTTTATAAAGTTTCTATTTGTTCAAAAAAGGGTAGAATTCCATTAAAATCGGTTTTTGGACCTATATTCTAATCTATTAAACTTTAGTCAAACTTGGTCAACCTTGTTTGACCAAAGCTTCCATTGGCTTAAAGATGCGATTATCTTTCTTCTAGTGGGTTAAAAACTATATTTAGACCATTATTAACCTTCTATTTGTTGAAAAAAGGGTAGATTTCCATTGTAATCGGTTTTTGTACCTTTATTCTATTCTATTAAACTTTGGTCAAACTTGGTCATCCTTGTTTGACCAAAGCTTCCATTGGCTTAAAGATGCGATTATCTTTCTTCTTGTGGGTTAAAAACTATATTTAGACCTTTAATAACTTTCTATTTGTTCAAAAAAGGGTAGATTCCCATTGTAATCGGTTTATGAACCTTTATCCTAATCTATTAAACTTTGGCCAAACTTGGTCAACCTTGTTTGACCATAGCTTCCATTGGCTTAAAGATGCGATTATCTTTCTTCTAGTGGGTTAAAAACAATTTTAGACCTTTATAAAGCTTCTATTTGTTCAAAAAAGGGTAGAATTCCATTAAAATCGGTTTTTGGACCTATATTCTAATCTATTAAACTTTAGTCAAACTTGGTCAACCTTGTTTGACCATAGCTTCCATTGTCTTAAAGATGCGATTATCTTTCTTCTAGTGGGTTAAAAACTATATTTAGACCTTTAATAACTTTCTATTTGTTCAAAAAAGGGTAGATTCCCATTGTAATCGGTTTTTGAACCTTTATTCTAATCTATTACTCTTTAGTCAAACTTGGTCAACCTTGTTTGACCAAAGCTTCCATTGGCTTAAAGATGCGATTATCTTTCTTCTAGTGGGTTAAAAACTATATTTAGACCTTTAATAACTTTCTATTTGTTCAAAACAGGGTAGATTCCCATTGTAATCGGTTTATGAACCTTTATCCTAATCTATTAAACTTTGGTCAAACTTGGTCAACCTTGTTTAACCAAAGCTTCAATTGGCTTAAAGTTTCGATTATCTTTCTTCTACTATGTTAAAAATTATATTTTGACCTTTATAAACCTTCTATTTGTTCAAAAAAGGGTTGATTTCCATTCTAATCGGTTTTTGGACCTTTATACTAATCTATTAAACTTTGGTCAAACTTGGTCAACCTTTTTTGACCAAAGCTTCCATTGGCTTAAAGATGCGATTATCTTTCTTTTAATAGGTTAAAAATTATATTTTAACTTTTATAAACCTTCTATTTGTTCAAAAAAGGGTAGATTTTCGTTGTAATCGGTTTTTGGACCTTTATACTAATATATTAAACTTTGGTCCAACTTGGTCAACCTTGTTTGACCAAAGCTTCTATAGGCTTAAAGATGCGATTATGTTTCTTCTAGTGGGTTAAAAATTATATTTAGACCATTATAAACCTTATATTTTTTTAAAAAAGGGTAGATTTCCATTGTAATAGGTTTTTGGACCTTTATTCTAATCTATTAAACTTTGGTCAAACTTGTTCATCCTTGTTTGACCACAACTTCCATTGGCTTAAAGATGCGATTACCTTTCTTCTAGTGGGTTAAAAACTAATTTAGATCTTTATAAAGCTTCTATTTGTTTAAAAATGGGTAGAATTCCATTAAAATCGGTATTTGGACCTTTATTCTAATCTATTAAACTTTTGTCAAACTTGGTCAACCTCGGTCAACCTTGTTTGACCAAAGCTTCCATTGGCTTAAAGATGCGATTATCTTTTTTCTAGTGAGTTAAAAAATATATTTAGACCTTTATAAAGCTTCAATTTGTTCAAATAAGGGTAGAATTCTATTAAAATCGGTTTTTGGACCCTTATTCTAATCTATTAAACTTTAGTCAAACTTGGTCAACCTTGTTTGACCAAAGCTTCCATTGGCTTAAAGATGCGATTATCTTTCTTCTAGTGGGTTAAAAACTATATTAAGACCTTTATAAACTTTCTATTTGTTCAAAAAGGGTAGATTCCCATTTTAATCATTTTTTGAACCTTTATTCTAATCTATTAAACTTTGGTCAAACTTGGTCAATCTTGTTTAACCAAAGCTTCAATTGGCTTGAAGTTTCGATTATCTTTCTTCTAGTGAGTTAAAAAATATATTTAGACCTTTATAAAGCTTCTATTTGTTTAAAAAAGGGTAGAATTCTATTAAAATCGGTTTTTGGACCCTTATTCTAATCTATTAAACTTTAGTCAAACTTGGTCAACCTTGTTTGACCAAAGCTTCCATTGGCTTAAGGATGCGATTATCTTTCTTCTAGTGGATTAAAAACTATATTAAGACCTTTATAAACTTTCTATTTGTTCAAAAAAGGGTAGATTCCCATTGTAATCGTTTTTTGAACCTTTATTCTAATCTATTAAACTTTTGTCAAACTTGGTCAACCTTGTTTGACCAAAGCTTCCATTGGCTTAATGATGCGGTTATCTTTCTTCTAGTGGGTTAAAAACTATATTTAGACCTTTATAAACCTTCTATTTTTTGAAAGAAGGGTAGATTTCCATTGTAATCGGTTTTTGGAACTTTATTCTATTCTATTAAACTTTGGTCAAACTTGGTCAACCTTGTTTGACCATAGTTTCCATTGGCTTAAAGATGCGATTATCTTTCTTCTAATAGGCTAAAAATTATATTAAGACCTTTATAAACTTACTATTTGTTAAAAAAAGGGTAGATTCCCATTGTAATCGGTTTTTGAACCTTTATTCTAATCTATTAAACTTTGGTCAAACTTGGTCAATCTTGTTTAACCAAAGCTTCAATTGGCTTAAAGTTTCGATTATCTTTCTTCAAATATGTTAAAAATTATATTTTGACCTTTATAAACCTTCTATTTGTTCAAAAAAGGGTAGATTTTCGTTGTAATCGGTTTTTGGACCTTTATACTAATGTATTAAACTTTGGTCAAACTTGGTCAACCTTGTTTGACCAAAGCTTCCATTGGCTTAAAGATGCGATTATCTTTCTTCTAATAGGTTAAAAATTATATTTAGACCTTTATAAACCTTCTATTTTTTCAAAAAAGGATAGATTTCCATTTTAATTGGTTTTTGGACCATTTATACTAATCTATTAAACTTTGGTCAAACTTGGTCAACCTAGTTTGACCAAAGCTTCCATTGGCTTAAAGATGCGATTATCTTTCTTCTAGTGGTTTAAAACTATATTTAGACCATTATAAACCTTCTATTTTTTGAAAAAAGGGTAGATTTCCATTGTAATCGGTTTTTGGACCTTTATTCTAATACATTAAACTTTGGTAAAACTTGGTCAACCTTGTTTGACCATAGCTTCCATTGGCTTAAAGATGCGATTATCTTTCTTCTAGTGGGTTAAAAACTATTTTAGACCTTTATAAAGCTTCTATTTGTTCAAAAAAGGGTAGAATTCCATTAAAATCGGTTTTTGGACCTTTATTCTAATCTATTAAACTATAGCCAAACTTGGTCAACCTTGTTTGACCAAAGCTTCCATTGGCTTAAAGATGCGATTATCTTTCTTCTAGTGGGTTAAAAACTATATTTAGACCATTATAAACCTTCTATTTGTTGAAAAAAGGGTAGATTTCCATTGTAATCGGTTTTTGGACCTTTATTCTAATCTATTAAACTTTGGTCAAACTTGGTCAACCTTGTTTGACCAAAGCTTCCATTGGCTTAAAGATGCGATTATCTTTCTTCTAATAGGTTAAAAATTATATTTAGACCTTTATAAACCTTCTATTTGTTCAAAAAAGAGTAGATTTCCAATGTAATCGGTTTTTAGACCTTTATACTAATCTATTAAACTTTGGTCAAACTTGGTCAACCTTGTTTGACCAAAGCTTCCATTGGCTTAAAGATGCGATTATCTTTGTTCTAGTGGGTTAAAAACTATATTTAGACCTTTATAAAGCTTTTATTTGTTCAAAAAAGGGTGGATTTCCATTAAAATCGGTTTTTGGACCTTTATTCTAATCTATTAAACTTTAGTCAAACTTGGTCAACCTTGTTTGTCCAAAGCTTCCATTGGCTTAAAGGTGCGATTATCTTTCTTCTAGTGAGTTAAAAAATATATTTAGACCTTTATAAAGCTTCTATTTGTTTAAAAAAGGGTAGAATTCTATTAAAATCGGTTTTTGGACCCTTATTCTAATCTATTAAACTTTAGTCAAACTTGGTCAACCTTGTTTGACCAAAGCTTCCATTGGCTTAAGGATGCGATTATCTTTCTTCTAGTGGATTAAAAACTATATTAAGACCTTTATAAACTTTCTATTTGTTCAAAAAAGGGTAGATTCCCATTGTAATCGTTTTTTGATCCTTTATTATAATCTATTAAACTTTTGTCAAACTTGGTCAACCTTGTTTGACCAAAGCTTCCATTGGCTTAATGATGCGGTTATCTTTCTTCTAGTGGGTTAAAAACTATATTTAGACCTTTATAAACCTTCTATTTTTTTAAAGAAGGGTAGATTTCCATTGTAATCGGTTTTTGGACCTTTATTCTATTCTATTAAACCTTGGTCAAACTTGGTCAACCTTGTTTGACCAAAGCTTCCATTGGCTTAAAGATGCGTTTATCTTTCTTCTAATAGGTTAAAAATTATATTTTAACATTTATAAACCTTCTATTTGTTCAAACAAGGGTAGATTTCCGTTGTAATCGGTTTTTGGACCTTTATACTAATCTATTAAACTTTGGTCAAATTTGGTCAACCTTGTTTGACCATAGCTTCCATTGGCTTAAAGATGCGATTATCTTTCTTCTAATAGGCTAAAAATTATATTAAGACCTTTATAAACTTACTATTTGTTAAAAAAAGGGTAGATTCCCATTGTAATCGGTTTTTGAACCTTTATTCTAATCTATTAAACTTTAGTCAAACTTGGTCAACCTTGTTTGACCATAGCTTCCATTGGCTTAAAGATGCGATGATCTTTCTTCTAGTGGGTTAAAAACTATACTTAGACCTTTATAAACTTTCTATTTGTTGAAAAAAGGGTAGATTCCCATTGTAATCGGTTTTTGAACCTTTATCATAATCTATTAAACTTTGGTAAAACTTGGTCAACCTTGTTTAACCAAAGCTTCAATTGGCTTAAAGCTGCGATTATCTTTCTTCTAATATGTTAAAAATTATATTTTGACCTTTATAAACCTTCTATTTGTTCAAAAAATGGTAGATTTCCATTCTAATCGGTTTTTGAACCTTTATACTAATCTATTAAACTTTGGTCAAACTTGGTCGACCAAAGCTTCCATTGGCTTAAAGATGCGATTATCTTTGTTCTAGTGGGTTAAAAACTAAATTTAGACCATTATAAACCTTCTATTTTTTGAAAAAAGGGTAGATTTCCATTGTAATCGGTTATTGGACCTTTATTCTAATATATTAAACTTTGGTAAAACTTGGTCAACCTTGTTTGACCATAGCTTCCATTGGCTTAAAGATGCGATTATCTTTCTTCTAGTGGGTTAAAAACAATTTTAGACCTTTATAAAGCTTCTATTTGTTCAAAAAAGGGTAGAATTCCATTAAAATCGGTTTTTGGACCTATATTCTAATCTATTAAACTTTAGTCAAACTTGGTCAACCTTGTTTGACCAAAGCTTCCATTGGCTTAAAGATGCGATTATCTTTCTTCTAGTGGGTTAAAAACTATATTTAGACCATTATTAACCTTCTATTTGTTGAAAAAAGGGTAGATTTCCATTGTAATCGGTTTTTGTACCTTTATTCTATTCTATTAAACTTTGGTCAAACTTGGTCATCCTTGTTTGACCAAAGCTTCCATTGGCTTAAAGATGCGATTATCTTTCTTCTTGTGGGTTAAAAACTATATTTAGACCTTTAATAACTTTCTATTTGTTCAAAAAAGGGTAGATTCCCATTGTAATCGGTTTATGAACCTTTATCCTAATCTATTAAACTTTGGCCAAACTTGGTCAACCTTGTTTGACCATAGCTTCCATTGGCTTAAAGATGCGATTATCTTTCTTCTAGTGGGTTAAAAACAATTTTAGACCTTTATAAAGCTTCTATTTGTTCAAAAAAGGGTAGAATTCCATTAAAATCGGTTTTTGGACCTATATTCTAATCTATTAAACTTTAGTCAAACTTGGTCAACCTTGTTTGACCATAGCTTCCATTGTCTTAAAGATGCGATTATCTTTCTTCTAGTGGGTTAAAAACTATATTTAGACCTTTAATAACTTTCTATTTGTTCAAAAAAGGGTAGATTCCCATTGTAATCGGTTTTTGAACCTTTATTCTAATCTATTACTCTTTAGTCAAACTTGGTCAACCTTGTTTGACCAAAGCTTCCATTGGCTTAAAGATGCGATTATCTTTCTTCTAGTGGGTTAAAAACTATATTTAGACCTTTAATAACTTTCTATTTGTTCAAAACAGGGTAGATTCCCATTGTAATCGGTTTTTGAACCTTTATCCTAATCTATTAAACTTTGGTCAAACTTGGTCAACCTTGTTTAACCAAAGCTTCAATTGGCTTAAAGTTTCGATTATCTTTCTTCTACTATGTTAAAAATTATATTTTGACCTTTATAAACCTTCTATTTGTTCAAAAAAGGGTTGATTTCCATTCTAATCGGTTTTTGGACCTTTATACTAATCTATTAAACTTTGGTCAAACTTGGTCAACCTTTTTTGACCAAAGCTTCCATTGGCTTAAAGATGCGATTATCTTTCTTTTAATAGGTTAAAAATTATATTTTAACTTTTATAAACCTTCTATTTGTTCAAAAAAGGGTAGATTTTCGTTGTAATCGGTTTTTGGACCTTTATACTAATATATTAAACTTTGGTCCAACTTGGTCAACCTTGTTTGACCAAAGCTTCTATAGGCTTAAAGATGCGATTATGTTTCTTCTAGTTGGTTAAAAATTATATTTAGACCATTATAAACCTTATATTTTTTTAAAAAAGGGTAGATTTCCATTGTAATAGGTTTTTGGACCTTTATTCTAATCTATTAAACTTTTGTCAAACTTGTTCATCCTTGTTTGACCACAACTTCCATTGGCTTAAAGATGCGATTACCTTTCTTCTAGTGGGTTAAAAACTAATTTAGATCTTTATAAAGCTTCTATTTGTTTAAAAATGGGTAGAATTCCATTAAAATCGGTATTTGGACCTTTATTCTAATCTATTAAACTTTTGTCAAACTTGGTCAACCTCGGTCAACCTTGTTTGACCAAAGCTTCCATTGGCTTAAAGATGCGATTATCTTTTTTCTAGTGAGTTAAAAAATATATTTAGACCTTTATAAAGCTTCAATTTGTTCAAATAAGGGTAGAATTCTATTAAAATCGGTTTTTGGACCCTTATTCTAATCTATTAAACTTTAGTCAAACTTGGTCAACCTTGTTTGACCAAAGCTTCCATTGGCTTAAAGATGCGATTATCTTTCTTCTAGTGGGTTAAAAACTATATTAAGACCTTTATAAACTTTCTATTTGTTCAAAAAGGGTAGATTCCCATTTTAATCATTTTTTGAACCTTTATTCTAATCTATTAAACTTTGGTCAAACTTGGTCAATCTTGTTTAACCAAAGCTTCAATTGGCTTGAAGTTTCGATTATCTTTCTTCTAGTGAGTTAAAAAATATATTTAGACCTTTATAAAGCTTCTATTTGTTTAAAAAAGGGTAGAATTCTATTAAAATCGGTTTTTGGACCCTTATTCTAATCTATTAAACTTTAGTCAAACTTGGTCAACCTTGTTTGACCAAAGCTTCCATTGGCTTAAGGATGCGATTATCTTTCTTCTAGTGGATTAAAAACTATATTAAGACCTTTATAAACTTTCTATTTGTTCAAAAAAGGGTAGATTCCCATTGTAATCGTTTTTTGAACCTTTATTCTAATCTATTAAACTTTTGTCAAACTTGGTCAACCTTGTTTGACCAAAGCTTCCATTGGCTTAATGATGCGGTTATCTTTCTTCTAGTGGGTTAAAAACTATATTTAGACCTTTATAAACCTTCTATTTTTTGAAAGAAGGGTAGATTTCCATTGTAATCGGTTTTTGGAACTTTATTCTATTCTATTAAACTTTGGTCAAACTTGGTCAACCTTGTTTGACCATAGTTTCCATTGGCTTAAAGATGCGATTATCTTTCTTCAAATAGGCTAAAAATTATATTAAGACCTTTATAAACTTACTATTTGTTAAAAAAAGGGTAGATTCCCATTGTAATCGGTTTTTGAACCTTTATTCTAATCTATTAAACTTTGGTCAAACTTGGTCAATCTTGTTTAACCAAAGCTTCAATTGGCTTAAAGTTTCGATTATCTTTCTTCAAATATGTTAAAAATTATATTTTGACCTTTATAAACCTTCTATTTGTTCAAAAAAGGGTAGATTTTCGTTGTAATCGGTTTTTGGACCTTTATACTAATGTATTAAACTTTGGTCAAACTTGGTCAACCTTGTTTGACCAAAGCTTCCATTGGCTTAAAGATGCGATTATCTTTCTTCTAATAGGTTAAAAATTATATTTAGACCTTTATAAACCTTCTATTTTTTCAAAAAAGGATAGATTTCCATTTTAATTGGTTTTTGGACCATTTATACTAATCTATTAAACTTTGGTCAAACTTGGTCAACCTAGTTTGACCAAAGCTTCCATTGGCTTAAAGATGCGATTATCTTTCTTCTAGTGGTTTAAAACTATATTTAGACCATTATAAACCTTCTATTTTTTGAAAAAAGGGTAGATTTCCATTGTAATCGGTTTTTGGACCTTTATTCTAATACATTAAACTTTGGTAAAACTTGGTCAACCTTGTTTGACCATAGCTTCCATTGGCTTAAAGATGCGATTATCTTTCTTCTAGTGGGTTAAAAACTATTTTAGACCTTTATAAAGCTTCTATTTGTTCAAAAAAGGGTAGAATTCCATTAAAATCGGTTTTTGGACCTTTATTCTAATCTATTAAACTATAGCCAAACTTGGTCAACCTTGTTTGACCAAAGCTTCCATTGGCTTAAAGATGCGATTATCTTTCTTCTAGTGGGTTAAAAACTATATTTAGACCATTATAAACCTTCTATTTGTTGAAAAAAGGGTAGATTTCCATTGTAATCGGTTTTTGGACCTTTATTCTAATCTATTAAACTTTGGTCAAACTTGGTCAACCTTGTTTGACCAAAGCTTCCATTGGCTTAAAGATGCGATTATCTTTCTTCTAATAGGTTAAAAATTATATTTAGACCTTTATAAACCTTCTATTTGTTCAAAAAAGAGTAGATTTCCAATGTAATCGGTTTTTAGACCTTTATACTAATCTATTAAACTTTGGTCAAACTTGGTCAACCTTGTTTGACCAAAGCTTCCATTGGCTTAAAGATGCGATTATCTTTGTTCTAGTGGGTTAAAAACTATATTTAGACCTTTATAAAGCTTTTATTTGTTCAAAAAAGGGTGGATTTCCATTAAAATCGGTTTTTGGACCTTTATTCTAATCTATTAAACTTTAGTCAAACTTGGTCAACCTTGTTTGTCCAAAGCTTCCATTGGCTTAAAGGTGCGATTATCTTTCTTCTAGTGAGTTAAAAAATATATTTAGACCTTTATAAAGCTTCTATTTGTTTAAAAAAGGGTAGAATTCTATTAAAATCGGTTTTTGGACCCTTATTCTAATCTATTAAACTTTAGTCAAACTTGGTCAACCTTGTTTGACCAAAGCTTCCATTGGCTTAAGGATGCGATTATCTTTCTTCTAGTGGATTAAAAACTATATTAAGACCTTTATAAACTTTCTATTTGTTCAAAAAAGGGTAGATTCCCATTGTAATCGTTTTTTGAACCTTTATTATAATCTATTAAACTTTTGTCAAACTTGGTCAACCTTGTTTGACCAAAGCTTCCATTGGCTTAATGATGCGGTTATCTTTCTTCTAGTGGGTTAAAAACTATATTTAGACCTTTATAAACCTTCTATTTTTTTAAAGAAGGGTAGATTTCCATTGTAATCGGTTTTTGGACCTTTATTCTATTCTATTAAACCTTGGTCAAACTTGGTCAACCTTGTTTGACCAAAGCTTCCATTGGCTTAAAGATGCGTTTATCTTTCTTCTAATAGGTTAAAAATTATATTTTAACATTTATAAACCTTCTATTTGTTCAAACAAGGGTAGATTTCCGTTGTAATCGGTTTTTGGACCTTTATACTAATCTATTAAACTTTGGTCAAATTTGGTCAACCTTGTTTGACCATAGCTTCCATTGGCTTAAAGATGCGATTATCTTTCTTCTAATAGGCTAAAAATTATATTAAGACCTTTATAAACTTACTATTTGTTAAAAAAAGGGTAGATTCCCATTGTAATCGGTTTTTGAACCTTTATTCTA
Organism: Trifolium subterraneum; assembly: GCA_951799995.1. NCBI lineage: Eukaryota > Viridiplantae > Streptophyta > Magnoliopsida > Fabales > Fabaceae > Trifolium > Trifolium subterraneum. The sequence goes on along the minus strand of OX637465.1, from coordinate 30,904,014 downwards.
ATCTATTAAACTTTAGTCAAACTTGGTCAACCTTGTTTGACCATAGCTTCCATTGGCTTAAAGATGCGATGATCTTTCTTCTAGTGGGTTAAAAACTATACTTAGACCTTTATAAACTTTCTATTTGTTGAAAAAAGGGTAGATTCCCATTGTAATCGGTTTTTGAACCTTTATCATAATCTATTAAACTTTGGTAAAACTTGGTCAACCTTGTTTAACCAAAGCTTCAATTGGCTTAAAGCTGCGATTATCTTTCTTCTAATATGTTAAAAATTATATTTTGACCTTTATAAACCTTCTATTTGTTCAAAAAATGGTAGATTTCCATTCTAATCGGTTTATGAACCTTTATCCTAATCTATTAAACTTTGGTCAAACTTGGTCAACCTTGTTTGACCATAGCTTCCATTGGCTTAAAGATGCGATTATCTTTCTTCTAGTGGGTTAAAAACAATTTTAGACCTTTATAAAGCTTCTATTTGTTCAAAAAAGGGTAGAATTCCATTAAAATCGGTTTTTGGACCTATATTCTAATCTATTAAACTTTAGTCAAACTTGGTCAACCTTGTTTGACCATAGCTTCCATTGTCTTAAAGATGCGATTATCTTTCTTCTAGTGGGTTAAAAACTATATTTAGACCTTTAATAACTTTCTATTTGTTCAAAAAAGGGTAGATTCCCATTGTAATCGGTTTTTGAACCTTTATTCTAATCTATTACTCTTTAGTCAAACTTGGTCAACCTTGTTTGACCAAAGCTTCCATTGGCTTAAAGATGCGATTATCTTTCTTCTAGTGGGTTAAAAACTATATTTAGACCTTTAATAACTTTCTATTTGTTCAAAAAAGGGTAGATTCCCATTGTAATCGGTTTATGAACCTTTATCCTAATCTATTAAACTTTGGTCAAACTTGGTCAACCTTGTTTAACCAAAGCTTCAATTGGCTTAAAGTTTCGATTATCTTTCTTCTACTATGTTAAAAATTATATTTTGACCTTTATAAACCTTCTATTTGTTCAAAAAAGGGTTGATTTCCATTCTAATCGGTTTTTGGACCTTTATACTAATCTATTAAACTTTGGTCAAACTTGGTCAACCTTTTTTGACCAAAGCTTCCATTGGCTTAAAGATGCGATTATCTTTCTTTTAATAGGTTAAAAATTATATTTTAACTTTTATAAACCTTCTATTTGTTCAAAAAAGGGTAGATTTTCGTTGTAATCGGTTTTTGGACCTTTATACTAATATATTAAACTTTGGTCCAACTTGGTCAACCTTGTTTGACCAAAGCTTCTATAGGCTTAAAGATGCGATTATGTTTCTTCTAGTGGGTTAAAAATTATATTTAGACCATTATAAACCTTATATTTTTTTAAAAAAGGGTAGATTTCCATTGTAATAGGTTTTTGGACCTTTATTCTAATCTATTAAACTTTGGTCAAACTTGTTCATCCTTGTTTGACAACAACTTCCATTGGCTTAAAGATGCGATTACCTTTCTTCTAGTGGGTTAAAAACTAATTTAGATCTTTATAAAGCTTCTATTTGTTTAAAAATGGGTAGAATTCCATTAAAATCGGTATTTGGACCTTTATTCTAATCTATTAAACTTTTGTCAAACTTGGTCAACCTCGGTCAACCTTGTTTGACCAAAGCTTCCATTGGCTTAAAGATGCGATTATCTTTTTTCTAGTGAGTTAAAAAATATATTTAGACCTTTATAAAGCTTCAATTTGTTCAAATAAGGGTAGAATTCTATTAAAATCGGTTTTTGGACCCTTATTCTAATCTATTAAACTTTAGTCAAACTTGGTCAACCTTGTTTGACCAAAGCTTCCATTGGCTTAAAGATGCGATTATCTTTCTTCTAGTGGGTTAAAAACTATATTAAGACCTTTATAAACTTTCTATTTGTTCAAAAAGGGTAGATTCCCATTTTAATCATTTTTTGAACCTTTATTCTAATCTATTAAACTTTGGTCAAACTTGGTCAATCTTGTTTAACCAAAGCTTCAATTGGCTTGAAGTTTCGATTATCTTTCTTCTAGTGAGTTAAAAAATATATTTAGACCTTTATAAAGCTTCTATTTGTTTAAAAAAGGGTAGAATTCTATTAAAATCGGTTTTTGGACCCTTATTCTAATCTATTAAACTTTAGTCAAACTTGGTCAACCTTGTTTGACCAAAGCTTCCATTGGCTTAAGGATGCGATTATCTTTCTTCTAGTGGATTAAAAACTATATTAAGACCTTTATAAACTTTCTATTTGTTCAAAAAAGGGTAGATTCCCATTGTAATCGTTTTTTGAACCTTTATTCTAATCTATTAAACTTTTGTCAAACTTTGTCAACCTTGTTTGACCAAAGCTTCCATTGGCTTAATGATGCGGTTATCTTTCTTCTAGTGGGTTAAAAACTATATTTAGACCTTTATAAACCTTCTATTTTTTGAAAGAAGGGTAGATTTCCATTGTAATCGGTTTTTGGAACTTTATTCTATTCTATTAAACTTTGGTCAAACTTGGTCAACCTTGTTTGACCATAGTTTCCATTGGCTTAAAGATGCGATTATCTTTCTTCTAATAGGCTAAAAATTATATTAAGACCTTTATAAACTTACTATTTGTTAAAAAAAGGGTAGATTCCCATTGTAATCGGTTTTTGAACCTTTATTCTAATCTATTAAACTTTGGTCAAACTTGGTCAATCTTGTTTAACCAAAGCTTCAATTGGCTTAAAGTTTCGATTATCTTTCTTCTAATATGTTAAAAATTATATTTTGACCTTTATAAACCTTCTATTTGTTCAAAAAAGGGTAGATTTTCGTTGTAATCGGTTTTTGGACCTTTATACTAATGTATTAAACTTTGGTCAAACTTGGTCAACCTTGTTTGACCAAAGCTTCCATTGGCTTAAAGATGCGATTATCTTTCTTCTAATAGGTTAAAAATTATATTTAGACCTTTATAAACCTTCTATTTTTTCAAAAAAGGATAGATTTCCATTTTAATTGGTTTTTGGACCATTTATACTAATCTATTAAACTTTGGTCAAACTTGGTCAACCTAGTTTGACCAAAGCTTCCATTGGCTTAAAGATGCGATTATCTTTCTTCTAGTGGTTTAAAACTATATTTAGACCATTATAAACCTTCTATTTTTTGAAAAAAGGGTAGATTTCCATTGTAATCGGTTTTTGGACCTTTATTCTAATACATTAAACTTTGGTAAAACTTGGTCAACCTTGTTTGACCATAGCTTCCATTGGCTTAAAGATGCGATTATCTTTCTTCTAGTGGGTTAAAAACTATTTTAGACCGTTATAAAGCTTCTATTTGTTCAAAAAAGGGTAGAATTCCATTAAAATCGGTTTTTGGACCTTTATTCTAATCTATTAAACTATAGCCAAACTTGGTCAACCTTGTTTGACCAAAGCTTCCATTGGCTTAAAGATGCGATTATCTTTCTTCTAGTGGGTTAAAAACTATATTTAGACCATTATAAACCTTCTATTTGTTGAAAAAAGGGTAGATTTCCATTGTAATCGGTTTTTGGACCTTTATTCTAATCTATTAAACTTTGGTCAAACTTGGTCAACCTTGTTTGACCAAAGCTTCCATTGGCTTAAAGATGCGATTATCTTTCTTCTAATAGGTTAAAAATTATATTTAGACCTTTATAAACCTTCTATTTGTTCAAAAAAGAGTAGATTTCCAATGTAATCGGTTTTTGGACCTTTATACTAATCTATTAAACTTTGGTCAAACTTGGTCAACCTTGTTTGACCAAAGCTTCCATTGGCTTAAAGATGCGATTATCTTTGTTCTAGTGGGTTAAAAACTATATTTAGACCTTTATAAAGCTTTTATTTGTTCAAAAAAGGGTGGATTTCCATTAAAATCGGTTTTTGGACCTTTATTCTAATCTATTAAACTTTAGTCAAACTTGGTCAACCTTGTTTGTCCAAAGCTTCCATTGGCTTAAAGGTGCGATTATCTTTCTTCTAGTGAGTTAAAAAATATATTTAGACCTTTATAAAGCTTCTATTTGTTTAAAAAAGGGTAGAATTCTATTAAAATCGGTTTTTGGACCCTTATTCTAATCTATTAAACTTTAGTCAAACTTGGTCAACCTTGTTTGACCAAAGCTTCCATTGGCTTAAGGATGCGATTATCTTTCTTCTAGTGGATTAAAAACTATATTAAGACCTTTATAAACTTTCTATTTGTTCAAAAAAGGGTAGATTCCCATTGTAATCGTTTTTTGAACCTTTATTATAATCTATTAAACTTTTGTCAAACTTGGTCAACCTTGTTTGACCAAAGCTTCCATTGGCTTAATGATGCGGTTATCTTTCTTCTAGTGGGTTAAAAACTATATTTAGACCTTTATAAACCTTCTATTTTTTTAAAGAAGGGTAGATTTCCATTGTAATCGGTTTTTGGACCTTTATTCTATTCTATTAAACTTTGGTCAAACTTGGTCAACCTTGTTTGACCATAGTTTCCATTGGCTTAAAGATGGGATTATCTTTCTTCTAATAGGCTAAAAATTATATTAAGACCTTTATAAACTTACTATTTGTTAAAAAAAGGGTAGATTCCCATTGTAATCGGTTTTTGAACCTTTATTCTAATCTATTAAACTTTGGTCAAACTTGGTCAATCTTGTTTAACCAAAGCTTCAATTGGCTTAAAGTTTCGATTATCTTTCTTCTAATATGTTAAAAATTATATTTTGACCTTTATAAACCTTCTATTTGTTCAAAAAAGGGTAGATTTCCATTCTAATCGGTTTTTGGACCTTTATACTAATCTATTAAACTTTGGTCAAACTTGGTCAACCTGTTTGACCAAAGCTTCCATTGGCTTAAAGATGTGATTATCTTTCTTCTAATAGGTTAAAAATTATATGTTAACATTTATAAACCTTCTATTTGTTCAAAAAAGGGTAGATTTCCGTTGTAATCGGTTTTTTGACCTTTATACTAATCTATTAAACTTTGGTCAAACTTGGTCAACCTTGTTTGACCAAAGCTTCCATTGGCTTAAAGATGCGTTTATCTTTCTTCTAATAGGTTAAAAATTATATTTTAACATTTATAAACCTTCTATTTGTTCAAAAAAGGGTAGATTTCCGTTGTAATCGGTTTTTGGACCTTTATACTAATCTATTAAACTTTGGTCAAACTTGGTCAACCTTGTTTGACCATAGCTTCCATTGGCTTAAAGATGCGATTATCTTTCTTCTATTGGGTTAAAAACTATATTAAGACCTTTATAAACATTCTATTTCTTCAAAAAAGGGTAGATTCCCATTTTAATCATTTTTTGAACCTTTATTCTAATCTATTAAACTTTGGTCAAACTTGGTCAATCTTGTTTAACCAAAGCTTCAATTGGCTTAAAGTTTCGATTATCTTTCTTCAAATATGTTAAAAATTAAATTTTGACCTTTATAAACCTTCTATTTGTTCAAAAAAGGGTAGATTTCCATTCTAATCGGTTTTTGGACCTTTATACTAATCTATTAAACATTGGTCAAACTTGGTCAACCTTGTTTGGCCAAAGCTTCCATTGGCTTAAAGATGCGATTATCTTTCTTCTAATAGGTTAATAATTATATTTTAACTTTTATAAACCTTCTATTTGTTCAAAAAAGGGTAGATTTTCGTTGTAATCGTTTTTTGGATCTTTATACTAATCTATTAAACTTTGGTCACACTTGGTCAACCTTGTTTGACCAAAGCTTCCATTGGCTTAAAGATGCGATTATCTTTCTTCTAATAGGTTAAAAATTATATTTAGACCTTTATAAACCTTCTATTTGTTCAAAAAAGAGTAGATTTCCAATGTAATCGGTTTTTGGACCTTTATACTAATCTATTAAACTTTGGTCAAACTTGGTCGACCTTGTTTGACCAAAGCTTCCATTGGTTTAAAGATGCGATTATCTTTTTTCTAATAGGTTAAAAATTATATTTTGAACTTTATAAACCTTCTATTTTTTCAAAAAAGGGTAGATTTCCATTTTAATTGGTTTTTGGACCATTTATACTAATCTATTAAACTTTGGTCAAACTTGGTCAACCTAGTTTGACCAAAGCTTCCATTGGCTTAAAGATGCGATTATCTTTCTTCTAGTGGTTTAAAACTATATTTAGACCATTATAAACCTTCTATTTTTTGAAAAAAGGGTAGATTTCCATTGTAATCGGTTTTTGGACCTTTATTCTAATATATTAAACTTTGGTAAAACTTGGTCAACCTTGTTTGACCATAGCTTCCATTGGCTTAAAGATGCGATTATCTTTCTTCTAGTGGGTTAACTACTATTTTAGACCTTTATAAAGCTTCTATTTGTTCAAAAAAGGGTAGAATTCCATAAAAATCGGTTTTTGGACCTTTATTCTAATCTATTAAACTTTAGCCAAACTTGGTCAACCTTGTTTGACCAGAGCTTCCATTGGCTTAAAGATGCGATTATCTTTCTTCTAGTGGGTTAAAAACTATATTTAGACCATTATAAACCTTCTATTTGTTGAAAAAAGGGTAGATTTCCATTGTAATCGGTTTTTGGACCTTTATACTAATCTATTAAACTTTGGTCAAACTTGGTCAACCTTGTTTGACCAAAGCTTCCATTGGCTTAAAGATGCGTTTATCTTTCTTCTAATAGGTTAAAAATTATATTTTAACATTTATAAACCTTCTATTTGTTCAAAAAAGGGTAGATTTCCGTTGTAATCAGTTTTTGGACCTTTATACTAATCTATTAAACATTGGTCAAACTTGGTCAACCTTGTTTGACCAAAGCTTCCATTGGCTTAAAGATGCGTTTATCTTTCTTCTAATAGGTTAAAAATTATATTTTAACATTTATAAACCTTCTATTTGTTCAAAAAAGGGTAGATTTCCGTTGTAATCGGTTTTTGGGCCTTTATACTAATCTATTAAACTTTGGTCAAATTTGGTCAACCTTGTTTGACCATAGCTTCCATTGGCTTAAAGATGCGATTATCTTTCTTCTAATAGGCTAAAAATTATATTAAGACCTTTATAAACTTACTATTTGTTAAAAAAAGGTTAGATTCCCATTGTAATCGGTTTTTGAACCTTTATTCTAATCTATTAAACTTTAGTCAAACTTGGTCAACCTTGTTTGACCATAGCTTCCATTGGCTTAAAGATGTGATGATCTTTCTTCTAGTGGGTTAAAAACTATACTTAGACCTTTATAAACTTTCTATTTGTTGAAAAAAGGGTAGATTCCCATTGTAATCGGTTTTTGAACCTTTATTCTAATCTATTAAACTTTGGTCAAACTTGGTCAACCTTGTTTGACCATAGCTTCCATTGGCTTAAAGATGCGGTTATCTTTCTTCTAATAGGCTAAAAATTAAATTAAGACCTTTATAAACTTACTATTTTTTAAAAAAAAGGGTAGATTCCCATTGTAATCGGTTTTTGAACCTTTATTCTAATCTATTAAACTTCTGTCAAACTTGGTCAATCTTGTTTAACCAAAGCTTCAATTGGCTTAAAGTTTCGATTATCTTTCTTCTAATATGTTAAAAATTATATTTTGACCTTTATAAACCTTCTATTTGTTCAAAAAAGGGTAGATTTCCATTCTAATCGGTTTTTGGACCTTTATACTAATCTATTAAACTTTGGTCAAACTTGGTCAACCTATTTTGACCAAAGCTTCCATTGGCTTAAAGATGTGATTATCTTTCTTCTAATAGGTTAAAAATTATATTTTAACATTTATAAACCTTCTATTTGTTCAAAAAACGGTAGATTTCCGTTGTAATCGGTTTTTGGACCTTTATACTAATCTATTAAACATTGGTCAAACTTTGTCAACCTTGTTTGACCAAAGCTTCCATTGGCTTAAAGATGCGTTTATCTTTCTTCTAATAGGTTAAAAATTATATTTTAACATTTATAAACCTTCTATTTGTTCAAAAAAGGGTAGATTTCCGTTGTAATCGGTTTTTGGACCTTTATACTAATCTATTAAACTTTGGTCAAATTTGGTCAACCTTGTTTTACCATAGCTTCCATTGGCTTAAAGATGCGATTATCTTTCTTCTAATAGGCTAAAAATTATATTAAGACCTTTATAAACTTACTATTTGTTAAAAAAAGGGTAGATTCCCATTGTAATCGGTTTTTGAACCTTTATTCTAATCTATTAAACTTTAGTCAAACTTGGTCAACCTTGTTTGACCATAGCTTCCATTGGCTTAAAGATGCGATGATCTTTCTTCTAGTGGGTTAAAAACTATACTTAGACCTTTATAAACTTTCTATTTGTTGAAAAAAGGGTAGATTCCCATTGTAATCGGTTTTTGAACCTTTATCATAATCTATTAAACTTTGGTAAAACTTGGTCAACCTTGTTTAACCAAAGCTTCAATTGGCTTAAAGTTGCGATTATCTTTCTTCTAATATGTTAAAAATTATATTTTGACCTTTATAAACCATCTATTTTTTCAAAAAATGGTAGATTTCCATTCTAATCGGTTTTCGGACCTTTATACTAATCTATTAAACTTTGGTCAAACTTGGTCAACCTTGTTCGACCAAAGCTTCCATTGGCTTAAAGATGCGATTATCTTTGTTCTAGTGGGTTAAAAACTAAATTTAGACCATTATAAACCTTCTATTTTTTGAAAAAAGGGTAGATTTCCATTGTAATCGGTTTTTGGACCTTTATTCTAATCTATTAAACTTTGGTCAAACTATGTCAACCTTGTTTGACCAAAGCTTCCATTGGCTTAAAGATGCGATTATCTTTCTTCTAGTGGGTTAAAAACTATATTTAGACCTTTATAAAGCTTCTATTTGTTCAAAAAAGGGTAGAATTCCATTAAAATCGGTTTTTGGACCTATATTCTAATCTATTAAACTTTAGTCAAACTTGGTCAACCTTGTTTGACCAAAGCTTCCATTGGCTTAAAGATGCGATTATCTTTCTTCTAGTGGGTTAAAAACTATATTTAGACCATTATTAACCTTCTATTTGTTGAAAAAAGGGTAGATTTCCATTGTAATCGGTTTTTGGACCTTTATTCTAATCTATTAAACTTTGGTCAAACTTGGTCAACCTTGTTTGACCAAAGCTTCCATTGGCTTAAAGATGCGATTATCTTTCTTCTAGTGGGTTAAAAACTATATTTAGACCTTTAATAACTTTCTATTTGTTCAAAAAAGGGTAGATTCCCATTGTAATCGGTTTATGAACCTTTATCCTAATCTATTAAACTTTGGTCAAACTTGGTCAACCTTGTTTAACCAAAGCATCAATTGGCTTAAAGTTTCGATTATCTTTCTTCTACTATGTTAAAAATTATATTTTGACCTTTATAAACCTTCTATTTGTTCAAAAAAGGGTTGATTTCAATTCTAATCGGTTTTTGGACCTTTATACTAATCTATTAAACTTTGGTCAAACTTGGTCAACCTTTTTTGACCAAAGCTTCCATTGGCTTAAAGATGCGATTATCTTTCTTCTAATAGGTTAAAAATTATATTTAGACCTTTATAAACCTTCTATTTTTTCAAAAAAGGGTAGATTTCCATTTTAATTGGTTTTTGGACCATTTATACTAATCTATTAAACTTTGGTCAAACTTGGTCAACCTAGTTTGACCAAAGCTTCCATTGGCTTAAAGATGCGAAATCTTTCTTCTAGTGGTTTAAAACTATATTTAGACCATTATAAACCTTCTATTTTTTGAAAAAAGGGTAGATTTCCATTGTAATCGGTTTTTGGACCTTTATTCTAATATATTAAACTTTGGTAAAACTTGGTCAACCTTGTTTGACCATAGCTTCCATTGGCTTAAAGATGCGATTATCTTTCTTCTATTGGGTTAAAAACTATTTTAGACCTTTATAAAGCTTCTATTTGTTCAAAAAAGAGTAGATTTCCAATGTAATCGGTTTTTGGACCTTTATACTAATCTATTAAACTTTGGTCAAACTTGGTCAACCTTGTTTGACCAAAGCTTCCATTGGCTTAAAGATGCGATTATCTTTGTTCTAGTGGATTAAAAACTATATTTAGACCTTTATAAAGCTTTTATTTGTTCAAAAAAGGGTGGATTTCCATTAAAATCGGTTTTTGGACCTTTATTCTAATCTATTAAACTTTAGTCAAACATTGTCAACCTTGTTTGTCCAAAGCTTCCATTGGCTTAAAGGTGCGATTATCTTTCTTCTAGTGAGTTAAAAAATATATTTAGACCTTTATAAAGCTTCTATTTGTTTAAAAAAGGGTAGAATTCTATTAAAATCGGTTTTTGGACCCTTATTCTAATCTATTAAACTTTAGTCAAACTTGGTCAACCTTGTTTGACCAAAGCTTCCATTGGCTTAAGGATGCGATTATCTTTCTTCTAGTGGATTAAAAACTATATTAAGACCTTTATAAACTTTCTATTTGTTCAAAAAAGGGTATATTCCCATTGTAATCGTTTTTTGAACCTTTATTCTAATCTATTAAACTTTTGTCAAACTTGGTCAACCTTGTTTGACCAATGCTTCGATTGGCTTAATGATGCGGTTATCTTTCTTCTAGTGGGTTAAAAACTATATTTAGACCTTTATAAACCTTCTATTTTTTGAAAGAAGGGTAGATTTCCATTGTAATCGGTTTTTGGACCTTTATTCTATTCTATTAAACTTTGGTCAAACTTGGTCAAACTTGTTTGACCATAGTTTCCATTGGCTTAAAGATGCGATTATCTTTCTTCTAATAGGCTAAAAATTATATTAAGACCTTTATAAACTTACTATTTGTTAAAAAAAGGGTAGATTCCCATTGTAATCGGTTTTTGAACCTTTATTCTAATCTATTAAACTTTGGTCAAACTTGGTCAATCTTGTTTAACCAAAGCTTCAATTGGCTTAAAGTTTCGATTATCTTTCTTCTAATATGTTAAAAATTATATTTTGACCTTTATAAACCTTCTATTTGTTCAAAAAAGGGTAGATTTCCATTCTAATCGGTTTTTGGACCTTTATACTAATCTATTAAACTTTGGTCAAACTTGGTCAACCTTGTTTGACCAAAGCTTCCATTGGCTTAAAGATGTGATTATCTTTCTTCTAATAGGTTAAAAATTATATGTTAACTTTTATAAACCTTCTATTTGTTCAAAAAATGGTAGATTTCCGTTGTAATCGGTTTTTGGACCTTTATACTAATCTATTAAACTTTGGTCAAACTTGGTCAACCTTGTTTGACCAAAGCTTCCATTGGCTTAAAGATGCGTTTATCTTTCTTCTAATAGGTTAAAAATTATATTTTAACATTTATAAACCTTCTATTTGTTCAAAAAAGGGTATATTTCCGTTGTAATCGGTTTTTGGACCTTTATACTAATCTATTAAACTTTGGTCAAATTTGGTCAACCTTGTTTGACCATAGCTTCCATTGGCTTAAAGATGCGATTATCTTTCTTCTAATAGGCTAAAAATTATTTTAAGACCTTTATAAACTTACTATTTGTTAAAAAAAGGGTAGATTCCCATTGTAATCGGTTCTTGAACCTTTATTCTAATCTATTAAACTTTGGTCAAACTTGGTCAATCTTGTTTAACCAAAGCTTCAATTGGCTTAAAGTTTCGGTTATCTTTCTTCTAATATGTTAAAAATTATATTTTGACCTTTATAAACCTTCTATTTGTTCAAAAAAGGGTAGATTTCCATTCTAATCGGTTTTTGGACCTTTATACTAATCTATTAAACTTTGGTCAAACTTGGTCAACCTTGTTTGACCAAAGCTTCCATTGGCTTAAAGATGCGTTTATCTTTCTTCTAATAGGTTAAAAATTATATTTTAACATTTATAAACCTTCTATTTGTTCAAAAAAGGGTATATTTCCGTTGTAATCGGTTTTTGGACCTTTATACTAATCTATTAAACTTTGGTCAAAATTGGTCAACCTTGTTTGACCATAGCTTCCATTGGCTTAAAGATGCGATTATCTTTCTTCTAATAGGCTAAAAATTATATTAAGACCTTTATAAACTTACTATTTGTTAAAAAAAGGGTAGATTCCCATTGTAATCGGTTTTTGAACCTTTATTCTAATCTATTAAACTTTAGTCAAACTTGGTCAACCTTATTTGACCATAGCTTCCATTGGTTTAAAGATGCGATTATCTTTCTTCTAGTGGGTTAAAAACTATACTTAGACCTTTATAAACTTTCTATTTGTTGCAAAAAGGGTAGATTTCCATTGTAATCGGTTTTTGGACCTTTATTCTAATCTATTAAACTTTGGTCAAACTTGGTCAACCTTGTTTGACCAAAGCTTCCATTGGCTTAAAGATGCGATTATCTTTCTTCTAGTGGGTTAAAAACTATATTTAGACCTTTATAAAGCTTCTATTTGTTCAAAAAAGGGTAGAATTCCATTAAAATCGGTTTTTGGACCTATATTCTAATCTATTAAACTTTAGTCAAACTTGGTCAACCTTGTTTGACCAAAGCTTCCATTGGCTTAAAGATGCGATTATCTTTCTTCTAGTGGGTTAAAAACTATATTTAGACCTTTATAAACCTTCTATTTTTTGAAAGAAGGGTAGATTTCCATTGTAATCGGTGTTTGGACCTTTATTCTATTCTATTAAACTTTGGTCAAACTTGGTCAACCTTGTTTGACCAAAGCTTCCATTGGCTTAAAGATGCGATTATCTTTCTTCTAGTGGGTTAAAAACTATATTTAGACCTTTATAAACCTTCTATTTTTTGAAAGAAGGGTAGATTTCCATTGTAATCGGTTTTTGGACCTTTATTCTATTCTATTAAACTTTGGTCAAACTTGGTCAAACTTGTTTGACCATAGTTTCCATTGGCTTAAAGATGCGATTATCTTTCTTCTAATAGGCTAAAAATTATATTAAGACCTTTATAAACTTACTATTTGTTAAAAAAAGGGTAGATTCCCATTGTAATCGGTTTTTGAACCTTTATTCTAATCTATTAAACTTTGGTCAAACTTGGTCAATCTTGTTTAACCAAAGCTTCAATTGGCTTAAAGTTTCGATTATCTTTCTTCTAATATGTTAAAAATTATATTTTGACCTTTATAAACCTTCTATTTGTTCAAAAAAGGGTAGATTTCCATTCTAATCGGTTTTTGGACCTTTATACTAATCTATTAAACTTTGGTCAAACTTGGTCAACCTTGTTTGACCAAAGCTTCCATTGGCTTAAAGATGTGATTATCTTTCTTCTAATAGGTTAAAAATTATATGTTAACATTTATAAACCTTCTATTTGTTCAAAAAATGGTAGATTTCCGTTGTAATCGGTTTTTGGACCTTTATACTAATCTATTAAACTTTGGTCAAACTTGGTCAACCTTGTTTGACCAAAGCTTCCATTGGCTTAAAGATGCGTTTATCTTTCTTCTAATAGGTTAAAAATTATATTTTAACATTTATAAACCTTCTATTTGTTCAAAAAAGGGTATATTTCCGTTGTAATCGGTTTTTGGACCTTTATACTAATCTATTAAACTTTGGTCAAATTTGGTCAACCTTGTTTGACCATAGCTTCCATTGGCTTAAAGATGCGATTATCTTTCTTCTAATAGGCTAAAAATTATTTTAAGACCTTTATAAACTTACTATTTGTTAAAAAAAGGGTAGATTCCCATTGTAATCGGTTCTTGAACCTTTATTCTAATCTATTAAACTTTAGTCAAACTTGGTCAACCTTGTTTGACCATAGCTTCCATTGGTTTAAAGATGCGATTATCTTTCTTCTAATAGGCTAAAAATTATATTAAGACCTTTATAAACTTACTATTTGTTAAAAAAAGGGTAGATTCCCATTGTAATCGGTTTTTGAACCTTTATTCTAATCTATTAAACTTTGGTCAAACTTGGTCAATCTTGTTTAACCAAAGCTTCAATTGGCTTAAAGTTTCGATTATCTTTCTTCTAATATGTTAAAAATTATATTTTGACCTTTATAAACCTTCTATTTGTTCAAAAAAGGGTAGATTTCCATTCGAATCGGTTTTTGGACCTTTATACTAATCTATTAAACTTTGGTCAAACTTGGTCAACCTTGTTTGACCAAAGCTTCCATTGGCTTAAAGATTTGATTATCTTTCTTCTAATAGGTTAAAAATTATATGTTAACATTTATAGACCTTCTATTTGTTCAAAAAAGGTTAGATTTCCGTTGTAATCGGTTTTTGGACCTTTATACTAATCTATTAAACTTTGGTCAAACTTGGTCAACCTTGTTTGACCAAAGCTTCCATTGGCTTAAAGATGCGTTTATCTTTCTTCTAATAGGTTAAAAATTATATTTTAACATTTATAAACCTTCTATTTGTTCAAAAAAGGGTATATTTCCGTTGTAATCGGTTTTTGGACCTTTATACTAATCTATTAAACTTTGGTCAAAATTGGTCAACCTTGTTTGACCATAGCTTCCATTGGCTTAAAGATGCGATTATCTTTCTTCTAATAGGCTAAAAATTATTTTAAGACCTTTATAAACTTACTATTTGTTAAAAAAAGGGTAGATTCCCATTGTAATCGGTTTTTGAACCTTTATTCTAATCTATTAAACTTTAGTCAAACTTGGTCAACCTTGTTTGACCATAGCTTCCATTGGCTTAAAGATGCGATTATCTTTCTTCTAGTGGGTTAAAAACTATTTTAGACCTTTATAAAGCTTCTATTTGTTCAAAAAAGAGTAGATTTCCAATGTAATCGGTTTTTGGACCTTTATACTAATCTATTAAACTTTGGTCAAACTTGGTCAACCTTGTTTGACCAAAGCTTCCATTGGCTTAAAGATGCGATTATCTTTGTTCTAGTGGGTTAAAAACTATATTTAGACCTTTATGAAGCTTTTATTTGTTCAAAAAAGGGTGGATTTCCATTAAAATCGGTTTTTGGACCTTTATTCTAATCTATTAAACTTTAGTCAAACTTGGTCAACCTTGTTTGTCCAAAGCTTCCATTGGCTTAAAGGTGCGATTATCTTTCTTCTAGTGAGTTAAAAAATATATTTAGACCTTTATAAAGCTTCTATTTGTTTAAAAAAGGGTAGAATTCTATTAAAATCGGTTTTTGGACCCTTATTCTAATCTATTAAACTTTAGTCAAACTTGGTCAACCTTGTTTGACCAAAGCTTCCATTGGCTTAAGGATGCGATTATCTTTCTTCTAGTGGATTAAAAACTATATTAAGACCTTTATAAACTTTCTATTTGTTCAAAAAAGGGTAGATTCCCATTGTAATCGTTTTTTGAACCTTTATTCTAATCTATTAAACTTTTGTCAAACTTGGTCAACCTTGTTTGACCAATGCTTCCATTGGCTTAATGATGCGGTTATCTTTCTTCTAGTGGGTTAAAAACTATATTTAGACCTTTATAAACCTTCTATTTTTTGAAATCGGTTTTTGGACCTTTATTCTATTCTATTAAACTTTGGTCAAACTTGGTCAAAGTTGGTCAAACTTGTTTGACCATAGTTTCCATTGGCTTAAAGATGCGATTATCTTTCTTCTAATAGGCTAAAAATTATATTAAGACCTTTATAAACTTACTATTTGTTAAAAAAAGGGTAGATTCCCATTGTAATCGGTTTTTGAACCTTTATTCTAATCTATTAAACTTTGGTCAAACTTGGTCAATCTTGTTTAACCAAAGCTTCAATTGGCTTAAAGTTTCGATTATCTTTCTTCTAATATGTTAAAAATTATATTTTGACCTTTATAAACCTTCTATTTGTTCAAAAAAGGGTAGATTTCCATTCTAATCGGTTTTTGGACCTTTATACTAATCTATTAAACTTTGGTCAAACTTGGTCAACCTTGTTTGACCAAAGCTTCCATTGGCTTAAAGATGTGATTATCTTTCTTCTAATAGGTTAAAAATTATATGTTAACATTTATAAACCTTCTATTTGTTCAAAAAATGGTAGATTTCCGTTGTAATCGGTTTTTGGACCTTTATACTAATCTATTAAACTTTGGTCAAACTTGGTCAACCTTGTTTGACCAAAGCTTCCATTGGCTTAAAGATGCGTTTATCTTTCTTCTAATAGGTTAAAAATTATATTTTAACATTTATAAACCTTCTATTTGTTCAAAAAAGGGTATATTTCCGTTGTAATCGGTTTTTGGACCTTTATACTAATCTATTAAACTTTGGTCAAATTTGGTCAACCTTGTTTGACCATAGCTTCCATTGGCTTAAAGATGCGATTATCTTTCTTCTAATAGGCTAAAAATTATTTTAAGACCTTTATAAACTTACTATTTGTTAAAAAAAGGGTAGATTCCCATTGTAATCGGTTCTTGAACCTTTATTCTAATCTATTAAACTTTAGTCAAACTTGGTCAACCTTGTTTGACCATAGCTTCCATTGGTTTAAAGATGCGATTATCTTTCTTCTAATAGGCTAAAATTTATATTAAGACCTTTATAAACTTACTATTTGTTAAAAAAAGGGTAGATTCCCATTGTAATCGGTTTTTGAACCTTTATTCTAATCTATTAAACTTTGGTCAAACTTGGTCAATCTTGTTTAACCAAAGCTTCAATTGGCTTAAAGTTTCGATTATCTTTCTTCTAATATGTTAAAAATTATATTTTGACCTTTATAAACCTTCTATTTGTTCAAAAAAGGGTAGATTTCCATTCTAATCGGTTTTTGGACCTTTATACTAATCTATTAAACTTTGGTCAAACTTGGTCAACCTTGTTTGACCAAAGCTTCCATTGGCTTAAAGATTTGATTATCTTTCTTCTAATAGGTTAAAAATTATATGTTAACATTTATAGACCTTCTATTTGTTCAAAAAAGGTTAGATTTCCGTTGTAATCGGTTTTTGGACCTTTATACTAATCTATTAAACTTTGGTCAAACTTGGTCAACCTTGTTTGACCAAAGCTTCCATTGGCTTAAAGATGCGTTTATCTTTCTTCTAATAGGTTAAAAATTATATTTTAACATTTATAAACCTTCTATTTGTTCAAAAAAGGGTATATTTCCGTTGTAATCGGTTTTTGGACCTTTATACTAATCTATTAAACTTTGGTCAAAATTGGTCAACCTTGTTTGACCATAGCTTCCATTGGCTTAAAGATGCGATTATCTTTCTTCTAATAGGCTAAAAATTATTTTAAGACCTTTATAAACTTACTATTTGTTAAAAAAAGGGTAGATTCCCATTGTAATCGGTTTTTGAACCTTTATTCTAATCTATTAAACTTTAGTCAAACTTTGTCAACCTTGTTTGACCATAGCTTCCATTGGCTTAAAGATGCGATTATCTCTCTTCTAGTGGGTTAAAAACTATTTTAGACCTTTATAAAGCTACTATTTGTTCAAAAAAGAGTAGATTTCCAATGTAATCGGTTTTTGGACCTTTATACTAATCTATTAAACTTTGGTCAAACTTGGTCAACCTTGTTTGACCAAAGCTTCCATTGGCTTAAAGATGCGATTATCTTTGTTCTAGTGGGTTAAAAACTATATTTAGACCTTTATAAAGCTTTTATTTGTTCAAAAAAGGGTGGATTTCCATTAAAATCGGTTTTTGGACCTTTATTCTAATCTATTAAACTTTAGTCAAACTTGGTCAACCTTGTTTGTCCAAAGCTTCCATTGGCTTAAAGGTGCGATTATCTTTCTTCTAGTGAGTTAAAAAATATATTTAGACCTTTATAAAGCTTCTATTTGTTTAAAAAAGGGTAGAATTCTATTAAAATCGGTTTTTGGACCCTTATTCTAATCTATTAAACTTTAGTCAAACTTGGTCAACCTTGTTTGACCAAAGCTTCCATTGGCTTAAGGATGCGATTATCTTTCTTCTAGTGGATTAAAAACTATATTAAGACCTTTATAAACTTTCTATTTGTTCAAAAAAGGGTAGATTCCCATTGTAATCGTTTTTTGAACCTTTATTCTAATCTATTAAACTTTTGTCAAACTTGGTCAACCTTGTTTGACCAATGCTTCCATTGGCTTAATGATGCGGTTATCTTTCTTCTAGTGGGTTAAAAACTATATTTAGACCTTTATAAACCTTCTATTTTTTGAAAGAAGGGTAGATTTCCATTGTAATCGGTTTTTGGACCTTTATTCTATTCTATTAAACTTTGGTCAAACTTGGTCAAACTTGGTCAAACTTGTTTGACCATAGTTTCCATTGGCTTAAAGATGCGATTATCTTTCTTCTAATAGGCTAAAAATTATATTAAGACCTTTATAAACTTACTATTTGTTAAAAAAAGGGTAGATTCCCATTGTAATCGGTTTTTGAACCTTTATTCTAATCTATTAAACTTTGGTCAAACTTGGTCAATCTTGTTTAACCAAAGCTTCAATTGGCTTAAAGTTTCGATTATCTTTCTTCTGATATGTTAAAAATTATATTTTGACCTTTATAAACCTTCTATTTGTTCAAAAAAGGGTAGATTTCCTTTCTAATCGGTTTTTGGACCTTTATACTAATCTATTAAACTTTGGTCAAACTTGGTCAACCTTGTTTGACCAAAGCTTCCATTGGCTTAAAGATGTGATTATCTTTCTTCTAATAGGTTAAAAATTATATGTTAACATTTATAAACCTTCTATTTGTTCAAAAAATGGTAGATTTCCGTTGTAATCGGTTTTTGGACCTTTATACTAATCTATTAAACTTTGGTCAAACTTGGTCAACCTTGTTTGACCAAAGCTTCCATTAGCTTAAAGATGCGTTTATCTTTCTTCTAATAGGTTAAAAATTATATTTTAACATTTATAAACCTTCTATTTGTTCAAAAAAGGGTATATTTCCGTTGTAATCGGTTTTTGGACCTTTATACTAATCTATTAAACTTTGGTCAAATTTGGTCAACCTTGTTTGACCATAGCTTCCATTGGCTTAAAGATGCGATTATCTTTCTTCTAATAGGCTAAAAATTATTTTAAGACCTTTATAAACTTACTATTTGTTAAAAAAAGGGTAGATTCCCATTGTAATCGGTTCTTGAACCTTTATTCTAATCTATTAAACTTTAGTCAAACTTGGTCAACCTTGTTTGACCATAGCTTCCATTGGTTTAAAGATGCGATTATCTTTCTTCTAATAGGCTAAAAATTATATTAAGACCTTTATAAACTTACTATTTGTTAAAAAAAGGGTAGATTCCCATTGTAATCGGTTTTTGAACCTTTATTCTAATCTATTAAACTTTGGTCAAACTTGGTCAATCTTGTTTAACCAAAGCTTCAATTGGCTTAAAGTTTCGATTATCTTTCTTCTAATATGTTAAAAATTATATTTTGACCTTTATAAACCTTCTATTTGTTCAAAAAAGGGTAGATTTCCATTCTAATCGGTTTTTGGACCTTTATACTA
This sequence comes from Trifolium subterraneum, assembly GCA_951799995.1. Taxonomy (NCBI): domain Eukaryota; kingdom Viridiplantae; phylum Streptophyta; class Magnoliopsida; order Fabales; family Fabaceae; genus Trifolium; species Trifolium subterraneum. The sequence continues at coordinate 30,884,613 of OX637465.1, read as the reverse complement.
ATCTATTAAACTTTGGTCAAACTTGGTCAACCTTGTTTGACCAAAGCTTCCATTGGCTTAAAGATTTGATTATCTTTCTTCTAATAGGTTAAAAATTATATGTTAACATTTATAAACCTTCTATTTGTTCAAAAAAGGGTAGATTTCCGTTGTAATCGGTTTTTGGACCTTTATACTAATCTATTAAACTTTGGTCAAACTTGGTCAACCTTGTTTGACCAAAGCTTCCATTGGCTTAAAGATGCGTTTATCTTTCTTCTAATAGGTTAAAAATTATATTTTAACATTTATAAACCTTCTATTTGTTCAAAAAAGGGTATATTTCCGTTGTAATCGGTTTTTGGACCTTTATACTAATCTATTAAACTTTGGTCAAAATTGGTCAACCTTGTTTGACCATAGCTTCCATTGGCTTAAAGATGCGATTATCTTTCTTCTAATAGGCTAAAAATTATTTTAAGACCTTTATAAACTTACTATTTGTTAAAAAAAGGGTAGATTCCCATTGTAATCGGTTTTTGAACCTTTATTCTAATCTATTAAACTTTAGTCAAACTTGGTCAACCTTGTTTGACCATAGCTTCCATTGGTTTAAAGATGCGATTATCTTTCTTCTAGTGGGTTAAAAACTATACTTAGACCTTTATAAACTTTCTATTTGTTGCAAAAAGGGTAGATTCCCATTGTAATCGGTTTTTGAACCTTTATCCTAATCTATTAAACTTTGGTAAAACTTGGTCAACCTTGTTTAACCAAAGCTTCAATTGGCTTAAAGCTGCGATTATCTTTCTTCGAATATGTTAAAAATTATATTTTGACCTTTATAAACCTTCTATTTGTTCAAAAAATGGTAGATTTCCATTCTAATCGGTTTTTGGACCTTTATACTAATCTATTAAACTTTGGTCAAACTTGGTCAACCTTGTTTGACCAAAGCTTCCATTGGCTTAAAGATGCGATTATCTTTGTTCTAGTGGGTTAAAAACTAAATTTAGACCATTATAAACCTTCTATTTTTTGAAAAAAGGGTAGATTTCCATTGTAATCGGTTTTTGGACCTTTATTCTAATATATTAAACATTGGTAAAACTTGGTCAACCTTGTTTGACCATAGCTTCCATTGGCTTCAAGATGCGATTATCTTTCTTCTAGTGGGTTAAAAACAATTTTAGACCTTTATAAAGCTTCTATTTGTTCAAAAAAGGGTAGAATTCCATTAAAATCGGTTTTTGGACCTATATTCTAATCTATTAAACTTGGTCAAACTTGGTCAACCTTGTTTGACCAAAGCTTCCATTGTCTTAAAGATGCGATTATCTTTCTTCTAATAGGCTAAAAATTATATTAAGACCTTTATAAACTTACTATTTGTTAAAAAAAGGGTAGATTCCCATTGTAATCGGTTTTTGAACCTTTATTCTAATCTATTACTCTTTAGTCAAACTTGGTCAACCTTGTTTAACCAAAGCTTCAATTGGCTTAAAGTTTCGATTATCTTTCTTCTAATATGTTAAAAATTATATTTTGACCTTTATAAACCTTCTATTTGTTCAAAAAAGGGTAGATTTCCATTTTAATCGGTTTTTGGACCTTTATACTAATCTATTAAACTTTGGTCAAACTTGGTCAACCTTGTTTGACCAAAGCTTCCATTGGCTTAAAGATGCGTTTATCTTTCTTCTAATAGGTTAACAATTATAAACCTTCTATTTGTTCAAAAAAGGGTAGATTTCCATTGTTATCGGTTTATGAACCTTTATCCTAATCTATTAAACTTTGGTCAAACTTGGTCAACCTTGTTTAACCAAAGCTTCAATTGGCTTAAAGTTTCGATTATCTTTCTTCTAATATGTTAAAAATTATATTTTGACCTTTATAAACCTTCTATTTGTTCAAAAAAGGGTAGATTTCCATTTTAATCGGTTTATTGACCTTTATACTAATCTATTAAACTTTGGTCAAACTTGGTCAACCTTGTTTGACCAAAGCTTCCATTGGCTTAAAGATGCGTTTATCTTTCTTCTAATAGGTTAACAATTATAAACCTTCTATTTGTTCAAAAAAGGGTAGATTTCCGTTGTAATCGGTTTTTGGACCTTTATACTAATCTATTAAACTTTGGTCAAATTTGGTCAACCTTGTTTGACCATAGCTTCCATTGGCTTAAAGATGCGATTATCTTTCTTCTAATAGGCTAAAAATTATATTAAGACCTTTATAAACTTACTATTTGTTAAAAAAAGGGTAGATTCCCATTGTAATCGGTTTTTGAACCTTTATTCTAATCTATTAAACTTTAGTCAAACTTGGTCAACCTTGTTTGACCATAGCTTCCATTGGCTTAAAGATGCGATTATCTTTCTTCTAGTGGGTCAAAAACAATTTTAGACCTTTATAAAGCTTCTATTTGTTCTAAAAAGGGTAGAATTCCATTAAAATCGGTTTTTGGACCTATATACTAATCTATTAAACTTGGTCAAACTTGGTCAACCTTGTTTGACCAAAGCTTCCATTGTCTTAAAGATGCGTTTATCTTTCTTCTAATAGGTTAACAATTATAAACCTTCTATTTGTTCAAAAAAGGGTAGATTTCCGTTGTAATCGGTTTTTGGACCTTTATACTAATCTATTAAACTTTGGTCAAATTTGGTCAACCTTGTTTGACCATAGCTTCCATTGGCTTAAAGATGCGATTATCTTTCTTCTAATAGGCTAAAAATTATATTAAGACCTTTATAAACTTACTATTTGTTAAAAAAAGGGTAGATTCCCATTGTAATCGGTTTTTGAACCTTTATTCTAATCTATTAAACTTTAGTCAAACTTGGTCAACCTTGTTTGACCATAGCTTCCATTGGCTTAAAGATGCGATTATCTTTCTTCTAGTGGGTCAAAAACAATTTTAGACCTTTATAAAGCTTCTATTTGTTCTAAAAAGGGTAGAATTCCATTAAAATCGGTTTTTGGACCTATATACTAATCTATTAAACTTGGTCAAACTTGGTCAACCTTGTTTGACCAAAGCTTCCATTGTCTTAAAGATGCGATTATCTTTCTTCTAATAGGCTAAAAATTATATTAAGACCTTTATAAACTTACTATTTGTTAAAAAAAGGGTAGATTCCCATTGTAACCGGTTTTTGAACCTTTATTCTAATCTATTACTCTTTTTTCAAACTTGGTCAACCTTGTTTGACCAAAGCTTCCATTGGCTTAAAGATGCGATTATCTTTTTTCTAATAGGCTAAAAATTATATTAAGACCTTTATAAACTTACTATTTGTTAGAAAAAGGGTAGATTCCCATTGTAATCGGTTTTTGAACCTTTATTCTAATCTATTACTCTTTAGTCAAACTTGGTCAACCTTGTTTGACCAAGGCTTCCATTGGCTTAAAGATGCGATTATCTTTCTTCTAGTGGGTTAAAAACTATATTTAGACCTTTAATAACTTTCTATTTGTTCAAAACTTGGTCAACCTTGTTTGACCATAGCTTCCATTGGCTTAAAGATGCGATTATCTTTCTTCTAGTGGGTTAAAAACAATTTTAGACCTTTATAAAGCTTCTATTTGTTCAAAAAAGGGTAGAATTCCATTAAAATCGGTTTTTGTACCTATATTCTAATCTATTAAACTTGGTCAAACTTGGTCAACCTTGTTTGACCAAAGCTTCCATTGTCTTAAAGATGCGATTATCTTTCTTCTAATAGGCTAAAAATTATATTAAGACCTTTATAAACTTACTATTTGTTAAAAAAAGGGTAGATTCCCATTGTAATCGGTTTTTGAACCTTTATTCTAATCTATTACTCTTTAGTCAAACTTGGTCAACCTTGTTTGACAAAAGCTTCCATTGGCTTAAAGATGCGATTATCTTTCTTCTAGTGGGTTAAAAACTATATTTAGACCATATCTTTCTTCAAATATGTTAAAAATTAAATTTTGACCTTTATAAACCTTCTATTTGTTCAAAAAAGGGTAGATTTCCATTCTAATCGGTTTTTGGACCTTTATACTAATCTATTAAACTTTGGTCAAACTTGGTCAACCTTGTTTGACAAAAGCTTCCATTGGCTTAAAGATGCGATTATCTTTCTTCTAGTGGTTTAAAACTATATTTAGACCATTATAAACCTTCTATTTTTTGAAAAAAGGGTAGATTTCCATTGTAATCGGTTTTTGGACCTTTATTCTAATATATTAAACTTTGGTAAAACTTGGTCAACCTTGTTTGACCATAGCTTCCATTGGCTTAAAGATGCGATTATCTTTCTTCTAGTGGGTTAACTACTATTTTAGACCTTTATATAGCTTCTATTTGTTCAAAAAAGGGTAGAATTCCATTAAAATCGGTTTTTGGACCTTTATTCTAATCTATTAAACTTTAGCCAAACTTGGTCAACCTTGTTTGACCAAAGCTTCCATTGGCTTAAAGATGCGATTATCTTTCTTCTAGTGGGTTAAAAACTATATTTAGACCATTATAAACCTTCTATTTGTTGAAGAAAGGGTAGATTTCCATTGTAATCGGTTTTTGGACCTTTATCCTAATCTATTAAACTTTGGTCAAACTTGTTCAACCTTGTTTAACCAAAGCTTCAATTGGCTTAAAATTTCGATTATCTTTCTTCTAATATGTTAAAAATTATATTTTGACCTTTATAAACCTTCTATTTGTTCAAAAAAGGGTACATTTCCATTCTAATCGGTTTTTGGACCTTTATACTAATCTATTAAACTTTGGTCAAACTTGGTCAACCTTGTTTGACCAAAGCTTCCATTGGCTTAAAGATGCGATTATCTTTCTTTTAATAGGTTAAAAATTATATTTTAACTTTTATAAACCTTCTATTTGTTCAAAAAAGGGTAGATTTTCGTTGTAATCGGTTTTTGGACCTTTATACTAATCTATTAAACTTTGGTCACACTTGGTCAACCTTGTTTGACCAAAGCTTCCATTGGCTTAAAGATGCGATTATCTTTCTTCTAATATGTTAAAAATTATATTTTGACCTTTATAAACCTTCTATTTGTTCAAAAAAGGGTAGATTTCCATTCTAATCGGTTTTTGGACCTTTATACTAATATATTAAACTTTGGTCCAACTTGGTCAACCTTGTTTGACCAAAGCTTCCATAGGCTTAAAGATGCGATTATGTTTCTTCTAGTGGGTTAAAAACTATATTTAGACCATTATAAACCTTCTATTTTTTGAAAAAAGGGTAGATTTCCATTGTAATCGGTTTTTGGACCTTTATTCTAATCTATTAAACTTTGGTCAACCTTGTTTGACCACAGCTTCCATTGGCTTAAAGATGCGATTATCTTTCTTCTAATAGGTTAAAAATTATATTTTAACTTTTATAAACCTTCTATTTGTTCAAAAAAGGGTAGATTTTCGTTGTAATCGGTTTTTGGACCTTTATACTAATCTATTAAACTTTGGTCACACTTGGTCAACCTTGTTTGACCAAAGCTTCCATTGGCTTAAAGATGCGATTATCTTTCTTCTAATAGGTTAAAAATTATATTTAGACCTTTATAAACCTTCTATTTGTTCAAAAAAGAGTAGATTTCCAATGTAATCGGTTTTTGGACCTTTATACTAATCTATTAAACTTTGGTCAAACTTGGTCAACCTTGTTTGACCAAAGCTTCCATTGGTTTAAAGATGCGATTATCTTTTTTCTAATAGGTTAAAAATTATATTTTGACCTTTATAAACCTTCTATTTTTTCAAAAAGGGTAGATTTCCATTATAATTGGTTTTTGGACCATTCATACTAATCTATTAAACTTTGGTCAAACTTGGTCAACCTAGTTTGACCAAAGCTTCCATTGGCTTAAAGATGCGATTATCTTTCTTCTAGTGGTTTAAAACTATATTTAGACCATTATAAACCTTCTATTTTTTGAAAAAAGGGTAGATTTCCATTGTAATCGGTTTTTGGACCTTTATTCTAATATATTAAACTTTGGTAAAACTTGGTCAACCTTGTTTGACCATAGCTTCCATTGGCTTAAAGATGCGATTATCTTTCTTCTAGTGGGTTAACTACTATTTTAGACCTTTATAAAGCTTCTATTTGTTCAAAAAAGGGTAGAATTCCATTAAAATCGGTTTTTGGACCTTTATTCTAATCTATTAAACTTTAGCCAAACTTGGTCAACCTTGTTTGACCAAAGCTTCCATTGGCTTAAAGATGCGATTATCTTTCTTCTAGTGGGTTAAAAACTATATTTAGACCATTGTATACCTTCTATTTGTTGAAAAAAGGGTAGATTTCCATTGTAATCGGTTTTTGGACCTTTATTCTAATCTATTAAACTTTGGTTAAACTTGGTCAACCTTGTTTGACCATAGCTTCCATTGTCTTAAAGATGCGATTATCTTTCTTCTAATAGGCTAAAAATTATATTAAGACCTTTATAAACTTACTATTTCTTAAAAAAAGGGTAGATTCCCATTGTAATCGGTTTTTGAACCTTTATTCTAATCTATTACTCTTTAGTCAAACTTGGTCAACCTTGTTTGACCAAAGCTTCCATTGGCTTAAAGATGCGATTATCTTTCTTCTAGTGGGTTAAAAACTATATTTAGACCTTTAATAACTTTCTATTTGTTTAAAAAAGGGTAGATTCCCATTGTAATCGGTTTATGAACCTTTATCCTAATCTATTAAACTTTGGTCAAACTTGTTCAACCTTGTTTAACCAAAGCTTCAATTGGCTTAAAATTTCGATTATCTTTCTTCTAATATGTTAAAAATTATGTTTTGACCTTTATAAACCTTCTATTTGTTCAAAAAAGGGTAGATTTCCATTCTAATCGGTTTTTGGACCTTTATACTAATCTATTAAACTTTGGTCAAACTTGGTCAACCTTGTTTGACCAAAGCTTCCATTGGCTTAAAGATGCGATTATCTTTCTTTTAATAGGTTAAAAATTATATTTTAACTTTTATAAACCTTCTATTTGTTCAAAAAATGGTAGATTTTCGTTGTAATCGGTTTTTGGACCTTTATACTAATATATTAAACTTTGGTCCAACTTGGTCAACCTTGTTTGACCAAAGCTTCCATAGGCTTAAAGATGCGATTATGTTTCTTCTAGTGGGTTAAAAACTATATTTAGACCATTATAAACCTTCTATTTTTTGAAAAAAGGGTAGATTTCCATTGTAATCGGTTTTTGGACCTTTATTCTAATCTATTAAACTTTGGTCAAACTTGGTCAACCTTGTTTGACCACAGCTTCCATTGGCTTAAAGATGCGATTATCTTTCTTCTAGTGGGTTAAAAACTAATTTAGATCTTTATAAAGCTTCTATTTGTTTAAAACAGGGTAGAATTCCATTAAAATCGGTTTTTGGACCTTTATTCTAATCTATTAAACTTTAGTCAAACTTGGTCAACCTTGTTTGACCAAAGCTTCCATTGGCTTAAAGATGCGATTATCTTTCTTCTAGTGGGTTAAAAACTATAATTGGACCTTTATAATCTTTCTATTTGTTCAAAAAAGGGTAGATTCCCATTGTAATCGGTTTTTGAACCTTTATCCTAATCTATTAAACTTTGGTGAAACTTGGTCAACCTTGTTTGACCAAAGCTTCCATTGGCTTAAAGATGCGTTTATCTTTCTTCTAATAGGTTAACATTTATAAACCTTCTATTTGTTCAAAAAAGGGTAGATTTCCGTTGTAATCGGTTTTTGGACCTTTATACTAATCTATTAAACTTTGGTCAAATTTGGTCAACCTTGTTTGACCATAGCTTCCATTGGCTTAAAGATGCGATTATCTTTCTTCTAATAGGCTAAAAATTATATTAAGACCTTTATAAACTTACTATTTGTTAAAAAAAGGGTAGATTCCCATTGTAATCGGTTTTTGAACCTTTATTCTAATCTATTAAACTTTAGTCAAACTTGGTCAACCTTGTTTGACCATAGCTTCCATTGGCTTAAAGATGCGATTATCTTTCTTCTAGTGCGTTAAAAACTATACTTAGACCTTTATAAACTTTGTATTTGTTGAAAAAAGGGTAGATTCCCATTGTAATCGGTTTTTGAACCTTTATCCTAATCTATTAAACTTTGGTAAAACTTGGTCAACCTTGTTTAACCAAAGCTTCAATTGGCTTAAAGCTGCGATTATCTTTCTTCTAATATGTTAAAAATTATATTTTGACCTTTATAAACCTTCTATTTGTTCAAAAAATGGTAGGTTTCCATTCTAATCGGTTTTTGGACCTTTATACTAATCTATTAAACTTTGGTCAAACTTGGTCAACCTTGTTTGACCAAAGCTTCCATTGGCTTAAAGATGCGATTATCTTTGTTCTAGTGGGTTAAAAACTAAATTTAGACCATTATAAACCTTCTATTTTTTGAAACAAGGGTAGATTTCCATTGTAATCGGTTTTTGGACCTTTATTCTAATATATTAAACTTTGGTAAAACTTGGTCAACCTTGTTTGACCATAGCTTCCATTGGCTTAAAGATGCGATTATCTTTCTTCTAGTGGGTAAAAAACAATTTTAGAACTTTATAAAGCTTCTATTTGTTCAAAAAAGGGTAGAATTCCATTAAAATCGGTTTTTGGACCTATATTCTAATCTATTAAACTTGGTCAAACTTGGTCAACCTTGTTTGACCAAAGCTTCCATTGTCTTAAAGATGCGATTATCTTTCTTCTAATAGGCTAAAAATTATATTAAGACCTTTATAAACTTACTATTTGTTAAAAAAAGGGTAGATTCCCATTGTAATCGGTTTTTGAAACTTTATTCTAATCTATTACTCTTTAGTCAAACTTGGTCAACCTTGTTTGACCAAAGCTTCCAATGGCTTAAAGATGCGATTATCTTTCTTCTAGTGGGTTAAAAACTATATTTAGACCTTTTATAAATTTCTATTTGTTCAAAACTTGGTCAACCTTGTTTGACCATAGCTTCCATTGGCTTAAAGATGCGATTATCTTTCTTCTAGTGGGTTAAAAACAATTTTAGACCTTTATAAAGCTTCTATTTGTTCAAAAAAGGGTAGAATTCCATTAAAATCGGTTTTTGGACCTTTATTCTAATCTATTAAACTTGGTCAAACTTGGTCAACCTTGTTTGACCAAAGCTTCCATTGTCTTAAAGATGCGATTATCTTTCTTCTAATAGGCTAAAAATTATATTAAGACCTTTATAAACTTACTATTTGTTAAAAAAAGGGTAGATTCCCATTGTAATCGGTTTTTGAACCTTTATTCTAATCTATTACTCTTTAGTCAAACTTGGTCAACCTTGTTTGACAAAAGCTTCCATTGGCTTAAAGATGCGATTATCTTTCTTCTAGTGGGTTAAAAACTATATTTAGACCATATCTTTCTTCAAATATGTTAAAAATTAAATTTTGACCTTTATAAACCTTCTATTTGTTCAAAAAAGGGTAGATTTCCATTCTAATCGGTTTTTGGACCTTTATACTAATCTATTAAACTTTGGTCAAACTTGGTCAACCTTATTTGACCAAAGCTTCCATTGGCTTAAAGATGCGATTATCTTTCTTCTAATAGGTTAAAAATTATATTTTAACTTTTATAAACCTTCTATTTGTTCAAAAAAGGGTAGATTTTCGTTGTAATCGGTTTTTGGACCTTTATACTAATCTATTAAACTTTGGTCACACTTGGTCAACCTTGTTTGACCAAAGCTTCCATTGGCTTAAAGATGCTATTATCTTTCTTCTAAGAGGTTAAAAATTATATTTAGACCTTTATAAACCTTCTATTTGTTCAAAAAAGAGTAGATTTCCAATGTAATCGGTTTTTGGACCTTTATACTAATCTATTAAACTTTGGTCAAACTTGGTCAACCTTGTTTGACCAAAGCTTCCATTGGCTTAAAGATGCGATTATCTTTCTTCTAGTGGTTTAAAACTATATTTAGACCATTATAAACCTTCTATTTTTTGAAAAAAGGGTAGATTTCCATTGTAATCGGTTTTTGGACCTTTATTCTAATATATTAAACTTTGGTAAAACTTGGTCAACCTTGTTTGACCATAGCTTCCATTGGCTTAAAGATGCGATTATCTTTCTTCTAGTGGGTTAACTACTATTTTAGACCTTTATAAAGCTTCTATTTGTTCAAAAAAGGGTAGAATTCCATTAAAATCGGTTTTTGGACCTTTATTCTAATCTATTAAACTTTAGCCAAACTTGGTCAACCTTGTTTGACCAAAGCTTCCATTGGCTTAAAGATGCGATTATCTTTCTTCTAGTGGGTTAAAAACTATATTTAGACCATTATAAACCTTCTATTTGTTGAAAAAAGGGTAGATTTCCATTGTAATCGGTTTTTGGACCTTTATTCTAATCTATTAGACTTTGGTCAAACTTGGTCAACCTTGTTTGACCATAGCTTCCATTGTCTTAAAGATGCGATTATCTTTCTTCTAATAGGCTAAAAATTATATTAAGACCTTTATAAACTTACTATTTCTTAAAAAAAGGCTAGATTCCCATTGTAATCGGTTTTTGAACCTTTATTCTAATCTATTACTCTTTAGTCAAACTTGGTCAACCTTGTTTGACCAAAGCTTCCATTGGCTTAAAGATGCGATTATCTTTCTTCTAGTGGGTTAAAAACTATATTTAGACCTTTAATAACTTTCTATTTGTTCAAAAAAGGGTAGATTCCCATTGTAATCGGTTTATGAACCTTTATCCTAATCTATTAAACTTTGGTCAAACTTGTTCAACCTTGTTTAACCAAAGCTTCAATTGGCTTAAAATTTCGATTATCTTTCTTCTAATATGTTAAAAATTATATTTTGACCTTTATAAACCTTCTATTTGTTCAAAAAAGGGTAGATTTCCATTCTAATCGGTTTTTGGACCTTTATACTAATCTATTAAACTTTGGTCCAACTTGGTCAACCTTGTTTGACCAAAGCTTCCATTGGCTTAAAGATGCGATTATCTTTCTTTTAATAGGTTAAAAATTATATTTTAACTTTATAAACTTTCTATTTGTTCAAAAAAGGGTAGATTTTCGTTGTAATCGGTTTTTGGACCTTTATACTAATATATTAAACTTTGGTCCAACTTGGTCAACCTTGTTTGACCAAAGCTTCCATAGGCTTAAAGATGCGATTATGTTTCTTCTAGTGGGTTAAAAACTATATTTAGACCATTATAAACCTTCTATTTTTTGAAAAAAGGGTAGATTTCCATTGTAATCGGTTTTTGGACCTTTATTCTAATCTATTAAACTTTGGTCAAACTTGGTCAACCTTGTTTGACCACAGCTTCCATTGGCTTAAAGATGCGATTATCTTTCTTCTAGTGGGTTAAAAACTAATTTAGATCTTTATAAGGCTTCTATTTGTTTAAAAAAGGGTAGAATTCCATTAAAATCGGTTTTTGGACCTTTATTCTAATCTATTAAACTTTAGTCAAACTTGGTCAACCTTGTTTGACCAAAGCTTCCATTGGCTTAAAGATGCGATTATCTTTCTTCTAGTGGGTTAAAAACTATAATTAGACCTTTATAATCTTTCTATTTGTTCAAAAAAGGGTAGATTCCTATTGTAATCGGTTTTTGAACCTTTATCCTAATCTATTAAACTTTGGTGAAACTTGGTCAATCTTGTTTAACCAAAGCTTCAATTGGCTTAAAGTTTCGATTATCTTTCATCTAATATGTTAAAAATTATATTTAGACCTTTATAAACCTTCTATATGTTCAAAAAAGGGTAGATTTCCATTGTAATCGGTTTTTGAACCTTTATTCTAATCTATTAAACTTTAGTCAAATTTGGTCAACCTTGTTTGACCAAAGCTTCCATTGGCTTAAAGATGCGATTATCTTTCTTCTAGTGGGTTAAAAAATATATTTAGACCTTTATAAAGCTTCTATTTGTTCAAAAAAGGGTAGAATTCTATTAAAATCGGTTTGTGGAACCTTATTCTAATCTATTAAACTTTAGTCAAACTTGGTCAACCTTGTTTGACCAAAGCATCCATTGGCTTAAAGATGCGATCATCTTTCTTCTAGTGGGTTAAAAACTATATTTAGACCTTTATAAACCTTCTATTTTTTGAAATCAGGGTAGATTTCCATTGTAATCGGTTTTTGGACCTTTATTCTAATCTATTAAACTTTGGTCAAACTTGGTCAACCTTGTTTGACCATAGCTTCCATTGGCTTAAAGATGCGATTATCTTTCTTCTAATAGGCTAAAAATTATATTAAGACCTTTATAAACTTACTATTTGTTAAAAAAAGGGTAGATTCCCATTGTAATCGGTTTTTGAACCTTTATTCTAATCTATTAAACTTTGGTCAAACATGGTCAATCTTGTTTAACCAAAGCTTCAATTGGCTTAAAGTTTCGATTATCTTTCTTCTAATATATTAAAAATTATATTTTGACCTTTATAAATTTTCTATTTGTTCAAAAAAGGGTAGATTTCCATTCTAATCGGTTTTTAGACCTTTATACTAATCTATTAAACATTGGTCAAACTTGGTCAACCTTGTTTGACCAAAGCTTCCATTGGCTTAAAGATGCGATTATCTTTCTTCTAATAGGTTAAAAATTATGTTTTAACATTTATAAACCTTCTATTTGTTCAAAAAAGGGTAGATTTCCGTTGTAATCGGTTTTTGGACCTTTATACTAATCTATTAAACTTTGGTCAAACTTGCTCAACCTTGTTTGACCAAAGCTTCCATTGGCTTTAAGATGCGATTATCTTTCTTCTAATAGGTTAAAAATTATAATTAGGCCTTTATAAACCTTCTATTTGTTCAAAAAATGGTAGATTTCCATTCTAATCGGTTTTTGGACCTTTATACTAATCTATTAAACTTTGGTCAAATTTGGTCAACCTTGTTTGACCAAAGCTTCCATTGGCTTAAAGATGCGATTATCTTTCTTCTAATAGGTTAAAAATTATATTTTCACTTTTATAAACCTTCAATTTGTTCAAAAAAGGGTAGATTTCCTTTGTAATCGGTTTTTGGACCTTTATACTAATCTATTCAACTTTGGTCAAACTTGGTCAACCTTGTTTGACCAAAGCTTCCATTGGCTTAAAGATGTGATTATCTTTGTTCTAGTGGGTTAAAAACTATATTTAGACCTTTATAAAGCTTTTATTTGTTCAAAAAAGGGTGGATTTCCATTAAAATCGGTTTTTGGACCTTTATACTAATCTATTAAACTTTGGTCAAACTTGGTCAACCTTGTTTGACCAAAGCTTCCATTGGCTTAAGGATGCGATTATCTTTCTTCTAGTGGGTTAAAAACTATATTCAGACCTTTATAAACTTTCTATTTGTTCAAAAAAGGGTAGATTCCCATTGTAATCGTTTTTTGAACCTTTATTCTAATCTATTAAACTTTTGTCAAACTTGGTCAACCTTGTTTGACCAAAGCTTCCATTGGCTTAAAGATGCGGTTATCTTTCTTCTAGTGGGTTAAAAACTATATTTAGACCTTTATAAACCTTCTATTTTTTGAAAGAAGGGTAGATTTCAATTGTAATCGGTTTTTGAACCTTTATTCTAATCTATTAAACTTTGGTCAAACTTGGTCAACCTTGTTTGACCATAGCTTCCATTGGCTTAAAGATGCGATTATCTTTCTTCTAATAGGCTAAAAATTATATTAAGACCTTTATAAACTTACTATTTGATAAAAAAAGGGTAGATTCCCATTGTAACCGGTTTTTGAACCTTTATTCTAATCTATTAAACTTTAGTCAATCTTGGTCAACCTTGTTTATCCAAAGCTTCAAATTGCTTAAAGTTTCGATTATCTTTCTTCTAATATGTTAAAAATTATATTTTGACCTTTATAAACCTTATATTTGTTCAAAAAAGGGTAGATTTCCATTCTAATCGGTTTTTGGACCTTTATACTAATCTATTAAACTTTGGTCAAACTTGGTCAACCTTGTTTGACCAAAGCTTCCATTGGCTTAAAGATGCGATTATCTTTCTTCTAATAGGTAAAAAATTATATTTAGACCTATATAAACCTTCTATTTGTTCAAAAAAGGGTAGATTTCCATTGTAATCGGTTTTTGGACCTTTATACTAATCTATTAAACTTTGGTCAAACTTGGTCAACCTTGTTTGACCAAAGTTTCCATTGGCCTCTAAAGATGCGGTTATCTTTCTTCTAGTGGGTTAAAAACTATATTTAGACATTTATAAACCTTATATTTTTAGAAAGAAGGGTAGATTTCCATTGTAATCAGTTTTTGGACATTTATTCTAATCTATTAAACTTTGGTCAAACTTGGTCAACCTTGTTTGACCAAAGCTTCCATTGGCTTAAAGATGCGATTATCTTTCTTCTAGTGGATTAAAAACTATATTTAGACCTTTATAAACTTTCTATTTGTTCAAAAAAGGGTAGATTCCCATTGTAATCGGGTTTTGAACCTTTATCCTAATCAATTAAACTTTAGTCAAACTTGGTCAACCTTGTTTAACCAAAGCTTCAATTGGCTTAAAGTTTCGATTATCTTTTTTCTAATATGTTAAAAATTATATTTTGTCCTTTATAAACCTTATATTTGTTCAAAAAAGGGTAGGTTTCCATTCTAATCGGTTTTTGGACCTTTATACTAATCTATTAAACTTTGGTCAAACTTGGTCAACCTTGTTTAACCAAAGCTTCAATTGGCTTAAAGTTTCGATTAACTTTCTTCTAATATGTTAAAAATTATATTTTGACCTTTATAAACCTTCTATTTGTTCAAAAAAGGGTAGAATTCTATTAAAATCGGTATTTGGACCCTTATTCTAATCTATTAAACTCTAGTCAAACTTGGTCAACCTTGTTTGACCAAAGTTTCCATTGGCTTAAAGATGCGATTATCTTTCTTCTAGTGGGTTAAAAACTATATTAAGACCTTTATAAACTTTCTATTTGTTCAAAAAAGGGTAGATTCTCATTGTAATCGTTTTTTGAACCTTTATTCTAATCTATTAAACTTTGCTTAACTTGGTCAACCTTGTTTGACCAAAGCTTCCATTGGCTTAAAGATGCGATTATCTTTCTTCTAATAGGCTAAAAATTATATTGAGACCTTTATAAACTTACTATTTGTTAAAAAAAGGGTAGATTCCCATTGTAATCGGTTTTTGAACCTTTATTCTAATCTATTAAACTTTAGTCAAACTTGGTTAACCTTGTTTAACCAAAGCTTCAATTGGCTTAAAGTTTCGATTATCTTTCTTCTAATATGTTAAAAATTATATTTTGACCTTTATAAACCTTCTATTTGTTCAAAAAAGGGTAGTTTCCTTTCTAATCGGTTTTTGGACCTTTATACCAATCTATTAAACTTTGGTCAAACTTGGTCAACCTTGTTTGACCAAAGCTTCCATTGGGTTAAAGATGCGATTATCTTTCTTCTAATAGGTTAAAAATTATAATTTAACTTTTATAAACCTTCTATTTGTTCAAAAAAGGGTAGATTTCCATTGTAATCGATTTTTGGACCTTTATACTAATTTATTAAACTTTGGTCAAACTTGGTCAACCTTGTTTGACCATAGCTTCCATTGGCTTAAAGATGCGATTATCTTTCTTCTAGTGGGTTAAAAACTAATTTAGACCTTTATAAAGCTTCTATTTGTTCAAAAAAGGGTAGAATTCCATTAAAATCGGTTTTTGGACCTTTATTCTAATCTATTAAACTTTAGTCAAACGTGGTCAACCTTGTTTGACCAAAGCTTCCAATGGCTTAAAGTTGCGATTATCTTTCTTCTAGTAGGTTAAAAACTATATTTAGACCTTTATAAACTTTCTATTTGTTCAAAAAAGGGTAGATTCCCATTGTAATCGGTTTTTGAACCTTTATTCTAATCTATTAAACTTTAGTCATACTTGGTCAACCTTGTTTGACCAAAGCTTCCATTGGCTAAGTGGATTAAAAACTATATTTAGACCTTTATAAACTTTCTATTTGTTCAAAAAAGGGTAGATTCCCATTGTAATCGGTTTTTGAACCTTTATCCTAATCTATTAAACTTTAGTCAAACTTGGTCAACCTTGTTTAACCAAAGCTTCAAATTGCTTAAAGTTTCGATTATCTTTCTTCTAATATGTTAAAAATTATATTTTGACCTTTATAAACCTTCTATTTGTTCAAAAAAGGGTAGGTTTCCATTCTAATTGGTTTTTGGACCTTTATACTAATCTATTAAACTTTGGTCAAACTTGGTCAACCTTGTTTGACCAAAGCTTCCATTGGGTTAAAGATGCGATTATCTTTCTTCTCATAGGTTAAAAATTATAATTTAACTTTTATAAACCTTTATTTGTTCAAAAAAGGGTAGATTTCCGTTGTAATCGATTTTTGGACCTTTATACTAATCTATTGAACTTTGGTCAAACTTGGTCAACCTTGTTTGACCAAAGCTTCCATTGGCTTAAAGATGCGATTATCTTTCTTCTAGTGGGTTAAAAACTATAATTAGACCTTTATAATCTTTCTATTTGTTCAAAAAAGGGTAGATTCCTATTGTAATCGGTTTTTGAACCTTTATCCTAATCTATTAAACTTTGGTGAAACTTGGTCAATCTTGTTTAACCAAAGCTTCAATTGGCTTAAAGTTTCGATTACCTTTCATCTAATATGTTAAAAATTATATTTAGACCTTTATAAACCTTCTATATGTTCAAAAAAGGGTAGATTTCCATTGTAATCGGTTTTTGAACCTTTATTCTAATCTATTAAACTTTAGTCAAATTTGGTCAACCTTGTTTGACCAAAGCTTCCATTGGCTTAAAGATGCGATTATCTTTCTTCTAGTGGGTTAAAAACTATATTTAAACCTTTATAAACTTTCTATTTGTTCAAAAAAGGGTAGATTCCCATTGTAATCGGTTCTTGAACCTTTATCCTAATCTATTAAACTTTGGTCAAACTTGGTCAACCTTGTTTTACCAAAGCTTCCATTGGCTTAAAGATGCGATTATCTTTCTTCTAGTGAGTTAAAAAATATATTTAGACCTTTATAAAGCTTCTATTTGTTCAAAAAAGGGTAGAATTCTATTAAAATCGGTTTGTGGAACCTTATTCTAATCTATTAAACTTTAGTCAAACTTGGTCAACCTTGTTTGACCAAAGCATCCATTGGCTTAAAGATGCGATTATCTTTCTTCTAGTGGGTTAAAAACTATATTTAGACCTTTATAAACCTTCTATTTTTTGAAATCAGGGTAGATTTCCATTGTAATCGGTTTTTGGACCTTTATTCTAATCTATTAAACTTTGGTCAAACTTGGTCAACCTTGTTTGACCATAGCTTCCATTGGCTTAAAGATGCGATTATCTTTCTTCTAATAGGCTAAAAATTATATTAAGACCTTTATAAACTTACTATTTGTTAAAAAAAGGGTAGATTCCCATTGTAATCGGTTTTTGAACCTTTATTCTAATCTATTAAACTTTAGTCAAACTTGGTTAACCTTGTTTAACCAAAGCTTCAATTGGCTTAAAGTTTCGATTATCTTTCTTCTAATATGTTAAAAATTATATTTTGACCTTTATAAACCTTCTATTTGTTCAAAAAAGGGTAGTTTCCATTCTAATCGGTTTTTGGACCTTTATACCAATCTATTAAACTTTGGTCAAACTTGGTCAACCTTGTTTGACCAAAGCTTCCATTGGGTTAAAGATGCGATTATCTTTCTTCTAATAGGTTAAAAATTATAATTTAACTTTTATAAACCTTCTATTTGTTCAAAAAAGGGTAGATTTCCATTGTAATCGATTTTTGGACCTTTATACTAATTTATTAAACTTTGGTCAAACTTGGTCAACCTTGTTTGACCATAGCTTCCATTGGCTTAAAGATGCGATTATCTTTCTTCTAGTGGGTTAAAAACTAATTTAGACCTTTATAAAGCTTCTATTTGTTCAAAAAAGGGTAGAATTCCATTAAAATCGGTTTTTGGACCTTTATTCTAATCTATTAAACTTTAGTCAAACGTGGTCAACCTTGTTTGACCAAAGCTTCCAATGGCTTAAAGTTGCGATTATCTTTCTTCTAGTAGGTTAAAAACTATATTTAGACCTTTATAAACTTTCTATTTGTTCAAAAAAGGGTAGATTCCCATTGTAATCGGTTTTTGAACCTTTATTCTAATCTATTAAACTTTAGTCATACTTGGTCAACCTTGTTTGACCAAAGCTTCCATTGGCTAAGTGGATTAAAAACTATATTTAGACCTTTATAAACTTTCTATTTGTTCAAAAAAGGGTAGATTCCCATTGTAATCGGTTTTTGAACCTTTATCCTAATCTATTAAACTTTAGTCAAACTTGGTCAACCTTGTTTAACCAAAGCTTCAAATTGCTTAAAGTTTCGATTATCTTTCTTCTAATATCTTAAAAATTATATTTTGACCTTTATAAACCTTCTATTTGTTCAAAAAAGGGTAGGTTTCCATTCTAATTGGTTTTTGGACCTTTATACTAATCTATTAAACTTTGGTCAAACTTGGTCAACCTTGTTTGACCAAAGCTTCCATTGGGTTAAAGATGCGATTATCTTTCTTCTCATAGGTTAAAAATTATAATTTAACTTTTATAAACCTTCTATTTGTTCAAAAAAGGGTAGATTTCCGTTGTAATCGATTTTTGGACCTTTATACTAATCTATTGAACTTTGGTCAAACTTGGTCAACCTTGTTTGACCAAAGCTTCCATTGGCTTAAAGATGCGATTATCTTTCTTCTAGTGGGTTAAAAACTATAATTAGACCTTTATAATCTTTCTATTTGTTCAAAAAAGGGTAGATTCCTATTGTAATCGGTTTTTGAACCTTTATCCTAATCTATTAAACTTTGGTGAAACTTGGTCAATCTTGTTTAACCAAAGCTTCAATTGGCTTAAAGTTTCGATTACCTTTCATCTAATATGTTAAAAATTATATTTAGACCTTTATAAACCTTCTATATGTTCAAAAAAGGGTAGATTTCCATTGTAATCGGTTTTTGAACCTTTATTCTAATCTATTAAACTTTAGTCAAATTTGGTCAACCTTGTTTGACAAAAGCTTCCATTGGCTTAAAGATGCGATTATCTTTCTTCTAGTGGGTTAAAAACTATATTTAAACCTTTATAAACTTTCTATTTGTTCAAAAAAGGGTAGATTCCCATTGTAATCGGTTCTTGAACCTTTATCCTAATCTATTAAACTTTGGTGAAACTTGGTCAATCTTGTTTAACCAAAGCTTCAATTGGCTTAAAGTTTCGATTACCTTTCATCTAATATGTTAAAAATTATATTTAGACCTTTATAAACCTTCTATATGTTCAAAAAAGGGTAGATTTCCATTGTAATCGGTTTTTGGACCTTTATTCTAATCTATTAAACTTTGGTCAAACTTGGTCAACCTTGTTTGACCATAGCTTCCATTGGCTTAAAGATGCGATTATCTTTCTTCTAATAGGCTAAAAATTATATTAAGACCTTTATAAACTTACTATTTGTTAAAAAAAGGGTAGATTCCCATTGTAATCGGTTTTTGAACCTTTATTCTAATCTATTACTCTTTAGTCAAACTTGGTCAACCTTGTTTGACAAAAGCTTCCATTGGCTTAAAGATGCGATTATCTTTCTTCTAGTGGGTTAAAAACTATATTTAGACCATATCTTTCTTCAAATATGTTAAAAATTAAATTTTGACCTTTATAAACCTTCTATTTGTTCAAAAAAGGGTAGATTTCCATTCTAATCGGTTTTTGGACCTTTATACTAATCTATTAAACTTTGGTCAAACTTGGTCAACCTTGTTTGACCAAAGCTTCCATTGGCTTAAAGATGCGATTATCTTTCTTCTAATAGGTTAAAAATTATATTTTAACTTTTATAAACCTTCTATTTGTTCAAAAAAGGGTAGATTTTCGTTGTAATCGGTTTTTGGACCTTTATACTAATCTATTAAACTTTGGTCACACTTGGTCAACCTTGTTTGACCAAAGCTTCCATTGGCTTAAAGATGCGATTATCTTTCTTCTAATAGGTTAAAAATTATATTTAGACCTTTATAAACCTTCTATTTGTTCAAAAAAGAGTAGATTTCCAATGTAATCGGTTTTTGGACCTTTATACTAATCTATTAAACTTTGGTCAAACTTGGTCAACCTTGTTTGACCAAAGCTTCCATTGGTTTAAAGATGCGATTATCTTTTTTCTAATAGGTTAAAAATTATATTTTGACCTTTATAAACCTTCTATTTTTTCAAAAAAGGGTAGATTTCCATTATAATTGGTTTTTGGACCATTTATACTAATCTATTAAACTTTGGTCAAACTTGGTCAACCTAGTTTGACCAAAGCTTCCATTGGCTTAAAGATGCGATTATCTTTCTTCTAGTGGTTTAAAACTATATTTAGACCATTATAAACCTTCTATTTTTTGAAAAAAGGGTAGATTTCCATTGTAATCGGTTTTTGGACCTTTTTTCTAATATATTAAACTTTGGTAAAACTTGGTCAACCTTGTTTGACCATAGCTTCCATTGGCTTAAAGATGCGATTATCTTTCTTCTAGTGGGTTAACTACTATTTTAGACCTTTATAAAGCTTCTATTTGTTCAAAAAAGGGTAGAATTCCATTAAAATCGGTTTTTGGACCTTTATTCTAATCTATTAAACTTTAGCCAAACTTGGTCAACCTTGTTTGACCAAAGCTTCCATTGCCTTAAAGATGCGATTATCTTTCTTCTAGTGGGTTAAAAACTATATTTAGACCATTATAAACCTTCTATTTGTTGAAAAAAGGGTAGATTTCCATTGTAATCGGTTTTTGGACCTTTATTCTAATCTATTAGACTTTGGTCAAACTTGGTCAACCTTGTTTGACCATAGCTTCCATTGTCTTAAAGATGCGATTATCTTTCTTCTAATAGGCTAAAAATTATATTAAGACCTTTATAAACTTACTATTTCTTAAAAAAAGGGTAGATTCCCATTGTAATCGGTTTTTGAACCTTTATTCTAATCTATTACTCTTTAGTCAAACTTGGTCAACCTTGTTTGACCAAAGCTTCCATTGGCTTAAAGATGCGATTATCTTTCTTCTAGTGGGTTAAAAACTATATTTAGACCTTTAATAACTTTCTATTTGTTCAAAAAAGGGTAGATTCCCATTGTAATCGGTTTATGAACCTTTATCCTAATCTATTAAACTTTGGTCAAACTTGTTCAACCTTGTTTAACCAAAGCTTCAATTGGCTTAAAATTTCGATTATCTTTCTTCTAATATGTTAAAGATTATATTTTGACCTTTATAAACCTTCTATTTGTTCAAAAAAGGGTAGATTTCCATTCTAATCGGTTTTTGGACCTTTATACTAATCTATTAAACTTTGGTCCAACTTGGTCAACCTTGTTTGACCAAAGCTTCCATTGGCTTAAAGATGCGATTATCTTTCTTTTAATAGGTTAAAAATTATATTTTAACTTTATAAACTTTCTATTTGTTCAAAAAAGGGTAGATTTTCGTTGTAATCGGTTTTTGGACCTTTATACTAATATATTAAACTTTGGTCCAACTTGGTCAACCTTGTTTGACCAAAGCTTCCATAGGCTTAAAGATGCGATTATGTTTCTTCTAGTGGGTTAAAAACTATATTTAGACCATTATAAACCTTCTATTTTTTGAAAAAAGGGTAGATTTCCATTGTATTCGGTTTTTGGACCTTTATTCTAATCTATTAAACTTTGGTCAAACTTGGTCAACCTTGTTTGACCACAGCTTCCATTGGCTTAAAGATGCGATTATCTTTCTTCTAGTGGGTTAAAAACTAATTTAGATCTTTATAAGGCTTCTATTTGTTTAAAAAAGGGTAGAATTCCATTAAAATCGGTTTTTGGACCTTTATTCTAATCTATTAAACTTTAGTCAAACTTGGTCAACCTTGTTTGACCAAAGCTTCCATTGGCTTAAACATGCGATTATCTTTCTTCTAGTGGGTTAAAAACTATAATTAGACCTTTATAATCTTTCTATTTGTTCAAAAAAGGGTAGATTCCTGTTGTAATCGGTTTTTGAACCTTTATCCTAATCTATTAAACTTTGGTGAAACTTGGTCAATCTTGTTTAACCAAAGCTTCAATTGGCTTAAAGTTTCGATTATCTTTCATCTAATATGTTAAAAATTATATTTAGACCTTTATAAACCTTCTATATGTTCAAAAAAGGGTAGATTTCCATTGTAATCGGTTTTTGAACCTTTATTCTAATCTATTAAACTTTAGTCAAATTTGGTCAACCTTGTTTGACCAAAGCTTCCATTGGCTTAAAGATGCGATTATCTTTCTTCTAGTGGGTTAAAAAATATATTTAGACCTTTATAAAGCTTCTATTTGTTCAAAAAAGGGTAGAATTCTATTAAAATCGGTTTGTGGAACCTTATTCTAATCTATTAAACTTTAGTCAAACTTGGTCAACCTTGTTTGACCAAAGCATCCATTGGCTTAAAGATGCGATCATCTTTCTTCTAGTGGGTTAAAAACTATATTTAGACCTTTATAAACCTTCTATTTTTTGAAATCAGGGTAGATTTCCATTGTAATCGGTTTTTGGACCTTTATTCTAATCTATTAAACTTTGGTCAAACTTGGTCAACCTTGTTTGACCATAGCTTCCATTGGCTTAAAGATGCGATTATCTTTCTTCTAATAGGCTAAAAATTATATTAAGACCTTTATAAACTTACTATTTGTTAAAAAAAGGGTAGATTCCCATTGTAATCGGTTTTTGAACCTTTATTCTAATCTATTAAACTTTGGTCAAACATGGTCAATCTTGTTTAACCAAAGCTTCAATTGGCTTAAAGTTTCGATTATCTTTCTTCTAATATATTAAAAATTATATTTTGACCTTTATAAATTTTCTATTTGTTCAAAAAAGGGTAGATTTCCATTCTAATCGGTTTTTAGACCTTTATACTAATCTATTAAACATTGGTCAAACTTGGTCAACCTTGTTTGACCAAAGCTTCCATTGGCTTAAAGATGCGATTATCTTTCTTCTAATAGGTTAAAAATTATGTTTTAACATTTATAAACCTTCTATTTGTTCAAAAAAGGGTAGATTTCCGTTGTAATCGGTTTTTGGACCTTTATACTAATCTATTAAACTTTGGTCAAACTTGCTCAACCTTGTTTGACCAAAGCTTCCATTGGCTTTAAGATGCGATTATCTTTCTTCTAATAGGTTAAAAATTATAATTAGGCCTTTATAAACCTTCTATTTGTTCAAAAAATGGTAGATTTCCATTCTAATCGGTTTTTGGACCTTTATACTAATCTATTAAACTTTGGTCAAATTTGGTCAACCTTGTTTGACCAAAGCTTCCATTGGCTTAAAGATGCGATTATCTTTCTTCTAATAGGTTAAAAATTATATTTTCACTTTTATAAACCTTCAATTTGTTCAAAAAAGGGTAGATTTCCTTTGTAATCGGTTTTTGGACCTTTATACTAATCTATTCAACTTTGGTCAAACTTGGTCAACCTTGTTTGACCAAAGCTTCCATTGGCTTAAAGATGCGATTATCTTTGTTCTAGTGGGTTAAAAACTATATTTAGACCTTTATAAAGCTTTTATTTGTTCAAAAAAGGGTGGATTTCCATTAAAATCGGTTTTTGTACCTTTATACTAATCTATTAAACTTTGGTCAAACTTGGTCAACCTTGTTTGACCAAAGCTTCCATTGGCTTAAGGATGCGATTATCTTTCTTCTAGTGGGTTAAAAACTATATTCAGACCTTTATAAACTTTCTATTTGTTCAAAAAAGGGTAGATTCCCATTGTAATCGTTTTTTGAACCTTTATTCTAATCTATTAAACTTTTGTCAAACTTGGTCAACCTTGTTTGACCAAAGCTTCCATTGGCTTAAAGATGCGGTTATCTTTCTTCTAGTGGGTTAAAAACTATATTTAGACCTTTATAAACCTTCTATTTTTTGAAAGAAGGGTAGATTTCCATTGTAATCGGTTTTTGAACCTTTATTCTAATCTATTAAACTTTGGTCAAACTTGGTCAACCTTGTTTGACCATAGCTTCCATTGGCTTAAAGATGCGATTATCTTTCTTCTAATAGGCTAAAAATTATATTAAGACCTTTATAAACTTACTATTTGATAAAAAAAGGGTAGATTCCCATTGTAACCGGTTTTTGAACCTTTATTCTAATCTATTAAACTTTAGTCAATCTTGGTCAACCTTGTTTATCCAAAGCTTCAAATTGCTTAAAGTTTCGATTATCTTTCTTCTAATATGTTAAAAATTATATTTTGACCTTTATAAACCTTATATTTGTTGAAAAAAGGGTAGATTTCCATTCTAATCGGTTTTTGGACCTTTATACTAATCTATTAAACTTTGGTCAAACTTGGTCAACCTTGTTTGACCAAAGCTTCCATTGGCTTAAAGATGCGATTATCTTTCTTCTAATAGGTAAAAAATTATATTTAGACCTATATAAACCTTCTATTTGTTCAAAAAAGGGTAGATTTCCATTGTAATCGGTTTTTGGACCTTTATACTAATCTATTAAACTTTGGTCAAACTTGGTCAACCTTGTTTGACCAAAGTTTCCATTGGCCTCTAAAGATGCGGTTATCTTTCTTCTAGTGGGTTAAAAACTATATTTAGACATTTATAAACCTTATATTTTTAGAAAGAAGGGTAGATTTCCATTGTAATCAGTTTTTGGACATTTATTCTAATCTATTAAACTTTGGTCAAACTTGGTCAACCTTGTTTGACCAAAGCTTCCATTGGCTTAAAGATGCGATTATCTTTCTTCTAGTGGATTAAAAACTATATTTAGACCTTTATAAACTTTCTATTTGTTCAAAAAAGGGTAGATTCCCATTGTAATCGGGTTTTGAACCTTTATCCTAATCAATTAAACTTTAGTCAAACGTGGTCAACCTTGTTTAACCAAAGCTTCAATTGGCTTAAAGTTTCGATTATCTTTCTTCTAATATGTTAAAAATTATATTTTGTCCTTTATAAACCTTATATTTGTTCAAAAAAGGGTAGGTTTCCATTCTAATCGGTTTTTGGACCTTTATACTAATCTATTAAACTTTGGTCAAACTTGGTCAACCTTTTTAACCAAAGCTTCAATTGGCTTAAAGTTTCGATTAACTTTCTTCTAATATGTTAAAAATTATATTTTGACCTTTATAAACCTTCTATTTGTTCAAAAAAGGGTAGAATTCTATTAAAATCGGTATTTGGACCCTTATTCTAATCTATTAAACTCTAGTCAAACTTGGTCAACCTTGTTTGACCAAAGTTTCCATTGGCTTAAAGATGCGATTATCTTTCTTCTAGTGGGTTAAAAACTATATTAAGACCTTTATAAACTTTCTATTTGTTCAAAAAAGGGTAGATTCTCATTGTAATCGTTTTTTGAACCTTTATTCTAATCTATTAAACTTTGCTCAACTTGGTCAACCTTGTTTGACCAAAGCTTCCATTGGCTTAAAGATGCGATTATCTTTCTTCTAATAGGCTAAAAATTATATTAAGACCTTTATAAACTTACTATTTGTTAAAAAAAGGGTAGATTCCCATTGTAATCGGTTTTTGAACCTTTATTCTAATCTATTAAACTTTAGTCAAACTTGGTTAACCTTGTTTAACCAAAGCTTCAATTGGCTTAAAGTTTCGATTATCTTTCTTCTAATATGTTAAAAATTATATTTTGACCTTTATAAACCTTCTATTTGTTCAAAAAAGGGTATTTTCCTTTCTAATCGGTTTTTGGACCTTTATACCAATCTATTAAACTTTGGTCAAACTTGGTCAACCTTGTTTGACCAAAGCTTCCATTGGGTTAAAGATGCGATTATCTTTCTTCTAATAGGTTAAAAATTATAATTTAACTTTTATAAACCTTCTATTTGTTCAAAAAAGGGTAGATTTCCATTGTAATCGATTTTTGGACCTTTATACTAATTTATTAAACTTTGGTCAAACTTGGTCAACCTTGTTTGACCATAGCTTCCATTGGCTTAAAGATGCGATTATCTTTCTTCTAGTGGGTTAAAAACTAATTTAGACCTTTATAAAGCTTCTATTTGTTCAAAAAAGGGTAGAATTCCATTAAAATCGGTTTTTGGACCTTTATTCTAATCTATTAAACTTTAGTCAAACGTGGTCAACCTTGTTTGACCAAAGCTTCCAATGGCTTAAAGTTGCGATTATCTTTCTTCTAGTAGGTTAAAAACTATATTTAGACCTTTATAAACTTTCTATTTGTTCAAAAAAGGGTAGATTCCCATTGTAATCGGTTTTTGAACCTTTATTCTAATCTATTAAACTTTAGTCATACTTGGTCAACCTTGTTTGACCAAAGCTTCCATTGGCTAAGTGGATTAAAAACTATATTTAGACCTTTATAAACTTTCTATTTGTTCAAAAAAGGGTAGATTCCCATTGTAATCGGTTTTTGAACCTTTATCCTAATCTATTAAACTTTAGTCAAACTTGGTCAACCTTGTTTAACCAAAGCTTCAAATTGCTTAAAGTTTCGATTATCTTTCTTCTAATATGTTAAAAATTATATTTTGACCTTTATAAACCTTCTATTTGTTCAAAAAAGGGTAGGTTTCCATTCTAATTGGTTTTTGGACCTTTATACTAATCTATTAAACTTTGGTCAAACTTGGTCAACCTTGTTTGACCAAAGCTTCCATTGGGTTAAAGATGCGATTATCTTTCTTCTCATAGGTTAAAAATTATAATTTAACTTTTATAAACCTTCTATTTGTTCAAAAAAGGGTAGATTTCCGTTGTAATCGATTTTTGGACCTTTATACTAATCTATTGAACTTTGGTCAAACTTGGTCAACCTTGTTTGACCAAAGCTTCCATTGGCTTAAAGATGCGATTATCTTTCTTCTAGTGGGTTAAAAACTATAATTAGACCTTTATAATCTTTCTATTTGTTCAAAAAAGGGTAGATTCCTATTGTAATCGGTTTTTGAACCTTTATCCTAATCTATTAAACTTTGGTGAAACTTGGTCAATCTTGTTTGACCAAAGCTTCAATTGGCTTAAAGTTTCGATTACCTTTCATCTAATATGTTAAAAATTATATTTAGACCTTTATAAACCTTCTATATGTTCAAAAAAGGGTAGATTTCCATTGTAATCGGTTTTTGAACCTTTATTCTAATCTATTAAACTATAGTCAAATTTGGTCAACCTTGTTTGACCAAAGCTTCCATTGGCTTAAAGATGCGATTATCTTTCTTCTAGAGGGTTAAAAACTATATTTAAACCTTTATAAACTTTCTATTTGTTCAAAAAAGGGTAGATTCCCATTGTAATCGGTTCTTGAACCTTTATCCTAATCTATTAAACTTTGGTCAAACTTGGTCAACCTTGTTTTACCAAAGCTTCCATTGGCTTAAAGATGCGATTATCTTTCTTCTAGTGAGTTAAAAAATATATTTAGACCTTTATAAAGCTTCTATTTGTTCAAAAAAGGGTAGAATTCTATTAAAATCGGTTTGTGGAACCTTATTCTAATCTATTAAACTTTAGTCAAACTTGGTCAACCTTGTTTGACCAAAGCATCCATTGGCTTAAAGATGCGATTATCTTTCTTCTAGTGGGTTAAAAACTATATTTAGACCTTTATAAACCTTCTATTTTTTGAAATCAGGGTAGATTTCCATTGTAATCGGTTTGTGGACCTTTATTCTAATCTATTAAACTTTGGTCAAACTTGGTCAACCTTGTTTGACCATAGCTTCCATTGGCTTAAAGATGCGATTATCTTTCTTCTAATAGGCTAAAAATTATATTAAGACCTTTATAAACTTACTATTTGTTAAAAAAAGGGTAGATTCCCATTGTAATCGGTTTTTGAACCTTTATTCTAATCTATTAAACTTTGGTCAAACATGGTCAATCTTGTTTAACCAAAGCTTCAATTGGCTTAAAGTTTCAATTATCTTTCTTCTAATATATTAAAAATTATATTTTGACCTTTATAAATTTTCTATTTGTTCAAAAAAGGGTAGATTTCCATTCTAATCGGTTTTTAGACCTTTATACTAACCTATTAAACATTGGTCAAACTTGGTCAACCTTGTTTGACCAAAGCTTCCATTGGCTTAAAGATGCGATTATCTTTCTTCTAATAGGTTAAAAATTATGTTTTAACATTTATAAACCTTCTATTTGTTCAAAAAAGGGTAGATTTCCGTTGTAATCGGTTTTTGGACCTTTATACTAATCTATTAAACTTTGGTCAAACTTGCTCAACCTTGTTTGACCAAAGCTTCCATTGGCTTTAAGATGCGATTATCTTTCTTCTAATAGGTTAAAAATTATAATTAGGCCTTTATAAACCTTCTATTTGTTCAAAAAATGGTAGATTTCCATTCTAATCGGTTTTTGGACCTTTATACTAATCTATTAAACTTTGGTCAAATTTGGTCAACCTTGTTTGACCAAAGCTTCCATTGGCTTAAAGATGCGATTATCTTTCTTCTAATAGGTTAAAAATTATATTTTCACTTTTATAAACCTTCAATTTGTTCAAAAAAGGGTAGATTTCCGTTGTAATCGGTTTTTGGACCTTTATACTAATCTATTCAACTTTGGTCAAACTTGGTCAACCTTGTTTGACCAAAGCTTCCATTGGCTTAAAGATGCGATTATCTTTGTTCTAGTGGGTTAAAAACTATATTTAGACCTTTATAAAGCTTTTATTTGTTCAAAAAAGGGTGGATTTCCATTAAAATCGGTTTTTGGACCTTTATACTAATCTATTAAACTTTGGTCAAACTTGGTCAACCTTGTTTGACCAAAGCTTCCATTGGCTTAAGGATGCGATTATCTTTCTTCTAGTGGGTTAAAAACTATATTCAGACCTTTATAAACTTTCTATTTGTTCAAAAAAGGGTAGATTCCCATTGTAATCGTTTTTTGAACCTTTATTCTAATCTATTAAACTTTTGTCAAACTTGGTCAACCTTGTTTGACCAAAGCTTCCATTGGCTTAAAGATGCGGTTATCTTTCTTCTAGTGGGTTAAAAACTATATTTAGACCTTTATAAACCTTCTATTTTTTGAAAGAAGGGTAGATTTCCATTGTAATCGGTTTTTGAACCTTTATTCTAATCTATTAAACTTTGGTCAAACTTGGTCAACCTTGTTTGACCATAGCTTCCATTGGCTTAAAGATGCGATTATCTTTCTTCTAATAGGCTAAAAATTATATTAAGACCTTTATAAACTTACTATTTGTTAAAAATAGGGTAGATTCCCATTGTAACCGGTTTTTGAACCTTTATTCTAATCTATTAAACATTAGTCAATCTTGGTCAACCTTGTTTATCCAAAGCTTCAAATTGCTTAAAGTTTCGATTATCTTTCTTCTAATATGTTAAAAATTATATTTTGACCTTTATAAACCTTATATTTGTTCAAAAAAGGGTAGATTTCCATTCTAATCGGTTTTTGGACCTTTATACTAATCTATTAAACTTTGGTCAAACTTGGTCAACCTTGTTTGACCAAAGCTTCCATTGGCTTAAAGATGCGATTATCTTTCTTCTAATAGGTAAAAAATTATATTTAGACCTATATAAACCTTCTATTTGTTCAAAAAAGGGTAGATTTCCATTGTAATCGGTTTTTGGACCTTTATACTAATCTATTAAAATTTGATCAAACTTGGTCAACCTTGTTTGACCAAAGTTTCCATTGGCCTCTAAAGATGCGGTTATCTTTCTTCTAGTGGGTTAAAAACTATATTTAGACATTTATAAACCTTATATTTTTTGAAAGAAGGGTAGATGTCCATTGTAATCAGTTTTTGGACATTTATTCTAATCTATTAAACTTTGGTCAAACTTGGTCAACCTTGTTTGACCAAAGCTTCCATTGGCTTAAAGATGCGATTATCTTTCTTCTAGTGGATTAAAAACTATATTTAGACCTTTATAAACTTTCTATTTGTTCAAAAAAGGGTACATTCCCATTGTAATCGGGTTTTGAACCTTTATCCTAATCAATTAAACTTTAGTCAAACTTGGTCAACCTTGTTTAACCAAAGCTTCAATTGGCTTAAAGTTTCGATTATCTTTCTTCTAATATGTTAAAAATTATATTTTGACCTTTATAAACCTTCTATTTGTTCAAAAAAGGGTAGAATTCTATTAAAATCGGTATTTGGACCCTTATTCTAATCTATTAAACTCTAGTCAAACTTGGTCAACCTTGTTTGACCAAAGTTTCCATTGGCTTAAAGATGCGATTATCTTTCTTCTAGTGGGTTAAAAACTATATTAAGACCTTTATAAACTTTCTATTTGTTCAAAAAAGGGTAGATTCTCATTGTAATCGTTTTTTGAACCTTTATTCTAATCTATTAAACTTTGCTCAACTTGGTCAACCTTGTTTGACCAAAGCTTCCATTGGCTTAAAGATGCGATTATCTTTCTTCTAATAGGCTAAAAATTATATTAAGACCTTTATAAACTTACTATTTGTTAAAAAAAGGGTAGATTCCCATTGTAATCGGTTTTTGAACCTTTATTCTAATCTATTAAACTTTAGTCAAACTTGGTCAACCTTGTTTAAACAAAGCTTCAATTGGCTTAAAGTTTCGATTATCTTTCTTCTAATATGTTAAAAATTATATTTTGACCTTTATAAACCTTCTATTTGTTCAAAAAAGGGTAGTTTCCATTCTAATCGGTTTTTGGACCTTTATACCAATCTATTAAACTTTGGTCAAACTTGGTCAACCTTGTTTGACCAAAGCTTCCATTGGGTTAAAGATGCGATTATCTTTCTTCTAATAGGTTAAAAATTATAATTTAACTTTTATAAACCTTCTATTTGTCAAAAAAGGGTAGATTTCCATTGTAATCGATTTTTGGACCTTTATACTAATTTATTAAACTTTGGTCAAACTTGGTCAACCTTGTTTGACCATAGCTTCCATTGGCTTAAAGATGCGATTATCTTTCTTCTAGTGGGTTAAAAACTAATTTAGACCTTTATAAAGCTTCTATTTGTTCAAAAAAGGGTAGAATTCCATTAAAATCAGTTTTTGGACCTTTATTCTAATCTATTAAACTTTAGTCAAACGTGGTCAACCTTGTTTGACCAAAGCTTCCAATGGCTTAAAGTTGCGATTATCTTTTCTCTAGTAGGTTAAAAACTATATTTAGACCTTTATAAACTTTCTATTTGTTCAAAAAAGGGTAGATTCCCATTGTAATCGGTTTTTGAACCTTTATTCTAATCTATTAAACTTTAGTCATACTTGGTCAACCTTGTTTGACCAAAGCTTCCATTGGCTAAGTGGATTAAAAACTATATTTAGACCTTTATAAACTTTCTATTTGTTCAAAAAAGGGTAGATTCCCATTGTAATCGGTTTTTGAACCTTTATCCTAATCTATTAAACTTTAGTCAAACTTGGTCAACCTTGCTTAACCAAAGCTTCAAATTGCTTAAAGTTTCGATTATCTTTCTTCTAATATGTTAAAAATTATATTTTGACCTTTATAAACCTTCTATTTGTTCAAAAAAGGGTAGGTTTCCATTCTAATTGGTTTTTGGACCTTTATACTAATCTATTAAACTTTGGTCAAACTTGGTCAACCTTGTTTGACCAAAGCTTCCATTGGGTTAAAGATGCGATTATCTTTCTTCTAATAGGTTAAAAATTATAATTTAACTTTTATAAACCTTCTATTTGTTCAAAAAAGGGTAGATTTCCATTGTAATCGATTTTTGGACCTTTATACTAATTTATTAAACTTTGGTCAAACTTGGTCAACCTTGTTTGACCATAGCTTCCATTGGCTTAAAGATGCGATTATCTTTCTTCTAGTGGGTTAAAAACTAATTTAGACCTTTATAAAGCTTCTATTTGTTCAAAAAAGGGTAGAATTCCATTAAAATCAGTTTTTGGACCTTTATTCTAATCTATTAAACTTTAGTCAAACGTGGTCAACCTTGTTTGACCAAAGCTTCCAATGGCTTAAAGTTGCGATTATCTTTCTTCTAGTAGGTTAAAAACTATATTTAGACCTTTATAAACTTTCTATTTGTTCAAAAAAGGGTAGATTCCCATTGTAATCGGTTTTTGAACCTTTATTCTAATCTATTAAACTTTAGTCATACTTGGTCAACCTTGTTTGACCAAAGCTTCCATTGGCTAAGTGGATTAAAAACTATATTTAGACCTTTATAAACTTTCTATTTGTTCAAAAAAGGGTAGATTCCCATTGTAATCGGTTTTTGAACCTTTATCCTAATCTATTAAACTTTAGTCAAACTTGGTCAACCTTGTTTAACCAAAGCTTCAAATTGCTTAAAGTTTCGATTATCTTTCTTCTAATATGTTAAAAATTATATTTTGACCTTTATAAACCTTCTATTTGTTCAAAAAAGGGTAGGTTTCCATTCTAATTGGTTTTTGGACCTTTATACTAATCTATTAAACTTTGGTCAAACTTGGTCAACCTTGTTTGACCAAAGCTTCCATTGGGTTAAAGATGCGATTATCTTTCTTCTCATAGGTTAAAAATTATAATTTAACTTTTATAAACCTTCTATTTGTTCAAAAAAGGGTAGATTTCCGTTGTAATCGATT
The DNA here is from genome assembly GCA_951799995.1 of Trifolium subterraneum. Lineage (NCBI taxonomy): Eukaryota > Viridiplantae > Streptophyta > Magnoliopsida > Fabales > Fabaceae > Trifolium > Trifolium subterraneum. The sequence continues at coordinate 30,851,927 of OX637465.1, read as the reverse complement.
TTTGGACCTTTATACTAATCTATTGAACTTTGGTCAAACTTGGTCAACCTTGTTTGACCAAAGCTTCCATTGGCTTAAAGATGTGATTATCTTTCTTCTAGTGGTATAAAAACTAATTTAGACCTTTATAAAGCTTCTATTTGTTCAAAAAAGGGTAGAATTCCATTAAAATCGGTTTTTGGACCTTTATTCTAATCTATTAAACTTTAGTCAAACGTGGTCAATCTTGTTTGACCAAAGCTTCCATTGGCTTAAAGATGCGATTATCTTTCTTCTAGTGGGATAAAAACTATATATAGACTTTTATAAACTTTCTATTTGTTCAAAAATGGGTAGATTTCCATTGTAATCGATTTTTGGGCCTTTATTCTAATCTATTAAACTTTGGTCAAACTTGGTCAACCTTGTTTGACCATAGCTTTCATTGGCTTAAAGATGCGATTATCTTTCTTCTAATAGGCTAAAAATTATATTAAGACCTTTATAAACTTACTATTTGTTAAAAAAAGGGTAGATTCCCATTGTAACCGGTTTTTGAACCTTTATTCTAATCTATTAAACTTTAGTCAATCTTGGTCAACTTTGTTTATCCAAAGCTTCAAATTGCTTAAAGTTTCGATTATCTTTCTTCTAATATGTTAAAAATTATATTTTGACCTTTATAAACCTTATATTTGTTCAAAAAAGGGTAGATTTCCATTCTAATCGGTTTTTGGACCTTTATACTAATCTATTAAACTTTGGTCAAACTTGGTCAACGTTGTTTGACCAAAGCTTCCATTGGCTTAAAGATGCGATTATCTTTCTTCTAATAGGTAAAAAATTATATTTAGACCTATATAAACCTTCTATTTGTTCAAAAAAGGGTAGATTTCCATTGTAATCGGTTTTTGGACCTTTATACTAATCTATTAAAATTTGGTCAAACTTGGTCAACCTTGTTTGACCAAAGTTTCCATTGACCTCTAAAGATGCGGTTATCTTTCTTCTAGTGGGTTAAAAACTATATTTAGACATTTATAAACCTTATATTTTTTGAAAGAAGGGTAGATTTCCATTGTAATCAGTTTTTGGACATTTATTCTAATCTATTAAACTTTGGTCAAACTTGGTCAACCTTGTTTGACCAAAGCTTCCATTGGCTTAAAGATGCGATTATCTTTCTTCTAGTGGATTAAAAACTATATTTAGACCTTTATAAACTTTCTATTTGTTCAAAAAAGGGTAGATTCCCATTGTAATCGGGTTTTGAACCTTTATCCTAATCAATTAAACTTTAGTCAAACTTGGTCAACCTTGTTTAACCAAAGCTTCAATTGGCTTAAAGTTTCGATTATCTTTCTTTTAATATGTTAAAAATTATATTTTGTCCTTTATAAACCTTCTATTTGTTCAAAAAAGGGTAGGTTTCCATTCTAATCGGTTTTTGGACCTTTATACTAATCTATTAAACTTTGGTCAAACTTGGTCAACCTTGTTTAACCAAAGCTTCAATTGGCTTAAAGTTTCGATTAACTTTCTTCTAATATGTTAAAAATTATATTTTGACCTTTATAAACCTTCTATTTGTTCAAAAAAGGGTAGAATTCTATTAAAATCGGTATTTGGACCCTTATTCTAATCTATTAAACTCTAGTCAAACTTGGTCAACCTTGTTTGACCAAAGTTTCCATTGGCTTAAAGATGCGATTATCTTTCTTCTAGTGGGTTAAAAACTATATTAAGACCTTTATAAACTTTCTATTTGTTCAAAAAAGGGTAGATTCTCATTGTAATCGTTTTTTGAACCTTTATTCTAATCTATTAAACTTTGCTCAACTTGGTCAACCTTGTTTGACCAAAGCTTCCATTGGCTTAAAGATGCGATTATCTTTCTTCTAATAGGCTAAAAATTATATTAAGACCTTTATAAACTTACTATTTGTTAAAAAAAGGGTAGATTCCCATTGTAATCGGTTTTTGAACCTTTATTCTAATCTATTAAACTTTAGTCAAACTTGGTCAACCTTGTTTAACCAAAGCTTCAATTGGCTTAAAGTTTCGATTATCTTTCTTCTAATATGTTAAAAATTATATTTTGACCTTTATAAACCTTCTATTTGTTCAAAAAAGGGTAGTTTCCATTCTAATCGGTTTTTGGACCTTTATACCAATCTATTAAACTTTGGTCAAACTTGGTCAACCTTGTTTGACCAAAGCTTCCATTGGGTTAAAGATGCGATTATCTTTCTTTTAATAGGTTAAAAATTATAATTTAACTTTTATAAACCTTCTATTTGTTCAAAAAAGGGTAGATTTCCATTGTAATCGATTTTTGGACCTTTATACTAATTTATTAAACTTTGGTCAAACTTGGTCAACCTTGTTTGACCAAAGCTTCCAATGGCTTAAAGTTGCGATTATCTTTCTTCTAGTAGGTTAAAAACTATATTTAGACCTTTATAAACTTTCTATTTGTTCAAAAAAGGGTAGATTCCCATTGTAATCGGTTTTTGAACCTTTATTCTAATCTATTAAACTTTAGTCATACTTGGTCAACCTTGTTTGACCAAAGCTTCCATTGGCTTAAAGATGCGATTATCTTTCTTCTTATAGGCTAAAAATTATATTAAGACCTTTATAAACTTACTATTTGTTAAAAAAAAGGGTAGATTCCCATTGTAATCGGTTTTTGAACCTTTATTCTAATCTATTAAACTTTAGTCAAACTTGTTTGACCAAAGCTTCCATTGGCTTTAAGATATGATTATCTTTCTTCTAGTGGATTTAAAACTATATTTAGACCTTTATAAACCTTCTATTTTTTGAAAGAAGGGTAGATTTCCATTGTAATCGGTTTTAGGACCTTTATTCTAATCTATTAAACTTTGCTCAACTTGGTCAACCTTGTTTGACCAAAGCTTCCATTGGCTTAAAGATGCGATTAACTTTCTTCTAATAGGCTAAAAATTATATTAAGACCTTTATAAACTTACTATTTGTTAAAAAAAGGGTAGATTCCCATTGTAATCGGTTTTTGAACCTTTATTCTAATCTATTAAACTTTAGTCAAACTTGGTCAACCTTGTTTAACCAAAGCTTCAATTGGCTTAAAGTTTCGATTATCTTTCTTCTAATATGTTAAAAATTATATTTTGACCTTTATAAACCTTCTATTTGTTCAAAAAAGGGTAGTTTCCAATCTAATCGGTTTTTGGACCTTTATACCAATCTATTAAACTTTGGTCAAACTTGGTCAACCTTGTTTGACCAAAGCTTCCATTGGGTTAAAGATGCGATTATCTTTCTTCTAATAGGTTAAAAATTATAATTTAACTTTTATAAACCTTCTATTTGTTCAAAAAAGGATAGATTTCCATTGTAATCGATTTTTGGACCTTTATACTAATCTATTAAACTTTGGTCAAACTTGGTCAACCTTGTTTGACCATAGCTTCCATTGGCTTAAAGATGCGATTATCTTTCTTCTAGTGGATTAAAAACTAATTTAGACCTTTATAAAGCTTATATTTGTTCAAAAAAGGGTTGAATTCCATTAAAATCGGTTTTTGGACCTTTATTCTAATCTATTAAACTTTATTCAAACGTGGTCAACCTTGTTTGACCAAAGCTTCCAATGGCTTAAAGTTGCAATTATATTTCTTCTAATAGGTTAAAAACTATATTTAGACCTTTATAAACTTTCTATTTGTTCAAAAAAGGGTAGATTCCCATTGTAATCGGTTTTTGAACCTTTATTCTAATCTATTAAACTTTAGTCAAACTTGGTCAACCTTGTTTGACCAAAGCTTCCATTGGCTTAAAGATGCGATTATCTTTCTTCTAGTGGATTAAAAACTATATTTAGAACTTTATAAACTTTCTATTTGTTCAAAAAAGGGTAGATTCCCATTGTAATCGGTTTTTGAACCTTTATCCTAATCTATTAAACTTTAGTCAAACTTGTTTGACCAAAGCTTCCATTGGCTTTAAGATATGATTATCTTTCTTCTAGTGGATTTAAAACTATATTTAGACCTTTATAAACCTTCTATTTTTTGAAAGAAGGGTAGATTTCCATTGTAATCGGTTTTAGGACCTTTATTCTAATCTATTAAACTTTGCTCAACTTGGTCAACCTTGTTTGACCAAAGCTTCCATTGGCTTAAAGATGCGATTAACTTTCTTCTAATAGGCTAAAAATTATATTAAGACCTTTATAAACTTACTATTTGTTAAAAAAAGGGTAGATTCCCATTGTAATCGGTTTTTGAACCTTTATTCTAATCTATTAAACTTTAGTCAAACTTGGTCAACCTTGTTTAACCAAAGCTTCAATTGGCTTAAAGTTTCGATTATCTTTCTTCTAATATGTTAAAAATTATATTTTGACCTTTATAAACCTTCTATTTGTTCAAAAAAGGGTAGGTTTCCATTCTAATCGGTTTTTGGACCTTTATACTAATCTATTAAACTTTGGTCAAACTTGGTCAACCTTGTTTGACCAAAGCTTCCATTGGGTTAAAGATGCGATTATCTTTCTTCTAATAGGTTAAAAATTATAATTTAACTTTTATAAACCTTCTATTTGTTCAAAAAAGGGTAGATTTCCGTTGTAATCGATTTTTGGACCTTTATACTAATCTATTAAACTTTGGTCAAACTTGGTCAACCTTGTTTGACCAAAGGTTCCATTAGCTTAAAGATGCGATTATCTTTCTTCTAGTGGGTTAAAAACTAATTTAGACCTTTATAAAGTTTCTATTTGTTCAAAAAAGGGTAGAATTCAATTAAAATCGGTTTTTGGACCTTTATTCTAATCTATTAAACTTTAGTCAAACGTGGTCAACCTTGTTTGACAAAAGCTTCCATTGGCTTAAAGATGCGATTATCTTTCTTCTAGTGGGTTAAAAACTATATTTAGACCTTTATAACCTTTCTATTTGTTCAAAAAAGGGTAGATTCCCATTGTAATCGGTTTTTGAACCTTTATTATAATCTATTAAACTTTAGTCAAACGTGGTCAACCTTGTTTGACCAAAGCTTCCATTGGCTTAAATATGCGATTATCTTTCTTCTAGTGGGTTAAAAACTATATTTAGACTTTTATAAACTTTCTATTTGTTCAAAAAAGGGTAGATTTCCATTGTAATCGGTTTTTGGACCTTTATTCTAATCTATTAAACTTTGGTCAAACTTGGTCAACCTTGTTTGACCATAGCTTCCATTGGCTTAAAGATGCGATTATCTTTCTTCTAATAGGCTAAAAATTATATTAAGACCTTTATAAACTTACTATTTGTTAAAAAAAAGGGTAGATTCCCATTGTAATCGGTTTTTGACCCTTTATTCTAATCTATTAAACTTTAGTCAAACTTGTTTGACCAAAGCTTCCATTGGCTTTAAGATACGATTATCTTTCTTCTAGTGGGTTAAAAACTATATTTAGACCTTTATAAACTTTCTATTTGTTCAAAAAAGGGAAGATTCCCATTGTAATCGGTTTTTGAACCTTTATCCAAATCTATTAAACTTTTGTCAAACTTGGTCAACCTTGTTTAACCAAAGCTTCAATTGGCTTAAAGTTTCGATTATCTTTCTTCTAATATGTTAAAAATTATATTTTGACCTTTATAAACCTTCTATTTGTTCAATAAAGGGTAGATTTCCATTCTAATCGGTTTTTGGACCTTTATACTAATCTATTAAACTTTGGTCAAACTTGGTCAACCTTGTTTGACCACAGCTTCCATTGGGTTAAAGATGCGATTATCTTTCTTCTAATAGGTTAAAAATTATAATTTAACTTTTATAAACCTTCTATTTGTTCAAAAAAGGGTAGATTTCCGTTGTAATCGGTTTTTGGACCTTTATACTAATCTATTAAACTTTGGTCAAACTTGGTCAACCTTGTTTGACAAAAGCTTCCATCGGCTTAAAGATGCGATTATCTTTCTTCTAGTGGGTTAAAAACTAATTTAGACCTTTATAAAGTTTCTATTTGTTCAAAAAAGGGTAGAATTCCATTAAAATCAGTTTTTGGACCTTTATTCTAATCTATTAAACTTTAGTCAAACGTGGTCAACCTTGTTTGACCAAAGCTTCCATTTACTTAAAGATGCGATTATCTTTCTTCTAGTGGGTTAAAAACTATATTTAGACCTTTATAAACTTTCTATTTGTTCAAAAAAGGGTAGATTCCCATTGTAATCGGTTTTTGAACCTTTAATCTAATCTATTAAATTTGGTCAAACTTCGTCAACCTTGTTTGACCAAAGCTTCCATTGGCTTAAAGATTCGATTATCTTTCTTATAGTGGGTTAAAAACTATATTTAGACCATTATAAACCTTCTATTTTTTGAAAAAAGGTTAGATTTCCATTGTAATCGGTTTTTGGACCTTTATTCTGATCTATTAAACTTTGGTCAAACTTGGTCAACCTTGTTTGACCAAAGCTTCCATTGACTTAAAGATGCGATTATCTTTCTTCTAGTGGGTTAAAAACTATATTTAGACCTTTATAAACTTTCTATTTGTTCAAAAAAGGGTAGATTCCCATTGTAATCGGTTTTTGAACCTTTAATCTAATCTATTAAATTCGGTCAAACTTCGTTAACCTTGTTTAACCAAAGCTTCAATTGGCTTAAAGTTTCGATTATCTTTCTTCTAATATGTTAAAAATTATATTTTGACCTTTATAAACCTTCTATTTGTTTAAAAAAGGGTAGATTTCCATTCTAATCGCTTTTTGGACCTTTATATTAATCTATTAAACTTTGGTCAAACTTGGTCAACCTTGTTTGACCAAAGCTTCAATTGGCTTAAAGATGCGATTTTCTTTCTTCTAGTGCGTTAAAAACTAATTTAGACCTTTATAAAGCTTCTATTTGTTAAAAAAAGGGTAGATTTCTATTGTAATCGATTTTTGGACCTTTATACTAATCTATTAAACTTTGGTCAACCTTGTTTGACCATAGCTTCCATTGGCTTAAAGATGCGATTATCTTTCTTCTAGTGGGTTAAAAACTAATTTAGACCTTTAAAAAACTTCTATTTGTTCAAAAAAGGGTTGAATTCCATTAAAATCGGTTTTTGGACCTTTATTCTAATCTATTAAACTTTAGTCAAACTTGGTCAACCTTGTTTGACCAAAGCTTCCAATGGCTTAAAGTTGCAATTATATTTCTTCTAATAGGTTAAAAACTATATTTAGACCTTTATAAACTTTCTATTTGTTCAAAAAAGGGTAGATTCCCATTGTAATCTGTTTTTGAACCTTTATTCTAATCTATTAAACTTTAGTCAAACTTGGTCAACCTTGTTTGACCAAAGCTTCCATTGGCTTAAAGATGCGATTATCTTTCTTCTAGTGGATTAAAAACTATACTTAGAACTTTATAAACTTTCTATTTGTTCAAAAAAGGGTAGATTCCCATTGTAATCGGTTTTTGAACCTTTATCCTAATCTATTAAACTTTAGTCATACTTGGTCAACCTTGTTTAACCAAAGCTTCAATTGGCTTAAAGTTTCGATTATCTTTCTTCTAATATGTTAAAAATTATATTTTGACCTTTATAAACCTTCTATTTTTTCAAAAAAGGGTAGGTTTCCATTCTAATCGGTTTTTGGACCTTTATACTAATCGGTTTTTGGACCATTCTAATCGGTTTTAACTTTGGTCAAACTTGGTCAACCTTGTTTGACCAAAGCTTCCATTGGGTTAAATATGCGATTATCTTTCTTCTAATAGGTTAAAAATTATAATTTAACTTTTATAAACCTTCTATTTGTTCAAAAAAGGGTAGATTGCCGTTGTAATCGATTTTTGGACCTTTATACTAATCTATTAAACTTTGGTCAAACTTGGTCAACCTTGTTTGACCAAAGCTTCCATTGGCTTAAAGATGCGATTATCTTTTTTCTAGTGGGTTAAAAACTAATTTAGACCTTTATAAATCTTCTATTTGTTCAAAAAAGGGTAGAATTCAATTAAAATCGGTTTTTGGACCTTTATTCTAATCTATTAAACTTTAGTCAAACGTGGTCAACCTTGTTTGACCAAAGCTTCCATTGGCTTAAAGATGCGATTATCTTTCTTCTAGTGGGTTAAAAACAATATTTAGACCTTTATAAACTTTCTATTTGTTCAAAAAAGGGAAGATTCCCATTGTAATCGGTTTTTGAACCTTTATCCTAATCTATTGAACTTTGGTCAAACTTGGTCAACCTTGTTTAACCAAAGCTTCAATTGGCTTAAAGTTTCGATTATCTTTCTTCTAATATGTTAAAAATTATATTTTGACCTTTATAAACCTTCTATTTGTTCAATAAAGGGTAGATTTCCATTCTAATCGGTTTTTGGACCTTTATACTAATCTATTAAACTTTGGTCAAACTTGGTCAATCTTGTTTGACCACAGCTTCCATTGGGTTAAAGATGCGATTATCTTTCTCCTAATAGGTTAAAAATAATAATTTAACTTTTATAAACCTTCTATTTGTTCAAAAAAGGGTAGATTTCCGTTGTAATCGGTTTTTGGACCTTTATACTAATCTATTAAACTTTGGTCAAACTTGGTCAACCTTGTTTGACAAAAGCTTCCATCGGCTTAAAGATGCGATTATCTTTCTTCTAGTGGGTTAAAAACTAATTTAGACCTTTATAAAGTTTCTATTTGTTCAAAAAAGGGTAGAATTCCATTAAAATCAGTTTTTGGACCTTTATTATAATCTATTAAACTTTAGTCAAACGTGGTCAACCTTGTTTAACCAAAGCTTCCATTTACTTAAAGATGCGATTATCTTTCTTCTAGTGGGTTAAAAACTATATTTAGACCTTTATAAACTTTCTATTTGTTCAAAAAAGGGTAGATTCCCATTGTAATCGGTTTTTGAACCTTTAATCTAATCTATTAAATTTGGTCAAACTTCGTCAACCTTGTTTGACCAAAGCTTCCATTGGCTTAAAGATTCGATTATCTTTCTTATAGTGGGTTAAAAACTATATTTAGACCATTATAAACCTTCTATTTTTTGAAAAAAGGTTAGATTTCCATTGTAATCGGTTTTTGGACCTTTATTCTGATCTATTAAACTTTGGTCAAACTTGGTCAACCTTGTTTGACCAAAGCTTCCATTGACTTAAAGATGCGATTATCTTTCTTCTAGTGGGTTAAAAACTATATTTAGACCTTTAATAACTTTCTATTTGTTCAAAAAAGGGTAGATTCCCATTTTAATCGGTTTTTGAACCTTTATCCTAATCTATTAAACTTTAGTCAAACTTGGTCAACCTTGTTTAACCAAAGCTTCAATTGGCTTAATGTTTCGATTATCTTTCTTCTAATATGTTAAAAATTATATTTTGACCTTTATAAACCTTCTAATTATTCAAAAAAGGGTAGATTTCCATTCTAATCGGTTTTTGGACCTTTATACTGATCTATTAAACATTGGTCAAACTTGGTCAACCTTGTTTGACCAAAACTTCCATTGGGTTAAAGATGCGATTATCTTTCTTCTAATAGGTTAAAAATTATATTTTAACTTTTATAAACCTTCTATTTGTTCAAAAAAGGGTAGATTTCCGTTGTAATCGGTTTTTGGACCTTTATACTAATCTATTAAACTTTGGTCAAACTTGGTCAACCTTGTTTGACCAAAGCTTCCATTGGCTTAAAGATGCGATTATCTTTCTTCTAGTGGGTTTAAAACTAATTTAGACCTTTATAAAGCTTCTATTTTGTTCAAAAAAGGGTAGAATTCCATTAAAATCGGTTTTTGGACCTTTATTCTAATCTATTAAACTTTAATCAAATGTGGTCAACCTTGTTTGACCAAAACTTCCATTGACTTAAAGATGCGATTATCTTTCTTCTAGTGGGTTAAAAACTATATTTAGACCTTTATAAACTTTCTATTTGTTCAAAAAAGGGTAGATTCCCATTGTAATCGGTTTTTGAACCTTTAATCTAATCTATTAAATTCGGTCAAACTTCGTTAACCTTGTTTAACCAAAGCTTCAATTGGCGTAAAGTTTCGATTATCTTTCTTCTAATATGTTAAAAATTATATTTTGACCTTTATAAACCTTCTATTTGTTTAAAAAAGGGTAGATTTCCATTCTATTCGCTTTTTGGACCTTTATACTAATCTATTAAACTTTGGTCAAACTTGGTCAACCTTGTTTGACCAAAGCTTCAATTGGCTTAAAGATGCGATTTTCTTTCTTCTAGTGCGTTAAAAACTAATTTAGACCTTTATAAAGCTTCTATTTGTTAAAAAAAGGGTAGATTTCTATTGTAATCGATTTTTGGACCTTTATACTAATCTATTAAACTTTGGTCAAACTTGGTCAACCATGTTTGACCATAGCTTCCATTGGCTTAAAGATGCGATTATCTTTCTTCTAGTGGGTTAAAAACTAATTTAGACCTTTAAAAAACTTCTATTTGTTCAAAAAAGGGTTGAATTCCATTAAAATCGGTTTTTGGACCTTTATTCTAATCTATTAAACTTTAGTCAAACTTGGTCAACCTTGTTTGACCAAAGCTTCCAATGGCTTAAAGTTGCAATTATATTTCTTCTAATAGGTTAAAAACTATATTTAGACCTTTATAAACTTTCTATTTGTTCAAAAAAGGGTAGATTCCCATTGTAATCTGTTTTTGAACCTTTATTCTAATCTATTAAACTTTAGTCAAACTTGGTCAACCTTGTTTGACCAAAGCTTCCATTGGCTTAAAGATGCGATTATCTTTCTTCTAGTGGATTAAAAACTATACTTAGAACTTTATAAACTTTCTATTTGTTCAAAAAAGGGTAGATTCCCATTGTAATCGGTTTTTGAACCTTTATCCTAATCTATTAAACTTTAGTCATACTTGATCAACCTTGTTTAACCAAAGCTTCAATTGGCTTAAAGTTTCAATTATCTTTCTTCTAATATGTTAAAAATTATATTTTGACCTTTATAAACCTTCTATTTTTTCAAAAAAGGGTAGGTTTCCATTCTAATCGGTTTTTGGACCTTTATACTAATCGGTTTTTGGACCATTCTAATCGGTTTTAACTTTGGTCAAACTTGGTCAACCTTGTTTGACCAAAGCTTCCATTGGGTTAAATATGCGATTATCTTTCTTCTAATAGGTTAAAAATTATAATTTAACTTTTATAAACCTTCTATTTGTTCAAAAAAGGGTAGATTTCTATTGTAATCGGTTTTTGAACCTTTAATCTAATCTATTAAATTCGGTCAAACTTCGTTAACCTTGTTTAACCAAAGCTTCAATTGGCGTAAAGTTTCGATTATCTTTCTTCTAATATGTTAAAAATTATATTTTGACCTTTATAAACCTTCTAATTATTCAAAAAAGGGTAGATTTCCATTCTAATCGGTTTTTTGACCTTTATACTAATCTATTAAACTTTGGTCAAACTTGGTCAACCTTGTTTGACCAAAGCTTCCATTGGCTTAAAGATGCGATTATCTTTCTTCTAGTGGGTTAAAAACTAATTTAGACCTTTATAAAGCTTCTATTTTGTTCAAAAAAGGGTAGAATTCCATTAAAATCGGTTTTTGGACCTTTATTCTAATCTATTAAACTTTAGTCAAACGTGGTCAACCTTGTTTGACCAAAGCTTCCATTGAGTTAAAGATGCGATTATCTTTCTTCTAGTGGGTTAAAAACTATATTTAGACCTTTATAAACTTTCTATTTGTTCAAAAAAGTGAAGATTCCCATTGTAATCGGTTTTTGAACCTTTATCCTAATCTATTAAACTTTGGTCAAACTTGGTCAACCTTGTTTAACCAAAGCTTCAATTGGCTTAAAGTTTCGATTATCTTTCTTCTAATATGTTAAAAATTATATTTTGACCTTTATAAACCTTCTAATTATTCAAAAAAGGGTAGATTTCCATTCTAATCGGTTTTTTGACCTTTATACTAATCTATTAAACTTTGGTCAAACTTGGTCAACCTTGTTTGACCAAAGCTTCCATTGGATTAAAGATGCGATTATCTTTCTTCTAATAGGTTAAAAATTATATTTTAACTTTTATAAACCTTCTATTTGTTCAAAAAAGGGTAGATTTCCGTTGTAATCGGTTTTTGGACCTTTATACTAATCTATTAAACTTTGGTCAAACTTGGTCAACCTTGTTTGACCAAAGCTTCCATTGGCTTAAAGATACGATTATCTTTCTTCTAGTGGGTTAAAAACTGATTTAGACCTTTATAAAGCTTCTATTTGTTCAAAAAAGGGTAGAATTCAATTAAAATCGGTTTTTGGACCTTTATTCTAATCTATTAAACTTTAGTCAAACGTGGTCAACCTTGTTTGACCAAAGCTTCCATTGACTTAAAGATGCGATTATCTTTCTTCTAGTGGGTTAAAAACTAAATTTAGACCTTTATAAACTTTCTATTTGTTCAAAAAAGGGTAGATTCCCATTGTAATCGGTTTTTTAACCTTTATCCTAATCTATTAAACTTTGGTCAAACTTGGTCAACCTTGTTTAACCAAAGCTTCAATTGGCTTAAAGTTTCGATTATCTTTCTTCTAATATGTTAAAAATTATATTTTGACCTTTATAAACCTTCTAATTATTCAAAAAAGGGTAGATTTCCATTCTAATCAGTTTTTGGACCTTTATACTAATCTATTAAACTTTGGTCAAACTTGGTCAACCTTGTTTGACCAAAGCTTCCATTGGGTTAAAGATGCGATTATCTTTCTTCTAATAGGTTAAAAATTATATTTTAACTTTTATAAACCTTCTATTTGTTCAAAAAAGGGTAGATTTCCGTTGTAATCGGTTTTTGCACCTTTATACTAATCTATTAAACTTTGGTCAAACTTGGTCAATCTTGTTTGACCAAAGCTTCCATTGGGTTAAAGATGCGATTATCTTTCTTCTAATAGGTTAAAAATTATATTTTAACTTTTATAAACCTTCAATTTGTTCAAAAAAGGGTAGATTTCCATTGTAATCGGTTTTTGGACCTTTATACTAATCTATTAAACTTTGGTCAAACTTGGTCAACCTTGTTTGACCAAAGCTTCCATTGGCTTAAAGATACGATTATCTTTCTTCTAGTGGGTTAAAAACTGATTTAGACCTTTATAAAGCTTCTATTTGTTAAAAAAAGGGTAGAATTCAATTAAAATCGGTTTTTGGACCTTTATTCTAATCTATTAAACTTTACTCAAACGTGGTCAACCTTGTTTAACCAAAGCTTCCATTGGCTTTAAGATACGATTATCTTTCTTCTAGTGGGTTAAAAACTATATTTAGACCTTTATAAACTTTCTATTTGTTCAAAAAAGGGAAGATTCCCATTGTAATCGGTTTTTGAACCTTTATCCTAATCTATTGAACTTTGGTCAAACTTGGTCAACCTTGTTTAACCAAAGCTTCAATTGGCTTAAAGTTTCGATTATCTTTCTTCTAATATGTTAAAAATTATATTTTGACCTTTATAAACCTTCTATTTGTTCAATAAAGGGTAGATTTCCATTCTAATCGGTTTTTGGTCCTTTATACTAATCTATTAAACTTTGGTCAAACTTGGTCAAACTTGGTCAACCTTGTTTGACAAAAGCATCCATCGGCTTAAAGATGCGATTATCTTTCTTCTAGTGGGTTAAAAACTAATTTAGACCTTTATAAAGTTTCTATTTGTTCAAAAAAGGGTAGAATTCCATTAAAATCGGTTTTTGGACCTTTATTCTAATCTATTAAACTTTAGTCAAACGTGGTCAACCTTGTTTGACCAAAGCTTCCATTGACTTAAAGATGCGATTATCTTTCTTCTAGTGGGTTAAAAACTATATTTAGACCTTTATAAACTTTCTATTTGTTCAAAAAAGGGTAGATTCCCATTGTAATCGGTTTTTGAACCTTTAATCTAATCTATTAAATTTGGTCAAACTTCGTTAACCTTGTTTAACCAAAGCTTCAATTGGCTTAAAGTTTCGATTATCTTTCTTCTAATATGTTAAAAATTATATTTTGACCTTTATAAACCTTCTAATTATTCAAAAAAGGGTAGATTTCCATTCTAATCGGTTTTTTGACCTTTATACTAATCTATTAAACTTTGGTCAAACTTGGTCAACCTTGTTTGACCAAAGCTTCCATTGGCTTAAAGATGCGATTATCTTTCTTCTAGTGGGTTAAAAACTAATTTAGACCTTTATAAAGCTTCTATTTTGTTCAAAAAAGGGTAGAATTCCATTAAAATCGGTTTTTGGACCTTTATTCTAATCTATTAAACTTTAGTCAAACGTGGTCAACCTTGTTTGACCAAAGCTTCCATTGAGTTAAAGATGCGATTATCTTTCTTCTAGTGGATTAAAAACTATACTTAGAACTTTATAAACTTTCTATTTGTTCAAAAAAGGGTAGATTCCCATTGTAATCGGTTTTTGAACCTTTATCCTAATCTATTAAACTTTAGTCATACTTGATCAACCTTGTTTAACCAAAGCTTCAATTGGCTTAAAGTTTCAATTATCTTTCTTCTAATATGTTAAAAATTATATTTTGACCTTTATAAACCTTCTATTTTTTCAAAAAAGGGTAGGTTTCCATTCTAATCGGTTTTTGGACCTTTATACTAATCGGTTTTTGGACCATTCTAATCGGTTTTAACTTTGGTCAAACTTGGTCAACCTTGTTTGACCAAAGCTTCCATTGGGTTAAATATGCGATTATCTTTCTTCTAATAGGTTAAAAATTATAATTTAACTTTTATAAACCTTCTATTTGTTCAAAAAAGGGTAGATTTCTATTGTAATCGGTTTTTGAACCTTTAATCTAATCTATTAAATTCGGTCAAACTTCGTTAACCTTGTTTAACCAAAGCTTCAATTGGCGTAAAGTTTCGATTATCTTTCTTCTAATATGTTAAAAATTATATTTTGACCTTTATAAACCTTCTAATTATTCAAAAAAGGGTAGATTTCCATTCTAATCGGTTTTTTGACCTTTATACTAATCTATTAAACTTTGGTCAAACTTGGTCAACCTTGTTTGACCAAAGCTTCCATTGGCTTAAAGATGCGATTATCTTTCTTCTAGTGGGTTAAAAACTAATTTAGACCTTTATAAAGCTTCTATTTTGTTCAAAAAAGGGTAGAATTCCATTAAAATCGGTTTTTGGACCTTTATTCTAATCTATTAAACTTTAGTCAAACGTGGTCAACCTTGTTTGACCAAAGCTTCCATTGAGTTAAAGATGCGATTATCTTTCTTCTAGTGGGTTAAAAACTATATTTAGACCTTTATAAACTTTCTATTTGTTCAAAAAAGTGAAGATTCCCATTGTAATCGGTTTTTGAACCTTTATCCTAATCTATTAAACTTTGGTCAAACTTGGTCAACCTTGTTTAACCAAAGCTTCAATTGGCTTAAAGTTTCGATTATCTTTCTTCTAATATGTTAAAAATTATATTTTGACCTTTATAAACCTTCTAATTATTCAAAAAAGGGTAGATTTCCATTCTAATCGGTTTTTTGACCTTTATACTAATCTATTAAACTTTGGTCAAACTTGGTCAACCTTGTTTGACCAAAGCTTCCATTGGATTAAAGATGCGATTATCTTTCTTCTAATAGGTTAAAAATTATATTTTAACTTTTATAAACCTTCTATTTGTTCAAAAAAGGGTAGATTTCCGTTGTAATCGGTTTTTGGACCTTTATACTAATCTATTAAACTTTGGTCAAACTTGGTCAACCTTGTTTGACCAAAGCTTCCATTGGCTTAAAGATACGATTATCTTTCTTCTAGTGGGTTAAAAACTGATTTAGACCTTTATAAAGCTTCTATTTGTTCAAAAAAGGGTAGAATTCAATTAAAATCGGTTTTTGGACCTTTATTCTAATCTATTAAACTTTAGTCAAACGTGGTCAACCTTGTTTGACCAAAGCTTCCATTGACTTAAAGATGCGATTATCTTTCTTCTAGTGGGTTAAAAACTAAATTTAGACCTTTATAAACTTTCTATTTGTTCAAAAAAGGGTAGATTCCCATTGTAATCGGTTTTTTAACCTTTATCCTAATCTATTAAACTTTGGTCAAACTTGGTCAACCTTGTTTAACCAAAGCTTCAATTGGCTTAAAGTTTCGATTATCTTTCTTCTAATATGTTAAAAATTATATTTTGACCTTTATAAACCTTCTAATTATTCAAAAAAGGGTAGATTTCCATTCTAATCAGTTTTTGGACCTTTATACTAATCTATTAAACTTTGGTCAAACTTGGTCAACCTTGTTTGACCAAAGCTTCCATTGGGTTAAAGATGCGATTATCTTTCTTCTAATAGGTTAAAAATTATATTTTAACTTTTATAAACCTTCTATTTGTTCAAAAAAGGGTAGATTTCCGTTGTAATCGGTTTTTGCACCTTTATACTAATCTATTAAACTTTGGTCAAACTTGGTCAATCTTGTTTGACCAAAGCTTCCATTGGGTTAAAGATGCGATTATCTTTCTTCTAATAGGTTAAAAATTATATTTTAACTTTTATAAACCTTCAATTTGTTCAAAAAAGGGTAGATTTCCATTGTAATCGGTTTTTGGACCTTTATACTAATCTATTAAACTTTGGTCAAACTTGGTCAACCTTGTTTGACCAAAGCTTCCATTGGCTTAAAGATACGATTATCTTTCTTCTAGTGGGTTAAAAACTGATTTAGACCTTTATAAAGCTTCTATTTGTTAAAAAAAGGGTAGAATTCAATTAAAATCGGTTTTTGGACCTTTATTCTAATCTATTAAACTTTACTCAAACGTGGTCAACCTTGTTTAACCAAAGCTTCCATTGGCTTTAAGATACGATTATCTTTCTTCTAGTGGGTTAAAAACTATATTTAGACCTTTATAAACTTTCTATTTGTTCAAAAAAGGGAAGATTCCCATTGTAATCGGTTTTTGAACCTTTATCCTAATCTATTGAACTTTGGTCAAACTTGGTCAACCTTGTTTAACCAAAGCTTCAATTGGCTTAAAGTTTCGATTATCTTTCTTCTAATATGTTAAAAATTATATTTTGACCTTTATAAACCTTCTATTTGTTCAATAAAGGGTAGATTTCCATTCTAATCGGTTTTTGGTCCTTTATACTAATCTATTAAACTTTGGTCAAACTTGGTCAAACTTGGTCAACCTTGTTTGACAAAAGCATCCATCGGCTTAAAGATGCGATTATCTTTCTTCTAGTGGGTTAAAAACTAATTTAGACCTTTATAAAGTTTCTATTTGTTCAAAAAAGGGTAGAATTCCATTAAAATCGGTTTTTGGACCTTTATTCTAATCTATTAAACTTTAGTCAAACGTGGTCAACCTTGTTTGACCAAAGCTTCCATTGACTTAAAGATGCGATTATCTTTCTTCTAGTGGGTTAAAAACTATATTTAGACCTTTATAAACTTTCTATTTGTTCAAAAAAGGGTAGATTCCCATTGTAATCGGTTTTTGAACCTTTAATCTAATCTATTAAATTTGGTCAAACTTCGTTAACCTTGTTTAACCAAAGCTTCAATTGGCTTAAAGTTTCGATTATCTTTCTTCTAATATGTTAAAAATTATATTTTGACCTTTATAAACCTTCTAATTATTCAAAAAAGGGTAGATTTCCATTCTAATCGGTTTTTTGACCTTTATACTAATCTATTAAACTTTGGTCAAACTTGGTCAACCTTGTTTGACCAAAGCTTCCATTGGCTTAAAGATGCGATTATCTTTCTTCTAGTGGGTTAAAAACTAATTTAGACCTTTATAAAGCTTCTATTTTGTTCAAAAAAGGGTAGAATTCCATTAAAATCGGTTTTTGGACCTTTATTCTAATCTATTAAACTTTAGTCAAACGTGGTCAACCTTGTTTGACCAAAGCTTCCATTGAGTTAAAGATGCGATTATCTTTCTTCTAGTGGATTAAAAACTATACTTAGAACTTTATAAACTTTCTATTTGTTCAAAAAAGGGTAGATTCCCATTGTAATCGGTTTTTGAACCTTTATCCTAATCTATTAAACTTTAGTCATACTTGATCAACCTTGTTTAACCAAAGCTTCAATTGGCTTAAAGTTTCAATTATCTTTCTTCTAATATGTTAAAAATTATATTTTGACCTTTATAAACCTTCTATTTTTTCAAAAAAGGGTAGGTTTCCATTCTAATCGGTTTTTGGACCTTTATACTAATCGGTTTTTGGACCATTCTAATCGGTTTTAACTTTGGTCAAACTTGGTCAACCTTGTTTGACCAAAGCTTCCATTGGGTTAAATATGCGATTATCTTTCTTCTAATAGGTTAAAAATTATAATTTAACTTTTATAAACCTTCTATTTGTTCAAAAAAGGGTAGATTTCTATTGTAATCGGTTTTTGAACCTTTAATCTAATCTATTAAATTCGGTCAAACTTCGTTAACCTTGTTTAACCAAAGCTTCAATTGGCGTAAAGTTTCGATTATCTTTCTTCTAATATGTTAAAAATTATATTTTGACCTTTATAAACCTTCTAATTATTCAAAAAAGGGTAGATTTCCATTCTAATCGGTTTTTTGACCTTTATACTAATCTATTAAACTTTGGTCAAACTTGGTCAACCTTGTTTGACCAAAGCTTCCATTGGCTTAAAGATGCGATTATCTTTCTTCTAGTGGGTTAAAAACTAATTTAGACCTTTATAAAGCTTCTATTTTGTTCAAAAAAGGGTAGAATTCCATTAAAATCGGTTTTTGGACCTTTATTCTAATCTATTAAACTTTAGTCAAACGTGGTCAACCTTGTTTGACCAAAGCTTCCATTGAGTTAAAGATGCGATTATCTTTCTTCTAGTGGGTTAAAAACTATATTTAGACCTTTATAAACTTTCTATTTGTTCAAAAAAGTGAAGATTCCCATTGTAATCGGTTTTTGAACCTTTATCCTAATCTATTAAACTTTGGTCAAACTTGGTCAACCTTGTTTAACCAAAGCTTCAATTGGCTTAAAGTTTCGATTATCTTTCTTCTAATATGTTAAAAATTATATTTTGACCTTTATAAACCTTCTAATTATTCAAAAAAGGGTAGATTTCCATTCTAATCGGTTTTTTGACCTTTATACTAATCTATTAAACTTTGGTCAAACTTGGTCAACCTTGTTTGACCAAAGCTTCCATTGGATTAAAGATGCGATTATCTTTCTTCTAATAGGTTAAAAATTATATTTTAACTTTTATAAACCTTCTATTTGTTCAAAAAAGGGTAGATTTCCGTTGTAATCGGTTTTTGGACCTTTATACTAATCTATTAAACTTTGGTCAAACTTGGTCAACCTTGTTTGACCAAAGCTTCCATTGGCTTAAAGATACGATTATCTTTCTTCTAGTGGGTTAAAAACTGATTTAGACCTTTATAAAGCTTCTATTTGTTCAAAAAAGGGTAGAATTCAATTAAAATCGGTTTTTGGACCTTTATTCTAATCTATTAAACTTTAGTCAAACGTGGTCAACCTTGTTTGACCAAAGCTTCCATTGACTTAAAGATGCGATTATCTTTCTTCTAGTGGGTTAAAAACTATATTTAGACCTTTATAAACTTTCTATTTGTTCAAAAAAGGGTAGATTCCCATTGTAATCGGTTTTTTAACCTTTATCCTAATCTATTAAACTTTGGTCAAACTTGGTCAACCTTGTTTAACCAAAGCTTCAATTGGCTTAAAGTTTCGATTATCTTTCTTCTAATATGTTAAAAATTATATTTTGACCTTTATAAACCTTCTAATTATTCAAAAAAGGGTAGATTTCCATTCTAATCAGTTTATGGACCTTTATACTAATCTATTAAACTTTGGTCAAACTTGGTCAACCTTGTTTGACCAAAGCTTCCATTGGGTTAAAGATGCGATTATCTTTCTTCTAATAGGTTAAAAATTATATTTTAACTTTTATAAACCTTCTATTTGTTCAAAAAAGGGTAGATTTCCGTTGTAATCGGTTTTTGCACCTTTATACTAATCTATTAAACTTTGGTCAAACTTGGTCAATCTTGTTTGACCAAAGCTTCCATTGGGTTAAAGATGCGATTATCTTTCTTCTAATAGGTTAAAAATTATATTTTAACTTTTATAAACCTTCAATTTGTTCAAAAAAGGGTAGATTTCCATTGTAATCGGTTTTTGGACCTTTATACTAATCTATTAAACTTTGGTCAAACTTGGTCAACCTTGTTTGACCAAAGCTTCCATTGGCTTAAAGATACGATTATCTTTCTTCTAGTGGGTTAAAAACTGATTTAGACCTTTATAAAGCTTCTATTTGTTAAAAAAAGGGTAGAATTCAATTAAAATCGGTTTTTGGACCTTTATTCTAATCTATTAAACTTTACTCAAACGTGGTCAACCTTGTTTGACCAAAGCTTCCATTGGCTTTAAGATACGATTATCTTTCTTCTAGTGGGTTAAAAACTATATTTAGACCTTTATAAACTTTCTATTTGTTCAAAAAAGGGAAGATTCCCATTGTAATCGGTTTTTGAACCTTTATCCTAATCTATTGAACTTTGGTCAAACTTGGTCAACCTTGTTTAACCAAAGCTTCAATTGGCTTAAAGTTTCGATTATCTTTCTTCTAATATGTTAAAAATTATATTTTGACCTTTATAAACCTTCTTTTTGTTCAATAAAGGGTAGATTTCCATTCTAATCGGTTTTTGGTCCTTTATACTAATCTATTAAACTTTGGTCAAACTTGGTCAAACTTGGTCAACCTTGTTTGACAAAAGCATCCATCGGCTTAAAGATGCGATTATCTTTCTTCTAGTGGGTTAAAAACTAATTTAGACCTTTATAAAGTTTCTATTTGTTCAAAAAAGGGTAGAATTCCATTAAAATCGGTTTTTGGACCTTTATTCTAATCTATTAAACTTTAGTCAAACGTGGTCAACCTTGTTTGACCAAAGCTTCCATTGACTTAAAGATGCGATTATCTTTCTTCTAGTGGGTTAAAAACTATATTTAGACCTTTATAAACTTTCTATTTGTTCAAAAAAGGGTAGATTCCCATTGTAATCGGTTTTTGAACCTTTAATCTAATCTATTAAATTTGGTCAAACTTCGTTAACCTTGTTTAACCAAAGCTTCAATTGGCTTAAAGTTTCGATTATCTTTCTTCTAATATGTTAAAAATTATATTTTGACCTTTATAAACCTTCTAATTATTCAAAAAAGGGTAGATTTCCATTCTAATCGGTTTTTTGACCTTTATACTAATCTATTAAACTTTGGTCAAACTTGGTCAACCTTGTTTGACCAAAGCTTCCATTGGCTTAAAGATGCGATTATCTTTCTTCTAGTGGGTTAAAAACTAATTTAGACCTTTATAAAGCTTCTATTTTGTTCAAAAAAGGGTAGAATTCCATTAAAATCGGTTTTTGGACCTTTATTCTAATCTATTAAACTTTAGTCAAACGTGGTCAACCTTGTTTGACCAAAGCTTCCATTGAGTTAAAGATGCGATTATCTTTCTTCTAGTGGGTTAAAAACTATATTTTGACCTTTATAAACTTTCTATTTGTTCAAAAAAGGGAAGATTCCCATTGTAATCGGTTTTTGAACCTTTATCCTAATCTATTGAACTTTGGTCAAACTTGGTCAACCTTGTTTAACCAAAGCTTCAATTGGCTTAAAGTTTCGATTATCTTTCTTCTAATATGTTAAAAATTATATTTTGACCTTTATAAACCTTCTATTTGTTCAATAAAGGGTAGATTTCCATTCTAATCGGTTTTTGGTCCTTTATACTAATCTATTAAACTTTGGTCAAACTTGGTCAAACTTGGTCAATCTTGTTTGACCACAGCTTCCATTGGGTTAAAGATGCGATTATCTTTCTCCTAATAGGTTAAAAATAATAATTTAACTTTTATAAACCTTCTATTTGTTCAAAAAAGGGAAGATTTCCGTTGTAATCGGTTTTTGGACCTTTATACTAATCTATTAAACTTTGGTCAAACTTGGTCAACCTTGTTTGACCAAAGCTTCCATTGGCTTAAAGATACGATTATCTTTCTTCTAGTGGGTTAAAAACTGATTTAGACCTTTATAAAGCTTCTATTTGTTAAAAAAAGGGTAGAATTCAATTAAAATCGGTTTTTGGACCTTTATTCTAATCTATTAAACTTTACTCAAACGTGGTCAACCTTGTTTGACCAAAGCTTCCATTGGCTTTAAGATACGATTATCTTTCTTCTAGTGGGTTAAAAACTATATTTAGACCTTTATAAACTTTCTATTTGTTCAAAAAAGGGAAGATTCCCATTGTAATCGGTTTTTGAACCTTTATCCTAATCTATTGAACTTTGGTCAAACTTGGTCAACCTTGTTTAACCAAAGCTTCAATTGGCTTAAAGTTTCGATTATCTTTCTTCTAATATGTTAAAAATTATATTTTGACCTTTATAAACCTTCTATTTGTTCAATAAAGGGTAGATTTCCATTCTAATCGGTTTTTGGACCTTTATACTAATCTATTAAACTTTGGTCAAACTTGGTCAATCTTGTTTGACCACAGCTTCCATTGGGTTAAAGATGCGATTATCTTTCTCCTAATAGGTTAAAAATAATAATTTAACTTTTATAAACCTTCTATTTGTTCAAAAAAGGGTAGATTTCCGTTGTAATCGGTTTTTGGACCTTTATACTAATCTATTAAACTTTGGTCAAACTTGGTCAACCTTGTTTGATAAAAGCTTCCATCGGCTTAAAGATGCGATTATCTTTCTTCTAGTGGGTTAAAAACTAATTTAGACCTTTATAAAGTTTCTATTTGTTCAAAAAAGGGTAGAATTCCATTAAAATCGGTTTTTGGACCTTTACTCTAATCTATTAAACTTTAGTCAAACGTGGTCAACCTTGTTTGACCAAAGCTTCCATTGACTTAAAGATGCGATTATCTTTCTTCTAGTGGGTTAAAAACTATATTTAGACCTTTATAAACTTTCTATTTGTTCAAAAAAGGGTAGATTCCCATTGTAATCGGTTTTTGAACCTTTAATCTAATCTATTAAATTTGGTCAAACTTCGTTAACCTTGTTTAACCAAAGCTTCAATTGGCTTAAAGTTTCGATTATCTTTCTTCTAATATGTTAAAAATTATATTTTGACCTTTATAAACTTTCTATTTGTTCAAAAAAGGGAAGATTCCCATTGTAATCGGTTTTTGAACCTTTATCCTAATCTATTGAACTTTGGTCAAACTTGGTCAACCTTGTTTAACCAAAGCTTCAATTGGCTTAAAGTTTCGATTATCTTTCTTCTAATATGTTAAAAATTATATTTTGACCTTTATAAACCTTCTTTTTGTTCAATAAAGGGTAGATTTCCATTCTAATCGGTTTTTGGTCCTTTATACTAATCTATTAAACTTTGGTCAAACTTGGTCAAACTTGGTCAACCTTGTTTGACAAAAGCATCCATCGGCTTAAAGATGCGATTATCTTTCTTCTAGTGGGTTAAAAACTAATTTAGACCTTTATAAAGTTTCTATTTGTTCAAAAAAGGGTAGAATTCCATTAAAATCGGTTTTTGGACCTTTATTCTAATCTATTAAACTTTAGTCAAACGTGGTCAACCTTGTTTGACCAAAGCTTCCATTGACTTAAAGATGCGATTATCTTTCTTCTAGTGGGTTAAAAACTATATTTAGACCTTTATAAACTTTCTATTTGTTCAAAAAAGGGTAGATTCCCATTGTAATCGGTTTTTGAACCTTTAATCTAATCTATTAAATTTGGTCAAACTTCGTTAACCTTGTTTAACCAAAGCTTCAATTGGCTTAAAGTTTCGATTATCTTTCTTCTAATATGTTAAAAATTATATTTTGACCTTTATAAACCTTCTAATTATTCAAAAAAGGGTAGATTTCCATTCTAATCGGTTTTTTGACCTTTATACTAATCTATTAAACTTTGGTCAAACTTGGTCAACCTTGTTTGACCAAAGCTTCCATTGGCTTAAAGATGCGATTATCTTTCTTCTAGTGGGTTAAAAACTAATTTAGACCTTTATAAAGCTTCTATTTTGTTCAAAAAAGGGTAGAATTCCATTAAAATCGGTTTTTGGACCTTTATTCTAATCTATTAAACTTTAGTCAAACGTGGTCAACCTTGTTTGACCAAAGCTTCCATTGAGTTAAAGATGCGATTATCTTTCTTCTAGTGGGTTAAAAACTATATTTTGACCTTTATAAACTTTCTATTTGTTCAAAAAAGGGAAGATTCCCATTGTAATCGGTTTTTGAACCTTTATCCTAATCTATTGAACTTTGGTCAAACTTGGTCAACCTTGTTTAACCAAAGCTTCAATTGGCTTAAAGTTTCGATTATCTTTCTTCTAATATGTTAAAAATTATATTTTGACCTTTATAAACCTTCTATTTGTTCAATAAAGGGTAGATTTCCATTCTAATCGGTTTTTGGTCCTTTATACTAATCTATTAAACTTTGGTCAAACTTGGTCAAACTTGGTCAATCTTGTTTGACCACAGCTTCCATTGGGTTAAAGATGCGATTATCTTTCTCCTAATAGGTTAAAAATAATAATTTAACTTTTATAAACCTTCTATTTGTTCAAAAAAGGGAAGATTTCCGTTGTAATCGGTTTTTGGACCTTTATACTAATCTATTAAACTTTGGTCAAACTTGGTCAACCTTGTTTGACCAAAGCTTCCATTGGCTTAAAGATACGATTATCTTTCTTCTAGTGGGTTAAAAACTGATTTAGACCTTTATAAAGCTTCTATTTGTTAAAAAAAGGGTAGAATTCAATTAAAATCGGTTTTTGGACCTTTATTCTAATCTATTAAACTTTACTCAAACGTGGTCAACCTTGTTTGACCAAAGCTTCCATTGGCTTTAAGATACGATTATCTTTCTTCTAGTGGGTTAAAAACTATATTTAGACCTTTATAAACTTTCTATTTGTTCAAAAAAGGGAAGATTCCCATTGTAATCGGTTTTTGAACCTTTATCCTAATCTATTGAACTTTGGTCAAACTTGGTCAACCTTGTTTAACCAAAGCTTCAATTGGCTTAAAGTTTCGATTATCTTTCTTCTAATATGTTAAAAATTATATTTTGACCTTTATAAACCTTCTATTTGTTCAATAAAGGGTAGATTTCCATTCTAATCGGTTTTTGGACCTTTATACTAATCTATTAAACTTTGGTCAAACTTGGTCAATCTTGTTTGACCACAGCTTCCATTGGGTTAAAGATGTGATTATCTTTCTCCTAATAGGTTAAAAATAATAATTTAACTTTTATAAACCTTCTATTTGTTCAAAAAAGGGTAGATTTCCGTTGTAATCGGTTTTTGGACCTTTATACTAATCTATTAAACTTTGGTCAAACTTGGTCAACCTTGTTTGATAAAAGCTTCCATCGGCTTAAAGATGCGATTATCTTTCTTCTAGTGGGTTAAAAACTAATTTAGACCTTTATAAAGTTTCTATTTGTTCAAAAAAGGGTAGAATTCCATTAAAATCGGTTTTTGGACCTTTACTCTAATCTATTAAACTTTAGTCAAACGTGGTCAACCTTGTTTGACCAAAGCTTCCATTGACTTAAAGATGCGATTATCTTTCTTCTAGTGGGTTAAAAACTATATTTAGACCTTTATAAACTTTCTATTTGTTCAAAAAAGGGTAGATTCCCATTGTAATCGGTTTTTGAACCTTTAATCTAATCTATTAAATTTGGTCAAACTTCGTTAACCTTGTTTAACCAAAGCTTCAATTGGCTTAAAGTTTCGATTATCTTTCTTCTAATATGTTAAAAATTATATTTTGACCTTTATAAACCTTCTATTTGTTTAAAAAAGGGTAGATTTCCATTCTAATCGCTTTTTGGACCTTTATACTAATCTATTAAACTTTGGTCAAACTTGGTCAACCTTGTTTGACCAAAGCTTCTATTGGCTTAAAGATGCGATTATCTTTCTTCTAGTGGGTTAAAAACTAATTTAGACCTTTATAAAGCTTCTATTTTGTTCAAAAAAGGGTAGAATTCCATTAAAATCGGTTTTTGGACCTTTATTCTAATCTATTAAACTTTAGTCAAACGTGGTCAACCTTGTTTGACCAAAGCTTCCATTGAGTTAAAGATGCGATTATCTTTCTTCTAGTGGGTTAAAAACTATATTTAGACCTTTATAAACTTTCTATTTGTTCAAAAAAGTGAAGATTCCCATTGTAATCGGTTTTTGAACCTTTATCCTAATCTATTAAACTTTGGTCAAACTTGGTCAACCTTGTTTAACCAAAGCTTCAATTGGCTTAAAGTTTCGATTATCTTTCTTCTAATATGTTAAAAATTATATTTTGACCTTTATAAACCTTCTAATTATTCAAAAAAGGGTAGATTTCCATTCTAATCGGTTTTTGGACCTTTATACTAATCTATTAAACTTTGGTCAAACTTGGTCAACCTTGTTTGACCAAAGCTTCCATTGGGTTAAAGATGCGATTATCTTTCTTCTAATAGGTTAAAAATTATATTTTAACTTTTATAAACCTTCTATTTGTTCAAAAAAGGGTAGATTTCCGTTGTAATCGGTTTTTGGACCTTTATACTAATCTATTAAACTTTGGTCAAACTTGGTCAATCTTGTTTGACCAAAGCTTCCATTGGGTTAAAGATGCGATTATCTTTCTTCTAATAGGTTAAAAATTATATTTTAACTTTTATAAACCTTCTATTTGTTCAAAAAAGGGAAGATTCCCATTGTAATCGGTTTTTGAACCTTTATCCTAATCTATTAAACTTTGGTCAAACTTGGTCAACCTTGTTTGACCAAAGCTTCCATTGGCTTAAAGATGCGATTATCTTTCTTCTAGTGGGTTTAAAACTAATTTAGACCTTTATAAAGCTTCTATTTTGTTCAAAAAAGGGTAGAATTCCATTAAAATCGGTTTTTGGACCTTTATTTTAATCTATTAAACATTAGTCAAACGTGGTCAACCTTGTTTGACCAAAGCTTCCATTGACTTAAAGATGCGATTATCTTTCTTCTAGTGGGTTAAAAACTATATTTAGACCTTTATAAACTTTCTATTTGTTCAAAAAAGGGAAGATTCCCATTGTAATCGGTTTTTGAACCTTTATCCTAATCTATTAAACTTTGTTCAAACTTGGTCAACCTTGTTTAACCAAAGCTTCAATTGGCTTAAAGTTTCGATTATCTTTCTTCTAATATGTTAAAAATTATATTTTGACCTTTATAAACCTTCTAATTATTCAAAAAAGGGTAGATTTCCATTCTAATCGGTTTTTGGACCTTTATACTAATCTATTAAACTTTAGTCAAACTTGGTCAACCTTGTTTGACCAAAGCTTCCATTGGGTTAAAGATGCGATTATCTTTCTTCTAATAGGTTAAAAATTATATTTTAACTTTTATAAACCTTCTATTTGTTCAAAAAAGGGAAGATTTCCGTTGTAATCGGTTTTTGGACCTTTATACAAATCTATTAACCTTCGGTCAAACTTGGTCAACCTTGTTTGACCAAAGCTTCCATTGGCTTAAAGATGCGATTATCTTTCTTCTAGTGGGTTTAAAACTAATTTAGACCTTTATAAAGCTTCTATTTTGTTCAAAAAAGGGTAGAATTCCATTAAAATCGGTTTTTGGACCTTTATTCTAATCTATTAAACTTTAGTCAAACGTGGTCAACCTTGTTTGACCAAAGCTTCCAATGACTTAAAGATGCGATTATCTTTCTTCTAGTGGGTTAAAAACTATATTTAGACCTTTATAAACTTTCTATTTGTTCAAAAAAGGGTAGATTCCCATTGTAATCGGTTTTTGAACCTTTAATCTAATCTATTAAATTTGGTCAAACTTCGTTAACCTTGTTTAACCAAAGCTTCAATTGGCTTAAAGTTTCGATTATCTTTCTTCTAATATGTTAAAAATTATATTTTGACCTTTATAAACCTTCTATTTGTTTAAAAAAGGGTAGATTTCCATTCTAATCGCTTTTTGGACCTTTATACTAATCTATTAAACTTTGGTCAAACTTGGTCAACCTTGTTTGACCAAAGTTTCCATTGGCTTAAAGATGCGATTATCTTTCTTCTAGTGGGTTAGAATCTAATTTAGAGCTTTATAAAGCTTCTATTTGTTCAAAAATGGGTAGAATTCCATTAAAATCGGTTTTTGGACCTTTATTCTAATCTATTAAACTTTAGTCAAACTTGGTCAACCTTGTTTGACCAGAGCTTCCATTGGCTTAAAGATGCGATTATCTTTCTTCTAGTGGGTTAAAAACTATATTTAGACCTTTATAAACTTTCTATTTGTTCAAAAAAGGGAAGATTCCCATTGTAATCGGTTTTTGAACCTTTATCCTAATCTATTAAACTTTGGTCAAACTTGGTCAACCTTGTTTGACCAAAGCTTCCATTGGCTTAAAGATGCGATTATCTTTCTTCTAGTGGGTTAAAAACTAATTTAGACCTTTATAAAGCTTCTATTTGTTCAAAAATGGGTAGAATTCAATTAAAATCGGTTTTTGGACCTTTATTCTAATCTATTAAACTTTACTCAAACGTGGTCAACCTTGTTTGACCAAAGCTTCCATTGACTTAAAGATGCGATTATCTTTCTTCTAGAGGGTTAAAAACTATATTTAGACCTTTATAAACTTTCTATTTGTTCAAAAAAGGGTAGATTCCCATTTTAATCGGTTTTTGAACCTTTATCCTAATCTATTAAACTTTGGTCAAACTTGGTCAACCTTGTTTAACCAAAGCTTCAATTGGCTTAACGTTTCGATTATCTTTCTTCTAATATGTTAAAAATTATATTTTGACCTTTATAAACCTTCTAATTATTCAAAAAAGGGTAGATTTCCATTCTAATCGGTTTTTGGACCTTTATACTAATCTATTAAACTTTGGTCAAACTTGGTCAACCTTGTTTGACCAAAGCTTCCATTGGGTTAAAGATGCTATTATCTTTCTTCTAATAGGTTAAAAATTATATTTTAACTTTTATAAACCTTCTATTTGTTCAAAAAAGGGTAGATTTCCGTTGTAATCGGTTTTTGGACCTTTATACTAATCTATTAAACTTTGGTCAAACTTGGTCATCCTTGTTTGACCAAAGCTTCCATTGGCTTAAAGATACGATTATCTTTCTTCTAGTGGGTTTAAAACTAATTTAGACCTTTATAAAGCTTCTATTTTGTTCAAAAAAGGGTAGAATTCCATTAAAATCGGTTTTTGGACCTTTATTCTAATCTATTAAACTTTAGTCAAACGTGGTCAACCTAGTTTGACCAAAGCTTCCATTGACTTAAAGATGCGATTATCTTTCTTCTAGTGGGTTAAAAACTATATTTAGACCTTTATAAACTTTCTATTTGTTCAAAAAAGGGTAGATTCCCATTGTAATCGGTTTTTGAACCTTTAATCTAATCTATTAAATTTGGTCAAACTTCGTTAACCTTGTTTAACCAAAGCTTCAATTGGCTTAAAGTTTCGATTATCTTTCTTCTAATATGTTAAAAATTATATTTTGACCTTTATAAACCTTCTATTTGTTTAAAAAAGGGTAGATTTCCATTCTAATCGCTTTTTGGACCTTTATACTAATCTATTAAACTTTGGTCAAACTTGGTCAACCTTGTTCGACCAAAGCTTCCATTGGCTTAAAGATGCGATTATCTTTCTTCTAGTGGGTTAAAAACTAATTTAGACCTTTATAAAGCTTCTATTTGTTCAAAAATGGGTAGAATTCAATTAAAATCGGTTTTTGGACCTTTATTCTAATCTATTAAACTTTACTCTAACGTGGTCAACCTTGTTTGACCAAAGCTTCCATTGACTTAAAGATGCGATTATCTTTCTTCTAGTGGGTTAAAAACTATATTTAGACCTTTATAAACTTTCTATTTGTTCAAAAAAGGGTAGAATCCCATTTTAATCGGTTTTTGAACCTTTATCCTAATCTATTAAACTTTGGTCAAACTTGGTCAACCTTGTTTAACCAAAGCTTCAATTGGCTTAAAGTTTCGATTATCTTTCTTCTAATATGTTAAAAATTATATTTTGACCTTTATAAACCTTCTAATTATTCAAAAAAGGGTAGATTTCCATTCTAATCGGTTTTTGGACCTTTATACTAATCTATTAAACTTTGGTCAAACTTGGTCAACCTTGTTTGACCAAAGCTTCCATTGGGTTAAAGATGCTATTATCTTTCTTCTAATAGGTTAAAAATTATATTTTAACTTTTATAAACCTTCAATTTGTTCAAAAAAGGGTAGATTTCCGTTGTAATCGGTTTTTGGACCTTTATACTAATCTATTAAACTTTGGTCAAACTTGGTCAACCTTATTTGACCAAAGCTTCCATTGGCTTAAAGATGCGATTATCTTTCTTCTAGTGGGTTTAAAACTAATTTAGACCTTTATAAAGCTTCTATTTTGTTCAAAAAAGGGTAGAATTCCATTAAAATCGGTTTTTGGACCTTTATTCTAATCTATTAAACTTTAGTCAAACGTGGTCAACCTTGTTTGACCAAAGCTTCCATTGACTTAAAGATGCGATTATCTTTCTTCTAGTGGGTTAAAAACTATATTTAGACCTTTATAAACTTTCTATTTGTTCAAAAAAGGGTAGATTCCCATTGTAATCGGTTTTTGAACCTTTAATCTAATCTATTAAATTTGGTCAAACTTCGTTAACCTTGTTTAACCAAAGCTTCAATTGGCTTAAAGTTTCGATTATCTTTCTTCTAATATGTTAAAAATTATATTTTGACCTTTATAAACCTTCTATTTGTTTAAAAAAGGGTAGATTTCCATTCTAATCGCTTTTTGGACCTTTATACTAATCTATTAAACTTTGGTCAAACTTGGTCAACCTTGTTTGACCAAAGTGTCCATTGGCTTAAAGATGCGATTATCTTTCTTCTAGTGGGTTAGAAACTAATTTACACCTTTATAAAGCTTCTATTTGTTCAAAAATGGGTAGAATTCCATTAAAATCGGTTTTTGGACCTTTATTCTAATCTATTAAACTTTAGTCAAACTTAGTCAACCTTGTTTGACCAGAGCTTCCATTGGCTTAAAGATGCGATTATCTTTCTTCTAGTGGGTTAAAAACTATATTTAGACCTTTATAAACTTTCTATTTGTTCAAAAAAGGGAAGATTCCCATTGTAATCGGTTTTTTAACCTTTATCCTAATCTATTAAACTTTGGTCAAACTTGGTCAACCTTGTTTGACCAAAGCTTCCATTGGCTTAAAGATGCGATTATCTTTCTTCTAGTGGGTTAAAAACTGATTTAGACCTTTATAAAGCTTCTATTTGTTCAAAAAAGGGTAGACTTCCAATAAAATCGGTTTTTGGACCTTTATTCTAATCTATTAAACTTTAGTCAAACTTGGTCAACCTTGTTTGACCAAAGCTTCCATTGACTTAAAGATGCGATTATCTTTTTTCTAGTGGGTTAAAAACTATATTTAGACCTTTATAAACTTTATATTTGTTCAAAAAAGGGTAGATTCCCATTGTAATCGGTTTTTGAACCTTTAATCTAATCTATTAAATTTGGTCAAACTTGGTTAACCTTGTTTAACCAAAGCTTCAATTGGCTTAAAGTTTCCATTATCTTTCTTCTAATATGTTAAAAACTATATTTAGACCATTATAAACCTTCTATTTGTTGAAAAAAGGGTAGATTTCCATTCTAATCGGTTTTTGGACCTTTATACGAATCTATTTAACTTTGGTCAAACTTGGTCAACCTTGTTTGACCAAAGCTTCCATTGGCTTAAAGATGCGATTATCTTTCTTCTAGTGGGTTAAAAACTGATTTAGACCTTTATAAAGCTTCTATTTGTTCAAAAAAGGGTAGAATTCCAATAAAATCGGTTTTTGGACCTTTATTCTAATCTATTAAACTTAAGTCAAACGTGGTCAACCTTGTTTGACCAAAGCTTCCATTGACTTAAAGATGCGATTATCTTTCTTCTAGTGGGTTAAAAACTATATTTAGACCTTTATAAACTTTCTATTTGTTCAAAAAAGGGAAGATTCCCATTGTAATCGGTTTTTGAACCTTTATCCTAATCTATTAAACTTTGTTCAAACTTGGTCAACCTTGTTTAACCAAAGCTTCAATTGGCTTAAAGTTTCGATTATCTTTCTTCTAATATGTTAAAAATTATATTTTGACCTTTATAAACCTTCTAATTATTCAAAAAAGGGTAGATTTCCATTCTAATCGGTTTTTGGACCTTTATACTAATCTATTAAACTTTAGTCAAACTTGGTCAACCTTGTTTGACCAAAGCTTCCATTGGGTTAAAGATGCGATTATCTTTCTTCTAATAGGTTAAAAATTATATTTTAACTTTTATAAACCTTCTATTTGTTCAAAAAAGGGAAGATTTCCGTTGTAATCGGTTTTTGGACCTTTATACTAATCTATTAGACTTTGGTCAAACTTGGTCAACCTTGTTTGACCAATGCTTCCACTGCCTTAAATATGCGATTATCTTTCTTCTAGTGGGTTAAAAACTATATTTAGACCTTTATAAACTTTCTATTTGTTCAAAAAAGGGTAGATTCCCATTGTAATCGGTTTTTGAACCTTTAATCTAATCTATTAAATTTGGTCAAACTTCGTTAACCTTGTTTAACCAAAGCTTCAATTGGCTTAAAGTTTCGATTATCTTTCTTCTAATATGTTAAAAATTATATTTTGACCTTTATAAACCTTCTATTTGTTTAAAAAAGGGTAGATTTCCATTCTAATCGCTTTTTGGACCTTTATACTAATCTATTAAACTTTGGTCAAACTTGGTCAACCTTGTTTGACCAAAGCTTCCATTGGCTTAAAGATGCGATTATCTTTCTTCTAGTGGGTTAAAAACTAATTTAGACCTTTATAAAGCTTCTATTTGTTCAAAAATGGGTAGAATTCCATTAAAATCGGTTTTTGGACCTTTATTCTAATCTATTAAACTTTAGTCAAACTTGGTCCACCTTGTTTGACCAAAGCTTCCATTGGCTTAAAGATGCGATTATCTTTCTTCTAGTGGGTTAAAAACTGATTTAGACCTTTATAAAGCTTCTATTTGTTCAAAAAAGGGTAGAATTCCAATAAAATCGGTTTTTGGACCTTTATTCTAATCTATTAAACTTTAGTCAAACTTGGTCAACCTTGTTTGACCAAAGCTTCCGTTGACTTAAAGATGCGATTATCTTCTTTCTAGTGGGTTAAAAACTATATTTAGACCTTTATAAACTTTATATTTGTTCAAAAAAGGGTAGATTCCCATTGTAATCGGTTTTTGAACCTTTAATCTAATCTATTAAATTTGGTCAAACTTGGTTAACCTTGTTTAACCAAAGCTTCAATTGGCTTAAAGTTTCCATTATCTTTCTTCTAATATGTTAAAAACTATATTTAGACCATTATAAACCTTCTATTTGTTGAAAAAAGGGTAGATTTCCATTCTAATCGGTTTTTGGACCTTTATACTAATCTATTAAATTTAAGTCAAACGTGGTCAACCTTGTTTGACCAAAGCTTCCATTGACTTAAAGATGCGATTATCTTTCTTCTAGTGGGTTAAAAACTATATTTAGACCTTTATAAACTTTCTATTTGTTCAAAAAAGGGAAGATTCCCATTGTAATCGGTTTTTGAACCTTTATCCTAATCTATTAAACTTTGTTCAAACTTGGTGAACCTTGTTTAACCAAAGCTTCAATTGGCTTAAAGTTTCGATTATCTTTCTTCTAATATGTTAAAAATTATATTTTGACCTTTATAAACCTTCTAATTATTCAAAAAAGGGTAGATTTCCATTCTAATCGGTTTTTGGACCTTTATACTAATCTATTAAACTTTAGTCAAACTTGGTCAACCTTGTTTGACCAAAGCTTCCATTGGGTTAAAGATGCGATTATCTTTCTTCTAATAGGTTAAAAATTATACTTTAACTTTTATAAACCTTCTATTTGTTCAAAAAAGGGAAGATTTCCGTTGTAATCGGTTTTTGGACCTTTATACTAATCTATTAAACTTTGGTCAAACTTGGTCAACCTTGTTTGACCAATGCTTCCATTGGCTTAAAGATGCGATTATCTTTCTTCTAGTGGGTTTAAAACTAATTTAGACCTTTATAAAGCTTCTATTTTGATCAAAAAAGGGTAGAATTCCATTAAAATCGGTTTTTGGACCTTTATTCTAATCTATTAAACTTTAGTCAAACGTGGTCAACCTTGTTTGACCAAAGCTTCCATTGACTTAAAGATGCGATTATCTTTCTTCTAGTGGGTTAAAAACTATATTTAGACCTTTATAAACTTTCTATTTGTTCAAAAAAGGGTAGATTCCCATTGTAATCGGTTTTTGAACCTTTATCCTAATCTATTAAACTTTAATCAAACTTGGTCAACCTTGTTTAACCAAAGCTTCAGTTGGCTTAAACTTTCGATTATCTCTCTTCTAATATGTTAAAAATTATATTTTGACCTTTATAAACCTTCTATTTGTTCAAAAAAGGGTAGATTTCCATTCCAATCGGTTTTTGGACCTTTATACTAATCTATTAAACTTTGGTCAAACTTGGTCAACCTTGTTTGACCAAAGCTTCCATTTGCTTAAAGATGCGATTATCTTTCTTCTAGTGGGTTAAAAACTGATTTAGACCTTTATAAAGCTTCTATTTGTTCAAAAAAGGGTAGAATTCCAATAAAATCGGTTTTTGGACCTTTATTCTAATCTATTAAACTTTAGTCAAACTTGGTCAACCTTGTTTGACCAAAGCTTCCATTGACTTAAACATGCGATTATCTTTTTTCTAGTGGGTTAAAAACTATATTTAGACCTTTATAAACTTTATATTTGTTCAAAAAAGGGTAGATTCCCATTGTAATCGGTTTTTGAACCTTTAATCTAATCTATTAAATTTGGTCAAACTTGGTTAACCTTGTTTAACCAAAGCTTCAATTGGCTTAAAGTTTCCATTATCTTTCTTCTAATATGTTAAAAATTATATTTAGACCATTATAAACCTTCTATTTGTTGAAAAAAGGGTAGATTTCCATTCTAATCGGTTTTTGGACCTTTATACTAATCTATTAAACTTTGGTCAAACTTGGTCAACCTTGTTTGACCAAAGCTTCCATTGGCTTAAAGATGCGATTATCTTTCTTCTAGTGGGTTAAAAACTGATTTAGACCTTTATAAAGCTTCTATTTGTTCAAAAAAGGGTAGAATTCCAATAAAATCGGTTTTTGGACCTTTATTCTAATCTATTAAACTTAAGTCAAACGTGGTCAACCTTGTTTGACCAAAGCTTCCATTGACTTAAAGATGCGATTATCTTTCTTCTAGTGGGTTAAAAACTATATTTAGACCTTTATAAACTTTCTATTTGTTCAAAAAAGGGAAGATTCCCATTGTAATCGGTTTTTGAACCTTTATCCTAATCTATTAAACTTTGGTCAAACTTTGTCAACCTTGTTTAACCAAAGCTTCAATTGGCTTAAAGTTTCGATTATCTTTCTTCTAATATGTTAAAAATTATATTTTGACCTTTATAAACCTTCTAATTATTCAAAAAAGGGTAGATTTCCATTCTAATCGGTTTTTGGACCTTTATACTAATCTATTAAACTTTAGTCAAACTTGGTCAACCTTGTTTGACCAAAGCTTCCATTGGGTTAAAGATGCGATTATCTTTCTTCTAATAGGTTAAAAATTATATTTTAACTTTTATAAACCTTCTATTTGTTCAAAAAATGGAAGATTTCCGTTGTAATCGGTTTTTGGACCTTTATACTAATCTATTAAACTTTGGTCAAACTTGGTCAACCTTGTTTGACCAATGCTTCCATTGGCTTAAAGATGCGATTATCTTTCTTCTAGTGGGTTTAAAACTAATTTAGACCTTTATAAAGCTTCTATTTTGTTCAAAAAAGGGTAGATTTCCATTCTAATCGCTTTTTGGACCTTTATTCTATTCTATTAAACTTTGGTCAAACTTGGTCAACCTTGTTTGACCAAAGCTTCCATTGGCTTAAAGATGCGATTATCTTTCTTCTAGTGGGTTAAAAACTAATTTAGACCTTTATAAAGCTTCTATTTGTTCAAAAATGGGTAGAATTCCATTAAAATCGGTTTTTGGACCTTTATTCTAATCTATTAAACTTTAGTCAAACTTGGTCAACCTTGTTTGACCAGAGCTTCCATTTGCTTAAAGATGCGATTATCTTTCTTCTAGTGGGTTAAAAACTATATTTAGACCTTTATAAACTTTCTATTTGTTCAAAAAAGGGAAGATTCCCATTGTAATCGGTTTTTGAACCTTTATCCTAATCTATTAAACTTTAATCAAACTTGGTCAACCTTGTTTAACCAAAGCTTCAATTGGCTTAAACTTTCGATTATCTCGCTTCTAATATGTTAAAAATTATATTTTGACCTTTATAAACCTTCTATTTGTTCAAAAAAGGGTAGATTTCCATTCCAATCGGTTTTTGGACCTTTATACTAATCTATTAAACTTTGGTCAAACTTGGTCAACCTTGTTTGACCAAAGCTTCCATTTGCTTAAAGATGCGATTATCTTTCTTCTAGTGGGTTAAAAACTGATTTAGACCTTTATAAAGCTTCTATTTGTTCAAAAAAGGGTAGAATTCCAATAAAATCGGTTTTTGGACGTTTATTCTAATCTATTAAACTTTAGTCAAACTTGGTCAACCTTGTTTGACCAAAGCTTCCATTGACTTAAACATGCGATTATCTTTTTTCTAGTGGGTTAAAAACTATATTTAGACCTTTATAAACTTTATATTTGTTCAAAAAAGGGTAGATTCCCATTGTAATCGGTTTTTGAACCTTTAATCTAATCTATTAAATTTGGTCAAACTTGGTTAACCTTGTTTAACCAAAGCTTCAATTGGCTTAAAGTTTCCATTATCTTTCTTCTAATATGTTAAAAACTATATTTAGACCATTATAAACCTTCTATTTGTTGAAAAAAGGGTAGATTTCCATTCTAATCGGTTTTTGGACCTTTATACTAATCTATTAAACTTTGGTCAAACTTGGTCAACCTTGTTTGACCAAAGCTTCCATTGGCTTAAAGATGCGATTATCTTTCTTCTAGTGGGTTAAAAACTGATTTAGACCTTTATAAAGCTTCTATTTGTTCAAAAAAGGGTAGAATTCCAATAAAATCGGTTTTTGGACCTTTATTCTAATCTATTAAACTTAAGTCAAACGTGGTCAACCTTGTTTGACCAAAGCTTCCATTGACTTAAAGATGCGATTATCTTTCTTCTAGTGGGTTAAAAACTATATTTAGACCTTTATAAACTTTCTATTTGTTCAAAAAAGGGAAGATTCCCATTGTAATCGGTTTTTGAACCTTTATCCTAATCTATTAAACTTTGGTCAAACTTTGTCAACCTTGTTTAACCAAAGCTTCAATTGGCTTAAAGTTTCGATTATCTTTCTTCTAATATGTTAAAAATTATATTTTGACCTTTATAAACCTTCTAATTATTCAAAAAAGGGTAGATTTCCATTCTAATCGGTTTTTGGACCTTTATACTAATCTATTAAACTTTAGTCAAACTTGGTCAACCTTGTTTGACCAAAGCTTCCATTGACTTAAAGATGCGATTATCTTTCTTCTAGTGGGTTAAAAACTATATTTAGACCTTTATAAACTTTCTATTTGTTCAAAAAAAGGGAAGATTCCCATTGTAATCGGTTTTTGAACCTTTATCCTAATCTATTAAACTTTGTTCAAACTTGGTGAACCTTGTTTAACCAAAGCTTCAATTGGCTTAAAGTTTCGATTATCTTTCTTCTAATATGTTAAAAATTATATTTTGACCTTTATAAACCTTCTAATTATTCAAAAAAGGGTAGATTTCCATTCTAATCGGTTTTTGGACCTTTATACTAATCTATTAAACTTTAGTCAAACTTGGTCAACCTTGTTTGACCAAAGCTTCCATTGGGTTAAAGATGCGATTATCTTTCTTCTAATAGGTTAAAAATTATACTTTAACTTTTATAAACCTTCTATTTGTTCAAAAAAGGGAAGATTTCCGTTGTAATCGGTTTTTGGACCTTTATACTAATCTATTAAACTTTGGTCAAACTTGGTCAACCTTGTTTGACCAATGCTTCCATTGGCTTAAAGATGCGATTATCTTTCTTCTAGTGGGTTTAAAACTAATTTAGACCTTTATAAAGCTTCTATTTTGATCAAAAAAGGGTAGAATTCCATTAAAATCGGTTTTTGGACCTTTATTCTAATCTATTAAACTTTAGTCAAACGTGGTCAACCTTGTTTGACCAAAGCTTCCATTGACTTAAAGATGCGATTATCTTTCTTCTAGTGGGTTAAAAACTATATTTAGACCTTTATAAACTTTCTATTTGTTCAAAAAAGGGTAGATTCCCATTGTAATCGGTTTTTGAACCTTTATCCTAATCTATTAAACTTTAATCAAACTTGGTCAACCTTGTTTAACCAAAGCTTCAGTTGGCTTAAACTTTCGATTATCTCTCTTCTAATATGTTAAAAATTATATTTTGACCTTTATAAACCTTCTATTTGTTCAAAAAAGGGTAGATTTCCATTCCAATCGGTTTTTGGACCTTTATACTAATCTATTAAACTTTGGTCAAACTTGGTCAACCTTGTTTGACCAAAGCTTCCATTTGCTTAAAGATGCGATTATCTTTCTTCTAGTGGGTTAAAAACTGATTTAGACCTTTATAAAGCTTCTATTTGTTCAAAAAAGGGTAGAATTCCAATAAAATCGGTTTTTGGACCTTTATTCTAATCTATTAAACTTTAGTCAAACTTGGTCAACCTTGTTTGACCAAAGCTTCCATTGACTTAAACATGCGATTATCTTTTTTCTAGTGGGTTAAAAACTATATTTAGACCTTTATAAACTTTATATTTGTTCAAAAAAGGGTAGATTCCCATTGTAATCGGTTTTTGAACCTTTAATCTAATCTATTAAATTTGGTCAAACTTGGTTAACCTTGTTTAACCAAAGCTTCAATTGGCTTAAAGTTTCCATTATCTTTCTTCTAATATGTTAAAAACTATATTTAGACCATTATAAACCTTCTATTTGTTGAAAAAAGGGTAGATTTCCATTCTAATCGGTTTTTGGACCTTTATACTAATCTATTAAACTTTGGTCAAACTTGGTCAACCTTGTTTGACCAAAGCTTCCATTGGCTTAAAGATGCGATTATCTTTCTTCTAGTGGGTTAAAAACTGATTTAGACCTTTATAAAGCTTCTATTTGTTCAAAAAAGGGTAGAATTCCAATAAAATCGGTTTTTGGACCTTTATTCTAATCTATTAAACTTAAGTCAAACGTGGTCAACCTTGTTTGACCAAAGCTTCCATTGACTTAAAGATGCGATTATCTTTCTTCTAGTGGGTTAAAAACTATATTTAGACCTTTATAAACTTTCTATTTGTTCAAAAAAGGGAAGATTCCCATTGTAATCGGTTTTTGAACCTTTATCCTGATCTATTAAACTTTGGTCAAACTTTGTCAACCTTGTTTAACCAAAGCTTCAATTGGCTTAAAGTTTCGATTATCTTTCTTCTAATATGTTAAAAATTATATTTTGACCTTTATAAACCTTCTAATTATTCAAAAAAGGGTAGATTTCCATTCTAATCGGTTTTTTGACCTTTATACTAATCTATTAAACTTTAGTCAAACTTGGTCAACCTTGTTTGACCAAAGCTTCCATTGGGTTAAAGATGCGATTATCTTTCTTCTAATAGGTTAAAAATTATATTTTAACTTTTATAAACCTTCTATTTGTTCAAAAAATGGAAGATTTCCGTTGTAATCGGTTTTTGGACCTTTATACTAATCTATTAAACTTTGGTCAAACTTGGTCAACCTTGTTTGACCAATGCTTCCATTGGCTTAAAGATGCGATTATCTTTCTTCTAGTGGGTTTAAAACTAATTTAGACCTTTATAAAGCTTCTATTTTGTTCAAAAAAGGGTAGATTTCCATTCTAATCGCTTTTTGGACCTTTATTCTATTCTATTAAACTTTGGTCAAACTTGGTCAACCTTGTTTGACCAAAGCTTCCATTGGCTTAAAGATGCGATTATCTTTCTTCTAGTGGGTTAAAAACTAATTTAGACCTTTATAAAGCTTCTATTTGTTCAAAAATGGGTAGAATTCCATTAAAATCGGTTTTTGGACCTTTATTCTAATCTATTAAACTTTAGTCAAACTTGGTCAACCTTGTTTGACCAGAGCTTCCATTTGCTTAAAGATGCGATTATCTTTCTTCTAGTGGGTTAAAAACTATATTTAGACCTTTATAAACTTTCTATTTGTTCAAAAAAGGGAAGATTCCCATTGTAATCGGTTTTTGAACCTTTATCCTAATCTATTAAACTTTAATCAAACTTGGTCAACCTTGTTTAACCAAAGCTTCAATTGGCTTAAACTTTCGATTATCTCTCTTCTAATATGTTAAAAATTATATTTTGACCTTTATAAACCTTCTATTTGTTCAAAAAAGGGTAGATTTCCATTCCAATCGGTTTTTGGACCTTTATACTAATCTATTAAACTTTGGTCAAACTTGGTCAACCTTGTTTGACCAAAGCTTCCATTTGCTTAAAGATGCGATTATCTTTCTTCTAGTGGGTTAAAAACTGATTTAGACCTTTATAAAGCTTCTATTTGTTCAAAAAAGGGTAGAATTCCAATAAAATCGGTTTTTGGACGTTTATTCTAATCTATTAAACTTTAGTCAAACTTGGTCAACCTTGTTTGACCAAAGCTTCCATTGACTTAAACATGCGATTATCTTTTTTCTAGTGGGTTAAAAACTATATTTAGACCTTTATAAACTTTATATTTGTTCAAAAATGGGTAGATTCCCATTGTAATCGGTTTTTGAACCTTTAATCTAATCTATTAAATTTGGTCAAACTTGGTTAACCTTGTTTAACCAAAGCTTCAATTGGCTTAAAGTTTCCATTATCTTTCTTCTAATATGTTAAAAACTATATTTAGACCATTATAAACCTTCTATTTGTTGAAAAAAGGGTAGATTTCCATTCTAATCGGTTTTTGGACCTTTATACTAATCTATTAAACTTTGGTCAAACTTGGTCAACCTTGTTTGACCAAAGCTTCCATTGGCTTAAAGATGCGATTATCTTTCTTCTAGTGGGTTAAAAACTGATTTAGACCTTTATAAAGCTTCTATTTGTTCAAAAAAGGGTAGAATTCCAATAAAATCGGTTTTTGGACCTTTATTCTAATCTATTAAACTTAAGTCAAACGTGGTCAACCTTGTTTGACCAAAGCTTCCATTGACTTAAAGATGCGATTATCTTTCTTCTAGTGGGTTAAAAACTATATTTAGACCTTTATAAACTTTCTATTTGTTCAAAAAAGGGAAGATTCCCATTGTAATCGGTTTTTGAACCTTTATCCTAATCTATTAAACTTTGGTCAAACTTTGTCAACCTTGTTTAACCAAAGCTTCAATTGGCTTAAAGTTTCGATTATCTTTCTTCTAATATGTTAAAAATTATATTTTGACCTTTATAAACCTTCTAATTATTCAAAAAAGGGTAGATTTCCATTCTAATCGGTTTTTGGACCTTTATACTAATCTATTAAACTTTAGTCAAACTTGGTCAACCTTGTTTGACCAAAGCTTCCATTGGGTTAAAGATGCGATTATCTTTCTTCTAATAGGTTAAAAATTATATTTTAACTTTTATAAACCTTCTATTTGTTCAAAAAATGGAAGATTTCCGTTGTAATCGGTTTTTGGACCTTTATACTAATCTATTAAACTTTGGTCAAACTTGGTCAACCTTGTTTGACCAATGCTTCCATTGGCTTAAAGATGCGATTATCTTTCTTCTAGTGGGTTTAAAACTAATTTAGACCTTTATAAAGCTTCTATTTTGTTCAAAAAAGGGTAGAATTCCATTAAAATCGGTTTTTGGACCTTTATTCTATTCTATTAAACTTTTGTCAAACGTGGTCAACCTTGTTTGACCAAAGCTTCCATTGACTTAAAGATGCGATTATCTTTCTTCTAGTGGGTTGAAAACTATATTTAGACTTTTATAAACTTTCTATTTATTCAAAAAAGGGTAGATTCCCATTGTAATCGGTTTTTGAACCTTTAATCTAATCTATTAAATTTGGTCCAACTTCGTTAACCTTGTTTAACCAAAGCTTCAATTGGCTTAAAGTTTCGATTATCTTTCTTCTAATATGTTAAAAATTATATTTTGACCTTTATAAACCTTCTATTTGTTTAAAAAAGGGTAGATTTCCATTCTAATCGCTTTTTGGACCTTTATACTAATCTATTAAACTTTGGTCAAACTTGGTCAACCTTGTTTGACCAAAGCTTCCATTGGCTTAAAGATGCGATTATCTTTCTTCTAGTGGGTTAAAAACTAATTTAGACCTTTATAAAGCTTCTATTTGTTCAAAAATGGGTAGAATTCCATTAAAATCGGTTTTTGGACCTTTATTCTAATCTATTAAACTTTAGTCAAACTTGGTCAACCTTGTTTGACCAGAGCTTCCATTTGCTTAAAGATGCGATTATCTTTCTTCTAGTGGGTTAAAAACTATATTTAGACCTTTATAAACTTTCTATTTGTTCAAAAAAGGGAAGATTCCCATTGTAATCGGTTTTTGAACCTTTATCCTAATCTATTAAACTTTAATCAAACTTGGTCAACCTTGTTTAACCAAAGCTTCAATTGGCTTAAACTTTCGATTATCTCTCTTCTAATATGTTAAAAATTATATTTTGACCTTTATAAACCTTCTATTTGTTCAAAAAAGGGTAGATTTCCATTCCAATCGGTTTTTGGACCTTTATACTAATCTATTAAACTTTGGTCAAACTTGGTCAACCTTGTTTGACCAAAGCTTCCATTTGCTTAAAGATGCGATTATCTTTCTTCTAGTGGGTTAAAAACTGATTTAGACCTTTATAAAGCTTCTATTTGTTCAAAAAAGGGTAGAATTCCAATAAAATCGGTTTTTGGACGTTTATTCTAATCTATTAAACTTTAGTCAAACTTGGTCAACCTTGTTTGACCAAAGCTTCCATTGACTTAAACATGCGATTATCTTTTTTCTAGTGGGTTAAAAACTATATTTAGACCTTTATAAACTTTATATTTGTTCAAAAAAGGGTAGATTCGCATTGTAATCGGTTTTTGAACCTTTAATCTAATCTATTAAATTTGGTCAAACTTGGTTAACCTTGTTTAACCAAAGCTTCAATTGGCTTAAAGTTTCCATTATCTTTCTTCTAATATGTTAAAAACTATATTTAGACCATTATAAACCTTCTATTTGTTGAAAAAAGGGTAGATTTCCATTCTAATCGGTTTTTGGACCTTTATACTAATCTATTAAACTTTGGTCAAACTTGGTCAACCTTGTTTGACCAAAGCTTCCATTGGCTTAAAGATGCGATTATCTTTCTTCTAGTGGGTTAAAAACTGATTTAGACCTTTATAAAGCTTCTATTTGTTCAAAAAAGGGTAGAATTCCAATAAAATCGGTTTTTGGACCTTTATTCTAATCTATTAAACTTAAGTCAAACGTGGTCAACCTTGTTTGACCAAAGCTTCCATTGACTTAAAGATGCGATTATCTTTCTTCTAGTGGGTTAAAAACTATATTTAGACCTTTATAAACTTTCTATTTGTTCAAAAAAGGGAAGATTCCCATTGTAATCGGTTTTTGAACCTTTATCCTAATCTATTAAACTTTGGTCAAACTTTGTCAACCTTGTTTAACCAAAGCTTCAATTGGCTTAAAGTTTCGATTATCTTTCTTCTAATATGTTAAAAACTATATTTTGACCTTTATAAACCTTCTAATTATTCAAAAAAGGGTAGATTTCCATTCTAATCGGTTTTTGGACCTTTATACTAATCTATTAAACTTTAGTCAAACTTGGTCAACCTTGTTTGACCAAAGCTTCCATTGGGTTAAAGATGCGATTATCTTTCTTCTAATAGGTTAAAAATTATATTTTAACTTTTATAAACCTTCTATTTGTTCAAAAAATGGAAGATTTCCGTTGTAATCGGTTTTTGGACCTTTATACTAATCTATTAAACTTTGGTCAAACTTGGTCAACCTTGTTTGACCAATGCTTCCATTGGCTTAAAGATGCGATTATCTTTCTTCTAGTGGGTTTAAAACTAATTTAGACCTTTATAAAGCTTCTATTTTGTTCAAAAAAGGGTA
This sequence comes from Trifolium subterraneum, assembly GCA_951799995.1. Taxonomy (NCBI): domain Eukaryota; kingdom Viridiplantae; phylum Streptophyta; class Magnoliopsida; order Fabales; family Fabaceae; genus Trifolium; species Trifolium subterraneum. The sequence continues at coordinate 30,807,587 of OX637465.1, read as the reverse complement.
GAATTCCATTAAAATCGGTTTTTGGACCTTTATTCTATTCTATTAAACTTTTGTCAAACGTGGTCAACCTTGTTTGACCAAAGCTTCCATTGACTTAAAGATGCGATTATCTTTCTTCTAGTGGGTTAAAAACTATATTTAGACCTTTATAAACTTTCTATTTATTCAAAAAAGGGTAGATTCCCATTGTAATCGGTTTTTGAACCTTTAATCTAATCTATTAAATTTGGTCAAACTTCGTTAACCTTGTGTAACCAAAGCTTCAATTGGCTTAAAGTTTCGATTATCTTTCTTCTAATATGTTAAAAATTATATTTTGACCTTTATAAACCTTCTATTTGTTTAAAAAAGGGTAGATTTCCATTCTAATCGCTTTTTGGACCTTTATACTAATCTATTAAACTTTGGTCAAACTTGGTCAACCTTGTTTGACCAAAGCTTCCATTGGCTTAAAGATGCGATTATCTTTTTTCTAGTGGGTTAAAAACTAATTTAGACCTTTATAAAGCTTATATTTGTTCAAAAATGGGTAGAATTCCATTAAAATCGGTTTTTGGACTTTTATTCTAATCTATTAAACTTTAGTCAAACTTGGTCAACCTTGTTTGACCAGAGCTTCCATTTGCTTAAAGATGCGATTATCTTTCTTCTAGTGGGTTAAAAACTATATTTAGACCTTTATAAACTTTCTATTTGTTCAAAAAAGGGAAGATTCCCATTGTAATCGGTTTTTGAACCTTTATCCTAATCTATTAAACTTTGGTCAAACTTTGTCAACCTTGTTTAACCAAAGCTTCAATTGGCTTAAAGTTTCGATTATCTTTCTTCTAATATGTTAAAAATTATATTTTGACCTTTATAAACCTTCTAATTATTCAAAAAAGGGTAGATTTCCATTCTAATCGGTTTTTGGACCTTTATACTAATCTATTAAACTTTAGTCAAACTTGGTCAACCTTGTTTGACCAAAGCTTCCATTGGGTTAAAGATGCGATTATCTTTCTTCTAATAGGTTAAAAATTATATTTTAACTTTTATAAACCTTCTATTTGTTCAAAAAATGGAAGATTTCCGTTGTAATCGGTTTTTGGACCTTTATACTAATCTATTAAACTTTGGTCAAACTTGGTCAACCTTGTTTGACCAATGCTTCCATTGGCTTAAAGATGCGATTATCTTTCTTCTAGTGGGTTTAAAACTAATTTAGACCTTTATAAAGCTTCTATTTTGTTCAAAAAAGGGTAGAATTCCATTAAAATCGGTTTTTCGACCTTTATTCTATTCTATTAAACTTTAGTCAAACGTGGTCAACCTTGTTTGACCAAAGCTTCCATTGACTTAAAGATGCGATTATCTTTCTTCTAGTGGGTTAAAAACTATATTTAGACCTTTATAAACTTTCTATTTATTCAAAAAAGGGTAGATTCCCATTGTAATCGGTTTTTGAACCTTTAATCTAATCTATTAAATTTGGTCAAACTTCGTTAACCTTGTTTAACCAAAGCTTCAATTGGCTTAAAGTTTCGATTATCTTTCTTCTAATATGTTAAAAATTATATTTTGACCTTTATAAACCTTCTATTTGTTTAAAAAAGGGTAGATTTCCATTCTAATCGCTTTTTGGACCTTTATACTAATCTATTAAACTTTGGTCAAACTTGGTCAACCTTGTTTGACCAAAGCTTCCATTGGCTTAAAGATGCGATTATCTTTCTTCTAGTGGGTTAAAAACTAATTTAGACCTTTATAAAGCTTCTATTTGTTCAAAAATGGGTAGAATTCCATTAAAATCGGTTTTTGGACTTTTATTCTAATCTATTAAACTTTAGTCAAACTTGGTCAACCTTGTTTGACCAGAGCTTCCATTTGCTTAAAGATGCGATTATCTTTCTTCTAGTGGGTTAAAAACTATATTTAGACCTTTATAAACTTTCTATTTGTTCAAAAAAGGGAAGATTCCCATTGTAATCGGTTTTTGAACCTTTATCCAAATCTATTAAACTTTAATCAAACTTGGTCAACCTTGTTTAACCAAAGCTTCAATTGGCTTAAAGTTTCGATTATCTCTCTTCTAATATGTTAAAAATTATATTTTGACCTTTATAAACCTTCTATTTGTTCAAAAAAGGGTAGATTTCCATTCCAATCGGTTTTTGGACCTTTATACTAATCTATTAAACTTTGGTCAAACTTGGTCAACCTTGTTTGACCAAAGCTTCCATTGGCTTAAAGATGCGATTATCTTTCTTCTAGTGGGTTAGAAACTGATTTAGACCTTTATAAAGCTTCTATTTGTTCAAAAAAGGGTAGAATTCCAATAAAATCGGTTTTTGGACCTTTATTCTAATCTATTAAACTTTAGTCAAACTTGGTCAACCTTGTTTGACCAAAGCTTCCATTGACTTAAAGATGCGATTATCTTTTTTCTAGTGGGTTAAAAACTATATTTATACCTTTATAAACTTTATATTTGTTCAAAAAAGGGTAGATTCCCATTGTAATCGGTTTTTGAACCTTTAATCTAATCTATTAAATTTGGTCAAACTTGGTTAACCTTGTTTAACCAAAGCTTCAATTGGCTTAAAGTTTCCATTATCTTTCTTCTAATATGTTAAAAACTATATTTAGACCATTATAAACCTTCTATTTGTTGAAAAAAGGGTAGATTTCCATTCTAATCGGTTTTTGGACCTTTATACTAATCTATTAAACTTTGGTCAAACTTGGTCAACCTTGTTTGACCAAAGCTTCCATTGGCTTAAAGATGCGATTATCTTTCTTCTAGTGGGTTAAAAACTGATTTAGACGTTTATAAAGCTTCTATTTGTTCAAAAAAGGGTAGAATTCCAATAAAATCGGTTTTTGGACCTTTATTCTAATCTATTAAACTTAAGTCAAACGTGGTCAACCTTGTTTGACCAAAGCTTCCATTGACTTAAAGATGCGATTATCTTTCTTCTAGTGGGTTAAAAACTATATTTAAACCTTTATAAACTTTCTATTTGTTCAAAAAAGGGAAGATTCCCATTGTAATCGGTTTTTGAACCTTTATCCTAATCTATTAAACTTTGGTCAAACTTTGTCAACCTTGTTTAACCAAAGCTTCAATTGGCTTAAAGTTTCGATTATCTTTCTTCTAATATGTTAAAAATTATATTTTGACCTTTATAAACCTTCTAATTATTCAAAAAAGGGTAGATTTCCATTCTAATCGGTTTTTGGACCTTTATACTAATCTATTAAACTTTAGTCAAACTTGGTCAACCTTGTTTGACCAAAGCTTCCATTGGGTTAAAGATGCGATTATCTTTCTTCTAATAGGTTAAAAATTATATTTTAACTTTTATAAACCTTCTATTTGTTCAAAAAATGGAAGATTTCCGTTGTAATCGGTTTTTGGACCTTTATACTAATCTATTAAACTTTGGTCAAACTTGGTCAACCTTGTTTGACCAATGCTTCCATTGGCTTAAAGATGCGATTATCTTTCTTCTAGTGGGTTTAAAACTAATTTAGACCTTTATAAAGCTTCTATTTTGTTCAAAAAAGGGTAGAATTCCATTAAAATCGGTTTTTCGACCTTTATTCTATTCTATTAAACTTTAGTCAAACGTGGTCAACCTTGTTTGACCAAAGCTTCCATTGACTTAAAGATGCGATTATCTTTCTTCTAGTGGGTTAAAAACTATATTTAGACCTTTATAAACTTTCTATTTATTCAAAAAAGGGTAGATTCCCATTGTAATCGGTTTTTGAACCTTTAATCTAATCTATTAAATTTGGTCAAACTTCGTTAACCTTGTTTAACCAAAGCTTCAATTGGCTTAAAGTTTCGATTATCTTTCTTCTAATATGTTAAAAATTATATTTTGACCTTTATAAACCTTCTATTTGTTTAAAAAAGGGTAGATTTCCATTCTAATCGCTTTTTGGACCTTTATACTAATCTATTAAACTTTGGTCAAACTTGGTCAACCTTGTTTGACCAAAGCTTCCATTGGCTTAAAGATGCGATTATCTTTCTTCTAGTGGGTTAAAAACTAATTTAGACCTTTATAAAGCTTCTATTTGTTCAAAAATGGGTAGAATTCCATTAAAATCGGTTTTTGGACTTTTATTCTAATCTATTAAACTTTAGTCAAACTTGGTCAACCTTGTTTGACCAGAGCTTCCATTTGCTTAAAGATGCGATTATCTTTCTTCTAGTGGGTTAAAAACTATATTTAGACCTTTATAAACTTTCTATTTGTTCAAAAAAGGGAAGATTCCCATTGTAATCGGTTTTTGAACCTTTATCCAAATCTATTAAACTTTAATCAAACTTGGTCAACCTTGTTTAACCAAAGCTTCAATTGGCTTAAAGTTTCGATTATCTCTCTTCTAATATGTTAAAAATTATATTTTGACCTTTATAAACCTTCTATTTGTTCAAAAAAGGGTAGATTTCCATTCCAATCGGTTTTTGGACCTTTATACTAATCTATTAAACTTTGGTCAAACTTGGTCAACCTTGTTTGACCAAAGCTTCCATTGGCTTAAAGATGCGATTATCTTTCTTCTAGTGGGTTAGAAACTGATTTAGACCTTTATAAAGCTTCTATTTGTTCAAAAAAGGGTAGAATTCCAATAAAATCGGTTTTTGGACCTTTATTCTAATCTATTAAACTTTAGTCAAACTTGGTCAACCTTGTTTGACCAAAGCTTCCATTGACTTAAAGATGCGATTATCTTTTTTCTAGTGGGTTAAAAACTATATTTATACCTTTATAAACTTTATATTTGTTCAAAAAAGGGTAGATTCCCATTGTAATCGGTTTTTGAACCTTTAATCTAATCTATTAAATTTGGTCAAACTTGGTTAACCTTGTTTAACCAAAGCTTCAATTGGCTTAAAGTTTCCATTATCTTTCTTCTAATATGTTAAAAACTATATTTAGACCATTATAAACCTTCTATTTGTTGAAAAAAGGGTAGATTTCCATTCTAATCGGTTTTTGGACCTTTATACTAATCTATTAAACTTTGGTCAAACTTGGTCAACCTTGTTTGACCAAAGCTTCCATTGGCTTAAAGATGCGATTATCTTTCTTCTAGTGGGTTAAAAACTGATTTAGACCTTTATAAAGCTTCTATTTGTTCAAAAAAGGGTAGAATTCCAATAAAATCGGTTTTTGGACCTTTATTCTAATCTATTAAACTTAAGTCAAACGTGGTCAACCTTGTTTGACCAAAGCTTCCATTGACTTAAAGATGCGATTATCTTTCTTCTAGTGGGTTAAAAACTATATTTAGACCTTTATAAACTTTCTATTTGTTCAAAAAAGGGAAGATTCCCATTGTAATCGGTTTTTGAACCTTTATCCTAATCTATTAATCTTTGGTCAAACTTTGTCAACCTTGTTTAACCAAAGCTTCAATTGGCTTAAAGTTTCGATTATCTTTCTTCTAATATGTTAAAAATTATATTTTGACCTTTATAAACCTTCTAATTATTCAAAAAAGGGTAGATTCCCATTCTAATCGGTTTTTGGACTTTTATACTAATCTATTAAACTTTGGTCAAACTTGGTCAACCTTGTTTGACCAAAGCTTCCATTGGGTTAAAGATGCGATTATCTTTCTTCTAATAGGTTAAAAATTATATTTTAACTTTTATAAACCTTCTATTTGTTCAAAAAATGGAAGATTTCCGTTGTAATCGGTTTTTGGACCTTTATACTAATCTATTAAACTTTGGTCAAACTTGGTCAACCTTATTTGACCAATGCTTCCATTGGCTTAAAGATGCGATTATCTTTCTTCTAGTGGGTTTAAAACTAATTTAGACCTTTATAAAGCTTCTATTTTGTTCAAAAAAGGGTAGAATTCCATTAAAATCGGTTTTTGGACCTTTATTCTATTCTATTAAACTTTTGTCAAACGTGGTCAACCTTGTTTGACCAAAGCTTCCATTGACTTAAAGATGCGATTATCTTTCTTCTAGTGGGTTAAAAACTATATTTAGACCTTTATAAACTTTCTATTTATTCAAAAAAGGGTAGATTCCCATTGTAATCGGTTTTTGAACCTTTAATCTAATCTATTAAATTTGGTCAAACTTCGTTAACCTTGTTTAACCAAAGCTTCAATTGGCTTAAAGTTTCGATTATCTTTCTTCTAATATGTTAAAAATTATATTTTGACCTTTATAAACCTTCTATTTGTTTAAAAAAGGGTAGATTTCCATTCTAATCGCTTTTTGGACCTTTATACTAATCTATTAAACTTTGGTCAAACTTGGTCAACCTTGTTTGACCAAAGCTTCCATTGGCTTAAAGATGCGATTATCTTTTTTCTAGTGGGTTAAAAACTAATTTAGACCTTTATAAAGCTTATATTTGTTCAAAAATGGGTAGAATTCCATTAAAATCGGTTTTTGGACTTTTATTCTAATCTATTAAACTTTAGTCAAACTTGGTCAACCTTGTTTGACCAGAGCTTCCATTTGCTTAAAGATGCGATTATCTTTCTTCTAGTGGGTTAAAAACTATATTTAGACCTTTATAAACTTTCTATTTGTTCAAAAAAGGGAAGATTCCCATTGTAATCGGTTTTTGAACCTTTATCCAAATCTATTAAACTTTAATCAAACTTGGTCAACCTTGTTTAACCAAAGCTTCAATTGGCTTAAAGTTTCGATTATCTCTCTTCTAATATGTTAAAAATTATATTTTGACCTTTATAAACCTTCTATTTGTTCAAAAAAGGGTAGATTTCCATTTCAATCGGTTTTTGGACCTTTCTACTAATCTATTAAACTTTGGTCAAACTTGGTCAACCTTGTTTGACCAAAGCTTCCATTGGCTTAAAGATGCGATTATCTTTCTTCTAGTGGGTTAGAAACTGATTTAGACCTTTATAAAGCTTCTATTTGTTCAAAAAAGGGTAGAATTCCAATAAAATCGGTTTTTGGACCTTTATTCTAATCTATTAAACTTTAGTCATACTTGGTCAACCTTGTTTGACCAAAGCTTCCATTGACTTAAAGATGCGATTATCTTTTTTCTAGTGGGTTAAAAACTATATTTAGACCTTTATAAACTTTATATTTGTTCAAAAAAGGGTAGATTCCCATTGTAATCGGTTTTTGAACCTTTAATCTAATCTATTAAATTTGGTCAAACTTGGTTAACCTTGTTTAACCAAAGCTTCAATTGGCTTAAAGTTTCCATTATCTTTCTTCTAATATGTTAAAAACTATATTTAGACCATTATAAACCTTCTATTTGTTGAAAAAAGGGTAGATTTCCATTCTAATCGGTTTTTGGACCTTTATACTAATCTATTAAACTTTGGTCAAACTTGGTCAACCTTGTTTGACCAAAGCTTCCATTGGCTTAAAGATGCGATTATCTTTCTTCTAGTGGGTTAAAAACTGATTTAGACGTTTATAAAGCTTCTATTTGTTCAAAAAAGGGTAGAATTCCAATAAAATCGGTTTTTGGACCTTTATTCTAATCTATTAAACTTAAGTCAAACGTGGTCAACCTTGTTTGACCAAAGCTTCCATTGACTTAAAGATGCGATTATCTTTCTTCTAGTGGGTTAAAAACTATATTTAAACCTTTATAAACTTTCTATTTGTTCAAAAAAGGGAAGATTCCCATTGTAATCGGTTTTTGAACCTTTATCCTAATCTATTAAACTTTGGTCAAACTTTGTCAACCTTGTTTAACCAAAGCTTCAATTGGCTTAAAGTTTCGATTATCTTTCTTCTAATATGTTAAAAATTATATTTTGACCTTTATAAACCTTCTAATTATTCAAAAAAGGGTAGATTTCCATTCTAATCGGTTTTTGGACCTTTATACTAATCTATTAAACTTTAGTCAAACTTGGTCAACCTTGTTTGACCAAAGCTTCCATTGGGTTAAAGATGCGATTATCTTTCTTCTAATAGGTTAAAAATTATATTTTAACTTTTATAAACCTTCTATTTGTTCAAAAAATGGAAGATTTCCGTTGTAATCGGTTTTTGGACCTTTATACTAATCTATTAAACTTTGGTCAAACTTGGTCAACCTTGTTTGACCAATGCTTCCATTGGCTTAAAGATGCGATTATCTTTCTTCTAGTGGGTTTAAAACTAATTTAGACCTTTATAAAGCTTCTATTTTGTTCAAAAAAGGGTAGAATTCCATTAAAATCGGTTTTTCGACCTTTATTCTATTCTATTAAACTTTAGTCAAACGTGGTCAACCTTGTTTGACCAAAGCTTCCATTGACTTAAAGATGCGATTATCTTTCTTCTAGTGGGTTAAAAACTATATTTAGACCTTTATAAACTTTCTATTTATTCAAAAAAGGGTAGATTCCCATTGTAATCGGTTTTTGAACCTTTAATCTAATCTATTAAATTTGGTCAAACTTCGTTAACCTTGTTTAACCAAAGCTTCAATTGGCTTAAAGTTTCGATTATCTTTCTTCTAATATGTTAAAAATTATATTTTGACCTTTATAAACCTTCTATTTGTTTAAAAAAGGGTAGATTTCCATTCTAATCGCTTTTTGGACCTTTATACTAATCTATTAAACTTTGGTCAAACTTGGTCAACCTTGTTTGACCAAAGCTTCCATTGGCTTAAAGATGCGATTATCTTTCTTCTAGTGGGTTAAAAACTAATTTAGACCTTTATAAAGCTTCTATTTGTTCAAAAATGGGTAGAATTCCATTAAAATCGGTTTTTGGACTTTTATTCTAATCTATTAAACTTTAGTCAAACTTGGTCAACCTTGTTTGACCAGAGCTTCCATTTGCTTAAAGATGCGATTATCTTTCTTCTAGTGGGTTAAAAACTATATTTAGACCTTTATAAACTTTCTATTTGTTCAAAAAAGGGAAGATTCCCATTGTAATCGGTTTTTGAACCTTTATCCAAATCTATTAAACTTTAATCAAACTTGGTCAACCTTGTTTAACCAAAGCTTCAATTGGCTTAAAGTTTCGATTATCTCTCTTCTAATATGTTAAAAATTATATTTTGACCTTTATAAACCTTCTATTTGTTCAAAAAAGGGTAGATTTCCATTCCAATCGGTTTTTGGACCTTTATACTAATCTATTAAACTTTGGTCAAACTTGGTCAACCTTGTTTGACCAAAGCTTCCATTGGCTTAAAGATGCGATTATCTTTCTTCTAGTGGGTTAGAAACTGATTTAGACCTTTATAAAGCTTCTATTTGTTCAAAAAAGGGTAGAATTCCAATAAAATCGGTTTTTGGACCTTTATTCTAATCTATTAAACTTTAGTCAAACTTGGTCAACCTTGTTTGACCAAAGCTTCCATTGACTTAAAGATGCGATTATCTTTTTTCTAGTGGGTTAAAAACTATATTTATACCTTTATAAACTTTATATTTGTTCAAAAAAGGGTAGATTCCCATTGTAATCGGTTTTTGAACCTTTAATCTAATCTATTAAATTTGGTCAAACTTGGTTAACCTTGTTTAACCAAAGCTTCAATTGGCTTAAAGTTTCCATTATCTTTCTTCTAATATGTTAAAAACTATATTTAGACCATTATAAACCTTCTATTTGTTGAAAAAAGGGTAGATTTCCATTCTAATCGGTTTTTGGACCTTTATACTAATCTATTAAACTTTGGTCAAACTTGGTCAACCTTGTTTGACCAAAGCTTCCATTGGCTTAAAGATGCGATTATCTTTCTTCTAGTGGGTTAAAAACTGATTTAGACCTTTATAAAGCTTCTATTTGTTCAAAAAAGGGTAGAATTCCAATAAAATCGGTTTTTGGACCTTTATTCTAATCTATTAAACTTAAGTCAAACGTGGTCAACCTTGTTTGACCAAAGCTTCCATTGACTTAAAGATGCGATTATCTTTCTTCTAGTGGGTTAAAAACTATATTTAGACCTTTATAAACTTTCTATTTGTTCAAAAAAGGGAAGATTCCCATTGTAATCGGTTTTTGAACCTTTATCCTAATCTATTAATCTTTGGTCAAACTTTGTCAACCTTGTTTAACCAAAGCTTCAATTGGCTTAAAGTTTCGATTATCTTTCTTCTAATATGTTAAAAATTATATTTTGACCTTTATAAACCTTCTAATTATTCAAAAAAGGGTAGATTCCCATTCTAATCGGTTTTTGGACTTTTATACTAATCTATTAAACTTTGGTCAAACTTGGTCAACCTTGTTTGACCAAAGCTTCCATTGGGTTAAGGATGCGATTATCTTTCTTCTAATAGGTTAAAAATTATATTTTAACTTTTATAAACCTTCTATTTGTTCAAAAAAGGGTAGATTTCCGTTGTAATCGGTTTTTGGACCTTTATACTAATCTATTAAACTTTGGTCAAACTTGGTCAACCTTGTTTGACCAAAGCTTCCATTGGCTTAAAGATGCGATTATCTTTCTTCTGGTGGGTTTAAAACTTATTTAGACCTTTATAAAGCTTCTATTTTGTTCAAAAAAGGGTAGAATTCCATTAAAATCGGTTTTTTGACCTTTATTCTAATCTATTAAACTTTAGTCAAACGTGGTCAACCTTGTTGGACCAAAGCTTCCATTGACTTAAAGATGCGATTATCTTTCTTCTAGTGGGTTAAAAACTATATTTAGACCTTTATAAACTTTCTATTTGTTCAAAAAAGGGTAGATTCCCATTGTAATCGGTTTTTGAACCTTTAATCTAATCTATTAAATTTGGTCAAACTTCGTTAACCTTGTTTAACCAAAGCTTCAATTGGCTTAAAGTTTCGATTATCTTTCTTCTAATATGTTAAAAATTATATTTTGACCTTTATAAACCTTCTATTTGTTTAAAAAAGGGTAGATTGCCATTCTAATCGCTTTTTGGACCTTTATACTAATCTATTAAACTTTGGTCAAACTTGGTCAACCTTGTTTGACCAAAGCTTCCATTGGCTTAAAGATGCGATTATCTTTCTTCTAGTGGGTTAAAAACTAATTTAGACCTTTATAAAGCTTCTATTTGTTCAAAAATGGGTAGAATTCCATTAAAATCGGTTTTTAGACCTTTATTCTAATCTATTAAACTTTAGTCAAACTTGGTCAACCTTGTTTGACCAGAGCTTCCATTTGCTTAAAGATGCGATTATCTTTCGTCTAGTGGGTTTAAAACTATATTTAGACCTTTATAAACTTTCTATTTGTTCAAAAAAGGGTAGATTCCCAATGTAATCGGTTTTTGAACCTTTAATCTAATCTATTAAATTTGGTCAAACTTCGTTAACCTTGTTTAACCAAAGCTTCAATTGGCTTAAAGTTTCGATTATCTTTCTTCTAATATGTTAAAAATTATATTTTGACCTTTATAAACCTTCTATTTGTTTAAAAAAGGGTAGATTTCCATTCTAATCGCTTTTTGGACCTTTATACTAATCTATTAAACTTTGGTCAAACTTGGTCAACCTTGTTTGACCAAAGCTTCCATTGGCTTAAAGATGCGATTATCTTTCTTCTAGTGGGTTAAAAACTAATTTAGACCTTTATAAAGCTTCTATTTGTTCAAAAATGGGTAGAATTCCATTAAAATCGGTTTTTGGACCTTTATTCTAATCTATTAAACTTTAGTCAAACTTGGTCAACCTTGTTTGACCAGAGCTTCCATTTGCTTAAAGATGCGATTATCTTTCTTCTAGTGGGTTAAAAACTATATTTAGACCTTTATAAACTTTCTATTTGTTCAAAAAAGGGAAGATTCCCATTGTAATCGGTTTTTGAACCTTTATCCTAATCTATTAAACTTTAATCAAACTTGGTCAACCTTGTTTAACCAAAGCTTCAATTGGCTTAAAGTTTCGATTATCTCTCTTCTAATATGTTAAAAATTATATTTTGACCTTTATAAACCTTCTATTTGTTCAAAAAAGGGTAGATTTCCATTCCAATCGGTTTTTGGACCTTTATACTAATCTATTAAACTTTGGTCAAACTTGGTCAACCTTGTTTGACCAAAGCTTCCATTGGCTTAAAGATGCGATTATCTTTCTTCTAGTGGGTTAAAAACTGATTTAGACCTTTATAAAGCTTCTATTTGTTCAAAAAAGGGTAGAATTCCAATAAAATCGGTTTTTGGACCTTTATTCTAATCTATTAAACTTTAGTCAAACTTGGTCAACCTTGTTTGACCAAAGCTTCCATTGACTTAAAGATGCGATTATCTTTTTTCTAGTGGGTTAAAAACTATATTTAGACCTTTATAAACTTTATATTTGTTCAAAAAAGGGTAGATTCCCATTGTAATCGGTTTTTGAACCTTTAATCTAATCTATTAAATTTGGTCAAACTTGGTTAACCTTGTTTAACCAAAGCTTCAATTGGCTTAAAGTTTCCATTATCTTTCTTCTAATATGTTAAAAACTATATTTAGACCATTATAAACCTTCTATTTGTTGAAAAAAGGGTAGATTTCCATTCTAATCGGTTTTTGGACCTTTATACTAATCTATTAAACTTTGGTCAAACTTGGTCAACCTTGTTTGACCAAAGCTTCCATTGGCTTAAAGATGCGATTATCTTTCTTCTAGTGGGTTAAAAACTGATTTAAACCTTTATAAAGCTTCTATTTGTTCAAAAAAGGGTAGAATTCCAATAAAATCGGTTTTTGGACCTTTATTCTAATCTATTAAACTTAAGTCAAACGTGGTCAACCTTTTTTGACCAAAGCTTCCATTGACTTAGAGATGCGATTATCTTTCTTCTAGTGGGTTAAAAACTATATTTAGACCTTTATAAACTTTCTATTTGTTCAAAAAAGGGAAGATTCCCATTGTAATCGGTTTTGGAACCTTTATCCTAATCTATTAAACTTTGGTCAAACTTTGTCAACCTTGTTTAACCAAAGCCTCAATTGGCTTAAAGTTTCGATTATCTTTCTTCTAATATGTTAAAAATTATATTTTGACCTTTATAAACCTTCTAATTATTCAAAAAAGGGTAGATTCCCATTCTAATCGGTTTTTGGACTTTTATACTAATCTATTAAACTTTGGTCAAACTTGGTCAACCTTGTTTGACCAATGCTTCCATTGGGTTAAGGATGCGATTATCTTTCTTCTAATAGGTTAAAAATTATATTTTAACTTTTATAAACCTTCTATTTGTTCAAAAAAGGGTAGATTTCCGTTGTAATCGGTTTTTGGACCTTTATACTAATCTATTAAACTTTGGTCAAACTTGGTCAACCTTGTTTGACCAAAGCTTCCATTGGCTTAAAGATGCGATTATCTTTCTTCTAGTGGGTTTAAAACTAATTTAGACCTTTATAAAGCTTCTATTTTGTTCAAAAAAGGGTAGAATTCCATTAAAATCGGTTTTTGGACCTTTATTCTAATCTATTAAACTTTAGTCAAACGTGGTCAACCTTGTTTGACCAAAGCTTCCATTGACTTAAAGATGCGATTATCTTTCTTCTAGTGGGTTAAAAACTATATTTAGACCTTTATAAACTTTCTATTTGTTCAAAAAAGGGTAGATTCCCATTGTAATCGGTTTTTGAACCTTTAATCTAATCTATTAAATTTGGTCAAACTTCGTTAACCTTGTTTTACCAAAGCTTCAATTGGCTTAAAGTTTCGATTATCTTTCTTCTAATATGTTAAAAATTATATTTTGACCTTTATAAACCTTCTATTTGTTTAAAAAAGGGTAGATTGCCATTCTAATCGCTTTTTGGACCTTTATACTAATCTATTAAACTTTGGTCAAACTTGGTCAACCTTGTTTGACCAAAGCTTCCATTGGCTTAAAGATGCGATTATCTTTCTTCTAGTGGGTTAAAAACTAATTTAGACCTTTATAAAGCTTCTATTTGTTCAAAAATGGGTAGAATTCCATTAAAATCGGTTTTTAGACCTTTATTCTAATCTATTAAACTTTAGTCAAACTTGGTCAACCTTGTTTGACCAGAGCTTCCATTTGCTTAAAGATGCGATTATCTTTCGTCTAGTGGGTTAAAAACTATATTTAGACCTTTATAAACTTTCTATTTGTTCAAAAAAGGGAAGATTCCCATTGTAATCGGTTTTTGAACCTTTATCCTAATCTATTAAACTTTAATCAAACTTGGTCAACCTTGTTTAACCAAAGCTTCAATTGGCTTAAAGTTTCGATTATCTCTCTTCTAATATGTTAAAAATTATATTTTGACCTTTATAAACCTTCTATTTGTTCAAAAAAGGGTAGATTTCCATTCCAATCGGTTTTTGGACCTTTATACTAATCTATTAAACTTTGGTCAAACTTGGTCAACCTTGTTTGACCAAAGCTTCCATTGGCTTAAAGATGCGATTATCTTTCTTCTAGTGGGTTAAAAACTGATTTAGACCATTATAAAGCTTCTATTTGTTCAAAAAAGGGTAGAATTCCAATAAAATCGGTTTTTGGACCTTTATTCTAATCTATTAAACTTTAGTCAAACTTGGTCAACCTTGTTTGACCAAAGCTTCCATTGACTTAAAGATGCGATTATCTTTTTTCTAGTGGGTTAAAAACTATATTTAGACCTTTATAAACTTTATATTTCTTCAAAAGAGGGTAGATTCCCATTGTAATCGGTTTTTGATCCTTTAATCTAATCTATTAAATTTGGTCAAACTTGGTTAACCTTGTTTAACCAAAGCTTCAATTGGCTTAAAGTTTCCATTATCTTTCTTCTAATATGTTAAAAACTATATTTAGACCATTATAAACCTTCTATTTGTTGAAAAAAGGGTAGATTTCCATTCTAATCGGTTTTTGGACCTTTATACTAATCTATTAAACTTTGGTCAAACTTGGTCAACCTTGTTTGACCAAAGCTTCCATTGGCTTAAAGATGCGATTATCTTTCTTCTAGTGGGTTAAAAACTGATTTAGACCTTTATAAAGCTTCTATTTGTTCAAAAAAGGGTAGAATTCCAATAAAATCGGTTTTTGGACCTTTATTCTAATCTATTAAACTTAAGTCAAACGTGGTCAACCTTGTTTGACCAAAGCTTCCATTGACTTAAAGATGCGATTATCTTTCTTCTAGTGGGTTAAAAACTATATTTAGACCTTTATAAACTTTCTATTTGTTCAAAAAAGGGTAGATTCCCATTGTAATCGGTTTTTGAACCTTTACTCTAATCTATTAAATTTGGTCAAACTTCGTTAACCTTGTTTAACCAAAGCTTCAATTGGCTTAAAGTTTCGATTATCTTTCTTCTAATATGTTAAAAATTATATTTTGACCTTTATAAACCTTCTATTTGTTTAAAAAAGGGTAGATTTCCATTCTAATCGCTTTTTGGACCTTTATACTAATCTATTAAACTTTGGTCAAACTTGGTCAACCTTGTTTGACCAAAGCTTCCATTGGCTTAAAGATGCGATTATCTTTCTTCTAGTGGGTTAAAAACTAATTTAGACCTTTATAAAGCTTCTATTTGTTCAAAAATGGGTAGAATTCCATTAAAATCGGTTTTTGGACCTTTATTCTAATCTATTAAACTTTAGTCAAACTTGGTCAACCTTGTTTGACCAGAGCTTCCATTTGCTTAAAGATGCGATTATCTTTCTTCTAGTGGGTTAAAAACTATATTTAGACCTTTATAAACTTTCTATTTGTTCAAAAAAGGGAAGATTCCCATTGTAATCGGTTTTTGAACCTTTATCCTAATCTATTAAACTTTAATCAAACTTGGTCAACCTTGTTTAACCAAAGCTTCAATTGGCTTAAAGTTTCGATTATCTCTCTTCTAATATGTTAAAAATTATATTTTGACCTTTATAAACCTTCTATTTGTTTAAAAAAGGGTAGATTTCCATTCTAATCGCTTTTTGGACCTTTATACTAATCTATTAAACTTTGGTCAAACTTGGTCAACCTTGTTTGACCAAAGCTTCCATTGGCTTAAAGATGCGATTATCTTTCTTCTAGTGGGTTAGAAACTGATTTAGACCTTTATAAAGCTTCTATTTGTTCAAAAAAGGGTAGAATTCCAATAAAATCGGTTTTTGGACCTTTATTCTAATCTATTAAACTTTAGTCAAACTTGGTCAACCTTGTTTGACCAAAGCTTCCATTGACTTAAAGATGCGATTATCTTTTTTCTAGTGGGTTAAAAACTATATTTAGACCTTTATAAACTTTATATTTGTTCAAAAAAGGGTAGATTCCCATTGTAATCGGTTTTTGAACCTTTAATCTAATCTATTAAATTTGGTCAAACTTGGTTAACCTTGTTTAACCAAAGCTTCAATTGGCTTAAAGTTTCCATTATCTTTCTTCTAATATGTTAAAAACTATATTTAGACCATTATAAACCTTCTATTTGTTGAAAAAAGGGTAGATTTCCATTCTAATCGGTTTTTGGACCTTTATACTAATCTATTAAACTTTGGTCAAACTTGGTCAACCTTGTTTGACCAAAGCTTCCATTGGCTTAAAGATGCGATTATCTTTCTTCTAGTGGGTTAAAAACTGATTTAGACCTTTATAAAACTTCTATTTGTTCAAAAAAGGGTAGAATTCCAATAAAATCGGTTTTTGGACCTTTATTCTAATCTATTAAACTTAAGTCAAACGTGGTCAACCTTGTTTGACCAAAGCTTCCATTGACTTAAAGATGCGATTATCTTTCTTCTAGTGGGTTAAAAACTATATTTAGACCTTTATAAACTTTCTATTTGTTCAAAAAAGGGAAGATTCCCATTGTAATCGGTTTTTGAACCTTTATCCTAATCTATTAAACTTTGGTCAAACTTTGTCAACCTTGTTTAACCAAAGCTTCAATTGGCTTAAAGTTTCGATTATCTTTCTTCTAATATGTTAAAAATTATATTTTGACCTTTATAAACCTTCTAATTATTCAAAAAAGGGTAGATTCTCATTCTAATCGGTTTTTGGACTTTTATACTAATCTATTAAACTTTGGTCAAACTTGGTCAACCTTGTTTGACCAAAGCTTCCATTGGGTTAAAGATGCGATTATCTTTCTTCTAATAGGTTAAAAATTATATTTTAACTTTTATAAACCTTCTATTTGTTCAAAAAAGGGTAGATTTCCGTTGTAATCGGTTTTTGGACCTTTATACTAATCTATTAAACTTTGGTCAAACTTGGTCAACCTTGTTTGACCAAAGCTTCCATTGGCTTAAAGATGCGATTATCTTTCTTCTAGTGGGTTTAAAATTAATTTAGACCTTTATAAAGCTTCTATTTTGTTCAAAAAAGGGTAGAATTCCATTAAAATCGGTTTTTGGACCTTTATTCTAATCTATTTAACTTTAGTCAAACGTGGTCAACCTTGTTTGACCAAAGCTTCCATTGACTTAAAGATGCGATTATCTTTCTTCTAGTGGGTTAAAAACTAATTTAGACCTTTATAAAGCTTCTATTTGTTCAAAAATGGGTAGAATTCCATTAAAATCGGTTTTTGGACCTTTATTCTAATCTATTAAACTTTAGTCAAACTTGGTCAACCTTGTTTGACCAGAGCTTCCATTGGCTTAAAGATGCGATTATCTTTCTTCTAGTGGGTTAAAAAAATATTTAGACCTTTATAAACTTTCTATTTGTTCAAAAAAGGGAAGATTCCCATTGTAATCGGTTTTTGAACCTTTATCCTAATCTATTAAACTTTGGTTAAACTTGGTCAACCTTGTTTAACCAAAGCTTCAATTGGCTTAAAGTTTCGATTATCTCTCTTCTAATATGTTAAAAATTATATTTTGACCTTTATAAACCTTCTATTTGTTCAAAAAAGGGTAGATTTCCGTTGTAATCGGTTTTTGGACCTTTATACTAATCTATTAAACTTTGGTCAAACTTGGTCAACCTTGTTTGACCAAAGCTTCCATTGGCTTAAAGATGCGATTATCTTTCTTCTAGTGGGTTAAAAACTGATTTAGACCTTTATAAAGCTTCTATTTGTTCAAAAAGGGTAGAATTCCAATAAAATCGGTTTTTGGACCTTTATTCTAATCTATTAAACTTTAGTCAAACTTGGTCAACCTTGTTTGACCAAAGCTTCCATTGACTTAAAGATGCGATTATCTTTTTTCTAGTGGGTTAAAAACTATATTTAGACCTTTATAAACTTTATATTTGTTCAAAAAAGGGTAGATTCCCATTGTAATCGGTTTTTGAACCTTTAATCTAATCTATTAAATTTGGTCAAACTTGGTTAACCTTGTTTAACCAAAGCTTCAATTGGCTTAAAGTTTCCATTATCTTTCTTCTAATATGTTAAAAACTATATTTAGACCATTATAAACCTTCTATTTGTTGAAAAAAGGGTAGATTTCCATTCTAATCGGTTTTTGGACCTTTATACTAATCTATTAAACTTTGGTCAAACTTGGTCAACCTTGTTTGACCAAAGCTTCCATTGGCTTAAAGATGCGATTATCTTTCTTCTAGTGGGTTAAAAACTGATTTAGACCTTTATAAAGATTCTATTTGTTCAAAAAAGGGTAGAATTCCATTAAAATCGGTTTTTGGACCTTTATTCTAATCTATTAAACTTAAGTCAAACATGGTCAACCTTGTTTGACCAAAGCTTCCATTGACTTAAAGATGCGATTATCTTTCTTCTAGTGGGTTAAAAACTATATTTAGACCTTTATAAACTTTCTATTTGTTCAAAAAAGGGAAGATTCCCATTGTAATCGGTTTTTGAACCTTTATCCTAATCTATTAAACTTTGGTCAAACTTGGTCAACCTTGTTTAACCAAAGCTTCAATTGGCTTAAAGTTTCGATTATCTTTCTTCTAATATGTTAAAAATTATATTTTGACCTTTATAAACCTTCTAATTATTCAAAAAAGGGTAGATTTCCATTCTAATCGGTTTTTGGACCTTTATACTAATCTATTAAACTTTAGTCAAACTTGGTCAACCTTGTTTGACCAAAGCTTCCATTGGGTTAAAGATGCGATTATCTTTCTTCTAATAGGTTAAAAATTATATTTTAACTTTTATAAACCTTCTATTTGTTCAAAAAAGGGAAGATTTCCGTTGTAATCGGTTTTTGGACCTTTATACTAATCTATTAAACTTTGGTCAAACTTGGTCAACCTTGTTTGACCAAAGCTTCCATTGGCTTAAAGATGCGATTATCTTTCTTCTAGTGGGTTTAAAACTAATTTAGACCTTTATAAAGCTTCTATTTTGTTCAAAAAAGGGTAGAATTCCATTAAAATCGGTTTTTGGACCTTTATTCTAATCTATTAAACTTTAGTCAAACGTGGTCAACCTTGTTTGACCAAAGCTTCCATTGACTTAAAGATGCGATTATCTTTCTTCTAGTGGGTTAAAAACTATATTTAGACCTTTATAAACTTTCTATTTGTTCAAAAAAGGGAAGATTCCCATTGTAATCGGTTTTTGAACCTTTAATCTAATCTATTAAATTTGGTCAAACTTCGTTAACCTTGTTTAACCAAAGCTTCAATTGGCTTAAAGTTTCGATTATCTTTCTTCTAATATGTTAAAAATTATATTTTGACCTTTATAAACCTTCTATTTGTTTAAAAAAGGGTAGATTTCCATTCTAATCGCTTTTTGGACCTTTATACTAATCTATTAAACTTTGGTCAAACTTGGTCAACCTTGTTTGACCAAAGCTTCCATTGGCTTAAAGATGCGATTATCTTTCTTCTAGTGGGTTAAAAACTAATTTAGACCTTTATAAAGCTTCTATTTGTTCAAAAATGGGTAGAATTCCATTAAAATCGGTTTTTGGACCTTTATTCTAATCTATTAAACTTTTGTCAAACTTGGTCAACCTTGTTTGACCAGAGCTTCCATTTGCTTAAAGATGCGATTATCTTACTTCTAATGGGTTAAAAACTATATTTAGACCTTTATAAACTTTCTATTTGTTCAAAAAAGGGAAGATTCCCATTGTAATCGGTTTTTGAACCTTTATCCTAATCTATTAAACTTTAATCAAACTTGGTCAACCTTGTTTAACCAAAGCTTCAATTGGCTTAAAGTTTCGATTATCTCTCTTCTAATATGTTAAAAATTATATTTTGACCTTTATAAACCTTCTATTTGTTCAAAAAATGGTAGATTTCCATCCCAATCGGTTTTTGGACCTTTATACTAATCTATTAAACTTTGGTCAAACTTGGTCAACCTTGTTTGACCAAAGCTTCCATTGGCTTAAAGATGCGATTATCTTTCTTCTAGTTGGTTAAAAACTGATTTAGACCTTTATAAAGCTTCTATTTGTTCAAAAAAGGGTAGAATTCCAATAAAATCGGTTTTTGGACCTTTATTCTAATCTATTAAACTTTAGTCAAACTTGGGCAACCTTGTTTGACCAAAGCTTCCATTGACTTAAAGATGCGATTATCTTTTTTCTAGTGGGTTAAAAACTATATTTAGACCTTTATAAACTTTATATTTGTTCAAAAAAGGGTAGATTCCCATTGTAATCGGTTTTTGAACCTTTAATCTAATCTATTAAATTTGGTCAAACTTGGTTAACCTTGTTTAACCAAAGCTTCAATTGGCTTAAAGTTTCCATTATCTTTCTTCTAATATGTTAAAAACTATATTTAGACCATTATAAACCTTCTATTTGTTGAAAAAAGGGTAGATTTCCATTCTAATCGGATTTTGGACCTTTATACTAATCTATTAAACTTTGGTCAAACTTGGTCAACCTTGTTTGACCAAAGCTTCCATTGGCTTAAAGATGCGATTATCTTTCTTCTAGTGGGTAAAAAACTGATTTAGACCTTTATAAAGCTTCTATTTGTTCAAAAAAGGGAAGAATTCCAATAAAATCGGTTTTTGGACCTTTATTCTAATCTATTAAACTTAAGTCAAACGTGGTCAACCTTGTTTGACCAAAGCTTCCATTGACTTAAAGATGCGATTATCTTTCTTCTAGTGGGTTAAAAACTATATTTAGACCTTTATAAACTTTCTATTTGTTCAAAAAAGGGAAGATTCCCATTGTAATCGGTTTTTTAACCTTTATCCTAATCTATTAAACTTTGGTCAAACTTTGTCAACCTTGTTTAACCAAAGCTTCAATTGGCTTAAAGTTTCGATTATCTTTCTTCTAATATGTTAAAAATTATATTTTGACCTTTATAAACCTTCTAATTATTCAAAAAAGGGTAGATTCCCATTCTAATCGGTTTTTGGACTTTTATACTAATCTATTAAACTTTGGTCAAACTTGGTCAACCTTGTTTGACCAAAGCTTCCATTGGGTTAAAGATGCGATTATCTTTCTTCTAATAGGTTAAAAATTATATTTTAACTTTTATAAACCTTCTATTTGTTCCAAAAAGGGTAGATTTCCGTTGTAATCGGTTTTTGGACCTTTATACTAATCTATTAAACTTTGGTCAAACTTGGTCAACCTTGTTTGACCAAAGCTTCCATTGGCTTAAAGATGCGATTATCTTTCTTCTAGTGGGTTTAAAAATAATTTAGACCTTTATAAAGCTTCTATTTTGTTCAAATAAGGGTAGAATTCCATTAAAATCGGTTTTTGGACCTTTATTCTAATCTATTAAACTTTAGTCAAACGTGGTCAACCTTGTTTTACCAAAACTTCCATTGACTTAAAGATGCGATTATCTTTCTTCTAGTGGGTTAAAAACTATATTTAGACCTTTATAAACTTTCTATTTGTTCAAAAAAGGGTAGATTCCCATTGTAATCGGTTTTTGAACCTTTAATCTAATCTATTAAATTTGGTCAAACTTCGTTAACCTTGTTTAACCAAAGCTTCAATTGGCTTAAAGTTTCGATTATCTTTCTTCTAATATGTTAAAAATTATATTTTGACCTTTATAAACCTTTTATTTGTTTAAAAAAGGGTAGATTTCCATTCTAATCGCTTTTTGGACCTTTATACTAATCTATTAAACTTTGGTCAAACTTGGTCAACCTTGTTTGACCAAAGCTTCCATTGGCTTAAAGATGCGATTATCTTTCTTCTAGTGGGTTAAAAACTAATTTAGACCTTTATAAAGCTTCTATTTGTTCAAAAATGGGTAGAATTCCATTAAAATCGGTTTTTGGACCTTTATTCTAATCTATTAAACTTTAGTCAAACTTGGTCAACCTTGTTTGACCAGAGCTTCCATTGGCTTAAAGATGCGATTATCTTTCTTCTAGTGGGTTAAAAAAATATTTAGACCTTTATAAACTTTCTATTTGTTCAAAAAAGGGAAGATTCTCATTGTAATCGGTTTTTGAACCTTTATCCTAATCTATTAAACTTTGGTTAAACTTGGTCAACCTTGTTTAACCAAAGCTTCAATTGGCTTAAAGTTTCGATTATCTCTCTTCTAATATGTTAAAAATTATATTTTGACCTTTATAAACCTTCTATTTGTTCAAAAAAGGGTAGATTTCCGTTGTAATCGGTTTTTGGACCTTTATACTAATCTATTAAACTTTGGTCAAACTTGGTCAACCTTGTTTGACCAAAGCTTCCATTGGCTTAAAGATGCGATTATCTTTCTTCTAGTGGGTTAAAAACTGATTTAGACCTTTATAAAGCTTCTATTTGTTCAAAAAAGGGTAGAATTCCATTAAAATCGGTTTTTGGACCTTTATTCTAATCTATTAAACTTTAGTCAAACGTGGTCAACCTTGTTTGACCAAAGCTTCCATTGACTTAAAGATGCGATTATCTTTTTTCTAGTGGGTTAAAAACTATATTTAGACCTTTATAAACTTTCTATTTGTTCAAAAAAGGGTAGATTCCCATTGTAATCGGTTTTTGAACCTTTAATCTAATCTATTAAATTTGGTCAAACTTGGTTAACCTTGTTTAACCAAAGCTTCAATTGGCTTAAAGTTTCGATTATCTTTCTTCTAATATGTTAAAAATTATATTTTGACCTTTATAAACCTTCTATTTGTTTAAAAAAGGGTAGATTTCCATTCTAATCGCTTTTTGGACCTTTATACTAATCTATTAAACTTTGGTCAAACTTGGTCAACCTTGTTTGACCAAAGCTTCCATTGGCTTAAAGATGCGATTATCTTTCTTCTAGTGGGTTAAAAACTGATTTAGACCTTTATAAAGCTTCTATTTGTTCAAAAAAGGGTAGAATTCCATTAAAATCGGTTTTTGGACCTTTATTCTAATCTATTAAACTTTAGTCAAACGTGGTCAACCTTGTTTGACCAAAGCTTCCATTGACTTAAAGATGCGATTATCTTTCTTCTAGTGGGTTAAAAACTATATTTAGACCTTTATAAACTTTCTATTTGTTCAAAAAAGGAAAGATTCCCATTGTAATCGGTTTTTGAACCTTTATCCTAATCTATTAAACTTTGGTCAAACTTGGTCAACCTTGTTTAACCAAAGCTTCAATTGGCTTAAAGTTTCGATTATCTCTCTTCTAATATGTTAAAAATTATATTTTGACCTTTATAAACCTTCTATTTGTTCAAAAACGGGTAGATTTCCATTCCAATCGGTTTTTGGACCTTTATACTAATCTATTAAACTTTGGTCAAACTTGGTCAACCTTGTTTGACCAAAGCTTCCATTGGCTTAAAGATGCGATTATCTTTCTTCTAGTGGGTTAAAAACTGATTTAGACCTTTATAAAGCTTCTATTTGTTCAAAAAAGGGTAGAATTCCAATAAAATCGGTTTTTGGACCTTTATTCTAATCTATTAAACTTAAGTCAAACGTGGTCAACCTTGTTTGACCAAAGCTTCCATTGACTTAAAGATGCGATTATCTTTCTTCTAGTGGGTTAAAAACTATATTTAGACCTTTATAAACTTTCTATTTGTTCAAATAAGGGAAGATTCCCATTGTAATCGGTTTTTGAACCTTTATCCTAATCTATTAAATTTGGTCAAACTTCGTTAACCTTGTTTAACCAAAGCTTCAATTGGCTTAAAGTTTCGATTATCTTTCTTCTAATATGTTAAAAATTATATTTTGACCTTTATAAACCTTCTATTTGTTTAAAAAAGGGTAGATTCCCATTCTAATCGGTTTTTGGACTTTTATACTAATCTATTAAACTTTGGTCAAACTTGGTCAACCTTGTTTGACCAAAGCTTCCATTGGGTTAAAGATGCGATTATCTTTCTTCTAGTGGGTTAAAAACTAATTTAGACCTTTATAAAGCTTCTATTTGTTCAAAAATGGGTAGAATTCCATTAAAATCGGTTTTTGGACCTTTATTCTAATCTATTAAACTTTAGTCAAACTTGGTCAACCTTGTTTGACCAGAGCTTCCATTGGCTTAAAGATGCGATTATCTTTCTTCTAGTGGGTTAAAAAAATATTTAGACCTTTATAAACTTTCTATTTGTTCAAAAAAGGGAAGATTCCCATTGTAATCGGTTTTTGAACCTTTATCCTAATCTATTAAAATTTGGTTAAACTTGGTCAACCTTGTTTAACCAAAGCTTCAATTGGCTTAAAGTTTCGATTATCTCTCTTCTAATATGTTAAAAATTATATTTTGACCTTTATAAACCTTCTATTTGTTCAAAAAAGGGTAGATTTCCATTCTAATCGGTTTTTGGATCTTTATACTAATCTATTAAACTTTGGTCAAACTTGGTCAACCTTATTTGACCAAAGCTTCCATTGGGTTAAAGATGCGATTATCTTTCTTCTAATAGGTTAAAAATTATAATTTAACTTTTATAAACCTTCTATTTGTTCAAAAAAGGGTAGATTTCCGTTGTAATCGGTTTTTGGACCTTTATACTAATCTATTAAACTTTGGTCAAACTTGGTCAACCTTGTTTGACCAAAGCTTCCATTGGCTTAAAGATGCGATTATCTTTCTTCTAGTGGGTTAAAAACTGATTTAGACCTTTATAAAGCTTCTATTTGTTCAAAAAAGGGTAGAATTCCATTAAAATCGATTTTTGGACCTTTATTCTAATCTATTAAACTTTAGTCAAACGTGGTAAACCTTGTTTGACCAAAGCTTCCATTGACTTAAAGATGCGATTATCTTTTTTCTAGTGGGTTAAAAACCATATTTAGACCTTTATAAACTTTCTATTTGTTCAAAAAAGGGTAGATTCCCATTGTAATCGGTTTTTGAACCTTTAATCTAATCTATTAAATTTGGTCAAACTTGGTTAACCTTGTTTAACCAAAGCTTCAATTGGCTTAAAGTTTCCATTATCTTTCTTCTAATATGTTAAAAACTATATTTACACCATTATAAACCTTCTATTTGTTGAAAAAAGGGTAGATTTACATTCTAATCGGTTTTTGGACCTTTATACTAATCTATTAAACTTTGGTCAAACTTGGTCAACCTTGTTTGACCAAAGCTTCCATTGGCTTAAAGATGCGATTATCTTTCTTCTAGTGGGTTAAAAACTGATTTAGACCTTTATAAAGCTTCTATTTGTTCAAAAAAGGGTAGAATTCCATTAAAATCGGTTTTTGGACCTTTATTCTAATCTATTAAACTTTAGTCAAACGTGGTCAACCTTGTTTGACCAAAGCTTCCATTGACTTAAAGATGCGATTATCTTTCTTCTAGTGGGTTAAAAACTATATTTAGACCTTTATAAACTTTCTATTTGTTCAAAAAAGGGAAGATTCCCATTGTAATCGGTTTTTGAACCTTTAATCTAATCTATTAAATTTGGTCAAACTTGGTTAACCTTGTTTAACCAAAGCTTCAATTGGCTTAAAGTTTCCATTATCTTTCTTCTAATATGTTAAAAACTATATTTACACCATTATAAACCTTCTATTTGTTGAAAAAAGGGTAGATTTACATTCTAATCGGTTTTTGGACCTTTATACTAATCTATTAAACTTTGGTCAAACTTGGTCAACCTTGTTTGACCAAAGCTTCCATTGGCTTAAAGATGCGATTATCTTTCTTCTAGTGGGTTAAAAACTGATTTAGACCTTTATAAAGCTTCTATTTGTTCAAAAAAGGGTAGAATTCCATTAAAATCGGTTTTTGGACCTTTATTCTAATCTATTAAACTTTAGTCAAACGTGGTCAACCTTGTTTGACCAAAGCTTCCATTGACTTAAAGATGCGATTATCTTTCTTCTAGTGGGTTAAAAACTATATTTAGACCTTTATAAACTTTCTATTTGTTCAAAAAAGGGAAGATTCCCATTGTAATCGGTTTTTGAACCTTTAATCTAATCTATTAAATTTGGTCAAACTTGGTTAACCTTGTTTAACCAAAGCTTCAATTGGCTTAAAGTTTCCATTATCTTTCTTCTAATATGTTAAAAACTATATTTACACCATTATAAACCTTCTATTTGTTGAAAAAAGAGTAGATTTACATTCTAATCGGTTTTTGGACCTTTATACTAATCTATTAAACTTTGGTCAAACTTGGTCAACCTTGTTTGACCAAAGCTTCCATTGGCTTAAAGATGCGATTATCTTTCTTCTAGTGCGTTAAAAACTGATTTAGACCTTTATAAAGCTTCTATTTGTTCAAAAAAGGGTAGAATTCCATTAAAATCGGTTTTTGGACCTTTATTCTAATCTATTAAACTTTAGTCAAACGTGGTCAACCTTGTTTGACCAAAGCTTCCATTGACTTAAAGATGCGATTATCTTTCTTCTAGTGGGTTAAAAACTATATTTAGACCTTTATAAACTTTCTATTTGTTCAAAAAAGGGAAGATTCCCATTGTAATCGGTTTTTGAACCTTTAATCTAATCTATTAAATTTGGTCAAACTTCGTTAACCTTGTTTAACCAAAGCTTCAATTGGCTTAAAGTTTCGATTATCTTTCTTCTAATATGTTAAAAATTATATTTTGACCTTTATAAACCTTCTATTTGTTTAAAAAAGGGTAGATTTCCATTCTAATCGCTTTTTGGACCTTTATACTAATCTATTAAACTTTGGTCAAACTTGGTCAACCTTGTTTGACCAAAGCTTCCATTGGCTTAAAGATGCGATTATCTTTCTTCTAGTGGGTTAAAAACTAATTTAGACCTTTATAAAGCTTCTATTTGTTCAAAAATGGGTAGAATTCCATTAAAATCGGTTTTTGGACCTTTATTCTAATCTATTAAACTTTAGTCAAACTTGGTCAACCTTGTTTGACCAGAGCTTCCATTGGCTTAAAGATGCGATTATCTTTCTTCTAGTGGGTTAAAAAAATATTTAGACCTTTATAAACTTTCTATTTGTTCAAAAAAGGGAAGATTCCCATTGTAATCGGTTTTTGAACCTTTATCCTAATCTATTAAACTTTGGTTAAACTTGGTCAACCTTGTTTAACCAAAGCTTCAATTGGCTTAAAGTTTCGATTATCTCTCTTCTAATATGTTAAAAATTATATTTTGACCTTTATAAACCTTCTATTTGTTCAAAAAAGGGTAGATTTCCATTCTAATCGGTTTTTGGATCTTTATACTAATCTATTAAACTTTGGTCAAACTTGGTCAACCTTATTTGACCAAAGCTTCCATTGGGTTAAAGATGCGATTATCTTTCTTCTAATAGGTTAAAAATTATAATTTAACTTTTATAAACCTTCTATTTGTTCAAAAAAGGGTAGATTTCCGTTGTAATCGGTTTTTGGACCTTTATACTAATCTATTAAACTTTGGTCAAACTTGGTCAACCTTGTTTGACCATAGCTTCCATTGGCTTAAAGATGCGATTATCTTTCTTCCAGTGGGTTAAAAACTGATTTAGACCTTTATAAAGCTTCTATTTGTTCAAAAAAGGGTAGAATTCCATTAAAATCGGTTTTTGGACCTTTATTCTAATCTATTAAACTTTAGTCAAACGTGGTCAACCTTGTTTGACCAAAGCTTCCATTGACTTAAAGATGCGATTATCTTTCTTCTAGTGGGTTAAAAACTATATTTAGACCTTTATAAACTTTCTATTTGTTCAAAAAAGGGAAGATTCCCATTGTAATCGGTTTTTGAACCTTTAATCTAATCTATTAAATTTGCTCAAACTTGGTTAACCTTGTTTAACCAAAGCTTCAATTGGCTTAAAGTTTCCATTATCTTTCTTCTAATATGTTAAAAACTATATTTACACCATTATAAACCTTCTATTTGTTGAAAAAAGGGTAGATTTACATTCTAATCGGTTTTTGGACCTTTATACTAATCTATTAAACTTTGGTCAAACTTGGTCAACCTTGTTTGACCAAAGCTTCCATTGGCTTAAAGATGCGATTATCTTTCTTCTAGTGGGTTAAAAACTGATTTAGACCTTTATAAAGCTTCTATTTGTTCAAAAAAGGGTAGAATTCCATTAAAATCGGTTTTTGGACCTTTATTCTAATCTATTAAACTTTAGTCAAACGTGGTCAACCTTGTTTGACCAAAGCTTCCATTGACTTAAAGATGCGATTATCTTTCTTCTAGTGGGTTAAAAACTATATTTAGACCTTTATAAACTTTCTATTTGTTCAAAAAAGGGAAGATTCCCATTGCATTCGGTTTTTGAACCTTTAATCTAATCTATTAAATTTGGTCAAACTTCGTTAACCTTGTTTAACCAAAGCTTCAATTGGCTTAAAGTTTCGATTATCTTTCTTCTAATATGTTAAAAATTATATTTTGACCTTTATAAACCTTCTATTTGTTTAAAAAAGGGTAGATTTCCATTCTAATCGCATTTTGGACCTTTATACTAATCTATTAAACTTTGGTCAAACTTGGTCAACCTTGTTTGACCAAAGCTTCCATTGGCTTAAAGATGCGATTATCTTTCTTCTAGTGGGTTAAAAACTAATTTAGACCTTTATAAAGCTTCTATTTGTTCAAAAATGGGTAGAATTCCATTAAAATCGGTTTTTGGACCTTTATTCTAATCTATTAAACTTTAGTCAAACTTGGTCAACCTTGTTTGACCAGAGCTTCCATTGGCTTAAAGATGCGATTATCTTTCTTCTAGTGGGTTAAAAAAATATTTAGACCTTTATAAACTTTCTATTTGTTCAAAAAAGGGAAGATTCCCATTGTAATCGGTTTTTGAACCTTTATCCTAATCTATTAAACTTTGGTTAAACTTGGTCAACCTTGTTTAACCAAAGCTTCAATTGGCTTAAAGTTTCGATTATCTCTCTTCTAATATGTTAAAAATTATATTTTGACCTTTATAAACCTTCTATTTGTTCAAAAAAGGGTAGATTTCCATTATAATCGGTTTTTGGATCTTTATACTAATCTATTAAACTTTGGTCAAACTTGGTCAACCTTATTTGACCAAAGCTTCCATTGGGTTAAAGATGCGATTATCTTTCTTCTAATAGGTTAAAAATTATAATTTAACTTTTATAAACCTTCTATTTGTTCAAAAAAGGGTAGATTTCCGTTGTAATCGGTTTTTGGACCTTTATACTAATCTATTAAACTTTGGTCAAACTTGGTCAACCTTGTTTTACCAAAGCTTCCATTGGCTTAAAGATGCGATTATCTTTCTTCTAGTGGGTTAAAAACTGATTTAGACCTTTATAAAGCTTCTATTTGTTCAAAAAAGGGTAGATTCCCATTGTAATCGGTTTTTGAACCTTTAATCTAATCTATTAAATTTGGTCAAACTTGGTTAACCTTGTTTAACCAAAGCTTCAATTGGCTTAAAGTTTCCATTATCTTTCTTCTAATATGTTAAAAACTATATTTACACCATTATAAACCTTCTATTTGTTGAAAAAAGGGTAGATTTACATTCTAATCGGTTTTTGGACCTTTATACTAATCTATTAAACTTTGGTCAAACTTGGTCAACCTTGTTTGACCAAAGCTTCCATTGGCTTAAAGATGCGATTATCTTTCTTCTAGTGGGTTAAAAACTGATTTAGACCTTTATAAAGCTTCTATTTGTTCAAAAAAGGGTAGAATTCCATTAAAATCGGTTTTTGGACCTTTATTCTAATCTATTAAACTTTAGTCAAACGTGGTCAACCTTGTTTGACCAAAGCTTCCATTGACTTAAAGATGCGATTATCTTTCTTCTAGTGGGTTAAAAACTATATTTAGACCTTTATAAACTTTCTATTTGTTCAAAAAAGGGAAGATTCCCATTGTAATCGGTTTTTGAACCTTTAATCTAATCTATTAAATTTGGTCAAACTTGGTTAACCTTGTTTAACCAAAGCTTCAATTGGCTTAAAGTTTCCATTATCTTTCTTCTAATATGTTAAAAACTATATTTACACCATTATAAACCTTCTATTTGTTGAAAAAAGGGTAGATTTACATTCTAATCGGTTTTTGGACCTTTATACTAATCTATTAAACTTTGGTCAAACTTGGTCAACCTTGTTTGACCAAAGCTTCCATTGGCTTAAAGATGCGATTATCTTTCTTCTAGTGGGTTAAAAACTGATTTAGACCTTTATAAAGGTTCTATTTGTTCAAAAAAGGGTAGAATTCCATTAAAATCGGTTTTTGGACCTTTATTCTAATCTATTAAACTTTAGTCAAACTTGGTCAACCTTGTTTGACCAGAGCTTCCATTGGCTTAAAGATGCGATTATCTTTCTTCTAGTGGGTTAAAAAAATATTTAGACCTTTATAAACTTTCTATTTGTTCAAAAAAGGGAAGATTCCCATTGTAATCGGTTTTTGAACCTTTATCCTAATCTATTAAACTTTGGTTAAACTTGGTCAACCTTGTTTAACCAAAGCTTCAATTGGCTTAAAGTTTCGATTATCTCTCTTCTAATATGTTAAAAATTATATTTTGACCTTTATAAACCTTCTATTTGTTCAAAAAAGGGTAGATTTCCATTATAATCGGTTTTTAGATCTTTATACTAATCTATTAAACTTTGGTCAAACTTGGTCAACCTTATTTGACCAAAGCTTCCATTGGGTTAAAGATGCGATTATCTTTCTTCTAATAGGTTAAAAATTATAATTTAACTTTTATAAACCTTCTATTTGTTCAAAAAAGGGTAGATTTCCGTTGTAATCGGTTTTTGGACCTTTATACTAATCTATTAAACTTTGGTCAAACTTGGTCAACCTTGTTTTACCAAAGCTTCCATTGGCTTAAAGATGCGATTATCTTTCTTCTAGTGGGTTAAAAACTGATTTAGACCTTTATAAAGCTTCTATTTGTTCAAAAAAGGGTAGAATTCCATTAAAATCGGTTTTTGGACCTTTATTCTAATCTATTAAACTTTAGTCAAACGTGGTCAACCTTGTTTGACCAAAGCTTCCATTGACTTAAAGATGCGATTATCTTTTTTCTAGTGGGTTAAAAACCATATTTAGACCTTTATAAACTTTCTATTTGTTCAAAAAAGGGTAGATTCCCATTGTAATCGGTTTTTGAACCTTTAATCTAATCTATTAAATTTGGTCAAACTTGGTTAACCTTGTTTAACCAAAGCTTCAATTGGCTTAAAGTTTCCATTATCTTTCTTCTAATATGTTAAAAACTATATTTACACCATTATAAACCTTCTATTTGTTGAAAAAAGGGTAGATTTACATTCTAATCGGTTTTTGGACCTTTATACTAATCTATTAAACTTTGGTCAAACTTGGTCAACCTTGTTTGACCAAAGCTTCCATTGGCTTAAAGATGCGATTATCTTTCTTCTAGTGGGTTAAAAACTGATTTAGACCTTTATAAAGCTTCTATTTGTTCAAAAAAGGGTAGAATTCCATTAAAATCGGTTTTTGGACCTTTATTCTAATCTATTAAACTTTAGTCAAACGTGGTCAACCTTATTTGACCAAAGCTTCCATTGACTTAAAGATCCGATTATCTTTCTTCTAGTGGGTTAAAAACTATATTTAGACCTTTATAAACTTTCTATTTGTTCAAAAAAGGGAAGATTCCCATTGTAATCGGTTTTTGAACCTTTAATCTAATCTATTAAATTTGGTCAAACTTGGTTAACCTTGTTTAACCAAAGCTTCAATTGGCTTAAAGTTTCCATTATCTTTCTTCTAATATGTTAAAAACTATATTTACACCATTATAAACCTTCTATTTGTTGAAAAAAGGGTAGATTTACATTCTAATCGGTTTTTGGACCTTTATACTAATCTATTAAACTTTGGTCAAACTTGGTCAACCTTGTTTGACCAAAGCTTCCATTGGCTTAAAGATGCGATTATCTTTCTTCTAGTGGGTTAAAAACTGATTTAGACCTTTATAAAGCTTCTATTTGTTCAAAAAAGGGTAGAATTCCATTAAAATCGGTTTTTGGACCTTTATTCTAATCTATTAAACTTTAGTCAAACGTGGTCAACCTTGTTTGACCAAAGCTTCCATTGACTTAAAGATGCGATTATCTTTCTTCTAGTGGGTTAAAAACTATATTTAGACCTTTATAAACTTTCTATTTGTTCAAAAAAGGGAAGATTCCCATTGTAATCGGTTTTTGAACCTTTAATCTAATCTATTAAATTTGGTCAAACTTCGTTAACCTTGTTTAACCAAAGCTTCAATTGGCTTAAAGTTTCGATTATCTTTCTTCTAATATGTTAAAAATTATATTTTGACCTTTATAAACCTTCTATTTGTTTAAAAAAGGGTAGATTTCCATTCTAATCGCTTTTTGGACCTTTATACTAATCTATTAAACTTTGGTCAAACTTGTTTGACCAAAGCTTCCATTGGCTTAAAGATGCGATTATCTTTCTTCTAGTGGGTTAAAAACTAATTTAGACCTTTATAAAGCTTCTATTTGTTCAAAAATGGGTAGAATTCCATTAAAATCGGTTTTTGGACCTTTATTCTAATCTATTAAACTTTAGTCAAACTTGGTCAACCTTGTTTGACCAGAGCTTCCATTGGCTTAAAGATGCGATTATCTTTCTTCTAGTGGGTTAAAAAAATATTTAGACCTTTATAAACTTTCTATTTTTCAAAAAAGGGAAGATTCCCATTGTAATCGGTTTTTGAACCTTTATCCTAATCTATTAAACTTTGGTTAAACTTGGTCAACCTTGTTTAACCAAAGCTTCAATTGGCTTAAAGTTTCGATTATCTCTCTTCTAATATGTTAAAAATTATATTTTGACCTTTATAAACCTTCTATTTGTTCAAAAAAGGGTAGATTTCCATTCTAATCGGTTTTTGGATCTTTATACTAATCTATTAAACTTTGGTCAAACTTGGTCAACCTTATTTGACCAAAGCTTCCATTGGGTTAAAGATGCGATTATCTTTCTTCTAATAGGTTAAAAATTATAATTTAACTTTTATAAACCTTCTATTTGTTCAAAAAAGGGTAGATTTCCGTTGTAATCGGTTTTTGGACCTTTATACTAATCTATTAAACTTTGGTCAAACTTGGTCAACCTTGTTTGACCAAAGCTTCCATTGGCTTAAAGATGCGATTATCTTTCTTCTAGTGGGTCAAAAACTGATTTAGACCTTTATAAAGCTTCTATTTGTTCAAAAAAGGGTAGAATTCCATTAAAATCGGTTTTTGGACCTTTATTCTATTCTATTAAACTTTAGTCAAACGTGGTCAACCTTGTTTGACCAAAGCTTCCATTGACTTAAAGATGCGATTATCTTTTTTCTAGTGGGTTAAAAACCATATTTAGACCTTTATAAACTTTCTATTTGTTCAAAAAAGGGTAGATTCCCATTGTAATCGGTTTTTGAACCTTTAATCTAATCTATTAAATTTGGTCAAACTTGGTTAACCTTGTTTAACCAAAGCTTCAATTGGCTTAAAGTTTCCATTATCTTTCTTCTAATATGTTAAAAACTATATTTACACCATTATAAACCTTCTATTTGTTGAAAAAAGGGTAGATTTACATTCTAATCGGTTTTTGGACCATTATACTAATCTATTAAACTTTGGTCAAACTTGGTCAACCTTGTTTGACCAAAGCTTCCATTGGCTTAAAGATGCGATTATCTTTCTTCTAGTGGGTTAAAAACTGATTTAGACCTTTATAAAGCTTCTATTTGTTCAAAAAAGGGTAGAATTCCATTAAAATCGGTTTTTGGACCTTTATTCTAATCTATTAAACTTTAGTCAAACGTGGTCAACCTTGTTTGACCAAAGCTTCCATTGACTTAAAGATGTGATTATCTTTCTTCTAGTGGGTTAAAAACTATATTTAGACCTTTATAAACTTTCTATTTGTTCAAAAAAGGGTAGATTCCCATTGTAATCGGTTTTTGAACCTTTAATCTAATCTATTAAATTTGGTCAAACTTGGTTAACCTTATTTAACCAAAGCTTCAATTGGCTTAAAGTTTCCATTATCTTTCTTCTAATATGTTAAAAACTATATTTACACCATTATAAACCTTCTATTTGTTGAAAAAAGGGTAGATTTACATTCTAATCGGTTTTTGGACCTTTATACTAATCTATTAAACTTTGGTCAAACTTGGTCAACCTTGGTCAACCTTGTTTGACCAAAGCTTCCATTGGCTTAAAGATGCGATGATCTTTCTTCTAGTGGGTTAAAAACTGATTTAGACCTTTATAAAGCTTCTATTTGTTCAAAAAAGGGTAGAATTCCATTAAAATCGGTTTTTGGACCTTTATTCTAATCTATTAAACTTTAGTCAAACGTGGTCAACCTTGTTTGACCAAAGCATCCATTGACTTAAAGATGCGATTATCTTTCTTCTAGTGGGTTAAAAACTATATTTAGACCTTTATAAACTTTCTATTTGTTCAAAAAAGGGAAGATTCCCATTGTAATTGGTTTTTGAACCTTTATCCTAATCTATTAAACTTTGGTCAAACTTGGTCAACCTTGTTTAACCAAAGCTTCAATTGGCTTAAAGTTTCGATTATCTCTCTTCTAATATGTTAAAAATTATATTTTGACCTTTATAAACCTTCTATTTGTTCAAAAAAGGGTAGATTTCCATTCCAATCGGTTTTTGGACCTTTATACTAATCTATTAAACTTTGGTCAAACTTGGTCAACCTTATTTGACCAAAGCTTCCATTGGGTTAAAGATGCGATTATCTTTCTTCTAAAAGGTTAAAAATTATAATTTAACTTTTATAAACCTTCTATTTGTTCAAAAAAGGGTAGATTTCCGTTGTAATCGGTTTTTGGACCTTTATACTAATCTATTAAACTTTGGTCAAACTTGGTCAACCTTGTTTGACCAAAGCTTCCATTGGCTTAAAGATGCGATTATCTTTCTTCTAGTGGGTTTAAAACTAATTTAGACCTTTATAAAGCTTCTATTTGTTCAAAAAAGGGTAGAATTCCATTAAAATCGGTTTTTGGACCTTTATGCTAATCTATTAAACTTTAGTCAAACGTGGTCAACCTTGTTTGACCAAAGCTTCCATTGAATTAAAGATGCGATTATCTTTTTTCTAGTGGGTTAAAAACTATATTTAGACCTTTATAAACTTTCTATTTGTTCAAAAAAGGGTAGATTCCCATTGTAATCGGTTTTTGAACCTTTAATCTAATCTATTAAATTTGGTCAAACTTGGTTAACCTTGTTTAACCAAAGCTTCAATTGGCTTAAAGTTTCCATTATCTTTCTTCTAATATGTTAAAAACTATATTTACACCATTATAAACCTTCTATTTGTTGAAAAAAGGGTAGATTTACATTCTAATCGGTTTTTGGACCATTATACTAATCTATTAACCATTGGTCAAACTTGGTCAACCTTGTTTGACCAAAGCTTCCATTGGCTTAAAGATGCGATTATCTTTCTTCTAGTGGGTTAAAAACTGATTTAGACCTTTATAAAGCTTCTATTTGTTCAAAAAAGGGTAGAATTCCATTAAAATCGGTTTTTGGACCTTTATTCTAATCTATTAAACTTTAGTCAAACGTGGTCAACCTTGTTTGACCAAAGCTTCCATTGACTTAAAGATGCGATTATCTTTCTTCTAGTGGGTTAAAAACTATATTTAGACCTTTATAAACTTTCTATTTGTTCAAAAAAGGGTAGATTCCCATTGTAATCGGTTTTTGAACCTTTAATCTAATCTATTAAATTTGGTCAAACTTGGTTAACCTTATTTAACCAAAGCTTCAATTGGCTTAAAGTTTCCATTATCTTTCTTCTAATATGTTAAAAACTATATTTACACCATTATAAACCTTCTATTTGTTGAAAAAAGGGTAGATTTACATTCTAATCGGTTTTTGGACCTTTATACTAATCTATTAAACTTTGGTCAAACTTGGTCAACCTTGGTCAACCTTGTTTGACCAAAGCTTCCATTGGCTTAAAGATGCGATGATCTTTCTTCTAGTGGGTTAAAAACTGATTTAGACCTTTATAAAGCTTCTATTTGTTCAAAAAAGGGTAGAATTCCATTAAAATCGGTTTTTGGACCTTTATTCTAATCTATTAAACTTTAGTCAAACGTGGTCAACCTTGTTTGACCAAAGCATCCATTGACTTAAAGATGCGATTATCTTTCTTCTAGTGGGTTAAAAACTATATTTAGACCTTTATAAACTTTCTATTTGTTCAAAAAAGGGAAGATTCCCATTGTAATCGGTTTTTGAACCTTTATCCTAATCTATTAAAGTTTGGTCAAACTTGGTCAACCTTGTTTAACCAAAGCTTCAATTGGCTTAAAGTTTCGATTATCTCTCTTCTAATATGTTAAAAATTATATTTTGACCTTTATAAACCTTCTATTTGTTCAAAAAAGGGTAGATTTCCATTCCAATCGGTTTTTGGACCTTTATACTAATCTATTAAACTTTGGTCAAACTTGGTCAACCTTATTTGACCAAAGCTTCCATTGGGTTAAAGATGCGATTATCTTTCTTCTAATAGGTTAAAAATTATAATTTAACTTTTATAAACCTTCTATTTGTTCAAAAAAGGGTAGATTTCCGTTGTAATCGGTTTTTGGACCTTTATACTAATCTATTAAACTTTGGTCAAACTTGGTCAACCTTGTTTGACCAAAGCTTCCATTGGCTTAAAGATGCGATTATCTTTCTTCTAGTGGGTTTAAAACTAATTTAGACCTTTATAAAGCTTCTATTTGTTCAAAAAAGGGTAGAATTCCATTAAAATCGGTTTTTGGACCTTTATTCTAATCTATTAAACTTTAGTCAAACGTGGTCAACCTTGTTTGACCAAAGCTTCCATTGAATTAAAGATGCGATTATCTTTTTTCTAGTGGGTTAAAAACTATATTTAGACCTTTATAAACTTTCTATTTGTTCAAAAAAGGGTAGATTCCCATTGTAATCGGTTTTTGAACCTTTAATCTAATCTATTAAATTTGGTCAAACTTGGTTAACCTTGTTTAACCAAAGCTTCAATTGGCTTAAAGTTTCCATTATCTTTCTTCTAATATGTTAAAAACTATATTTAGACCATTATAAACCTTCTATTTGTTGAAAAAAGGGTAGATTTCCATTCTAATCGGTTTTGGACCTTTATACTAATCTATTAAACTTTGGTCAAACTTGGTCAACCTTGTTTGACCAAAGCTTCCATTGGCTTAAAGATGCGATTATCTTTCTTCTAATAGGCTAAAAATTATATTAAGACCTTTATAAACTTACTATTTGTTAAAAAAAGGGTAGATTCCCATTGTAATCGGTTTTTGGACGTTTATACTAATCTATTAAACTTTGGTCAAACTTGGTCAACCTTGTTTGACCAAAGCTTCCATTGGCTTAAAGATGCGATTATCTTTCTTCTAGTGGGTTAAAAACTAATTTAGACCTTTATAAAGTTTCTATTTGTTCAAAAAAGGGTAGAATTCCATTAAAATCGGTTTTATGACCTTTATTCTAATCTATTAAACTTTAGTCAAACGTGGTCAACCTTGTTTGACCAAAGCTTCCATTGGCTTAAAGATGCGATTATCTTTCTTCTAGTGGGTTAAAAACTATATTTAGACCTTTATAAACTTTCTATTTGTTCAAAAAAGGGTAGATTCCCATTGTAATCGGTTTTTGAACCTTTATTCTAATCTATTAAACTTTAGTCAAACGTGGTCAACCGTGTTTGACCAAAGCTTCCATTGGCTTAAATATGCGATTATCTTTCTTCTAGTGGGTTAAAAACTATATTTAGACTTTTATAAACATTCTATTTGTTCAAAAAAGGGTAGATTTCCATTGTAATCGGTTTTTGGACCTTTATTCTAATCTATTAAACTTTGGTCAAACTTGGTCAGCCTTGTTTGACCATAGCTTCCATTGGCTTAAAGATGCGATTATCTTTCTTCTAATAGGCTAAAAATTATATTAAGATCTTTATAAACTTACTATTTGTTAAAAAAAAGGGTAGATTCCCATTGTAATCGGTTTTTGACCCTTTATTCTAATCTATTAAACTTTAGTCAAACTTGTTTGACCAAAGCTTCCATTGGCTTTAAGATACGATTATCTTTCTTCTAGTGGGTTAAAAACTATATTTAGACCTTTATAAACTTTCTATTTGTTCAAAAAAGGGAAGATTCCCATTGTAATCGGTTTTTGAACCTTTATCCTAATCTATTAAACTTTGGTCAACCTTGGTCAACCTTGTTTAACCAAAGCTTCAATTGGCTTAAAGTTTCGATTATCTTTCTTCTAATATGTTAAAAATTATATTTTAACCTTTATAAACCTTCTATTTGTTTAAAAAATGGTAGATTTCCATTCTAATCGCTTTTTGGACCTTTATACTAATCTATTAAACTTTGGTCAAACTTGGTCAACCTTGTTTGACCAAAGCTTCCATTGGCTTAAAGATGCGATTATCTTTCTTCTAGTGGGTTAAAAACTGATTTAGACCTTTATAAAGCTTCTATTTGTTCAAAAAAGGGTAGAATTCCAATAAAATCGGTTTTTGGACCTTTATTCTAATCTATTAAACTTAAGTCAAACTTGGTCAACCTTGTTTGACCAGAGCTTCCATTTGCTTAAAGATGCAATTATCTTTCTTCTAGTGGGTTAAAAACTATATTTAGACCTTTATAAACTTTCTATTTGTTCAAAAAAGGGAAGATTCCCATTGTAATCGGTTTTTGAACCTTTATCCTAATCTATTAAACTTTGGTCAAACTTGGTCAACCTTGTTTAACCAAAGCTTCAATTGGCTTAAAGTTTCGATTATCTCTCTTCTAATATGTTAAAAATTATATTTTGACCTTTATAAACCTTCTATTTGTTCAAAAACGGGTAGATTTCCATTCCAATCGGTTTTTGGACCTTTATACTAATCTATTAAACTTTGGTCAAACTTGGTCAACCTTGTTTGACCAAAGCTTCCATTGGCTTAAAGATGCGATTATCTTTCTTCTAGTGGGTTAAAAACTGATTTAGACCTTTATAAAGCTTCTATTTGTTCAAAAAAGGGTAGAATTCCAATAAAATCGGTTTTTGGACCTTTATTCTAATCTATTAAACTTTAGTCAAACTTGGTCAACCTTGTTTGACCAAAGCTTCCATTGACTTAAAGATGCGATTATCTTTTTTCTAGTGGGTTAAAAACTATATTTAGACCTTTATAAACTTTATATTTGTTCAAAAAAGGGTAGATTCCCATTGTAATCGGTTTTTGAACCTTTAATCTAATCTATTAAATTTGGTCAAACTTGGTTAACATTGTTTAACCAAAGCTTCAATTGGCTTAAAGTTTCCATTATCTTTCTTCTAATATGTTAAAAACTATATTTAGACCATTATAAACCTTCTATTTGTTGAAAAAAGGGTAGATTTCCATTCTAATCGGTTTTTGGACCTTTATACTAATCTATTAAACTTTGGTCAAACTTGGTCAACCTTGTTTGACCAAAGCTTCCATTGGCTTAAAGATGCGATTATCTTTCTTCTAGTGGGTTAAAAACTGATTTAGACCTTTATAAAGCTTCTATTTGTTCAAAAAAGGGTAGAATTCCAATAAAATCGGTTTTTGGACCTTTATTCTAATCTATTAAACTTAAGTCAAACGTGGTCAACCTTGTTTGACCAAAGCTTCCATTGACTTAAAGATGCGATTATCTTTCTTCTAGTGGGTTAAAAACTATATTTAGACCTTTATAAACTTTCTATTTGTTCAAATAAGGGAAGATTCCCATTGTAATCGGTT
This sequence comes from Trifolium subterraneum, assembly GCA_951799995.1. Taxonomy (NCBI): domain Eukaryota; kingdom Viridiplantae; phylum Streptophyta; class Magnoliopsida; order Fabales; family Fabaceae; genus Trifolium; species Trifolium subterraneum. Next base: position 30,767,625 of record OX637465.1, on the reverse strand, counting down.
TTTGAACCTTTATCCTAATCTATTAAACTTTGGTCAAACTTTGTCAACCTTGTTTAACCAAAGCTTCAATTGGCTTAAAGTTTCGATTATCTTTCTTCTAATATGTTAAAAATTATATTTTGACCTTTATAAACCTTCTAATTATTCAAAAAAGGGTAGATTCCCATTCTAATCGGTTTTTGGACTTTTATACTAATCTATTAAACTTTGGTCAAACTTGGTCAACCTTGTTTGACCAAAGCTTCCATTGGGTTAAAGATGCGATTATCTTTCTTCTAATAGGTTAAAAATTATATTTTAACTTTTATAAACCTTCTATTTGTTCAAAAAAGGGTAGATTTCCGTTGTAATCGGTTTTTGGACCTTTATACTAATCTATTAAACTTTGGTCAAACTTGGTCAACCTTGTTTGACCAAAGCTTCCATTGGCTTAAAGATGCGATTATCTTTCTTCTAGTGGGTTTAAAACTAATTTAGACCTTTATAAAGCTTCTATTTTGTTCAAAAAAGGGTAGAATTCCATTAAAATCGGTTTTTGGACCTTTATTCTAATCTATTAAACTTTAGTCAAACGTGGTCAACCTTGTTTGACCAAAGCTTCCATTGACTTAAAGATGCGATTATCTTTCTTCTAGTGGGTTAAAAACTATATTTAGACCTTTATAAACTTTCTATTTGTTCAAAAAAGGGTAGATTCCCATTGTAATCGGTTTTTGAACCTTTAATCTAATCTATTAAATTTGGTCAAACTTCGTTAACCTTGTTTAACCAAAGCTTCAATTGGCTTAAAGTTTCGATTATCTTTCTTCTAATATGTTAAAAATTATATTTTGACCTTTATAAACCTTCTATTTGTTTAAAAAAGGGTAGATTTCCATTCTAATCGCTTTTTGGACCTTTATACTAATCTATTAAACTTTGGTCAAACTTGGTCAACCTTGTTTGACCAAAGCTTCCATTGGCTTAAAGATGCGATTATCTTTCTTCTAGTGGGTTAAAAACTAATTTAGACCTTTATAAAGCTTCTATTTGTTCAAAAATGGGTAGAATTCCATTAAAATCGGTTTTTGGACCTTTATTCTAATCTATTAAACTTTAGTCAAACGTGGTCAACCTTGTTTGACCAAAGCTTCCATTGACTTAAAGATGCGATTATCTTTCTTCTAGTGGGTTAAAAACTATATTTAGACCTTTATAAACTTTCTATTTGTTCAAAAAAGGGTAGATTCCCATTGTAATCGGTTTTTGAACCTTTAATCTAATCTATTAAATTTGGTCAAACTTGGTTAACCTTGTTTAACCAAAGCTTCAATTGGCTTAAAGTTTCCATTATCTTTCTTCTAATATGTTAAAAACTATATTTAGACCATTATAAACCTTCTATTTGTTGAAAAAAGGGTAGATTTCCATTCTAATCGGTTTTGGACCTTTATACTAATCTATTAAACTTTGGTCAAACTTGGTCAACCTTGTTTGACCAAAGCTTCCATTGGCTTAAAGATGCGATTATCTTTCTTCTAATAGGCTAAAAATTATATTAAGACCTTTATAAACTTACTATTTGTTAAAAAAAGGGTAGATTCCCATTGTAATCGGTTTTTGGACGTTTATACTAATCTATTAAACTTTGGTCAAACTTGGTCAACCTTGTTTGACCAAAGCTTCCATTGGCTTAAAGATGCGATTATCTTTCTTCTAGTGGGTTAAAAACTAATTTAGACCTTTATAAAGTTTCTATTTGTTCAAAAAAGGGTAGAATTCCATTAAAATCGGTTTTATGACCTTTATTCTAATCTATTAAACTTTAGTCAAACGTGGTCAACCTTGTTTGACCAAAGCTTCCATTGGCTTAAAGATGCGATTATCTTTCTTCTAGTGGGTTAAAAACTATATTTAGACCTTTATAAACTTTCTATTTGTTCAAAAAAGGGTAGATTCCCATTGTAATCGGTTTTTGAACCTTTATTCTAATCTATTAAACTTTAGTCAAACGTGGTCAACCGTGTTTGACCAAAGCTTCCATTGGCTTAAATATGCGATTATCTTTCTTCTAGTGGGTTAAAAACTATATTTAGACTTTTATAAACATTCTATTTGTTCAAAAAAGGGTAGATTTCCATTGTAATCGGTTTTTGGACCTTTATTCTAATCTATTAAACTTTGGTCAAACTTGGTCAGCCTTGTTTGACCATAGCTTCCATTGGCTTAATCATGCGATTATCTTTCTTCTAATAGGCTAAAAATTATATTAAGATCTTTATAAACTTACTATTTGTTAAAAAAAAGGGTAGATTCCCATTGTAATCGGTTTTTGACCCTTTATTCTAATCTATTAAACTTTAGTCAAACTTGTTTGACCAAAGCTTCCATTGGCTTTAAGATACGATTATCTTTCTTCTAGTGGGTTAAAAACTATATTTAGACCTTTATAAACTTTCTATTTGTTCAAAAAAGGGAAGATTCCCATTGTAATCGGTTTTTGAACCTTTATCCTAATCTATTAAACTTTGGTCAACCTTGGTCAACCTTGTTTAACCAAAGCTTCAATTGGCTTAAAGTTTCGATTATCTTTCTTCTAATATGTTAAAAATTATATTTTAACCTTTATAAACCTTCTATTTGTTTAAAAAATGGTAGATTTCCATTCTAATCGCTTTTTGGACCTTTATACTAATCTATTAAACTTTGGTCAAACTTGGTCAACCTTGTTTGACCAAAGCTTCCATTGGCTTAAAGATGCGATTATCTTTCTTCTAGTGGGTTAAAAACTGATTTAGACCTTTATAAAGCTTCTATTTGTTCAAAAAAGGGTAGAATTCCAATAAAATCGGTTTTTGGACCTTTATTCTAATCTATTAAACTTAAGTCAAACTTGGTCAACCTTGTTTGACCAGAGCTTCCATTTGCTTAAAGATGCAATTATCTTTCTTCTAGTGGGTTAAAAACTATATTTAGACCTTTATAAACTTTCTATTTGTTCAAAAAAGGGAAGATTCCCATTGTAATCGGTTTTTGAACCTTTATCCTAATCTATTAAACTTTGGTCAAACTTGGTCAACCTTGTTTAACCAAAGCTTCAATTGGCTTAAAGTTTCGATTATCTCTCTTCTAATATGTTAAAAATTATATTTTGACCTTTATAAACCTTCTATTTGTTCAAAAACGGGTAGATTTCCATTCCAATCGGTTTTTGGACCTTTATACTAATCTATTAAACTTTGGTCAAACTTGGTCAACCTTGTTTGACCAAAGCTTCCATTGGCTTAAAGATGCGATTATCTTTCTTCTAGTGGGTTAAAAACTGATTTAGACCTTTATAAAGCTTCTATTTGTTCAAAAAAGGGTAGAATTCCAATAAAATCGGTTTTTGGACCTTTATTCTAATCTATTAAACTTTAGTCAAACTTGGTCAACCTTGTTTGACCAAAGCTTCCATTGACTTAAAGATGCGATTATCTTTTTTCTAGTGGGTTAAAAACTATATTTAGACCTTTATAAACTTTATATTTGTTCAAAAAAGGGTAGATTCCCATTGTAATCGGTTTTTGAACCTTTAATCTAATCTATTAAATTTGGTCAAACTTGGTTAACATTGTTTAACCAAAGCTTCAATTGGCTTAAAGTTTCCATTATCTTTCTTCTAATATGTTAAAAACTATATTTAGACCATTATAAACCTTCTATTTGTTGAAAAAAGGGTAGATTTCCATTCTAATCGGTTTTTGGACCTTTATACTAATCTATTAAACTTTGGTCAAACTTGGTCAACCTTGTTTGACCAAAGCTTCCATTGGCTTAAAGATGCGATTATCTTTCTTCTAGTGGGTTAAAAACTGATTTAGACCTTTATAAAGCTTCTATTTGTTCAAAAAAGGGTAGAATTCCAATAAAATCGGTTTTTGGACCTTTATTCTAATCTATTAAACTTAAGTCAAACGTGGTCAACCTTGTTTGACCAAAGCTTCCATTGACTTAAAGATGCGATTATCTTTCTTCTAGTGGGTTAAAAACTATATTTAGACCTTTATAAACTTTCTATTTGTTCAAATAAGGGAAGATTCCCATTGTAATCGGTTTTTGAACCTTTATCCTAATCTATTAAACTTTGGTCAAACTTTGTCAACCTTGTTTAACCAAAGCTTCAATTGGCTTAAAGTTTCGATTATCTTTCTTCTAATATGTTAAAAATTATATTTTGACCTTTATAAACCTTCTAATTATTCAAAAAAGGGTAGATTCCCATTCTAATCGGTTTTTGGACTTTTATACTAATCTATTAAACTTTGGTCAAACTTGGTCAACCTTGTTTGACCAAAGCTTCCATTGGGTTAAAGATGCGATTATCTTTCTTCTAATAGGTTAAAAATTATATTTTAACTTTTATAAACCTTCTATTTGTTCAAAAAAGGGTAGATTTCCGTTGTAATCGGTTTTTGGACCTTTATACTAATCTATTAAACTTTGGTCAAACTTGGTCAACCTTGTTTGACCAAAGCTTCCATTGGCTTAAAGATGCGATTATCTTTCTTCTAGTGGGTTTAAAACTAATTTAGACCTTTATAAAGCTTCTATTTTGTTCAAAAAAGGGTAGAATTCCATTAAAATCGGTTTTTGGACCTTTATTCTAATCTATTAAACTTTAGTCAAACGTGGTCAACCTTGTTTGACCAAAGCTTCCATTGACTTAAAGATGCGATTATCTTTCTTCTAGTGGGTTAAAAACTATATTTAGACCTTTATAAACTTTCTATTTGTTCAAAAAAGGGTAGATTCCCATTGTAATCGGTTTTTGAACCTTTAATCTAATCTATTAAATTTGGTCAAACTTCGTTAACCTTGTTTAACCAAAGCTTCAATTGGCTTAAAGTTTCGATTATCTTTCTTCTAATATGTTAAAAATTATATTTTGACCTTTATAAACCTTCTATTTGTTTAAAAAAGGGTAGATTTCCATTCTAATCGCTTTTTGGACCTTTATACTAATCTATTAAACTTTGGTCAAACTTGGTCAACCTTGTTTGACCAAAGCTTCCATTGGCTTAAAGATGCGATTATCTTTCTTCTAGTGGGTTAAAAACTAATTTAGACCTTTATAAAGCTTCTATTTGTTCAAAAATGGGTAGAATTCCATTAAAATCGGTTTTTGGACCTTTATTCTAATCTATTAAACTTTAGTCAAACTTGGTCAACCTTGTTTGACCAGAGCTTCCATTGGCTTAAAGATGCGATTATCTTTCTTCTAGTGGGTTAAAAAAATATTTAGACCTTTATAAACTTTCTATTTGTTCAAAAAAGGGAAGATTCCCATTGTAATCGGTTTTTGAACCTTTATCCTAATCTATTAAACTTTGGTTAAACTTGGTCAACCTTGTTTAACCAAAGCTTCAATTGGCTTAAAGTTTCGATTATCTCTCTTCTAATATGTTAAAAATTATATTTTGACCTTTATAAACCTTCTATTTGTTCAAAAAAGGGTAGATTTCCATTCTAATCGGTTTTTGGACCTTTATACTAATCTATTAAACTTTGGTCAAACTTTGTCAACCTTATTTGACCAAAGCTTCCATTGGGTTAAAGATGCGATTATCTTTCGTCTAATAGGTTAAAAATTATAATTTAACTTTTATAAACCTTCTATTTGTTCAAAAAAGGGTAGATTTCCGTTGTAATCGGTTTTTGGACCTTTATACTAATCTATTAAACTTTGGTCAAACTTGGTCAACCTTGTTTGACCAAAGCTTCCATTGACTTAAAGATGCGATTATCTTTTTTCTAGTGGGTTAAAAACTATATTTAGACCTTTATAAACTTTCTATTTGTTCAAAAAAGGGTAGATTCCCATTGTAATCGGTTTTTGAACCTTTAATCTAATCTATTAAATTTGGTCAAACTTGGTTAACCTTGTTTAACCAAAGCTTCAATTGGCTTAAAGTTTCCATTATCTTTCTTCTAATATGTTAAAAACTATATTTACACCATTATAAACCTTCTATTTGTTGAAAAAAGGGTAGATTTACATTCTAATCGGTTTTTGGACCATTATACTAATCTATTAAACATTGGTCAAACTTGTTTGACCAAAGCTTCCATTGGCTTAAAGATGCGATTATCTTTCTTCTAGTCGGTTAAAAACTGATTTAGACCTTTATAAAGCTTCTATTTGTTCAAAAAAGGGTAGAATTCCATTAAAATCGGTTTTTGGACCTTTATTCTAATCTATTAAACTTTAGTCAAACGTGGTCAACCTTGTTTGACCAAAGCTTCCATTGACTTAAAGATGCGATTATCTTTCTTCTAGTGGGTTAAAAACTATATTTAGACCTTTATAAACTTTCTATTTGTTCAAAAAAGGGAAGATTCCCATTGTAATCGGTTTTTGAACCTTTAATATAATCTATTAAATTTGGTGAAACTTGGTTAACCTTGTTTAACCAAAGCTTCAATTGGCTTAAAGTTTCCATTATCTTTCTTCTAATATGTTAAAAACTATATTTACACCATTATAAACCTTCTATATGTTGAAAAAAGGGTAGATTTACATTCTAATCGGTTTTTGGACCTTTATACTAATCTATTAAACTTTGGTCAAACTTGGTCAACCTTGTTTGACCAAAGCTTCCATTGGCTTAAAGATGCGATTATCTTTCTTCTAGTGGGTTAAAAACTGATTTAGACCTTTATAAAGCTTCTATTTGTTCAAAAAAGGGTAGAATTCCATTAAAATCGGTTTTTGGACCTTTATTCTAATCTATTAAACTTTAGTCAAACGTGGTCAACCTTGTTTGACCAAAGCTTCCATTGACTTAAAGATGCGATTATCTTTCTTCTAGTGGGTTAAAAACTATATTTAGACCTTTATAAACTTTCTATTTGTTCAAAAAAGGGAAGATTCCCATTGTAATCAGTTTTTGAACCTTTAATCTAATCTATTAAATTTGGTCAAACTTGGTTAACCTTGTTTAACCAAAGCTTCAATTGGCTTAAAGTTTCCATTATCTTTCTTCTAATATGTTAAAAACTATATTTACACCACTATAAACCTTCTATTTGTTGAAAAAAGGGTAGATTTACATTCTAATCGGTTTTTGGACCTTTATACTAATCTATTAAACTTTGGTCAAACTTGGTCAACCTTGTTTGACCAAAGCTTCCATTGGCTTAAAGATGCGATTATCTTTCTTCTAGTGGGTTAAAAACTGATTTAGACCTTTATAAAGCTTCTATTTGTTCAAAAAAGGGTAGAATTCCATTAAAATCGGTTTTTGGACCTTTAGTCTAATCTATTAAACTTTAGTCAAACGTGGTCAACCTTGTTTGACCAAAGCTTCCATTGACTTAAAGATGCGATTATCTTTTTTCTAGTGGGTTACAAACTATATTTAGACCTTTATAAACTTTCTATTTGTTCAAAAAAGGGTAGATTCCCATTGTAATCGGTTTTTGAACCTTTAATCTAATCTATTAAATTTGGTCAAACTTGGTTAACCTTGTTTAACCAAAGCTTCAATTGGCTTAAAGTTTCCATTATCTTTCTTCTAATAGGTTAAAAATTATAATTTAACTTTTATAAACCTTCTATTTGTTCAAAAAAGGGTAGATTTCCGTTGTAATCGGTTTTTGGACCTTTATACTAATCTATTAAACTTTGGTCAAACTTGGTCAACCTTGTTTGACCAAAGCTTCCATTGGCTTAAAGATTCGATTATCTTTCTTCTAGTGGGTTTAAAACTAATTTAGACCTTTATAAAGCTTCTATTTGTTCAAAAAAGGGTAGAATTCCATTAAAATCGGTTTTTGGACCTTTATTCTAATCTATTAAACTTTAGTCAAACGTGGTCAACCTTGTTTGACCAAAGCTTCCATTGACTTAAAGATGCGATTATCTTTTTTCTAGTGGGTTAAAAACTATATTTAGACCTTTATAAACTTTCTATTTGTTCAAAAAAGGGTAGATTCCCATTGTAATCGGTTTTTGAACCTTTAATCTAATCTATTAAATTTGGTCAAACTTGGTTAACCTTGTTTAACCAAAGCTTCAATTGGCTTAAAGTTTCCATTATCTTTCTTCTAATATGTTAAAAACTATATCTAGACCATTATAAACCTTCTATTTGTTGAAAAAAGGGTAGATTTCCATTCTAATCGGTTTTGGACCTTTATACTAATCTATTAAACTTTGGTCAAACTTGGTCAACCTTGTTTGACCAAAGCTTCCATTGGCTTAAAGATGCGATTATCTTTCTTCTAATAGGCTAAAAATTATATTAAGACCTTTATAAACTTACTATTTGTTAAAAAAAGGGTAGATTCCCATTGTAATCGGTTTTTGGACGTTTATACTAATCTATTAAACTTTGGTCAAACTTGGTCAACCTTGTTTGACCAAAGCTTCCATTGGCTTAAAGATGCGATTATCTTTCTTCTAGTGGGTTTAAAACTAATTTAGACCTTTATAAAGCTTCTATTTGTTCAAAAAAGGGTAGAATTCCATTAAAATCGGTTTTTGGACCTTTATTCTAATCTATTAAACTTTAGTCAAACGTGGTCAACCTTGTTTGACCAAAGCTTCCATTGACTTAAAGATGCGATTATCTTTTTTCTAGTGGGTTAAAAACTATATTTAGACCTTTATAAACTTTCTATTTGTTCAAAAAAGGGTAGATTCCCATTGTAATCGGTTTTTGAACCTTTAATCTAATCTATTAAATTTGGTCAAACTTGGTTAACCTTGTTTAACCAAAGCTTCAATTGGCTTAAAGTTTCCATTATCTTTCTTCTAATATGTTAAAAACTATATTTAGACCATTATAAACCTTCTATTTGTTGAAAAAAGGGTAGATTTCCATTCTAATCGGTTTTGGACCTTTATACTAATCTATTAAACTTTGGTCAAACTTGGTCAACCTTGTTTGACCAAAGCTTCCATTGGCTTAAAGATGCGATTATCTTTCTTCTAATAGGCTAAAAATTATATTAAGACCTTTATAAACTTACTATTTGTTAAAAAAAGGGTAGATTCCCATTGTAATCGGTTTTTGGACGTTTATACTAATCTATTAAACTTTGGTCAAACTTGGTCAACCTTGTTTGACCAAAGCTTCCATTGGCTTAAAGATGCGATTATCTTTCTTCTAGTGGGTTAAAAACTAATTTAGACCTTTATAAAGCTTCTATTTGTTCAAAAAAGGGTAGAATTCCATTAAATTCGGTTTTTGGACCTTTATTCTAATCTATTAAACTTTAGTCAAACGTGGTCAATCTTGTTTGACCAAAGCTTCCATTGGCTTAAAGATGCGATTATCTTTCTTCTAGTGGGTTAAAAACTATATTTAGACCTTTATAAACTTTCTATTTGTTCAAAAAAGGGTAGATTCCCATTGTAATCGGTTTTTGAACCTTTATTCTAATCTATTAAACTTTAGTCAAACGTGGTCAACCGTGTTTGACCAAAGCTTCCATTGGCTTAAATATGCGATTATCTTTCTTCTAGTGGGTTAAAAACTATATTTAGACTTTTATAAACATTCTATTTGTTCAAAAAAGGGTAGATTTCCATTGTAATCGGTTTTTGGACCTTTATTCTAATCTATTAAACTTTGGTCAAACTTGGTCAGCCTTGTTTGACCATAGCTTCCATTGGCTTAAAGATGCGATTATCTTTCTTCTAATAGGCTAAAAATTATATTAAGATCTTTATAAACTTACTATTTGTTAAAAAAAAGGGTAGATTCCCATTGTAATCGGTTTTTGACCCTTTATTCTAATCTATTAAACTTTAGTCAAACTTGTTTGACCAAAGCTTCCATTGGCTTTAAGATACGATTATCTTTCTTCTAGTGGGTTAAAAACTATATTTAGACCTTTATAAACTTTCTATTTGTTCAAAAAAGGGAAGATTCCCATTGTAATCGGTTTTTGAACCTTTATCCTAATCTATTAAACTTTGGTCAAACTTGGTCAACCTTGTTTAACCAAAGCTTCAATTGGCTTAAAGTTTCGATTATCTTTCTTCTAATATGTTAAAAATTATAATTTAACTTTTAGAAACCTTCTATTTGTTCAAAAAAGGGTAGATTTCCGTTGTAATCGGTTTTTGGACCTTTATACTAATCTATTAAACTTTGGTCAAACTTGGTCAACCTTGTTTGACAAAAGCTTCGATTGGCTTAAAGATGCGATTATCTTTCTTCTAGTGGGTTAAAAACCAATTTAGACCTTTATAATGTTTCTATTTGTTCAAAAAAGGGTAGAATTCCATTAAAATCGGTTTTTGGACCTTTATTCTAATCTGTTAAACTTTAGTCAAACGTGGTCAACCTTGTTTGACCAAAGCTTCCATTGACTTAAAGATGCGATTATCTTTCTTCTAGTGGGTTGAAAACTATATTTAGACCTTTATAAACTTTCTATTTGTTCAAAAAAGGGTAGATTTCCATTGTAATCGGTTTTTGAACCTTTAATCTAATCTATTAAATTTGGTCAAACTTGGTCAACCTTGTTTGACCAAAGCTTCCATTGGCTTAAAGATGCGATTATCTTTCGTCTAGTGGGTTAAAAACTATATTTAGACCATTATAAACCTTCTATTTTTTGTAAAAAGGGTAGATTTCCATTGTAATCGGTTTTTGGACCTTTATTCCAATATATTAAACTTTGGTAAAACTTGGTCAACCTTGTTTGACCATAGCTTCAATTGGCTTAATGTTTCGATTATCTTTCTTCTAATATGTTAAAAATTATATTTTGACCTTTATTAACCTTCTATTTGTTGAAAAAAGAGTAGATTTTCATTGTAATCGGTTTTTGGACCTTTATACTAATCTATTAAACTTTGGTCAAACTTGGTCAACCTTGTTTGACCAAAGCTTCCATTGGCTTAAAGATGCGATTATCTTTCTTCTAGTGGGTTAAAAACTATATTTAGACCATTATAAACCTTCTATTTTTTGAAAAAAGGGTAGATTTCCATTGTAATCGGTTTTTGGACCTTTATCCTAATCTATTAAACTTTGGTCAAACTTGGTCAACCTTGTTTAACCAAAGCTTCAATTGGCTTAAAGTTTCGATTATCTTTCTTCTAATATGTTAAAAATTATAATTTAACTTTTATAAACCTTCTATTTGTTCAAAAAAGGGTAGATTTCCGTTGTAATCGATTTTTGGACCTTTATACTAATCTATTAAACTTTGGTCAAACTTGGTCAACGTGGTTTGACCATAGCTTCCATTGGCTTAAAGATGCGATTATCTTTCTTCTAATAGGCTAAAAATTATATTAAGATCTTTATAAACTTACTATTTGTTAAAAAAAAGGGTAGATTCCCATTGTAATCGGTTTTTGACCCTTTATTCTACTCTATTAAACTTTAGTCAAACTTGTTTGACCAAAGCTTCCATTGGCTTTAAGATACGATTATCTTTCTTCTAGTGGGTTAAAAACTATATTTAGACCTTTATAAACTTTCTATTTGTTCAAAAAAGGGAAGATTCCCATTGTAATCGGTTTTTGAACCTTTATCCTAATCTATTAAACTTTGGTCAAACTTGGTCAACCTTGTTTAACCAAAGCTTCAATTGGCTTAAAGTTTCGATTATCTTTCTTCTAATATGTTAAAAATTATAATTTAACTTTTAGAAACCTTCTATTTGTTCAAAAAAGGGTAGATTTCCGTTGTAATCGGTTTTTGGACCTTTATACTAATCTATTAAACTTTGGTCAAACTTGGTCAACCTTGTTTGACAAAAGCTTCCATTGGCTTAAAGATGCGATTATCTTTCTTCTAGTGGGTTAAAAACCAATTTAGACCTTTATAATGTTTCTATTTGTTCAAAAAAGGGTAGAATTCCATTAAAATCGGTTTTTGGACCTTTATTCTAATCTGTTAAACTTTAGTCAAACGTGGTCAACCTTGTTTGACCAAAGCTTCCATTGACTTAAAGATGCGATTATCTTTCTTCTAGTGGGTTGAAAACTATATTTAGACCTTTATAAACTTTCTATTTGTTCAAAAAAGGGTAGATTTCCATTGTAATCGGTTTTTGAACCTTTAATCTAATCTATTAAATTTGGTCAAACTTGGTCAACCTTGTTTGACCAAAGCTTCCATTGGCTTAAAGATGCGATTATCTTTCGTCTAGTGGGTTAAAAACTATATTTAGACCATTATAAACCTTCTATTTTTTGTAAAAAGGGTAGATTTCCATTGTAATCGGTTTTTGGACCTTTATTCCAATATATTAAACTTTGGTAAAACTTGGTCAACCTTGTTTAACCAAAGCTTCAATTGGCTTAAAGTTTCGATTATCTTTCTTCTAATATGTTAAAAATTATAATTTAACTTTTATAAACCTTCTATTTGTTCAAAAAAGGGTAGATTTCCGTTGTAATCGATTTTTGGACCTTTATACTAATCTATTAAACTTTGGTCAAACTTGGTCAACGTGGTTTGACCATAGCATCCATTGTCTTAAAGATGCGATTATCTTTCTTCTAATAGGCTAAAAATTATATTAAGACCTTTATAAACTTACTATTTGTTAAAAAAAGGGTAGATTCCCATTGTAATCGGTTTTTGAACCTTTATTCTAATCTATTAAACTTTAGTTAAACTTGGTCAACCTTGTTTGACCAAAGTTTCCATTGGCTTAAAGATGCGATTATCTTTCTTCTAATATGTTAAAAATTATATTTTTACTTTTAGAAACCTTCTATTTGTTCAAAAAAGGGTAGATTTCCATTCTAATCGGTTTTTGGACCTTTATACTAATCTATTAAACTTTGGTCAAACTTGGTCAACCTTGTTTGACCAAAGCTTCCATTGGGTTAAAGATGCGATTATCTTTCTTCTAATAGGTTAAAAATTATATTTTTACTTTTAGAAACCTTCTATTTGTTCAAAAAAGGGTAGATTTCCGTTGTAATCGGTTTTTGGACCTTTATACTAATCTATTAAACTTTGGTTAAACTTGGTCAACCTTGTTAGACCAAAGATTCCATTGGCTTAAAGATGCGATTATCTTTCTTCTAGTGGGTTAAAAACTAATTTAGACCTTTATAAAGCTTCTATTTATTCAAAAATGGGTAGAATTCCATTAAAATCGGTTTTTAGACCTTTATTCTAATCTATTAAACTTTAGTCAAACTTTGTCAACCTTGTTTGACCAGAGCTTCCATTGGCTTAAAGATGCGATTATCTTTCTTCTAGTGGGTTAAAAACTATATTTAGACCTTTATAAACTTTCTATTTGTTCAAAAAAGGGAAGATTCCCATTGTATTTGGTTTTTGAACCTTTATCCTAATCTATTAAACTTTGGTCAACCTTGTTTAACCAAAGCTTCAATTGGCTTAAAGTTTCGATTATTTCTCTTCTAATATGTTAAAAATTATATTTTGACCTATATAAACCTTCTATTTGTTCAAAAAAGGGTAGATTTCCATTCTAATCGGTTTTTGGACCTTTATACTAATCTATTAAACTTTGGTCAAACTTGGTCAACCTTGTTTGACCAAAGCTTCCATTGGGTTAAAGATGCGATTATCTTTCTTCTAATAGGTTAAAAATTATAATTTAACTTTTATAAACCTTCTATTTGTTCAAAAAAGGGTAGATTTCCGTTGTAATCGGTTTTTGGACCTTTATACTAATCTATTAAACTTTGGTCAAACTTGGTCAACCTTGTTTGACCAAAGCTTCCATTGGCTTAAAGATGCGATTATCTTTCTTCTAGAGGGTTAAAAACTAATTTAGACCTTTATAAAGCTTCTATTTTGTTCAAAAAAGGGTAGAATTCCATTAAAATCGGTTTTTGGACCTTTATTCTAATCTATGAAACTTTAGTCAAACGTGGTCAACCTTGTTTGACCAAAGCTTCCATTGACTTAAAGATGCGATTATCTTTCTTCTAGTGGGTTAAAAACTATATTTAGACCTTTATAAACTTTCTATTTGTTCAAAAAAGGGTAGATTCCCATTGTAATCGGTTTTTGAACCTTTATTCTAATATATTAAACTTTGGTAAAACTTGGTCAAACTTGTTTGACCATAGCTTCCATTGGCATAAAGATGCGATTATCTTTCTTCTAGTGGGTTGAAAACTATTTTATACCTTTATAAAGCTTCTATTTGTTCAAAAAAGGGTATAATTACATTAAAATCGGTTTTTGGACCATTATTCTAATCTATTAAACTTTAGTCAAACTTGGTCAACCTTGTTTGACCAAAGCTTCCATTGGCTTAAAGATGCGATTATCTTTCTTCTAGTGGGTTAAAAACTATATTTAGACCATTATAAACCTTCTATTTGTTGAAAAAAGTGTAGATTTCCATTGTAATCGGTTTTTGGACCTTTATTCTAATCTATTAAACTTTGGTCAAACTTGGTCAACCTTGTTTGACCATAGCTTCCATTGTCTTAAAGATGCGATTATCTTTCTTCTAATAGGCTAAAAATTATATTAAGACCTTTATAAACTTACTATTTGTCAAAAAAAGGGTAGATTCCCATTGTAATCGGTTTTTGAACCTTTATACTAATCTATTAATCTTTAGTCAAACTTGGTCAACCTTGTTTGACCAAAGCTTCCATTGGCTTAAAGATGCGATTATCTTTCTTCTAGTGGGTTAAAAACTATATTTAGACCTTTATAAACTTTCTATTTGTTCAAAAAAGGGTATATTCCCATTGTAATCGGTTTTTGAACCTTTAATCTAATCTATTAAACTTTGGTCAAACTTGGTTAACCTTGTTTAAAAAAAGCTTCAATTGGCTTAAAGTTTCGATTATCTTTCTTCTATAATGTTAAAAATTATATTTTGACGTTTATAAACCTTCTATTTGTTTAAAAATGGGTAGATTTTCATTCTAATCGGTTTTTGGACCTTTATACTAATCTATTAAACTTTGGTCAAACTTGGTCAACCTTGTTTGACCAAAGCTTCCATTGGCGTAAAGATGCGATTATCTTTCTTCTAATAGGTTAAAAATTATATTTAGACCTTTATAAACCTTTTATTTGTTCAAAAAAGAGTAGATTTCCATTGTAATCGGTTTTTCGACGTTTATACTAATCTATTAAACTTTGGTCAAACTTGGTCAACCTTGTTTGACCAAAGCTTCCATTGGCTTAAAGATGCGATTATCTTTCTTCTAGTGGGTTAAAAACTATATTTAGACCATTATAAACCTTCTATTTTTTGAAAAAAGGGTAGATTTCCATTGTAATCGGTTTTTGGACCTTTATTCTAATTTTTTAAACTTTGGTAAAACTTGGTCAACCTTGTTTAACCATGGCTTCCATTGGCTTAAAGATGCGATTATCTTTCTTCTATTGGGTTAAAAACTATATTTAGACCTTTATAAACTTTCTATTTGTACAAAAAAGAGTAGATTTCCATTTTAATCGGTTTTTGAACCTTTATTCTAATCTGTTAAACTTTGGTCAAACTTGGTCAACCTTGTTTGACCATAGCTCCCATTGGTTTAAAGATGGGATTATCTTTTTTCTAATAGGTTAAAAATTATATTTAGACCTTTATAAACTTTCTATTTGTACAAAAAAGAGTAGATTTCCATTGTAATCGGTTTTTAGACCTTTATACTTATCTATTAAACTTTGGTCAAACTTGGTCAACCTTGTTTGACCAAAGCTTCCATTGGCTTAAAGATGCGATTATCTTTCTCCAAGTGGGTTAAAAACTATATTTAGAACTTTTTAAACCTTCTATTTTTTGAAAAAAGGGTAGATTTCCATTGTAATCGGTTTTTGGACCTTTATTCTAATCTATTAAACTTTGGTCAAACTTGGTCAACCTTGTTTTACCAAAGCTTCCATTGGCTTAAAGATGCGATTATCTTTCTTCTAGTTAGTTAAAAACTATATTTAGACCTTTATAAACTTTCTATTTGTTCAAAAAAGGGTAGATTTCCATTGTAATCGATTTTTGAACCTTTATTCTAATCTATTAAACTTTGGTCAAACTTGGTCAACCTTGTTTAACCAAAGCTTCAATTGGCTTAAAGTTGCGATTATCTTTCTTCTAATAGGTTAAAAATTATATTTAGACCTTTATAAACTTTCTATTTGTTCAAAAAAGAGTAGATTTCCATTTTAATCGGTTTTTGAACCTTTATTCTAATCTGTTAAACTTTGGTCAAACTTGGTCAACCTTGTTTAACCATAGCTTCCATTGGCTTAAAGATGGGATTATCTTTTTTCTAATAGGTTAAAAATTATATTTAGACCTTTATAAACTTTCTATTTATACAAAAAAGAGTAGATTTCCATTGTAATCGGTTTTTAGACCTTTATACTTATCTATTAAACTTTGGTCAAACTTGGTCAACCTTGTTTGACCAAAGCTTCCATTGGCTTAAAGATGCGATTATCTTTCTTCTAGTGGGTTAAAAACTATATTTAGAACTTTTTAAACCTTCTATTTTTTGAAAAAAGGGTAGATTTCCATTGTAATCCGTTTTTGGACCTTTATACTAATCTATTAAACTTTGGTCAAACTTGGTCAACCTTGTTTGACCAAAGCTTCCATTGGCTTAAAGATGCGATTATCTTTCTCCAAGTGGGTTAAAAACTATATTTAGAACTTTTTAAACCTTCTATTTTTTGAAAAAAGGGTAGATTTCCATTGTAATCGGTTTTTGGACCTTTATTCTAATCTATTAAACTTTGGTCAAACTTGGTCAACCTTGTTTTACCAAAGCTTCCATTGGCTTAAAGATGCGATTATCTTTCTTCTAGTGAGTTAAAAACTATATTTAGACCTTTATAAACTTTCTATTTGTTCAAAAAAGGGTAGATTTCCAGTGTAATCGATTTTTGAACCTTTATTCTAATCTATTAAACTTTGGTCAAACTTGGTCAACCTTGTTTAACCAAAGCTTCAATTGGCTTAAAGTTGCGATTATCTTTCTTCAAATAGGTTAAAAATTATATTTTGACCTTTATAAACATTCTATTTGTTCAAAAAAGGGTAGATTTCCATTTCAATCGGTTTTTGAACCTTTATTCTAATCTATTAAACTTTGGTTAAACTTGGTCAACCTTGTTTAACCAAAGCTTCAATTGGCTTAAAGTTGCGATTATCTTTCTTCTAATAGGTTAAAAATTATATTTTGACCTTTATAAACCTTCTATTTGTTCAAGAAAGGGTAGATTTCCATTTTAATCGGTTTTTGAACCTTTATTCTAATCTGTTAAACTTTGGTCAAACTTGGTCAACCTTGTTTAACCATAGCTTCCATTGGCTTAAAGATGGGATTATCTTTTTTCTAATAGGTTAAAAATTATATTTAGACCTTTATAAACTTTCTATTTATACAAAAAAGAGTAGATTTCCATTGTAATCGGTTTTTAGACCTTTATACTTATCTATTAAACTTTGGTCAAACTTGGTCAACCTTGTTTGACCAAAGCTTCCATTGGCTTAAAGATGCGATTATCTTTCTTCTAGTGGGTTAAAAACTATATTTAGAACTTTTTAAACCTTCTATTTTTTGAAAAAAGGGTAGATTTCCATTGTAATCCGTTTTTGGACCTTTATACTAATCTATTAAACTTTGGTCAAACTTGGTCAACCTTGTTTGACCAAAGCTTCCATTGGCTTAAAGATGCGATTATCTTTCTCCAAGTGGGTTAAAAACTATATTTAGAACTTTTTAAACCTTCTATTTTTTGAAAAAAGGGTAGATTTCCATTGTAATCGGTTTTTGGACCTTTATTCTAATCTATTAAACTTTGGTCAAACTTGGTCAACCTTGTTTTACCAAAGCTTCCATTGGCTTAAAGATGCGATTATCTTTCTTCTAGTGAGTTAAAAACTATATTTAGACCTTTATAAACTTTCTATTTGTTCAAAAAAGGGTAGATTTCCAGTGTAATCGATTTTTGAACCTTTATTCTAATCTATTAAACTTTGGTCAAACTTGGTCAACATTGTTTAACCAAAGCTTCAATTGGCTTAAAGTTGCGATTATCTTTCTTCTAATAGGTTAAAAATTATATTTTGACCTTTATAAACATTCTAATTGTTCAAAAAAGGGTAGATTTCCATTTCAATCGGTTTTTGAACCTTTATTCTAATCTATTAAACTTTGGTCAAACTTGGTCAACCTTGTTTAACCAAAGCTTCAATTGGCTTAAAGTTGCGATTTTCTTTCTTCAAATAGGTTAAAAATTATATTTTGACCTTTATAAACCTTCTATTTGTTCTAAAAAGGGTAGATTTCCATTCTAATCGATTTTTGGACCTTTATACTAATCTATTAAACTTTGGTCAAACTTGGTCAACCTTGTTTGACCAAAGCTTCCATTGGCTTAAAGATGCGATTATCTTTCTCCAAGTGGGTTAAAAACTATATTTAGAACTTTTTAAACCTTCTATTTTTTGAAAAAAGGGTAGATTTCCATTGTAATCGGTTTTTGGACCTTTATTCTAATCTATTAAACTTTGGTCAAACTTGGTCAACCTTGTTTTACCAAAGCTTCCATTGGCTTAAAGATGCGATTATCTTTCTTCTAGTGAGTTAAAAACTATATTTAGACCTTTATAAACTTTCTATTTGTTCAAAAAATGGTAGATTTCCATTGTAATCGATTTTTGAACCTTTATTCTAATCTATTAAACTTTGGTCAAACTTGGTCAACCTTGTTTAACCAAAGCTTCAATTGGCTTAAAGTTGCGATTATCTTTCTTCTAATAGGTTAAAAATTATATTTTGACCTTTATAAACCTTCTATTTGTTCAAAAAAGGGTAGATTTCCATTGTAATCGGTTTTTAGACCTTTATACTTATCTATTAAACTTTGGTCAAACTTGGTCAACCTTGTTTGACCAAAGCTTTCATTGGCTTAAAGATGCGATTATCTTTCTCCTAGTGGGTTAAAAACTATATTTAGAACTTTTTAAACCTTCTATTTTTTGAAAAAAGGGTAGATTTCCACTGTAATCCGTTTTTGGACCTTTATACTAATCTATTAAACTTTGGTCAAACTTGGTCAACCTTGTTTAACCAAAGCTTCAATTGGCTTAAAGTTGCGATTATCTTTCTTCTAATAGGTTAAAAATTATATTTTGACCTTTATAAACCTTCTATTTGTTCTAAAAAGGGTAGATTTCCATTCTAATCGGTTTTTGGACCTTTATACTAATCTATTAAACTTTGGTCAAACTTGGTCAACCTTGTTTGACCAAAGCTTCCATTGGCTTAAAGATGCGATTATCTTTCTTCTAGTGGGTTAAAAACTATATTTAGACCTTTATAAACTTTCTATTTGTTCAAAAAAGGGTAGATTTCCATTGTAATCGATTTTTGAACCTTTATTCTAATCTATTAAACTTTGGTCAACCTTGTTTGACCAAAGCTTCCATTGGCTTAAAGATGCGATTATCTTTCTTCTAGTGGGTTAAAAACTATATTTAGACCTTTATAAAGCTTCTATTTGTTCAAAAAAGGGTAGATTTCCATTAAAATCGGTTTTTTGACCTTTATACTAATCTATTAAACTTTGGTCAAACTTGGTTAACCTTGTTTGACCAAAGCTTCCATTGGCTTAAAGATGCGAATATCTTTCTTCTAGAGGGTTAAAAACTATATTTAGACATTTATAAACTTTCTATTTGTTCAAAAAAGCGTAGATTTCCATTTTAATCGGTTTTTCAACCTTTATTCTAATCTGTTAAACTTTGGTCAAACTTGGTCAACCTTGTTTAACCAAAGCTTCAATCGGCTTAAAGTTGCGATTATCTTTCTTCTAATAGGTTAAAAATTATATTTTGACCTTTATAAACCTTCTATTTGTTCAAAAAAGGGTAGATTTCCATTCTAATCGGGTTTTGGACCTTTATACTAATCTATTAAACTTTGGTCAAACTTGGTCAACCTTGTTTGACAAAGCTTCCATTGGCTTAAAGATGCGATTATCTTTTTCCTAGTGGATTAAAAACTATATTTAGAACTTTATAAACCTTCTATTTTTCTAAAAAAGGGTTGATTTCCATTGTAATCGGTTTTTTGGACCTTTATTCTAATCTATTAAACTTTGGTCAAACTTGGTCAACCTTGTTTGACCAAAGCTTCCATTGGCTTAAAGATGCGATTATCTTTCTTCTAGTGGGTTAAAAACTATATTTAGACCTTTATAAAGCTTCTATTTGTTCAAAAAAGGGTAGATTTCCATTAAAATCGGTTTTTGGACCTTTATACTAATCTATTAAACTTTGGTCAAACTTGGTTAACCTTGTTTGACCAAAGCTTCCATTGGCTTAAAGATGCGATCATCTTTCTTCTAGTGAGTTAAAAACTATATTTAGACATTTATAAACTTTCTATTTGTTCAAAAAAGGATAGATTTCCATTGTAATCGATTTTTGAACCTTTATTCTCTTCTATTAAACTTTGGTCAAACTTGGTCAACCTTGTTTAACCAAAGCTTCAATTGGTTTAAAGTTGCGATTATCTTTCTTCTAATAGTTTAAAAATTATATTTTGACCTTTATAAACCTTCTATTTGTTCTAAAAAGGGTATATTTCCATTCTAATCGGTTTTTGGAACTTTATACTAATCTATTAAACTTTGGTCAAACTTGGTTAACCTTGTTTGACCAAAGCTTCCATTGGCTTAAAGATGCGATTATCTTTCTTCTAGTGAGTTAAAAACTATATTTTGACCTTTATAAACTTTCTATTTGTTCAAAAAAGGGTAGATTTCCATTGTAATCGGTTTTTGAACCTTTATTCTAATCTATTAAACTTTGGTCAAACTTGGTCAACCTTGTTTAACCAAAGCTTCAATTGGCTTAAAGTTGCGATTATCTTTCTTCTAATAGGTTAAAAATTATATTTTGACCTTTATAAACATTCTATTTGTTCAAAAAAGGGTAGATTTCCATTTCAATCGGTTTTTGAACCTTTATTCTAATCTATTAAACTTTGGTCAAACTTGGTCAACCTTGTTTAACCAAAGCTTCAATTGGCTTAAAGTTGCGATTATCTTTCTTCTAATAGGTTAAAAATTATATTTTGACCTTTATAAACCTTCTATTTATTCTAAAAAGGGTAGATTTTTATTGTAATCGGTTTTTGGACCTTTATACTAATCTATTAAACTTTGATCAAACTTGGTCAACCTTGTTTGACCAAAGCTTCCATTGGCTTAAAGATGCGATTATCTTTCTCCTAGTGGGTTAAAAACTATATTTATAACTTTATAAACCTTCTATTTTTTGAAAAAAGGGTAGATTTCCATTGTAATCGGTTTTTGGACCTTTATTCTAATCTATTAAACTTTGGTCAAACTTGGTCAACCTTATTTTACGAAAGCTTCCATTGGCTTAAAGATGCGATTATCTTTCTTCTAGTGAGTTAAAAACTATATTTAGACCTTTATAAACTTTCTATTTGTTCAAAAAAGGGTAGATTTCCATTGTAATCGATTTTTGAACCTTTATTCTAATCTATTAAACTTTGGTCGAACTTGGTCAACCTTGTTTAACCAAAGCTTCAATTAGCTTAAAGTTGCGATTATCTTTCTTCTAATAGGTTAAAAATTATATTTCGACCTTTATAAACCTTCTATTTGTTCAAAAAAGGGTAGATTTCCATTTTAATCGGTTTTTGAACCTTTATTCTAATCTGTTAAACTTTGGTCAAACTTGGTCAACCTTGTTTAACCATAGCTTCCATTGGCTTAAAGATGGGATTATCTTTTTTCTAATAGGTTAAAAATTATATTTAGACCTTTATAAACTTTCTATTTGTACAATAAAGAGTAGATTTTGTCGCGGTGATTTTCGGACGCCAAGCTATTAGTTAGCTTTGGTTCTCAAAAATTATGATTCACCACCGAACTTTAATTTATCCAAGGGAAAGGGAAAAGATCGAAATAACCCATAATTAAATTTAGAGATTTAAGGTTCGGTGGTTAGTTATACAAAGGGAAGGTATTAGCATCCTATGTATCCATAGTACTCTACGGGAACCTCTTGTAAAATATGTATTTTTTGTGCTAAAATGTTTTGCTTGTAAAATTTGCTTATAAATGATTGAGTAACGATGAGAGAAATTTTTTTATTAATTTTGGGATATTCAAAAGAAAAGAAGAAAGGAAAAAAAGTTTATTAATTTTGAATTGGGAAGACACAAGGTCTTTTGCACTACGTACCCGCGAGGGATCAAAATCTCGTAGTTCGGGGTAAAATTTGTAAAGTGATTTGTTTGATTGATTTTAGGAGAAAAGACGAGTCGTCATCTTAAGTTTAAACTCCTTTTAAATCCGCCACGAACATACTGAAAAGTTTATATCTTTTCCTGCCATATGTCGTGGGAAAATGAATTTCAACTAGAGATGACTCACGTCTAAACTCTCTCGAGAAAAAGTTTGAAATTGAAAAGCCAAGCGGCAAAAAATTTGGATTGTTTTTATCTTTTTTAGTCTTTGTGAAAATATTTAAGTATGCTTACGTGTGTTAGAGCATTTATTGAAAAAAAGTTTGAACGGGACTCTCGATGAAAGTCGAGGTTTATTATAAAAGATTTCTTTTTTGAAAATATTTTTATGTTTTTGCTTTTTATTATTTTAAGAAAAAATTTGTATTTTTAGAACGTCGGTTATTCGGACCGCAAGCCATCCGGCAGGAAATCCGAAGTCACCGAAGAGTGAAAAGTCATCCGCCAATCCACTCCTTTTTTCATTCTTTTTTTTTATTAATAAAAATGATTTTTTTTTTATTTCAAGGTCAAAAATAGCGAACAAGTAAAAACGCAAAAAAAAAAAAAAACATCGTAACACGGGGTTAACGAAACATTTCCCTTTTCTCTTGGACTTACACAATATAAAAACAACAATATACGTATACATATTTTTTGCATTTTTTTTTTAATACTTGAATAATAATAAATGAAAAAATAAGTAACATTTGCATATTTTTTGACATTTTGATATTTAGACATAGCACGTAACATATAAATGATGCATAAATAAATAAATCGAATGAACATTAAAATATCATAGACAAGTAAATAAAGCGATACAATAAAAATAATATACATAAAAAAAAAATGGTAATAATAATAATGAAACAGGGGGTGCAAAACGCAGGGTAGGGAGTGAAAATAGCAAAGAAATGGACTAGGCCCAGTCCACAAGGCCCACTGGCGTGTGAAAATGTGGATTAAATCTGGGACGTCTGATTAAATCAGACAGCCCAGATTTGATTTCATCCAGATGAAATCTGGGACGCTTGATTAGATCAGGATGGTTCTGGGTGTGCTGGTGCGTGGTACAGCCATGGACTGGCACGCACAGGATTGGGTCAGGGTATAAATACCCCAAACCCTAAAAAAATTTCATTTCTCCATCTTCATTTCTCTCACTCGCCGCCCTTCTCTTCCTTTCTCTCTTCTCCTAGCTCTGCTAGGGTTCTTCGTGATGAAGAACCAGGGATGAATATTCATCCCTTCCGGCGAGACGCCGCCACGCTAGAGCGATTCCGGCGGCGGCTCCGCCGTCCCCCACCCCTTTTTTTTCCAGAAATCAAATTTTTTTTACCAAAAAAAATTCTACTTCTTATTCTAAGCCCAAATCCAAAATCAAAAGTACCTAAACACTAGCCAAACACCATAGATCGAAAAAAAGAAAATGAGAAAAAAATCAACCTTTGGTTTTCTTTGTTGAACCGATTCGTCTTCTTCTCCTCCTTCTTATTTCTGTTACGTTTCTGATTTCGGTTTCTGATTTGATTTTTTTTCGGTTTGAATCTGGTGATTTGTGATTGGATTAACGAAGGTGGTGAAGGTAATTTGAGTTCTCTGTATTTTTTGGTTTTTCGTTTTTTTCTCTGGGTTTTGGTTGATTCTGGTTTTGATTGAATCTGGAAAAATGTTGATGATGAATAGATGAGTGGATTTTGATTTCGGTTCTGTTAAAATATTTAGGGTTTTTTTTCTTGTTCTTTCTCTGCGGCCGTTTCCCCAAAAAATCATCCCTTCCCCTGAATTTTCAATCTGCTTTATATAACCCCAGAAAACTAGGGTTTTAGTTCAAAGAGGAAAGGTCAAGACATCCTTTCCATGGGTGAGAGGAATCTCCCCTTTTGGGGAAGAAGACATATTGGACATTGCTGGACCGTGACCTTATTTTTTTTTTTTTTTTAATTAATTTAAAAAAAAAATAGAATAAGGAATAAAGAATAAATAAATAAAAACAAATAAAAAAATAATAATAATAATAAAACTGAATAATAAAATAAAAAAATAATAAAAATTGAAAAAAGAAAAAAAATAATAATAATAATAATAATGATAATAATATAAATATATAAATAATAAATGAACACAAAATGAGGTATTTTAAAATACCTCTCTGCCGAAATTTCGTTTGAAAAAGCGAAGTAAATCCCGGACAAATATGCATGACACATGGACATGAGGCGGGATCTTAGGTCAAAAATTGGGGTATGAAAGATTTCCATTTTAATCGGTTTTTGAACTTTTATTCTAATCTGTTAAACTTTGGTCAAACTTGGTCAACCTTGTTTGACCATAGCTCCCATTGGCTTAAAGATGGAATTATCTTTTTTCTAATAGGTTGAAAATTATATTTAGACCTTTATAAACTTTCTATTTGTACAAAAAAGAGTAGATTTCCATTGTAATCGGTTTTTAGGCCTTTATACTTATCTATTAAACTTTGGTCAAACTTGGTCAACCTTGTTTGACCAAAGCTTCCATTGGCTTAAAGATGCGATTATCTTTCTCCTAGTGGGTTAAAAACTATATTTAGAACTTTTTAAACCTTCTATTTTTTGAAAAAAGGGTAGATTTCCATTGTAATCCGTTTTTGGACCTTTATACTAATCTATTAAACTTTGGTCAAACTTGGTCAACCTTGTTTGACCAAAGCTTCCAATGGCTTAAAGATGCGATTATCTTTCTTCTAGTGGGTTAAAAACTATATTTAGACCTTTATAAACTTTCTATTTGTTCAAAAAAGGGTAGATTTCCATTGTAATCGATTTTTGAACCTTTATTCTAATCTATTAAACTTTGGTCAAACTTGGCCAACCTTGTTTAACCAAAGCTTCAATTGGCTTAAAGTTGCGATTATCTTTCTTCTAATAGGTTAAAAATTATATTTTGACCTTTCTATTTGTTGAAAAAAGGGTAGATTTCCATTCTAATCGGTTTTTTGACCTTTATACTAATCTATTAAACTTTGGTCAAACTTGGTCAACCTTGTTTGACCAAAGCTTCCATTGGCTTAAAGATGCGATTATCTTTCTTCTAGTGGGTTAAAAACTATATTTAGACCTTTATAAAGCTTCTATTTGTTCAAAAAAGGGTAGATTTCCATTAAAATCGGTTTTTGGACCTTTATACTAATCTATTAAACTTTGGTCAAACTTGGTTAACCTTGTTTGACCAAAGCTTCCATTGGCTTAAAGATGTGATTATCTTTCTTCTAGAGGGTTAAAAACTATATTTAGACATTTATAAACTTTCTATTTGTTCAAAAAAGGGTAGATTTCCATTTTAATCGGTTTTTCAACCTTTATTCTAATCTGTTAAACTTTGGTCAAACTTGGTCAACCTTGTTTAACCAAAGCTTCAATTGGCTTAAAGTTGCGATTATCTTTCTTCTAATAGGTTAAAAATTATATTTTGACCTTTATAAACCTTCTATTTGTTCAAAAAAGGGTAGATTTCCATTCTAATCGGGTTTTGGACCTTTATACTAATCTATTAAACTTTGGTCAAACTTGGTCAACCTTGTTTGACAAAGCTTCCATTGGCTTAAAGATGCGATTATCTTTTTCCTAGTGGATTAAAAACTATATTTAGAACTTTATAAACCTTCTATTTTTTCAAAAAAGGGTAGATTTCCATTGTAATCGGTTTTTTGGACCTTTATACTAATCTATTAAACTTTGGTCAAACTTGGTCAACCTTGTGACCAAAGCTTCCATTAGCTTAAAGATGCGATTATCTTTCTTCTAGTGAGTTAAAAACTATATTTAGACCTTTATAAACTTTCTATTTGTTCAAAAAAGGGTAGAATTCCATTGTAATCGATTTTTGAACCTTTATTTTAATCTATTAAACTATGGTCAAACTTGGTCAACCTTGTTTAACCAAAGCTCAATTTGCCTAAAGTTGCGATTATCTTTCTTCTAATAGGTTAAAAATTATATTTTGACCTTTATAAACATTCTATTTGTTCAAAAAAGGGTAGATTTCCATTTCAATCGGTTTTTGAACCTTTATTCTAATCTATTAAACTTTGGTCAAACTTGGTCAACCTTGTTTAACCAAAGCTTCAATTGGCTTAAAGTTGCGATTATCTTTCTTCTAATAGGTTAAAAATTATATTTTGACCTTTATAAACCTTCTATTTGTTCTAAAAAGGGTAGATTTCCATTGTAATCGGTTTTTGGACCTTTATACTAATCTATTAAACTTTGATCAAACTTGGTCAACCTTGTTTGACCAAAGCTTCCATTGGCTTAAAGATGCGATTATCTTTCTCCTAATGGGATAAAAACTATATTTCGAACTTTATAAACCTTCTATTTTTTGAAAAAAAGGTAGATTTCCATTGTAATCCGTTTTTGGACCTTTATACTAATCTATTAAACTTTGGTCAAACTTGGTCAACCTTGTTTGACCAAAGCTTCCATTGGCTTAAAGATGCGATTATCTTTCTTCTAGTGGGTTAAAAAATATATTTAGACCTTTATAAACTTTCTATTTGTTCAAAAAAGGGTAGATTTCCATTGTAATCGATTTTTGAACCTTTATTCTAATCTATTAAAGTTTGGTCAAACTTGGCCAACCTTGTTTAACCAAAGCTTCAATTGGCTTAAAGTTGCGATTATCTTTCTTCTAATAGGTTAAAAATTATATTTTGACCTTTCTATTTGTTGAAAAAAGGGTAGATTTCCATTCTAATCGGTTTTTTGACCTTTATACTAATCTATTAAACTTTGGTCAAACTTGGTCAACCTTGTTTGACCAAAGCTTCCATTGGCTTAAAGATGCGATTATCTTTCTTCTAGTGGGTTAAAAACTATATTTAGAACTTTATAAAGCTTCTATTTGTTCAAAAAAGGGTAGATTTCCATTAAAATCGGTTTTTGGACCTTTATACTAATCTATTAAACTTTGGTCAAACTTGGTTAACCTTGTTTGACCAAAGCTTCCATTGGCTTAAAGATGCGATTATCTTTCTTCTAGAGGGTTAAAAACTATATTTAGACATTTATAAACTTTCTATTTGTTCAAAAAAGGGTAGATTTCCATTTTAATCGGTTTTTCAACCTTTATTCTAATCTGGTAAACTTTGGTCAAACTTGGTCAACCTTGTTTAACCAAAGCTTCAATTGGCTTAAAGTTGCGATTATCTTTCTTCTAATAGGTTAAAAATTATATTTTGACCTTTATAAACCTTCTATTTGTTCAAAAAAGGGTAGATTTCCATTCTAATCGGGTTTTGAACCTTTATACTAATCTATTAAACTTTGGTCAAACTTGGTCAACCTTGTTTGACAAAGCTTCCATTGGCTTAAAGATGCGATTATCTTTTTCCTAGTGCATTAAAAACTATATTTAGAACTTTATAAACCTTCTATTTTTTGAAAAAAGGGTAGATTTCCATTGTAATCGGTTTTTTGGACCTTTATACTAATCTATCAAACTTTGGTCAAACTTGGTCAACCTTGTGACCAAAGCTTCCATTGGCTTAAAGATGCGATTATCTTTCTTCTAGTGAGTTAAAAACTATATTTAGACCTTTATAAACTTTCTATTTGTTCAAAAAAGGGTAGAATTCCATTGTAATCGATTTTTGAACCTTTATTTTAATCTATTAAACTATGGTCAAACTTGGTCAACCTTGTTTAACCAAAGCTCAATTTGCTTAAAGTTGCGATTATCTTTCTTCTAATAGGTTAAAAATTATATTTTGACCTTTATAAACATTCTATTTGTTCAAAAAAGGGTAGATTTCCATTTCAATCGGTTTTTGAACCTTTATTCTAATCTATTAAACTTTGGTCAAACTTGGTCAACCTTGTTTAACCAAAGCTTCAATTGGCTTAAAGTTGCGATTATATTTCTTCTAATAGGTTAAAAATTATATTTTGACCTTTATAAACCTTCTATTTGTTCTAAAAAGGGTAGATTTCCATTGTAATCGGTTTTTGGACCTTTATACTAATCTATTAAACTTTGATCAAACTTGGTCAACCTTGTTTGACCAAAGCTTCCATTGGCTTAAAGATGCGATTATCTTTCTCCTAATGGGATAAAAACTATATTTCGAACTTTATAAACCTTCTATTTTTTGAAAAAAAGGTAGATTTCCATTGTAATCCGTTTTTGGACCTTTATACTAATCTATTAAACTTTGGTCAAACTTGGTCAACCTTGTTTGACCAAAGCTTCCATTGGCTTAAAGATGCGATTATATTTCTTCTAGTGGGTTAAAAAATATATTTAGACCTTTATAAACTTTCTATTTGTTCAAAAAAGGGTAGATTTCCATTGTAATCGATTTTTGAACCTTTATTCTAATCTATTAAACTTTGGTCAAACTTGGCCAACCTTGTTTAACCAAAGCTTCAATTGGCTTAAAGTTGCGATTATCTTTCTTCTAATAGGTTAAAAATTATATTTTGACCTTTCTATTTGTTGAAAAAAGGGTAGATTTCCATTCTAATCGGTTTTTTGACCTTTATACTAATCTATTAAACTTTGGTCAAACTTGGTCAACCTTGTTTGACCAAAGCTTCCATTGGCTTAAAGATGCGATTATCTTTCTTCTAGTGGGTTAAAAACTATATTTAGAACTTTATAAAGCTTCTATTTGTTCAAAAAAGGGTAGATTTCCATTAAAATCGGTTTTTGGACCTTTATACTAATCTATTAAACTTTGGTCAAACTTGGTTAACCTTGTTTGACCAAAGCTTCCATTGGCTTAAAGATGCGATTATCTTTCTTCTAGAGGGTTAAAAACTATATTTAGACATTTATAAACTTTCTATTTGTTCAAAAAAGGGTAGATTTCCATTTTAATCGGTTTTTCAACCTTTATTCTAATCTGGTAAACTTTGGTCAAACTTGGTCAACCTTGTTTAACCAAAGCTTCAATTGGCTTAAAGTTGCGATTATCTTTCTTCTAATAGGTTAAAAATTATATTTTGACCTTTATAAACCTTCTATTTGTTCAAAAAAGGGTAGATTTCCATTCTAATCGGGTTTTGAACCTTTATACTAATCTATTAAACTTTGGTCAAACTTGGTCAACCTTGTTTGACAAAGCTTCCATTGGCTTAAAGATGCGATTATCTTTTTCCTAGTGCATTAAAAACTATATTTAGAACTTTATAAACCTTCTATTTTTTGAAAAAAGGGTAGATTTCCATTGTAATCGGTTTTTTGGACCTTTATACTAATCTATCAAACTTTGGTCAAACTTGGTCAACCTTGTGACCAAAGCTTCCATTGGCTTAAAGATGCGATTATCTTTCTTCTAGTGAGTTAAAAACTATATTTAGACCTTTATAAACTTTCTATTTGTTCAAAAAAGGGTAGAATTCCATTGTAATCGATTTTTGAACCTTTATTTTAATCTATTAAACTATGGTCAAACTTGGTCAACCTTGTTTAACCAAAGCTCAATTTGCTTAAAGTTGCGATTATCTTTCTTCTAATAGGTTAAAAATTATATTTTGACCTTTATAAACATTCTATTTGTTCAAAAAAGGGTAGATTTCCATTTCAATCGGTTTTTGAACCTTTATTCTAATCTATTAAACTTTGGTCAAACTTGGTCAACCTTGTTTAACCAAAGCTTCAATTGGCTTAAAGTTGCGATTATATTTCTTCTAATAGGTTAAAAATTATATTTTGACCTTTATAAACCTTCTATTTGTTCTAAAAAGGGTAGATTTCCATTGTAATCGGTTTTTGGACCTTTATACTAATCTATTAAACTTTGATCAAACTTGGTCAACCTTGTTTGACCAAAGCTTCCATTGGCTTAAAGATGCGATTATCTTTCTCCTAATGGGATAAAAACTATATTTCGAACTTTATAAACCTTCTATTTTTTGAAAAAAAGGTAGATTTCCATTGTAATCCGTTTTTGGACCTTTATACTAATCTATTAAACTTTGGTCAAACTTGGTCAACCTTGTTTGACCAAAGCTTCCATTGGCTTAAAGATGCGATTATATTTCTTCTAGTGGGTTAAAAAATATATTTAGACCTTTATAAACTTTCTATTTGTTCAAAAAAGGGTAGATTTCCATTGTAATCGATTTTTGAACCTTTATTCTAATCTATTAAACTTTGGTCAAACTTGGCCAACCTTGTTTAACCAAAGCTTCAATTGGCTTAAAGTTGCGATTATCTTTCTTCTAATAGGTTAAAAATTATATTTTGACCTTTCTATTTGTTGAAAAAAGGGTAGATTTCCATTCTAATCGGTTTTTTGACCTTTATACTAATCTATTAAACTTTGGTCAAACTTGGTCAACCTTGTTTGACCAAAGCTTCCATTGGCTTAAAGATGCGATTATCTTTCTTCTAGTGGGTTAAAAACTATATTTAGACCTTTATAAAGCTTCTATTTGTTCAAAAAAGGGTAGATTTCCATTAAAATCGGTTTTTGGACCTTTATACTAATCTATTAAACTTTGGTCAAACTTGG
This sequence comes from Trifolium subterraneum, assembly GCA_951799995.1. NCBI lineage: Eukaryota > Viridiplantae > Streptophyta > Magnoliopsida > Fabales > Fabaceae > Trifolium > Trifolium subterraneum. Next base: position 30,736,903 of record OX637465.1, on the reverse strand, counting down.
TTAACCTTGTTTGACCAAAGCTTCCATTGGCTTAAAGATGCGATTATCTTTCGTCTAGAGGGTTAAAAACTATATTTAGACATTTATAAACTTTCTATTTGTTCAAAAAAGGGTAGATTTCCATTTTAATCGGTTTTTCAACCTTTATTCTAATCTGGTAAACTTTGGTCAAACTTGGTCAACCTTGTTTAACCAAAGCTTCAATTGGCTTAAAGTTGCGATTATCTTTCTTCTAATAGGTTAAAAATTATATTTTGACCTTTATAAACCTTCTATTTGTTCAAAAAAGGGTAGATTTCCATTCTAATCGGGTTTTGGACCTTTATACTAATCTATTAAACTTTGGTCAAACTTGGTCAACCTTGTTTGACAAAGCTTCCATTGGCTTAAAGATGCGATTATCTTTTTCCTAGTGGATTAAAAACTATATTTAGAACTTTATAAACCTTCTATTTTTTGAAAAAAGGGTAGATTTCCATTGTAATCGGTTTTTTGGACCTTTATACTAATCTATTAAACTTTGGTCAAACTTGGTCAACCTTGTGACCAAAGCTTCCATTGGCTTAAAGATGCGATTATCTTTCTTCTAGTGAGTTAAAAACTATATTTAGACCTTTATAAACTTTCTATTTGTTCAAAAAAGGGTAGAATTCCATTGTAATCGATTTTTGAACCTTTATTTTAATCTATTAAACTATGGTCAAACTTGGTCAACCTTGTTTAACCAAAGCTTCAATTTGCTTAAAGTTGCGATTATCTTTCTTCTAATAGGTTAAAAATTATATTTTGACCTTTATAAACATTCTATTTTTTCAAAAAAGGGTAGATTTCCATTTCAATCGGTTTTTGAACCTTTATTCTAATCTATTAAACTTTGGTCAAACTTGGTCAACCTTGTTTAACCAAAGCTTCAATTGGCTTAAAGTTGCGATTATCTTTCTTCTAATAGGTTAAAAATTATATTTTGACCTTTATAAACCTTCTATTTGTTCTAAAAAGGGTAGATTTCCATTCTAATCGGTTTTTGGACCTTTATACTAATCTATTAAACTTTGATCAAGCTTGGTCAACCTTGTTTGACCAAAGCTTCCATTGGCTTAAAGATGCGATTATCTTTCTCCTAGTGGGATTAAAACTATATTTAGAACTTTATAAACCTTCTATTTTTTGAAAAAAGGGTAGATTTCCATTGTAATCCGTTTTTGGACCTTTATTCTAATCTATTAAACTTTGGTCAAACTTGGTCAACCATGTTTAACCAAAGCTTCAATTGGCTTAAAGTTGCGATTATCTTTCTTCTAATAGGTTAAATATTATATTTTGACCTTTATAAACCTTCTATTTGTTCAAAAAAGGGTAGATTTCCATTTTAATCGGTTTTTGAACCTTTATTCTAATCTGTTAAACTTTGATCAAACTTGGTCAACCTTGTTTAACCATAGCTTCCATTGGCTTAAAGATGGGATTATCTTTTTTCTAATAGGTTAAAAATTATATTTAGACCTTTATAAACTTTTTATTTGTACAAAAAAGAGTAGATTTCCATTTTAATCGGTTTTTGAACCTTTATTCTAATCTGTTAAACTTTGGTCAAACTTGGTCAACCTTGTTTGACCATAGCTCCCATTGGCTTAAAGATGGAATTATCTTTTTTCTAATAGGTTGAAAATTATATTTAGACCTTTATAAACTTTCTATTTGTACAAAAAAGAGTAGATTTCCATTGTAATCGGTTTTTAGACCTTTATACTTATCTATTAAACTTTGGTCAAACTTGGTCAACCTTGTTTGACCAAAGCTTCCATTGGCTTAAAGATGCGATATTCTTTCTCCTAGTGGGTTAAAAACTATATTTAGAACTTTTTAAACCTTCTATTTTTTCAAAAAAGGGTAGATTTCCATTGTAATCCGTTTTTGGACCTTTATACTAATCTATTAAACTTTGGTCAAACTTGGTCAACCTTGTTTTACCAAAGCTTCCATTGGCTTAAAGATGCGATTATCTTTCTTCTAGTGGGTTAAAAACTATATTTAGACCTTTATAAACTTTCTATTTGTTCAAAAAAGGGTAGATTTCCATTGTAATCGATTTTTGAACCTTTATTCTAATCTATTAAACATTGGTCAAACTTGGCCAACCTTGTTTAACCAAAGCTTCAATTGGCTTAAAGTTGCGATTATCTTTCTTCTAATAGGTTAAAAATTATATTTTGACCTTTATAAACTTTCTATTTGTTGAAAAAAGGGTAGATTTCCATTCTAATCGGTTTTTGGACCTTTATACTAATCTATTAAACTTTGGTCAATCTTGGTCAACCTTGTTTGACCAAAGCTTCCATTGGCTTAAAGATGCGATTATCTTTCTTCTAGTGGGTTAAAAACTATATTTAAACCTTTATAAAGCTTCTATTTGTTCAAAAAAGGGTAGATTTCCATTAAAATCGGTTTTTGGACCTTTATACTAATCTATTAAACTTTGGTCAAACTTCGTTAACCTTGTTTGACCAAAGCTTCCATTGGCTTAAAGATGCGATTATCTTTCTTCTAGAGGGTTAAAAACTATATTTAGACATTTATAAACTTTCTATTTGTTCAAAAAAGGGTAGATTTCCATTTTAATCGGTTTTTCAACCTTTATTCTAATCTGTTAAACTTTGGTCAAACTTGGTCAACCTTGTTTAACCAAAGCTTCAATTGGCTTAAAGTTGCGATTATCTTTCTTCTAATAGGTTAAAAATTATATTTTGACCTTTATAAACCTTCTATTTGTTCAAAAAAGGGTAGATTTCCATTCTAATCGGGTTTTGGACCTTTATACTAATCTATTAAACTTTGGTCAAACTTGGTCAACCTTGTTTGACAAAGCTTCCATTGGCTTAAAGATGCGATTATCTTTTTCCAAGTGGATTAAAAACTATATTTAGAACTTTATAAACCTTCTATTTTTTGAAAAAAGGGTAGATTTCCATTGTAATCGGTTTTTTTGACCTTTATACTAATCTATTAAACTTTGGTCAAACTTGGTCAACCTTGTGACCAAAGCTTCCATTGGCTTAAAGATGCGATTATCTTTCTTCTAGTGAGTTAAAAACTATATTTAGACCTTTATAAACTTTCTATTTGTTCAAAAAAGGGTAGATTTCCATTGTAATCGATTTTTGAACCTTTATTTTAATCTATTAAACTATGGTCAAACTTGGTCAACCTTGTTTAACCAAAGCTTCAATTGGTTTAAAGTTGCGATTATCTTTCTTCTAATAGGTTAAAAATTATATTTTGACCTTTATAAACCTTCTATTTGTTCTAAAAAGGGTAGATTTCCATTCTAATCGGTTTTTGGACCTTTATACTAATCTATTAAACTTTGATCAAACTTATTCAACCTTGTTTGACCAAAGCTTCCATTGGCTTAAAGATGCGATTATCTTTCTCCTAGTGGGATAAAAACTATATTTAGAACTTTATAAACCTTCTATTTTTTGAAAAAAGGGTAGATTTCCATTGTAATCCGTTTTTGGACCTTTTTACTAATCTATTAAACTTTCTTCAAACTTGGTCAACCTTGTTTGACCAAAGCTTCTATTGGCTTAAAGATGCGATTATCTTTCTTCTAGTGGGTTAAAAACTATATTTAGACCTTTATAAACTTTCTATTTGTTCAAAAAAGGGTAGATTTCCATTGTAATCGATTTTTGAACCTTTATTCTAATCTATTAAACTTTGGTCAAACTTGGTCAACCTTGTTTAACCAAAGCTTCAATTGGCTTAAAGTTGCGATTATCTTTCTTCTAATAGATTAAAAATTATATTTTGACCTTTATAAACCTTCTATTTGTTGAAAAAAGGGTAGATTTCCATTCTAATCGGTTTTTGGACCTTTATACTAATCTATTAAACTTTGGTCAAACTTAGTCAACCTTGTTTAACCAAAGCTTCCATTGGCTTAAAGTTGCGATTATCTTTCTTCTAGTGGGTTAAAAACTATATTTAGACCTTTATAAAGCTTCTATTTGTTCAAAAAAGGGTAGATTTCCATTAAAATCGGTTTTTGGACCTTTATACTAATCTATTAAACTTTGGTCAAACTTGGTTAACCTTGTTTGACCAAAGCTTCCATTGGCTTAAAGATGCGATCATCTTTCTTCTAGTGAGTTAAAAACTATATTTAGACATTTATAAACTTTCTATTTGTTCAAAAAAGGGTAGATTTCCATTGTAATCGATTTTTGAACCTTTATTCTAATCTATTAAACTTTGGTCAAACTTGGTCAACCTTGTTTAACCAAAGCTTCAATTGGCTTAAAGTTGCGATTATCTTTCTTCTAATAGGTTAAAAATTATATTTTGACCTTTATAAACCTTCTATTTGTTCAAAAAAGGGTAGATTTCCATTCTAATCGGGTTTTGGACCTTTATACTAATCTATTAAACTTTGGTCAAACTTGGTCAACCTTGTTTGACAAAGCTTCCATTGGCTTAAAGATGCGATTATCTTTTTCCTAGTGGATTAAAAACTATATTTAGAACTTTATAAACCTTCTATTTTTTGAAAAAAGGGTAGATTTCCATTGTAATCGGTTTTTTTGACCTTTATACTAATCTATTAAACTTTGGTCAAACTTGGTCAACCTTGTGACCAAAGCTTCCATTGGCTTAAAGATGCGATTATCTTTCTTCTAGTGAGTTAAAAACTATATTTAGACCTTTATAAACATTCTATTTGTTCAAAAAAGGGTAGATTTCCATTGTAATCGATTTTTGAACCTTTATTTTAATCTATTAAACTATGGTCAAACTTGGTCAACCTTGTTTAACCAAAGCTTCAATTGGTTTAAAGTTGCGATTATCTTTCTTCTAATAGGTTAAAAATTATATTTTGACCTTTATAAACCTTCTATTTGTTCTAAAAAGGGTAGATTTCCATTCTAATCGGTTTTTGGACCTTTATACTAATCTATTAAACTTTGATCAAACTTATTCAACCTTGTTTGACCAAAGCTTCCATTGGCTTAAAGATGCGATTATCTTTCTCCTAGTGGGATAAAAACTATATTTAGAACTTTATAAACCTTCTATTTTTTGAAAAAAGGGTAGATTTCCATTGTAATCCGTTTTTGGACCTTTTTACTAATCTATTAAACTTTCTTCAAACTTGGTCAACCTTGTTTGACCAAAGCTTCTATTGGCTTAAAGATGCGATTATCTTTCTTCTAGTGGGTTAAAAACTATATTTAGACCTTTATAAACTTTCTATTTGTTCAAAAAAGGGTAGATTTCCATTGTAATCGATTTTTGAACCTTTATTCTAATCTATTAAACTTTGGTCAAACTTGGTCAACCTTGTTTAACCAAAGGTTCAATTGGCTTAAAGTTGCGATTATCTTTCTTCTAATAGATTAAAAATTATATTTTGACCTTTATAAACCTTCTATTTGTTGAAAAAAGGGTAGATTTCCATTCTAATCGGTTTTTGGACCTTTATACTAATCTGTTAAACTTTGGTCAAACTTAGTCAACCTTGTTTAACCAAAGCTTCAATTGGCTTAAAGTTGCGATTATCTTTCTTCTAGTGGGTTAAAAACTATATTTAGACCTTTATAAAGCTTCTATTTGTTCAAAAAAGGGTAGATTTCCATTAAAATCGGTTTTTGGACCTTTATACTAATCTATTAAACTTTGGTCAAACTTGGTTAACCTTGTTTGACCAAAGCTTCCATTGGCTTAAAGATGCGATCATCTTTCTTCTAGTGAGTTAAAAACTATATTTAGACATTTATAAACTTTCTATTTGTTCAAAAAAGGGTAGATTTCCATTGTAATCGATTTTTGAACCTTTATTCTAATCTATTAAACTTTGGTCAAACTTGGTCAACCTTGTTTGACAAAGCTTCCATTGGCTTAAAGATGCGATTATCTTTTTCCAAGTGGATTAAAAACTATATTTAGAACTTTATAAACCTTCTATTTTTTGAAAAAAGGGTAGATTTCCATTGTAATCGGTTTTTTTGACCTTTATACTAATCTATTAAACTTTGGTCAAACTTGGTCAACCTTGTGACCAAAGCTTCCATTGGCTTAAAGATGCGATTATCTTTCTTCTAGTGAGTTAAAAACTATATTTAGACCTTTATAAACTTTCTATTTGTTCAAAAAAGGGTAGATTTCCATTGTAATCGATTTTTGAACCTTTATTTTAATCTATTAAACTATGGTCAAACTTGGTCAACCTTGTTTAACCAAAGCTTCAATTGGTTTAAAGTTGCGATTATCTTTCTTCTAATAGGTTAAAAATTATATTTTGACCTTTATAAACCTTCTATTTGTTCTAAAAAGGGTAGATTTCCATTCTAATCGGTTTTTGGACCTTTATACTAATCTATTAAACTTTGATCAAACTTATTCAACCTTGTTTGACCAAAGCTTCCATTGGCTTAAAGATGCGATTATCTTTCTCCTAGTGGGATAAAAACTATATTTAGAACTTTATAAACCTTCTATTTTTTGAAAAAAGGGTAGATTTCCAATGTAATCCGTTTTTGGACCTTTTTACTAATCTATTAAACTTTCTTCAAACTTGGTCAACCTTGTTTGACCAAAGCTTCTATTGGCTTAAAGATGCGATTATCTTTCTTCTAGTGGGTTAAAACCTATATTTAGACCTTTATAAACTTTCTATTTGTTCAAAAAAGGGTAGATTTCCATTGTAATCGATTTTTGAACCTTTATTCTAATCTATTAAACTTTGGTCAAACTTGGTCAACCTTGTTTAACCAAAGCTTCAATTGGCTTAAAGTTGCGATTATCTTTCTTCTAATAGATTAAAAATTATATTTTGACCTTTATAAACCTTCTATTTGTTGAAAAAAGGGTAGATTTCCATTCTAATCGGTTTTTGGACCTTTATACTAATCTATTAAACTTTGGTCAAACTTAGTCAACCTTGTTTAACCAAAGCTTCCATTGGCTTAAAGTTGCGATTATCTTTCTTCTAGTGGGTTAAAAACTATATTTAGACCTTTATAAAGCTTCTATTTGTTCAAAAAAGGGTAGATTTCCATTAAAATCGGTTTTTGGACCTTTATACTAATCTATTAAACTTTGGTCAAACTTGGTTAACCTTGTTTGACCAAAGCTTCCATTGGCTTAAAGATGCGATCATCTTTCTTCTAGTGAGTTAAAAACTATATTTAGACATTTATAAACTTTCTATTTGTTCAAAAAAGGGTAGATTTCCATTGTAATCGATTTTTGAACCTTTATTCTAATCTATTAAACTTTGGTCAAACTTGGTCAACCTTGTTTAACCAAAGCTTCAATTGGCTTAAAGTTGCGATTATCTTTCTTCTAATAGGTTAAAAATTATATTTTGACCTTTATAAACCTTCTATTTGTTCAAAAAAGGGTAGATTTCCATTCTAATCGGGTTTTGGACCTTTATACTAATCTATTAAACTTTGGTCAAACTTGGTCAACCTTGTTTGACAAAGCTTCCATTGGCTTAAAGATGCGATTATCTTTTTCCTAGTGGATTAAAAACTATATTTAGAACTTTATAAACCTTCTATTTTTTCAAAAAAGGGTAGATTTCCATTGTAATCGGTTTTTTTGACCTTTATACTAATCTATTAAACTTTGGTCAAACTTGGTCAACCTTGTGACCAAAGCTTCCATTGGCTTAAAGATGCGATTATCTTTCTTCTAGTGAGTTAAAAACTATATTTAGACCTTTATAAACTTTCTATTTGTTCAAAAAAGGGTAGATTTCCATTGTAATCGATTTTTGAACCTTTATTTTAATCTATTAAACTATGGTCAAACTTGGTCAACCTTGTTTAACCAAATCTTCAATTGGTTTAAAGTTGCGATTATCTTTCTTCTAATAGGTTAAAAATTATATTTTGACCTTTATAAACCTTCTATTTGTTCTAAAAAGGGTAGATTTCGATTCTAATCGGTTTTTGGACCTTTATACTAATCTATTAAACTTTGGTCAAACTTAGTCAACCTTGTTTAACCAAAGCTTCAATTGGCTTAAAGTTGCGATTATCTTTCTTCTAGTGGGTTAAAAACTATATTTAGACCTTTATAAAGCTTCTATTTGTTCAAAAAAGGGTAGATTTCCATTAAAATCGGTTTTTGGACCTTTATACTAATCTATTAAACTTTGGTCAAACATGGTTAACCTTGTTTGACCAAAGCTTCCATTGGCTTAAAGATGCGATCATCTTTCTTCTAGTGAGTTAAAAACTATAATTAGACATTTATAAACTTTCTATTTGTTCAAAAAAGGGTAGATTTCCATTGTAATCGATTTTTGAACCTTTATTCTAATCTATTAAACTTTGGTCAAACTTGGTCAACCTTGTTTGACAAAGCTTCCATTGGCTTAAAGATGCGATTATCTTTTTCCTAGTGGATTAAAAACTATATTTAGAACTTTATAAACCTTCTATTTTTTGAAAAAAGGGTAGATTTCCATTGTAATCGGTTTTTTGGACCTTTATACTAATCTATTAAACTTTGGTCAAACTTGGTCAACCTTGTGACCAAAGCTTCCATTGGCTTAAAGATGCGATTATCTTTCTTCTAGTGAGTTAAAAACTATATTTAGACCTTTATAAACTTTCTATTTGTTCAAAAAAGGGTAGATTTCCATTTTAATCGGTTTTCAACCTTTATTCTAATCTGTTAAACTTTGGTCAAACTTGGTCAACCTTGTTTAACCAAAGCTTCAATTGGCTTAAAGTTGCGATTATCTTTCTTCTAATAGGTTAAAAATTATATTTTGACCTTTATAAACCTTCTATTTGTTCAAAAAAGGGTGGATTTCCATTCTAATCGGGTTTTGGACCTTTATACTAATCTATTAAACTTTAGTCAAACTTGGTCAACCTTGTTGGACAAAGCTTCCATTGGCTTAAAGATGCGATTATCTTTTTCCTAGTGGATTAAAAACTATATTTAGAACTTTATAAACCTTCTATTTTTTGAAAAAAGGGTAGATTTCCATTGTAATCCGTTTTTGGACCTTTATACTAATCTATTAAACTTTGGTCAAACTTGCTCAACCATGTTTAACCAAAGCTTCAATTGGCTTAAAGTTGCGATTATCTTTCTTCTAGTGGGTTAAAAACTATATTTAGACCTTTATAAAGCTTCTATTTGTTCAAAAAAGGGTAGATTTCCATTAAAATCGGTTTTTGGACCATTATACTAATCTATTAAACTTTGGTCAAACTTGGTCAACCTTGTTTAACCAAAGCTTCAATTGGTTTAAAGTTGCGATTATCTTTCTTCTAATAGGTTAAAAATTATATTTTTACCTTTATAAACCTTCTATTTGTTCTAAAAAGGGTAGATTTCCATTCTAATCGGTTTTTGGACCTTTATACTAATCTATTAAACTTTGATCAAACTTGGTCAACCTTGTTTGACCAAAGCTTCCATTGGCTTAAAGATGCGATTATCTTTCTCCTAGTGGGTTAAAAACTATATTTAGAACTTTATAAACCTTCTATTTTTTGAAAAAAGGGTAGATTTCCATTGTAATCCGTTTTTGGACCTTTATACTAATCTATTAAACTTTCTTCAAACTTGGTCAACCTTGTTTGACCAAAGCTTCGATTGGCTTAAAGATGCGATTATCTTTCTTCTAGTGGGTTAAAAACTATATTTAGACCTTTATAAACTTTCTATTTGTTCAAAAAAGGGTAGATTTCCATTATAATCGATTTTTGAACCTTTATTCTAATCTATTAAACTTTGGTCAAACTTGGTCAACCTTGTTTAACCAAAGCTTCAATTGGCTTAAAGTTGCGATTATCTTTCTTCTAATAGGTTAAAAATTATATTTTGACCTTTATAAACCTTCTATTTGTTGAAAAAAGGGTAGATTTCCATTCTAATCGGTTTTTGGACCTTTATACTAATCTATTAAACTTTGGTCAAACTTGGTCAAACTTGTTTGACCAAAGCTTCCATTGGCTTAAAGATGCGATTATCTTTCTTCTAGTGGGTTAAAAACTATATTTAGACCTTTATAAACCTTCTATTTGTTCTAAAAAGGGTAGATTTCCATTCTAATCGGTTTTTGGACCTTTATACTAATCTATTAAACTTTGACCAAACCTGGTCAACCTTGTTTGACCAAAGCTTCCATTGGCTTAAAGATGCGATTATCTTTCTCCTAGTGGGATAAAAACTATATTTAGAACTTTATAAACCTTCTATTTTTTGAAAAAAGGGTAGATTTCCATTGTAATCCGTTTTTGGACCTTTTTACTAATCTATTAAACTTTCTTCAAACTTGGTCAACCTTGTTTGACCAAAGCTTCCATTGGCTTAAAGATGCGATTATCTTTCTTCTAGTGGGTTAAAAACTATATTTAGACCTTTATAAACTTTCTATTTGTTCAAAAAAGGGTAGATTTCCATTGTAATCGATTTTTGAACCTTTATTCTAATCTATTAAACTTTGGTCAAACTTGGTCAACCTTGTTTAACCAAAGCTTCAATTGGCTTAAAGTTGCGATCATCTTTCTTCCAATAGGTTAAAAATTATATTTTGACCTTTATAAACCTTCTATTTGTTGAAAAAAGGGTAGATTTCCATTCTAATCGGTTTTTGGACCTTTATACTAATCTATTAAACTTTGGTCAAACTTAGTCAACCTTGTTTAACCAAAGCTTCAATTGGCTTAAAGTTGCGATTATCTTTCTTCTAGTGGGTTAAAAACTATATTTAGACCTTTATAAAGCTTCTATTTGTTCAAAAAAGGGTAGATTTCCATTAAAATCGGTTTTTGGACCTTTATACTAATCTATTAAACTTTGGTCAATCTTGGTTAACCTTGTTTGACCAAAGCTTCCATTGGCTTAAAGATGCGATCATCTTTCTTCTAGTGAGTTAAAAACTATATTTAGATATTTATAAACTTTCTATTTGTTCAAAAAAGGGTAGATTTCCATTGTAATCGATTTTTGAACCTTTATTCTAATCTATTAAACTTTGGTCAAACTTGGTCAACCTTGTTTAACCAAAGCTTCAATTGGTTTAAAGTTGCGATTATCTTTCTTCTAATAGGTTAAAAATTATATTTTTACCTTTATAAACCTTCTATTTGTTCTAAAAAGGGTAGATTTCCATTCTAATCGGTTTTTGGACCTTTATACTAATCTATTAAACTTTGATCAAACTTGGTCAACCTTGTTTGACCAAAGCTTCCATTGGCTTAAAGATGCGATTATCTTTCTCCTAGTGGGTTAAAAACTATATTTAGAACTTTATAAACCTTCTATTTTTTGAAAAAAGGGTAGATTTCCATTGTAATCCGTTTTTGGACCTTTATACTAATCTATTAATCTTTCTTCAAACTTGGTCAACCTTGTTTGACCAAAGCTTCGATTGGCTTAAAGATGCGATTATCTTTCTTCTAGTGGGTTAAAAACTATATTTAGACCTTTATAAACTTTCTATTTGTTCAAAAAAGGGTAGATTTCCATTATAATCGATTTTTGAACCTTTATTCTAATCTATTAAACTTTGGTCAAACTTGGTCAACCTTGTTTAACCAAAGCTTCAATTGGCTTAAAGTTGCGATTATCTTTCTTCTAATAGGTTAAAAATTATATTTTGACCTTTATAAACCTTCTATTTGTTGAAAAAAGGGTAGATTTCCATTCTAATCGGTTTTTGGACCTTTATACTAATCTATTAAACTTTGGTCAAACTTGGTCAAACTTGTTTGACCAAAGCTTCCATTGGCTTAAAGATGCGATTATCTTTCTTCTAGTGGGTTAAAAACTATATTTAGACCTTTATAAACCTTCTATTTGTTCTAAAAAGGGTAGATTTCCATTCTAATCGGTTTTTGGACCTTTATACTAATCTATTAAACTTTGACCAAACCTGGTCAACCTTGTTTGACCAAAGCTTCCATTGGCTTAAAGATGCGATTATCTTTCTCCTAGTGGGATAAAAACTATATTTAGAACTTTATAAACCTTCTATTTTTTGAAAAAAGGGTAAATTTCCATTGTAATCCGTTTTTGGACCTTTTTACTAATCTATTAAACTTTCTTCAAACTTGGTCAACCTTGTTTGACCAAAGCTTCCATTGGCTTAAAGATGCGATTATCTTTCTTCTAGTGGGTTAAAAACTATATTTAGACCTTTATAAACTTTCTATTTGTTCAAAAAAGGGTAGATTTCCATTGTAATCGATTTTTGAACCTTTATTCTAATCTATTAAACTTTGGTCAAACTTGGTCAACCTTGTTTAACCAAAGCTTCAATTGGCTTAAAGTTGCGATCATCTTTCTTCCAATAGGTTAAAAATTATATTTTGACCTTTATAAACCTTCTATTTGTTGAAAAAAGGGTAGATTTCCATTCTAATCGGTTTTTGGACCTTTATACTAATCTATTAAACTTTGGTCAAACTTAGTCAACCTTGTTTAACCAAAGCTTCAATTGGCTTAAAGTTGCGATTATCTTTCTTCTAGTGGGTTAAAAACTATATTTAGACCTTTATAAAGCTTCTATTTGTTCAAAAAAGGGTAGATTTCCATTAAAATCGGTTTTTGGACCTTTATACTAATCTATTAAACTTTGGTCAAACTTGGTTAACCTTGTTTGACCAAAGCTTCCATTGGCTTAAAGATGCGATCATCTTTCTTCTAGTGAGTTAAAAACTATATTTAGACATTTATAAACTTTCTATTTGTTCAAAAAAGGGTAGATTTCCATTGTAATCGATTTTTGAACCTTTATTCTAATCTATTAAACTTTGGTCAAACTTGGTCAACCTTGTTTAACCATGTTGTACCCTAAATTTTGCCCACTCTTTTATCACATATAGTGTTTTATGTTGCATTATCTTACAAATGTGTGAAGTAGCTTGTATGGTAGTACCAATGGTTTATAAGTGCATGTGAGCACAAGGTCACAAGTTCGAGTCCCACTCAACACTTTTTGCTTTTTTTTATATATATTTATTTATCTTTAACTTTTACTTTCATGAAAAAAATCACAAACTATTTTTTGTTATTATATATCTAATGTTCGTTTTTACTTATTTATTTAGTTAACTATATTTAGTTTTTATTTTTATTTTTATTTTTATTTTTTATTACTACAAAAAATCAAAAAAGATTATAATGAACAAAGTCAAAAAGAGGGAGAATTCCAAAATAGAAATTTTTCATCTGCTCATTATTATCAGAACCAAATCATTCCAAAACCAGATCAATCACAAATTAATTACAAAACCTAATTTCTGAGTTATATAAACCCAAGAGTTTTACAGGACAAAGGGGATGAGAATCAAAGGGAGAACTAAAAAACACTAAGCCGCAACAACATTGCAGCTGCTGTATTTCTCCTTAACACCCATAATCCCCCAATTTTTTTTCTTTCTTTCTTTATAACCATCACCATAATCATTCCCAAATTGATTCATCACCAGTAACCACCATATCAATCAATAATCCATCATCTTTTATACTCAAATCACCATGGTCACCACCATCACCATATTCATATAACTACCATCATTTAAAAATTAAAAAAAAAAACAACCAAAACACTACCCATAAAATCACCATAACCCACAAACCATGATCAAGAACAACAAGAAGAAATAGAACAGAGGAGGAACAGAACAGAGAAGAAGCAAGGAAGTTTCGCCTGCGTCGCCGAGTCCAATGGAATCGAAATCCAATCACTACCGCAGCTTCCGGTCGAAATCGCAGCTGCACAATCTCTCCCGCCGGCCAACCTTCATCCGCCGTTTTTTTTTTCTCTCGGTTTGATTTTCACACGGGTGTTTTTGGCTTTCGATTTGTTCCCTACCTTTTTACACTGATTTATGTTTGTGTTGGTTGATTGTTGTTAGAGTAATATTGATTTAAGATTTGGAGAAGAAAATTAAAGAAGGGAAAAAGATTGAGAGCGATGAACTGAGAAAAGAGAGAGAAAATCTGAAAAAATAAAGGGATACGGTTGATTTAGAATACATATGGCCTGCGATCCCCTGCGCGCACCTGCATCGTGCCTACCCTGCGCCAACTGCATATCTGCCCTTGATCTTAATCAGACAGTCATGATCATCCATCACCAGGATCTCATCAAGACCGTCTGATCAAATCAGACGGCAGAGATCATCCTCCCTGTTTTTTTTGTTTGGTCAGCGTCTGGGCTCCCCTATTTGGGCCAGACCTGACTTTTTTGCTGCTATTTGCACCCTCTTATTTTATTTTCGCACCCCCCATCTGTTTTTTTATTTTATTTTCTTTTTTCGTTTGTATAATTTATTTCAATATGTAAAAAAATAACAAAAACACAAAAATAATTCTTTTTTTTATTAAATGCATATCAGCTTAATTTTGGTAAATAAGTGGATGAAAAAGAGATGGTTTGGTGTATATCATTCCTTCTCCCGATTACCCGAGTTCTTGACGTATGGCTCGTAACTTGGGTAGCCGTCATTCTAAAAATTAAAATCAACTTCAACACACCAACCTTACTATTTTCACGCCACAAGAAATATTTCTTTTTTTTTATTAAATGCATATCAGTTTAATTTTGGTAAATAAATGGATGAAAAAGAGATGGTTTGGTGTATATCATTCCTTCTCCCGATTACCCGAGTTCTTGACGTATGGCTCGTAACTTGGGTAGTCGTCATTCTAAAAATTAAAATCAACTTCAACACGCCAACCTTACTATTTTCACGCCCCCGTGCGTTTATTTTTTCGATCAAATAAACTTTTTTCGCCTAAGCGCGACTAACCTATTTTCATAAATAAAATCAATCAACCAACAATTATTTTCTACCCAGAACTGCGTGTAGCTTTGAATTTCCCATTGCACCCGGGAATACGTAGGAGCGAGATTCGTACATCTCGTCAAGCACACTAATTAAAAACCTAATTTTTTTTCCCTTTTTATAAATATTTTTAATAACTAATAACTAATAAAAAGCATGCAAATAAATTAAAACACTATTTTTAACCCTAAAATTAATGAGAAGGTTCCCGTTGAATACAACGGATGTGAGGGGTGCTAATACCTTCCCCTCGCATAATCGACTCCCGAACTTGGAAATGGTTGCGACGACCATCTTTCCATTATTTTAAGGTTTTATCGATATTTTCCTTTTCCTCCGGGAATAAATAAAGTTCGGTGGCGACTTTACTGTTTAGCGAGCATTTTACACTCGCGCATTTTTCCACCCGCTTCAGCTGGGGACTATTAGAGAGTCAAGCCTATCCTTGTTAGTTTTAGGGTTATGGGTCCTCCCGATTGTTTGCTTGCTTTTACTGTGTTTTATTTCCTTTTTTTATTGGTTTTATCTTTAAACTTTATTTATTTTGTTTATTCTATTTATTTCTACATATATCAACTGTGGGGTGGGATATTATTTGAGTAAAGCTCTACACCTGAGCTTGGAGAAAAACTTGAGATAAGACGGTGGTTGCGTAATGTTGGTCCTCTTGACGTATGGCTTGTAGGATCGGCATGAAAACCCCACCTAGAGTAGATCCTCTTGAAGGTGTTGTTGTCTTGCAAGTATTTGCAATGGCGGCAATATTTTCCGGTTGGGTTCGTGACTCTAGGGACCTTTCTAGAACCCAATTACTCCATCTAAGGGAGACCCTTTGAATTGGCTAGCCCAATCTCGTGGGGAAGTTCTGAATGAGGGCCTTGACTTTGGTTGTCGCCCTCAAACAAACAAAAACCCTAGAACCGACATGTGAGGGGATTTGGTAGTAAAGATTTAGAACCGACCTATCGTAGGGAACCCCTCTATTTAGGTATGAGATTTCCAATTATCCTATAAACCCGTCCTTGAAGTCACACTCGGACCTTCTTTGGTCACATTGCATCATGACATGTCATTAAAATCTTTTAAGCATGCCTTGAAAACGAAAAGACATCTTTTTTGCATACGCATGCACTTTCATACATCTTCATACATGCATCTTCATACAATTGCATCCCATATAAAAAAAACTCATATCATTTCCCCTCCTTTCCCTTTGAAGCTCATAAAACAGCCGGCCCGCAAACCTAAACCGCTATCCTACCGGCCTGCTCTCCGACACTCTCGCGGAACACGTGCTAATTGTAAGAGGATCATGGAAAATTTAGAACAGAATCATAAGACACTAAGGGAAGATGTTGACTCGGTAAAAGGAAAGATGGACAAGCTCCTTGAGATCTTCCAAGCTATGGCAAGTAAGGAGAACATTCCTCAAGTTGGAAATAGTTCACCCAATCACACTACTGAAGTTGTGGGATGTTCTATGCCACACCAAGCTACGCCCGTCAATGCTCACCAAGGTGTTGAATCTGCTCAAGTGTATCAAGCCTTGGAAGAAAGGTTGAAAGCTATAGAGGGTTTTGGCCCTTACGGGTCCGACGCTTTGGACATGTGTTTAGTACCGGACGTAGTCGTCCCCCCAAAGTTCAAAGTGCCTGACTTCGAAAAGTACAAAGGGATTCACTGTCCAAGGAATCATTTGAAGATGTTTTGTAGGAAGATGGCTGCTTATGCTACCGATGAGAAGCTCATGATTCATGTCTTTCAAGACAGTTTGAGTGGGGCATCTTTGGATTGGTATATGCAACTGGAGAGAGCCCAAATCCAGACATGGAAGGACCTCGCTGATGCCTTCATGAAACAATACAAGTATAATCTGGACATGGCTCCCAACCGCATGCAATTGCAAAAGCTTTCTCAAAAGAGTGGTGAATCATTCAGAGATTACGCTCAAAGGTGGAGGGAATTGGCTGCTCGAGTGCAACCACCATTGTTGGAAAGAGAATTGGTTGACACATTTATGAGCACTTTACATGGGCCCTACTATGAGAAGATGATCGGGAGCATATCGTCGGGTTTTGCCGACATAGTTCTGATCGGTGAACGAATAGAAGAGGGATTGAAGAGCGGAAAAATACAAGGTGACTTCAATAATCATGTGGGGGCAAAGAAGTCCTTTAACAATGACCCAAAGAAGAAAGATGGCGAGGCTAATGCTGTTGTGATAGGATCATCACAACCACCCTTCGCTCCTATGCCACACTATCAATATCCTCATGTGGTAGCCATAGCCCAAGGACAACGTCCACAACAGTTGCATCATACACCTTTGCCTCAACAGCCACTGGCGATACCTCAGCAGCAAATGAATCAACCTGGACCCAGGAATGACCGTAAGAGGAGAAACATACGTTATGATCACATACCCATGCCATATGGTCAAATTCTACCATACTTGTTGCAAAAAGGGATGGTTGAACTAAAACCTCTTCCCCCCGTGGAACCACCATACCCATCAACCTTTGATGTGAATGCTAGTTGTGATTACCACGCGGGGGCACTCGGGCATAACATCGAGAACTGTCGGGGCTTCAACCATAAGGTTCAGGAACTCATTGATCAAAAGTTGTTGTCTTTCAAGGAGTGATATTCTTCTCAAATGGTCACCCATTACAAGTCAGAGAACGCCAATGGGCATCTTCAAAGTCAATGGTCCAACAAGGAAACTCATTCAATAGGATTACTAGGTTTTCATTCTCAGTTGTGATTTCATTTCTGCTAAGTTTTGTTTGCTTTCTTAAAATTGTTATCTTTTGATCAAGTGTTTTAATGAAATTCGCATGCATGTTTTCAATCTATCCATTCATATTCACTCTCTTCTTATGTCATCTCTCTCTTTTTATTTCACTTCTCACATGTTAACAAACTTGGTGGGGAGGATGATGTAAACAAATGATGGAATTTGTTGATATATGCTTTTATAAGTAAAACCCGGCTGATGATGTAAGGCATTGTTTCAATTCCCAAACACTGGAGATATAAGGAGGTAATCCGTAGTCAACCCCTTTGAGCCCGAAGTCGGTGTTCTTTCTATTTTGCTAAAAACCCTTAATCTTAACCAGGGGCAGGGTAGTTTTACAATTAACTCAATGATGCATTCTGATGCAAGAGAATCGATCCAGTTAATCACTTCATCAAGAGGTTTAAGCACATCACCTCCCTCGTGTACGTCATCCAACATGGAGGGAATAATGAGAGGATAAAAAACATAATCATTGATGTGGCAGTCATAACTTTGCTGAGTTAAATGAAAAATCTCATGAGAGCTGTTAAAAAAAGAGAGAGCCCGCTAAGTAAAAACTTAGGCAAAAATGGGGCATCCCGATGGACCACAAATTCAAAAGAATTGGTCCATGCAAAAATAGGGAGTAAAAAAAAAATGAAAGCAAGTTTGTCAACTAAAAGAAATGATTGCCACTTCAAGAATTTCATCAGTGTCTGACCACTGTACCTACCTCTGGTATCATAACTAGCAAAATTCTCTTGTCGACCAAAGACATTTGTTGAGTTAATTGAACTTAGGAATGAAGAACATCAAAGTAGATTGGGAGGGTTAAAATAATATTTTGAGCTGTATATCCTTTGTTTCTTAAACCGTGAACCAGACCACGTTACAACCCTCAAAAGACCTAATTGAAGCTAGGTTGACTATAAAAGCAAATTCGGCAAAATTGTTAAACTGACTCCTCATGTTTGTGAATCATCAATAACATTTTTTCTATAATTTCTATCACTCTCGATTGGGGCTATCTTCGGGCCAAATATCACCCATTATAGATAGCTAAACAACTTTCAAATTCAAAACTTGCATGTACATTACATCGAAATTACTTTT
Organism: Trifolium subterraneum; assembly: GCA_951799995.1. Lineage (NCBI taxonomy): Eukaryota > Viridiplantae > Streptophyta > Magnoliopsida > Fabales > Fabaceae > Trifolium > Trifolium subterraneum. The sequence continues at coordinate 30,718,183 of OX637465.1, read as the reverse complement.
CAAGAGAAACAATTTCACTCGCAAATTAATACTTAGCATCAAGGAAATGTCAACAAGGAATCTGATCAAAGGTGAATCATTTTAAGAAACTCCTAAAAAGGGGCAAGTCAACTAGGGGTTCTACTAATCAAGAGCAAATCCCTATAATCGAGGGGCACATCATTTGGATATCTTATTGATTGGGGTCAAGATATTTCAAGAGTGGATCAAACCTTCAGAGCACCAATCAACCAGGGGCATGCTTTTCAAAGTTCAAGTGTTGGGGCAGTCCGAGTCAAAGATTTAATATTAAGCATACCTTTCAAGGATTCAAATACTGGGGCAGCCTGTATTTATCACCTCATGGATGGAGAGGAGTTCTAATTCTAAGTTTGATGCAGCCAAAGATATAATGCCTAAGGAAAAAGAAATATAAAAGAAAACCAAAGCTCGCTAAGTCGAAAACCCGAAAGGGCGGCTTAGGCAATAGAGAGCGTCCCGGTGGATCGAAAACCTGAAAAGGCGATCCAGGCAAAAATTAGGGGCACAAAAAAGGAAATACACTCCCGGTGGACCGAAAACTCGAAAGAGCGGTCTAGGCAAAAGTTAGGGATTTTCAAAAAAAAAATAATAAAAAGAAAAATGGGAAAAATTGGCTAAAGCAAGGGGCAAGTCCTCTCCATCCTTTCGAGTTGGTCAAGTAAATGTTGTCATACCTCAGCAACCGTTGAGTCCAACTAGGGTGTCGGGGAATCATGCTAGCAAAAAAAAAAAAACCTTCTCACCCTTTCCATTGCCCATCACGAAGGACCTTTTGAGGAACATTCCAAATCATAGCCATGCATCCTGCATCAATTATATCTACAAGACTCTGGCATCAAACCATGCATCGCATTGCATTCATCATAACATATCATTCATGTATCTTGCATTTTACTTGTGCTTTAAGATCCCCAAATCTTCCAATAAAATTGAAATTACTTTCACCGAAAAGCTTTCAAACCAAAAACATCCAAAGGCCAATATCCATTGACATTCCCTTAAGGCCCAATATCATTGGTATCCGCAAAGCCTAACCTTTACCAGTATTTCATGCATCCATCATGCATCAACGCATCAAAAATTGTCATGCATAAACAAACATATAAAGCAAACATACATAGCATATGCAAAGATCTTGTGACTGTTCATAAAGGTCTAAATCAATTCCTGCTCCCCAGCAAACCCTTTTTCCATGCAACCCTTTTCTTGGAACAACCCCAGTTGACGTTCATTTTATACGTTGATGGGTGTCATCCTCTGATATCGCCTGCAAGTATTCTTTGATCTTAGCAATGACGCTTGAGTCTACTTATCTTTCCAATATAAGCATGATGCTCGAATCTGCTTACCTTTTCAATCTTAGCAATGATGCTCGAGTCTGCAAAGATCTGCTTATCCTTTAAATGTAGACAATGATTCCCGAATTTGTTTACCCTTTCGATCTAAGCAATGACGCCCGAGTCTGCAAAGGTCTACCTATTTGTTCAGAGTCCCATTCTTATTTGGTATTTTCGGAGTCCCATCCATATTGTAAGAGTCCTATCTTATTTAGTAAATTAGAGCACCACCCTTGTTTGGCTAGCAATTTAGAGTCTCATTCGCGCTGGCAGTAAGAGTTCTACCTTATTTGGATGTTTAGAGTTTTATCTTTGTGTGGCCAGCAATTTAGAGTCCCATTCGCGCTGGCAGTAAGAGTTCTATCTTATTTGGAAGTTTAGAGTTCCATCTTTGTGAGGCCGGCAATTTAGAGTCCCATTCGCGCTGGCAATTAGAGTTCTACTTTATTTGGAAGTTTAGAGTTCCATCTTTATGTGGCCGGCAATTTAGAGTCTCATTCGCGCTGGCAGTTAGAGTTCTACCTTATTTGGAAGTTTAGAGTTTCATTTTTGTTTGGCTGGCAATTTAGAGTCCCATTCGCGCTGGCAGTTTAGAGTTCCATCTTTGTTTGGCTGGCAATTTAGAGTACCATTCTCGTTGGCAATTTAGATTTTTATCCCCAGTTTGGCTGGAAATTTAGAGTTTTCATTCACGCTGACAGTTTAGAGTCCCATCTACTCGGACAAAATTTTGGGTCCTTTCGTATTTAATTATCTTCCACCACGAGTACATGAAGACAGCCGTCAATCATGTTCTCGAGTAAAAAATAATTAAATAGGGGCAGCTGTTGTACCCTAAATTTTGCCCACTCTTTTATCACATATAGTGTTTTATGTTGCATTATCTTACAAATGTGTGAAGTAGCTTACCAATGGTTTATAAGTGCATGTGAGCACAAGGTCACAAGTTCGAGTCCCACTCAACACTTTTTGCTTTTTTTTTATAAATATTTATTTATCTTTAACTTTTACTTTCATGAAAAAAATCACAAACTATTTTTTGTTATTATATATCTAATGTTCGTTTTTACTTATTTATTTAGTTAACTATATTTAGTTTTTATTTTTATTTTTATTTTTATTTTTTATTACTATAAAAAATCAAAAAAGATTATAATGAACAAAGTCAAACAAAAAAGAAGGGAAACACTGCACGTGAAAAAGAGGGAGAATTCCAAAATAGAAATTTTTCATCTGCTCATTATTATCAGAACCAAATCATTCCAAAACCAGATCAATCACAAATTAATTACAAAACCTAATTTCTGAGTTATATAAACCCAAGAGTTTTACAGGACAAAGGGGATGAGAATCAAAGGGAGAACTAAAAAACACTAAGCCGCAACAACATTGCAGCTGCTGTATTTCTCCTTAACACCCATAATCCCCCAATTTTTTTTCTTTCTTTCTTTATAACCATCACCATAATCATTCCCAAATTGATTCATCACCAGTAACCACCATATCAATCAATAATCCATCATCTTTTATACTCAAATCACCATGGTCACCACCATCACCATATTCATATAACTACCATCATTTAAAAATTAAAAAAAAAAACAACAACCAAAACACTACCCATAAAATCACCATAACCCACAAACCATGATCAAGAACAACAAGAAGAAATAGAACAGAGGAGGAACAGAACAGAGAAGAAGCAAGGAAGTTTCGCCTGCGTCGCCGAGTCCAACGGAATCGAAACCCAATCACTACCGCAGCTTCCGGTCGAAATCGCAGCTGCACAATCTCTCCCGCCGGCCAACCTTCATCCGCCGTTTTTTTTTTCTCTCGGTTTGATTTTCACACAGGTGTTTTTGGCTTTCGATTTGTTCCCTACCTTTTTACACTGATTTATGTTTGTGTTGGTTGATTGTTGTTAGAGTAATATTGATTTAAGATTTGGAGAAGAAAATTAAAGAAGGGAAAAAGATTGAGAGCGATGAACTGAGAAAAGAGAGAGAAAATCTGAAAAAATAAAGGGATACGGTTGATTTAGAATACATATGGCCTGCGATCCCCTGCGCGCACCTGCATCGTGCCTACCCTGCGCCAACTGCATATCTGCCCTTGATCTTAATCAGACAGTCATGATCATCCATCACCAGGATCTCATCAAGACCGTATGATCAAATCAGACGGCAGAGATCATCCTCCCTGTTTTTTTTGTTTGGTCAGCGTCTGGGCTCCCCTATTTGGGCCAGACCTGACTTTTTTGCTGCTATTTGCACCCTCTTATTTTATTTTCGCACCCCCCATCTGTTTTTTTATTTTATTTTCTTTTTTCGTTTGTATAATTTATTTCAATATGTAAAAAAATAACAAAAACACAAAAATAATTCTTTTTTTTATTAAATGCATATCAGCTTAATTTTGGTAAATAAGTGGATGAAAAAGAGATGGTTTGGTGTATATCATTCCTTCTCCCGATTACCCGAGTTCTTGACGTATGGCTCGTAACTTGGGTAGCCGTCATTCTAAAAATTAAAATCAACTTCAACACACCAACCTTACTATTTTCACGCCACAAGAAATATTTCTTTTTTTTTATTAAATGCATATCAGTTTAATTTTGGTAAATAAATGGATGAAAAAGAGATGGTTTGGTGTATATCATTCCTTCTCCCGATTACCCGAGTTCTTGACGTATGGCTCGTAACTTGGGTAGTCGTCATTCTAAAAATTAAAATCAACTTCAACACGCCAACCTTACTATTTTCACGCCCCCGTGCGTTTATTTTTTCGATCAAATAAACTTTTTTCGCCTAAGCGCGACTAACCTATTTTCATAAATAAAATCAATCAACCAACAATTATTTTCTACCCAGAACTGCGTGTAGCTTTGAATTTCCCATTGCACCCGGGAATACGTAGGAGCGAGATTCGTACATCTCGTCAAGCACACTAATTAAAAACCTAATTTTTTTTCCCTTTTTATAAATATTTTTAATAACTAATAACTAATAAAAAGCATGCAAATAAATTAAAACACTATTTTTAACCCTAAAATTAATGAGAAGGTTCCCGTTGAATACAACGGATGTGAGGGGTGCTAATACCTTCCCCTCGCATAATCGACTCCCGAACTTGGAAATGGTTGCGACGACCATCTTTCCATTATTTTAAGGTTTTATCGATATTTTCCTTTTCCTCCGGGAATAAATAAAGTTCGGTGGCGACTTTACTGTTTAGCGAGCATTTTACACTCGCGCATTTTTCCACCCGCTTCAGCTGGGGACTATTAGAGAGTCAAGCCTATCCTTGTTAGTTTTAGGGTTATGGGTCCTCCCGATTGTTTGCTTGCTTTTACTGTGTTTTATTTCCTTTTTTTATTGGTTTTATCTTTAAACTTTATTTATTTTGTTTATTCTATTTATTTCTACATATATCAACTGTGGGGTGGGATATTATTTGAGTAAAGCTCTACACCTGAGCTTGGAGAAAAACTTGAGATAAGACGGTGGTTGCGTAATGTTGGTCCTCTTGACGTATGGCTTGTAGGATCGGCATGAAAACCCCACCTAGAGTAGATCCTCTTGAAGGTGTTGTTGTCTTGCAAGTATTTGCAATGGCGGCAATATTTTCCGGTTGGGTTCGTGACTCTAGGGACCTTTCTAGAACCCAATTACTCCATCTAAGGGAGACCCTTTGAATTGGCTAGCCCAATCTCGTGGGGAAGTTCTGAATGAGGGCCTTGACTTTGGTTGTCGCCCTCAAACAAACAAAAACCCTAGAACCGACATGTGAGGGGATTTGGTAGTAAAGATTTAGAACCGACCTATCGTAGGGAACCCCTCTATTTAGGTATGAGATTTCCAATTATCCTATAAACCCGTCCTTGAAGTCACACTCGGACCTTCTTTGGTCACATTGCATCATGACATGTCATTAAAATCTTTTAAGCATGCCTTGAAAACGAAAAGACATCTTTTTTGCATACGCATGCACTTTCATACATCTTCATACATGCATCTTCATACAATTGCATCCCATATAAAAAAAACTCATATCATTTCCCCTCCTTTCCCTTTGAAGCTCATAAAACAGCCGGCCCGCAAACCTAAACCGCTATCCTACCGGCCTGCTCTCCGACACTCTCGCGGAACACGTGCTAATTGTAAGAGGATCATGGAAAATTTAGAACAGAATCATAAGACACTAAGGGAAGATGTTGACTCGGTAAAAGGAAAGATGGACAAGCTCCTTGAGATCTTCCAAGCTATGGCAAGTAAGGAGAACATTCCTCAAGTTGGAAATAGTTCACCCAATCACACTACTGAAGTTGTGGGATGTTCTATGCCACACCAAGCTACGCCCGTCAATGCTCACCAAGGTGTTGAATCTGCTCAAGTGTATCAAGCCTTGGAAGAAAGGTTGAAAGCTATAGAGGGTTTTGGCCCTTACGGGTCCGACGCTTTGGACATGTGTTTAGTACCGGACGTAGTCGTCCCCCCAAAGTTCAAAGTGCCTGACTTCGAAAAGTACAAAGGGATTCACTGTCCAAGGAATCATTTGAAGATGTTTTGTAGGAAGATGGCTGCTTATGCTACCGATGAGAAGCTCATGATTCATGTCTTTCAAGACAGTTTGAGTGGGGCATCTTTGGATTGGTATATGCAACTGGAGAGAGCCCAAATCCAGACATGGAAGGACCTCGCTGATGCCTTCATGAAACAATACAAGTATAATCTGGACATGGCTCCCAACCGCATGCAATTGCAAAAGCTTTCTCAAAAGAGTGGTGAATCATTCAGAGATTACGCTCAAAGGTGGAGGGAATTGGCTGCTCGAGTGCAACCACCATTGTTGGAAAGAGAATTGGTTGACACATTTATGAGCACTTTACATGGGCCCTACTATGAGAAGATGATCGGGAGCATATCGTCGGGTTTTGCCGACATAGTTCTGATCGGTGAACGAATAGAAGAGGGATTGAAGAGCGGAAAAATACAAGGTGACTTCAATAATCATGTGGGGGCAAAGAAGTCCTTTAACAATGACCCAAAGAAGAAAGATGGCGAGGCTAATGCTGTTGTGATAGGATCATCACAACCACCCTTCGCTCCTATGCCACACTATCAATATCCTCATGTGGTAGCCATAGCCCAAGGACAACGTCCACAACAGTTGCATCATACACCTTTGCCTCAACAGCCACTGGCGATACCTCAGCAGCAAATGAATCAACCTGGACCCAGGAATGACCGTAAGAGGAGAAACATACGTTATGATCACATACCCATGCCATATGGTCAAATTCTACCATACTTGTTGCAAAAAGGGATGGTTGAACTAAAACCTCTTCCCCCCGTGGAACCACCATACCCATCAACCTTTGATGTGAATGCTAGTTGTGATTACCACGCGGGGGCACTCGGGCATAACATCGAGAACTGTCGGGGCTTCAACCATAAGGTTCAGGAACTCATTGATCAAAAGTTGTTGTCTTTCAAGGAGTGATATTCTTCTCAAATGGTCACCCATTACAAGTCAGAGAACGCCAATGGGCATCTTCAAAGTCAATGGTCCAACAAGGAAACTCATTCAATAGGATTACTAGGTTTTCATTCTCAGTTGTGATTTCATTTCTGCTAAGTTTTGTTTGCTTTCTTAAAATTGTTATCTTTTGATCAAGTGTTTTAATGAAATTCGCATGCATGTTTTCAATCTATCCATTCATATTCACTCTCTTCTTATGTCATCTCTCTCTTTTTATTTCACTTCTCACATGTTAACAAACTTGGTGGGGAGGATGATGTAAACAAATGATGGAATTTGTTGATATATGCTTTTATAAGTAAAACCCGGCTGATGATGTAAGGCATTGTTTCAATTCCCAAACACTGGAGATATAAGGAGGTAATCCGTAGTCAACCCCTTTGAGCCCGAAGTCGGTGTTCTTTCTATTTTGCTAAAAACCCTTAATCTTAACCAGGGGCAGGGTAGTTTTACAATTAACTCAATGATGCATTCTGATGCAAGAGAATCGATCCAGTTAATCACTTCATCAAGAGGTTTAAGCACATCACCTCCCTCGTGTACGTCATCCAACATGGAGGGAATAATGAGAGGATAAAAAACATAATCATTGATGTGGCAGTCATAACTTTGCTGAGTTAAATGAAAAATCTCATGAGAGCTGTTAAAAAAAGAGAGAGCCCGCTAAGTAAAAACTTAGGCAAAAATGGGGCATCCCGATGGACCACAAATTCAAAAGAATTGGTCCATGCAAAAATAGGGAGTAAAAAAAAAATGAAAGCAAGTTTGTCAACTAAAAGAAATGATTGCCACTTCAAGAATTTCATCAGTGTCTGACCACTGTACCTACCTCTGGTATCATAACTAGCAAAATTCTCTTGTCGACCAAAGACATTTGTTGAGTTAATTGAACTTAGGAATGAAGAACATCAAAGTAGATTGGGAGGGTTAAAATAATATTTTGAGCTGTATATCCTTTGTTTCTTAAACCGTGAACCAGACCACGTTACAACCCTCAAAAGACCTAATTGAAGCTAGGTTGACTATAAAAGCAAATTCGGCAAAATTGTTAAACTGACTCCTCATGTTTGTGAATCATCAATAACATTTTTTCTATAATTTCTATCACTCTCGATTGGGGCTATCTTCGGGCCAAATATCACCCATTATAGATAGCTAAACAACTTTCAAATTCAAAACTTGCATGTACATTACATCGAAATTACTTTTCAAGAGAAACAATTTCACTCGCAAATTAATACTTAGCATCAAGGAAATGTCAACAAGGAATCTGATCAAAGGTGAATCATTTTAAGAAACTCCTAAAAAGGGGCAAGTCAACTAGGGGTTCTACTAATCAAGAGCAAATCCCTATAATCGAGGGGCACATCATTTGGATATCTTATTGATTGGGGTCAAGATATTTCAAGAGTGGATCAAACCTTCAGAGCACCAATCAACCAGGGGCATGCTTTTCAAAGTTCAAGTGTTGGGGCAGTCCGAGTCAAAGATTTAATATTAAGCATACCTTTCAAGGATTCAAATACTGGGGCAGCCTGTATTTATCACCTCATGGATGGAGAGGAGTTCTAATTCTAAGTTTGATGCAGCCAAAGATATAATGCCTAAGGAAAAAGAAATATAAAAGAAAACCAAAGCTCGCTAAGTCGAAAACCCGAAAGGGCGGCTTAGGCAATAGAGAGCGTCCCGGTGGATCGAAAACCTGAAAAGGCGATCCAGGCAAAAATTAGGGGCACAAAAAAGGAAATACACTCCCGGTGGACCGAAAACTCGAAAGAGCGGTCTAGGCAAAAGTTAGGGATTTTCAAAAAAAAAATAATAAAAAGAAAAATGGGAAAAATTGGCTAAAGCAAGGGGCAAGTCCTCTCCATCCTTTCGAGTTGGTCAAGTAAATGTTGTCATACCTCAGCAACCGTTGAGTCCAACTAGGGTGTCGGGGAATCATGCTAGCAAAAAAAAAAAAACCTTCTCACCCTTTCCATTGCCCATCACGAAGGACCTTTTGAGGAACATTCCAAATCATAGCCATGCATCCTGCATCAATTATATCTACAAGACTCTGGCATCAAACCATGCATCGCATTGCATTCATCATAACATATCATTCATGTATCTTGCATTTTACTTGTGCTTTAAGATCCCCAAATCTTCCAATAAAATTGAAATTACTTTCACCGAAAAGCTTTCAAACCAAAAACATCCAAAGGCCAATATCCATTGACATTCCCTTAAGGCCCAATATCATTGGTATCCGCAAAGCCTAACCTTTACCAGTATTTCATGCATCCATCATGCATCAACGCATCAAAAATTGTCATGCATAAACAAACATATAAAGCAAACATACATAGCATATGCAAAGATCTTGTGACTGTTCATAAAGGTCTAAATCAATTCCTGCTCCCCAGCAAACCCTTTTTCCATGCAACCCTTTTCTTGGAACAACCCCAGTTGACGTTCATTTTATACGTTGATGGGTGTCATCCTCTGATATCGCCTGCAAGTATTCTTTGATCTTAGCAATGACGCTTGAGTCTACTTATCTTTCCAATATAAGCATGATGCTCGAATCTGCTTACCTTTTCAATCTTAGCAATGATGCTCGAGTCTGCAAAGATCTGCTTATCCTTTAAATGTAGACAATGATTCCCGAATTTGTTTACCCTTTCGATCTAAGCAATGACGCCCGAGTCTGCAAAGGTCTACCTATTTGTTCAGAGTCCCATTCTTATTTGGTATTTTCGGAGTCCCATCCATATTGTAAGAGTCCTATCTTATTTAGTAAATTAGAGCACCACCCTTGTTTGGCTAGCAATTTAGAGTCTCATTCGCGCTGGCAGTAAGAGTTCTACCTTATTTGGATGTTTAGAGTTTTATCTTTGTGTGGCCAGCAATTTAGAGTCCCATTCGCGCTGGCAGTAAGAGTTCTATCTTATTTGGAAGTTTAGAGTTCCATCTTTGTGAGGCCGGCAATTTAGAGTCCCATTCGCGCTGGCAATTAGAGTTCTACTTTATTTGGAAGTTTAGAGTTCCATCTTTATGTGGCCGGCAATTTAGAGTCTCATTCGCGCTGGCAGTTAGAGTTCTACCTTATTTGGAAGTTTAGAGTTTCATTTTTGTTTGGCTGGCAATTTAGAGTCCCATTCGCGCTGGCAGTTTAGAGTTCCATCTTTGTTTGGCTGGCAATTTAGAGTACCATTCTCGTTGGCAATTTAGATTTTTATCCCCAGTTTGGCTGGAAATTTAGAGTTTTCATTCACGCTGACAGTTTAGAGTCCCATCTACTCGGACAAAATTTTGGGTCCTTTCGTATTTAATTATCTTCCACCACGAGTACATGAAGACAGCCGTCAATCATGTTCTCGAGTAAAAAATAATTAAATAGGGGCAGCTGTTGTACCCTAAATTTTGCCCACTCTTTTATCACATATAGTGTTTTATGTTGCATTATCTTACAAATGTGTGAAGTAGCTTACCAATGGTTTATAAGTGCATGTGAGCACAAGGTCACAAGTTCGAGTCCCACTCAACACTTTTTGCTTTTTTTTTATATATATTTATTTATCTTTAACTTTTACTTTCATGAAAAAAATCACAAACTATTTTTTGTTATTATATATCTAATGTTCGTTTTTACTTATTTATTTAGTTAACTATATTTAGTTTTTATTTTTATTTTTATTTTTATTTTTTATTACTATAAAAAATCAAAAAAGATTATAATGAACAAAGTCAAACAAAAAAGAAGGGAAACACTGCACGTGAAAAAGAGGGAGAATTCCAAAATAGAAATTTTTCATCTGCTCATTATTATCAGAACCAAATCATTCCAAAACCAGATCAATCACAAATTAATTACAAAACCTAATTTCTGAGTTATATAAACCCAAGAGTTTTACAGGACAAAGGGGATGAGAATCAAAGGGAGAACTAAAAAACACTAAGCCGCAACAACATTGCAGCTGCTGTATTTCTCCTTAACACCCATAATCCCCCAATTTTTTTTCTTTCTTTCTTTATAACCATCACCATAATCATTCCCAAATTGATTCATCACCAGTAACCACCATATCAATCAATAATCCATCATCTTTTATACTCAAATCACCATGGTCACCACCATCACCATATTCATATAACTACCATCATTTAAAAATTAAAAAAAAAAACAACAACCAAAACACTACCCATAAAATCACCATAACCCACAAACCATGATCAAGAACAACAAGAAGAAATAGAACAGAGGAGGAACAGAACAGAGAAGAAGCAAGGAAGTTTCGCCTGCGTCGCCGAGTCCAACGGAATCGAAACCCAATCACTACCGCAGCTTCCGGTCGAAATCGCAGCTGCACAATCTCTCCCGCCGGCCAACCTTCATCCGCCGTTTTTTTTTTCTCTCGGTTTGATTTTCACACAGGTGTTTTTGGCTTTCGATTTGTTCCCTACCTTTTTACACTGATTTATGTTTGTGTTGGTTGATTGTTGTTAGAGTAATATTGATTTAAGATTTGGAGAAGAAAATTAAAGAAGGGAAAAAGATTGAGAGCGATGAACTGAGAAAAGAGAGAGAAAATCTGAAAAAATAAAGGGATACGGTTGATTTAGAATACATATGGCCTGCGATCCCCTGCGCGCACCTGCATCGTGCCTACCCTGCGCCAACTGCATATCTGCCCTTGATCTTAATCAGACAGTCATGATCATCCATCACCAGGATCTCATCAAGACCGTCTGATCAAATCAGACGGCAGAGATCATCCTCCCTGTTTTTTTTGTTTGGTCAGCGTCTGGGCTCCCCTATTTGGGCCAGACCTGACTTTTTTGCTGCTATTTGCACCCTCTTATTTTATTTTCGCACCCCCCATCTGTTTTTTTATTTTATTTTCTTTTTTCGTTTGTATAATTTATTTCAATATGTAAAAAAATAACAAAAACACAAAAATAATTCTTTTTTTTATTAAATGCATATCAGCTTAATTTTGGTAAATAAGTGGATGAAAAAGAGATGGTTTGGTGTATATCATTCCTTCTCCCGATTACCCGAGTTCTTGACGTATGGCTCGTAACTTGGGTAGCCGTCATTCTAAAAATTAAAATCAACTTCAACACACCAACCTTACTATTTTCACGCCACAAGAAATATTTCTTTTTTTTTATTAAATGCATATCAGTTTAATTTTGGTAAATAAATGGATGAAAAAGAGATGGTTTGGTGTATATCATTCCTTCTCCCGATTACCCGAGTTCTTGACGTATGGCTCGTAACTTGGGTAGTCGTCATTCTAAAAATTAAAATCAACTTCAACACGCCAACCTTACTATTTTCACGCCCCCGTGCGTTTATTTTTTCGATCAAATAAACTTTTTTCGCCTAAGCGCGACTAACCTATTTTCATAAATAAAATCAATCAACCAACAATTATTTTCTACCCAGAACTGCGTGTAGCTTTGAATTTCCCATTGCACCCGGGAATACGTAGGAGCGAGATTCGTACATCTCGTCAAGCACACTAATTAAAAACCTAATTTTTTTTCCCTTTTTATAAATATTTTTAATAACTAATAACTAATAAAAAGCATGCAAATAAATTAAAACACTATTTTTAACCCTATAATTAATGAGAAGGTTCCCGTTGAATACAACGGATGTGAGGGGTGCTAATACCTTCCCCTCGCATAATCGACTCCCGAACTTGGAAATGGTTGCGACGACCATCTTTCCATTATTTTAAGGTTTTATCGATATTTTCCTTTTCCTCCGGGAATAAATAAAGTTCGGTGGCGACATTACTGTTTAGCGAGCATTTTACACTCGCGCATTTTTCCACCCGCTTCAAACCAAAGCTTCAATTGGTTTAAAGTTGCGATTAACTTTCTTCTAATAGGTTAAAAATTATATTTTTACCTTTATAAACCTTCTATTTGTTCTAAAAAGGGTAGATTTCTATTCTAATCGGTTTTTGGACCTTTATACTAATCTATTAAACTTTGATCAAACTTGGTCAACCTTGTTTGACCAAAGCTTCCATTGGCTTAAAGATGCGATTATCTTTCTCCTAGTGGGTTAAAAACTATATTTAGAACTTTATAAATCTTCTATTTTTTGAAAAAAGGGTAGATTTCCATTGTAATCGGTTTTTGGACCTTTATTCTAATCTATTAAACTTTGGTCAAACTTGGTCAACCTTGTTTTACCAAAGCTTCCATTGGCTTAAAGATGCGATTATCTTTCTTCTAGTGAGTTAAAAACTATATTTAGACCTTTATAAACTTTCTATTTGTTCAAAAAAGGGTAGATTTCCATTGTAATCGATTTTTGAACCTTTATTCTAATCTATTAAACTTTTGTCAAACTTGGTCAACCTTGTTTAACCAAAGCTTCAATTGGCTTAAAGTTGCAATTATCTTTCTTCTAATAGGTTAAAAATTATATTTTGACCTTTATAAACCTTCTATTTGTTGAAAAAATGGTAGATTTCCATTCTAATCGGTTTTTGGACCTTTATACTAATATATTAAACTTTGGTCAAACTTGGTCAACCTTGTTTGACCAAAGCTTCCATTGGCTTAAAGATGCGATTATCTTTCTTCTAGTGGGTTATAAACTATATTTAGACCTTTATAAAGCTTCTATTTGTTCAAAAAAGGGTAGATTTCCATTAAAATCGGTTTTTGGACCTTTATACTAATCTATTAAACTTTGGTCAAACTTGGTCAACCTTGTTTGACCAAAGCTTCCATTGGCTTAAAGATGCGATTATCTTTCTTCTAGTGGGTTAAAAACTATATTTAGACATTTATAAACTTTCTATTTGTTCAAAAAAGGGTAGATTTCAATTTTAATCGGTTTTTCAACCTTTATTCTAATCTGTTAAACTTTGGTCAAACTTGGTCAACCTTGTTTAACCAAAGCTTCAATTGGCTTAAAGTTGCGATTATCTTTCTTCTAATAGGTTAAAAATTATATTTTGACCTTTATAAACCTTCTATTTGTTCAAAAAAGGGTGGATTTCCATTCTAATCGGGTTTTGGACCTTTATACTAATCTATTAAACTTTGGTCAAACTTGGTCAACCTTGTTGGACAAAGCTTCCATTGGCTTAAAGATGCGATTATCTTTTTCCTAGTGGATAAAAAACTATATTTAGAACTTTATAAACCTTCTATTTTTTGAAAAAAGGGTAGATTTCCATTGTAATCGGTTTTTTGGACCTTTATTCTAATCTATTAAACTTTGGTCAAACTTGGTCAACCTTGTTTGACCAAAGCTTCCATTGGCTTAAAGATGCGATTATCTTTCTTCTAGTGGGTTAAAAACTATATTTAGACCTTTATAAAGCTTCTATTTGTTCAAAAAAGGGTAGATTTCCATTAAAATCGGTTTTTGGACCTTTATACTAATCTATTAAACTTTGGTCAAACTTGGTTAACCTTGTTTGACCAAAGCTTCCATTGGCTTAAAGATGCGATTATCTTTCTTCTAGAGGGTTAAAAACTATATTTAGACATTTATAAACTTTCTATTTGTTCAAAAAAGGGTAGATTTCCATTTTAATCGGTTTTTCAACCTTTATTCTAATCTGTTAAACTTTGGTCAAACTTGGTCAACCTTGTTTAACCAAAGCTTCAATTGGCTTAATGTTGGGATTATCTTTCTTCTAATAGGTTAAAAATTATATTTTGACCTTTATAAACCTTCTATTTGTTCAAAAAAGGGTAGATTTCCATTCTAATCGGATTTTGGACCTTTATACTAATCTATTAAACTTTGGTCAAACATGTTTAACCTTGTTTGACAAAGCATCCATTGGCTTAAAGATGCGATTATCTTTTTCCTAGTGGATTAAAAACTATATTTAGAACTTTATAAACCTTCTATTTTTTGAAAAAAGGGTAGATTTCCATTGTAATCGGTTTTTTGGACCTTTATTCTAATCTATTAAACTTTGGTCAAACTTGGTCAACCTTGTTTGACCAAAGCTTCCATTGGCTTAAAGATGCGATTATCTTTCTTCTAGTGGGTTAAAAACTATATTTAGACCTTTATAAAGCTTCTATTTGTTAAAAAAAGGGTAGATTTCCATTAAAATCGGTTTTTGGACCTTTATACTAATCTATTAAACTTTGGTCAAACTTGGTTAACCTTGTTTGACCAAAGCTTCCATTGGCTTAAAGATGCGATTATCTTTCTTCTAGTGGGTTAAAAACTATATTTAGACCTTTATAAACTTTCTATTTGTTCAAAAAAGGGTAGATTTCCATTGTAATCGATTTTTGAACCTTTATTCTAATCAATTAAACTTTGGTCAAACTTGGCCAACCTTGTTTAACCAAAGCTTCAATTGGCTTAAAGTTGCGATTATCTTTCTTCTAATAGGTTACAAATTATATTTTGACCTTTATAAACCTTCTATTTGTTGAAAAAAGGGTAGATTTCCATTCTAATCGGTTTTTGGACCTTTATACTAATCTATTAAACTTTGGTCAAACTTGGTCAACCTTGTTTGACCAAAGCTTCCATTGGCTTAAAGATGCGATTATCTTTGTTCTAGTGGGTTAAAAACTATATTTAGACATTTATAAACTTTCTATTTGTTTAAAAAAGGGTAGATTTCCATTTTAATCGGTTTTTCAACCTTTATTCTAATCTGTTAAACTTTGGTCAAACTTGGTCAACCTTGTTTAACCAAAGCTTCAATTGGCTTAAAGTTGCGATTATCTTTCTTCTAATAGGTTAAAAATTATATTTTGACCTTTATAAACCTTCTATTTGTTGAAAAAAGGGTAGATTTCCATTCTAATCGGTTTTTGGACCTTTATACTAATATATTAAAATTTGGTCAAACTTGGTCAACCTTGTTTGACCAAAGCTTCCATTGGCTTAAAGATGCGATTATCTTTCTTCTAGTGGGTTAAAAACTATATTTAGACCTTTATAAAGCTTCTATTTGTTCAAAAAAGGGTAGCTTTCCATTAAAATCGGTTTTTGGACCTTTATACTAATCTATTAAACTTTGGTCAAACTTGGTCAACCTTGTTTGACCAAAGCTTCCATTGGCTTAAAGATGCGATTATCTTTCATCTAGTGGGTTAAAAACTATATTTAGACATTTATAAACTTTCTATTTGTTCAAAAAAGGGTAGATTTCCATTTTAATCGGTTTTTCAACCTTTATTCTAATCTGTTAAACTTTGGTCAAACTTGGTCAACCTTGTTTAACCAAAGCTTCAATTGGCTTAAAGTTGCGATTATCTTTCTTCTAATAGGTTAAAAATTATATTTTGACCTTTATAAACCTTCTATTTGTTGAAAAAAGGGTAGATTTCCATTCTAATCGGTTTTTGGACCTTTATACTAATATATTAAACTTTGGTCAAACTTGGTCAACCTTGTTTGACCAAAGCTTCCATTGGCTTAAAGATGCGATTATCTTTCTTCTAGTGGGTTAAAAACTATATTTAGACCTTTATAAAGCTTCTATTTGTTCAAAAAAGGGTAGATTTCCATTAAAATCGGTTTTTGGACCTTTATACTAATCTATTAAACTTTGGTCAAACTTGGTCAACCTTGTTTGACCAAAGCTTCCATTGGCTTAAAGATGCGATTATCTTTCATCTAGTGGGTTAAAAACTATATTTAGACATTTATAAACTTTCTATTTGTTCAAAAAAGGGTAGATTTCCATTTTAATCGGTTTTTCAACCTTTATTCTAATCTGTTAAACTTTGGTCAAACTTGGTCAACCTTGTTTAACCAAAGCTTCAATTGGCTTAAAGTTGCGATTATCTTTCTTCTAATAGGTTAAAAATTATATTTTGACCTTTATAAACCTTCTATTTTTTGAAAAAAGGGTAGATTTCCATTGTAATCGGTTTTTTGGACCTTTATTCTAATCTATTAAACTTTGGTCAAACTTGGTCAACCTTGTTTGACCAAAGCTTCCATTGGCTTAAAGATGCGATTATCTTTCTTCTAGTGGGTTAAAAACTATATTTAGACCTTTATAAAGCTTCTATTTGTTCAAAAAAGGGTAGATTTCCATTAAATCGGTTTTTGGACCTTTATACTAATCTATTAAACATTGGTCAAACTTGGTTAACCTTGTTTGACCAAAGTTTCCATTGGCTTAAAGATGCGATTATCTTTCTTCTAGAGGGTTAAAAACTATATTTAGACATTTATAAACTTTCTATTTGTTCAAAAAAGGGTAGATTTCCATTCTAATCGGTTTTTGGACCTTTATACTAATATATTAAACTTTGGTCAAACTTGGTCAACCTTGTTTGACCAAAGCTTCCATTGGCTTAAAGATGCGATTATCTTTCTTCTAGTGGGTTAAAAACTATATTTAGACCTTTATAAAGCTTCTATTTGTTAAAAAAAGGGTAGATTTCCATTAAAATCGGTTTTTGGACCTTTATACTAATCTATTAAACTTTGGTCAAACTTGGTTAACCTTGTTTGACCAAAGCTTCCATTGGCTTAAAGATGCGATTATCTTTCTTCTAGTGGGTTAAAAACTATATTTAGACCTTTATAAACTTTCTATTTGTTCAAAAAAGGGTAGATTTCCATTGTAATCGATTTTTGAACCTTTATTCTAATCAATTAAACTTTGGTCAAACTTGGCCAACCTTGTTTAACCAAAGCTTCAATTGGCTTAAAGTTGCGATTATCTTTCTTCTAATAGGTTACAAATTATATTTTGACCTTTATAAACCTTCTATTTGTTGAAAAAAGGGTAGATTTCCATTCTAATCGGTTTTTGGACCTTTATACTAATATATTAAACTTTGGTCAAACTTGGTCAACCTTGTTTGACCAAAGCTTCCATTGGCTTAAAGATGCGATTATCTTTGTTCTAGTGGGTTAAAAACTATATTTAGACATTTATAAACTTTCTATTTGTTTAAAAAAGGGTAGATTTCCATTTTAATCGGTTTTTCAACCTTTATTCTAATCTGTTAAACTTTGGTCAAACTTGGTCAACCTTGTTTAACCAAAGCTTCAATTGGCTTAAAGTTGCGATTATCTTTCTTCTAATAGGTTAAAAATTATATTTTGACCTTTATAAACCTTCTATTTGTTGAAAAAAGGGTAGATTTCCATTCTAATCGGTTTTTGGACCTTTATACTAATATATTAAAATTTGGTCAAACTTGGTCAACCTTGTTTGACCAAAGCTTCCATTGGCTTAAAGATGCGATTATCTTTCTTCTAGTGGGTTAAAAACTATATTTAGACCTTTATAAAGCTTCTATTTGTTCAAAAAAGGGTAGCTTTCCATTAAAATCGGTTTTTGGACCTTTATACTAATCTATTAAACTTTGGTCAAACTTGGTCAACCTTGTTTGACCAAAGCTTCCATTGGCTTAAAGATGCGATTATCTTTCATCTAGTGGGTTAAAAACTATATTTAGACATTTATAAACTTTCTATTTGTTCAAAAAAGGGTAGATTTCCATTTTAATCGGTTTTTCAACCTTTATTCTAATCTGTTAAACTTTGGTCAAACTTGGTCAACCTTGTTTAACCAAAGCTTCAATTGGCTTAAAGTTGCGATTATCTTTCTTCTAATAGGTTAAAAATTATATTTTGACCTTTATAAACCTTCTATTTGTTGAAAAAAGGGTAGATTTCCATTCTAATCGGTTTTTGGACCTTTATACTAATATATTAAACTTTGGTCAAACTTGGTCAACCTTGTTTGACCAAAGCTTCCATTGGCTTAAAGATGCGATTATCTTTCTTCTAGTGGGTTAAAAACTATATTTAGACCTTTATAAAGCTTCTATTTGTTCAAAAAAGGGTAGATTTCCATTAAAATCGGTTTTTGGACCTTTATACTAATCTATTAAACTTTGGTCAAACTTGGTCAACCTTGTTTGACCAAAGCTTCCATTGGCTTAAAGATGCGATTATCTTTCATCTAGTGGGTTAAAAACTATATTTAGACATTTATAAACTTTCTATTTGTTCAAAAAAGGGTAGATTTCCATTTTAATCGGTTTTTCAACCTTTATTCTAATCTGTTAAACTTTGGTCAAACTTGGTCAACCTTGTTTAACCAAAGCTTCAATTGGCTTAAAGTTGCGATTATCTTTCTTCTAATAGGTTAAAAATTATATTTTGACCTTTATAAACCTTCTATTTTTTGAAAAAAGGGTAGATTTCCATTGTAATCGGTTTTTTGGACCTTTATTCTAATCTATTAAACTTTGGTCAAACTTGGTCAACCTTGTTTGACCAAAGCTTCCATTGGCTTAAAGATGCGATTATCTTTCTTCTAGTGGGTTAAAAACTATATTTAGACCTTTATAAAGCTTCTATTTGTTCAAAAAAGGGTAGATTTCCATTAAATCGGTTTTTGGACCTTTATACTAATCTATTAAACATTGGTCAAACTTGGTTAACCTTGTTTGACCAAAGTTTCCATTGGCTTAAAGATGCGATTATCTTTCTTCTAGAGGGTTAAAAACTATATTTAGACATTTATAAACTTTCTATTTGTTCAAAAAAGGGTAGATTTCCATTCTAATCGGTTTTTGGACCTTTATACTAATATATTAAACTTTGGTCAAACTTGGTCAACCTTGTTTGACCAAAGCTTCCATTGGCTTAAAGATGCGATTATCTTTCTTCTAGTGGGTTAAAAACTATATTTAGACCTTTATAAAGCTTCTATTTGTTAAAAAAAGGGTAGATTTCCATTAAAATCGGTTTTTGGACCTTTATACTAATCTATTAAACTTTGGTCAAACTTGGTTAACCTTGTTTGACCAAAGCTTCCATTGGCTTAAAGATGCGATTATCTTTCTTCTAGTGGGTTAAAAACTATATTTAGACCTTTATAAACTTTCTATTTGTTCAAAAAAGGGTAGATTTCCATTGTAATCGATTTTTGAACCTTTATTCTAATCAATTAAACTTTGGTCAAACTTGGCCAACCTTGTTTAACCAAAGCTTCAATTGGCTTAAAGTTGCGATTATCTTTCTTCTAATAGGTTACAAATTATATTTTGACCTTTATAAACCTTCTATTTGTTGAAAAAAGGGTAGATTTCCATTCTAATCGGTTTTTGGACCTTTATACTAATATATTAAACTTTGGTCAAACTTGGTCAACCTTGTTTGACCAAAGCTTCCATTGGCTTAAAGATGCGATTATCTTTGTTCTAGTGGGTTAAAAACTATATTTAGACATTTATAAACTTTCTATTTGTTTAAAAAAGGGTAGATTTCCATTTTAATCGGTTTTTCAACCTTTATTCTAATCTGTTAAACTTTGGTCAAACTTGGTCAACCTTGTTTAACCAAAGCTTCAATTGGCTTAAAGTTGCGATTATCTTTCTTCTAATAGGTTAAAAATTATATTTTGACCTTTATAAACCTTCTATTTGTTGAAAAAAGGGTAGATTTCCATTCTAATCGGTTTTTGGACCTTTATACTAATATATTAAAATTTGGTCAAACTTGGTAAACCTTGTTTGACCAAAGCTTCCATTGGCTTAAAGATGCGATTATCTTTCTTCTAGTGGGTTAAAAACTATATTTAGACCTTTATAAAGCTTCTATTTGTTCAAAAAAGGGTAGATTTCCATTAAAATCGGTTTTTGGACCTTTATACTAATCTATTAAACTTTGGTCAAACTTGGTCAACCTTGTTTGACCAAAGCTTCCATTGGCTTAAAGATGCGATTATCTTTCATCTAGTGGGTTAAAAACTATATTTAGACATTTATAAACTTTCTATTTGTTCAAAAAAGGGTAGATTTCCATTTTAATCGGTTTTTCAACCTTTATTCTAATCTGTTAAACTTTGGTCAAACTTGGTCAACCTTGTTTAACCAAAGCTTCAATTGGCTTAAAGTTGCGATTATCTTTCTTCTAATAGGTTAAAAATTATATTTTGACCTTTATAAACCTTCTATTTGTTGAAAAAAGGGTAGATTTCCATTCTAATCGGTTTTTGGACCTTTATACTAATATATTAAACTTTGGTCAAACTTGGTCAACCTTGTTTGACCAAAGCTTCCATTGGCTTAAAGATGCGATTATCTTTCTTCTAGTGGGTTAAAAACTATATTTAGACCTTTATAAAGCTTCTATTTGTTAAAAAAAGGGTAGATTTCCATTAAAATCGGTTTTTGGACCTTTATACTAATCTATTAAACTTTGGTCATACTTGGTTAACCTTGTTTGACCAAAGCTTCCATTGGCTTAAAGATGCGATTATCTTTCTTCTAGTGGGTTAAAAATTATATTTAGACCTTTATAAACTTTCTATTTGTTCAAAAAAGGGTAGATTTCCATTGTAATCGATTTTTGAACCTTTATTCTAATCAATTAAACTTTGGTCAAACTTGGCCAACCTTGTTTAACCAAAGCTTCAATTGGCTTAAAGTTGCGATTATCTTTCTTCTAATAGGTTACAAATTATATTTTGACCTTTATAAACCTTCTATTTGTTGAAAAAAGGGTAGATTTCCATTCTAATCGGTTTTTGGACCTTTATACTAATCTATTAAACTTTGGTCAAACTTGGTCAACCTTGTTTGACCAAAGCTTCCATTGGCTTAAAGATGCGATTATCTTTGTTCTAGTGGGTTAAAAACTATATTTAGACATTTATAAACTTTCTATTTGTTTAAAAAAGGGTAGATTTCCATTTTAATCGGTTTTTCAACCTTTATTCTAATCTGTTAAACTTTGGTCAAACTTGGTCAACCTTGTTTAACCAAAGCTTCAATTGGCTTAAAGTTGCGATTATCTTTCTTCTAATAGGTTAAAAATTATATTTTGACCTTTATAAACCTTCTATTTGTTGAAAAAAGGGTAGATTTCCATTCTAATCGGTTTTTGGACCTTTATACTAATATATTAAAATTTGGTCAAACTTGGTCAACCTTGTTTGACCAAAGCTTCCATTGGCTTAAAGATGCGATTATCTTTCTTCTAGTGGGTTAAAAACTATATTTAGACCTTTATAAAGCTTCTATTTGTTCAAAAAAGGGTAGATTTCCATTAAAATCGGTTTTTGGACCTTTATACTAATCTATTAAACTTTGGTCAAACTTGGTCAACCTTGTTTGACCAAAGCTTCCATTGGCTTAAAGATGCGATTATCTTTCATCTAGTGGGTTAAAAACTATATTTAGACATTTATAAACTTTCTATTTGTTCAAAAAATGGTAGATTTCCATTTTAATCGGTTTTTCAACCTTTATTCTAATCTGTTAAACTTTGGTCAAACTTGGTCAACCTTGTTTAACCAAAGCTTCAATTGGCTTAAAGTTGCGATTATCTTTCTTCTAATAGGTTAAAAATTATATTTTGACCTTTATAAACCTTCTATTTGTTGAAAAAAGGGTAGATTTCCATTCTAATCGGTTTTTGGACCTTTATACTAATATATTAAACTTTGGTCAAACTTGGTCAACCTTGTTTGACCAAAGCTTCCATTGGCTTAAAGATGCGATTATCTTTCATCTAGTGGGTTAAAAACTATATTTAGACATTTATAAACTTTCTATTTGTTCAAAAAAGGGTAGATTTCCATTTTAATCGGTTTTTCAACCATTATTCTAATCTGTTAAACTTTGGTCAAACTTGGTCAACCTTGTTTAACCAAAGCTTCAATTGGCTTAAAGTTGCGATTATCTTTCTTCTAATAGGTTAAAAATTATATTTTGACCTTTATAAACCTTCTATTTGTTGAAAAAAGGGTAGATTTCCATTCTAATCGGTTTTTGGACCTTTATACTAATATATTAAACTTTGGTCAAACTTGGTCAACCTTGTTTGACCAAAGCTTCCATTGGCTTAAAGATGCGATTATCTTTCTTCTAGTGGGTTAAAAACTATATTTAGACCTTTATAAAGCTTCTATTTGTTAAAAAAAGGGTAGATTTCCATTAAAATCGGTTTTTGGACCTTTATACTAATCTATTAAACTTTGGTCAAACTTGGTTAACCTTGTTTGACCAAAGCTTCCATTGGCTTAAAGATGCGATTATCTTTCTTCTAGTGGGTTAAAAACTATATTTAGACCTTTATAAACTTTCTATTTGTTCAAAAAAGGGTAGATTTCCATTGTAATCGATTTTTGAACCTTTATTCTAATCAATTAAACTTTGGTCAAACTTGGCCAACCTTGTTTAACCAAAGCTTCAATTGGCTTAAAGTTGCGATTATCTTTCTTCTAATAGGTTACAAATTATATTTTGACCTTTATAAACCTTCTATTTGTTGAAAAAAGGGTAGATTTCCATTCTAATCGGTTTTTGGACCTTTATACTAATCTATTAAACTTTGGTCAAACTTGGTCAACCTTGTTTGACCAAAGCTTCCATTGGCTTAAAGATGCGATTATCTTTGTTCTAGTGGGTTAAAAACTATATTTAGACATTTATAAACTTTCTATTTGTTTAAAAAAGGGTAGATTTCCATTTTAATCGGTTTTTCAACCTTTATTCTAATCTGTTAAACTTTGGTCAAACTTGGTCAACCTTGTTTAACCAAAGCTTCAATTGGCTTAAAGTTGCGATTATCTTTCTTCTAATAGGTTAAAAATTATATTTTGACCTTTATAAACCTTCTATTTGTTGAAAAAAGGGTAGATTTCCATTCTAATCGGTTTTTGGACCTTTATACTAATATATTAAAATTTGGTCAAACTTGGTCAACCTTGTTTGACCAAAGCTTCCATTGGCTTAAAGATGCGATTATCTTTCTTCTAGTGGGTTAAAAACTATATTTAGACCTTTATAAAGCTTCTATTTGTTCAAAAAAGGGTAGATTTCCATTAAAATCGGTTTTTGGACCTTTATACTAATCTATTAAACTTTGGTCAAACTTGGTCAACCTTGTTTGACCAAAGCTTCCATTGGCTTAAAGATGCGATTATCTTTCTTCTAGTGGGTTAAAAACTATATTTAGACCTTTATAAAGCTTCTATTTGTTCAAAAAAGGGTAGATTTCCATTAAAATCGGTTTTTGGACCTTTATACTAATCTATTAAACTTTGGTCAAACTTGGTCAACCTTGTTTGACCAAAGCTTCCATTGGCTTAAAGATGCGATTATCTTTCATCTAGTGGGTTAAAAACTATATTTAGACATTTATAAACTTTCTATTTGTTCAAAAAAGGGTAGATTTCCATTTTAATCGGTTTTTCAACCTTTATTCTAATCTGTTAAACTTTGGTCAAACTTGGTCAACCTTGTTTAACCAAAGCTTCAATTGGCTTAAAGTTGCGATTATCTTTCTTCTAATAGGTTAAAAATTATATTTTGACCTTTATAAACCTTCTATTTGTTGAAAAAAGGGTAGATTTCCATTCTAATCGGTTTTTGGACCTTTATACTAATATATTAAACTTTGGTCAAACTTGGTCAACCTTGTTTGACCAAAGCTTCCATTGGCTTAAAGATGCGATTATCTTTCTTCTAGTGGGTTAAAAACTATATTTAGACCTTTATAAAGCTTCTATTTGTTCAAAAAAGGGTAGATTTCCATTAAAATCGGTTTTTGGACCTTTATACTAATCTATTAAACTTTGGTCAAACTTGGTCAACCTTGTTTGACCAAAGCTTCCATTGGCTTAAAGATGCGATTATCTTTCATCTAGTGGGTTAAAAACTATATTTAGACATTTATAAACTTTCTATTTGTTCAAAAAAGGGTAGATTTCCATTTTAATCGGTTTTTCAACCTTTATTCTAATCTGTTAAACTTTGGTCAAACTTGGTCAACCTTGTTTAACCAAAGCTTCAATTGGCTTAAAGTTGCGATTATCTTTCTTCTAATAGGTTAAAAATTATATTTTGACCTTTATAAACCTTCTATTTTTTGAAAAAAGGGTAGATTTCCATTGTAATCGGTTTTTTGGACCTTTATTCTAATCTATTAAACTTTGGTCAAACTTGGTCAACCTTGTTTGACCAAAGCTTCCATTGGCTTAAAGATGCGATTATCTTTCTTCTAGTGGGTTAAAAACTATATTTAGACCTTTATAAAGCTTCTATTTGTTCAAAAAAGGGTAGATTTCCATTAAATCGGTTTTTGGACCTTTATACTAATCTATTAAACATTGGTCAAACTTGGTTAACCTTGTTTGACCAAAGTTTCCATTGGCTTAAAGATGCGATTATCTTTCTTCTAGAGGGTTAAAAACTATATTTAGACATTTATAAACTTTCTATTTGTTCAAAAAAGGGTAGATTTCCATTCTAATCGGTTTTTGGACCTTTATACTAATATATTAAACTTTGGTCAAACTTGGTCAACCTTGTTTGACCAAAGCTTCCATTGGCTTAAAGATGCGATTATCTTTCTTCTAGTGGGTTAAAAACTATATTTAGACCTTTATAAAGCTTCTATTTGTTCAAAAAAGGGTAGATTTCCATTAAAATCGGTTTTTGGACCTTTATACTAATCTATTAAACTTTGGTCAAACTTGGTCGACCTTGTTTGACCAAAGCTTCCATTGGCTTAAAGATGCGATTATCTTTCATCTAGTGGGTTAAAAACTATATTTAGACATTTATAAACTTTCTATTTGTTCAAAAAAGGGTAGATTTCCATTTTAATCGGTTTTTCAACCTTTATTCTAATCTGTTAAACTTTGGTCAAACTTGGTCAACCTTGTTTAACCAAAGCTTCAATTGGCTTAAAGTTGCGATTATCTTTCTTCTAATAGGTTAAAAATTATATTTTGACCTTTATAAACCTTCTAGTTGTTCAAAAAAGGGTGGATTTCCATTCTAATCGGGTTTTGGACCTTTATACTAATCTATTAAACTTTGGTCAAACTTGGTCAACCTTGTTGGACAAAGCTTCCATTGGCTTAAAGATGCGATTATCTTTTTCCTAGTGGATAAAAAACTATATTTAGAACTTTATAAACCTTCTATTTTTTGAAAAAAGGGTAGATTTCCATTGTAATCGGTTTTTTGGACCTTTATTCTAATCTATTAAACTTTGGTCAAACTTGGTCAACCTTGTTTGACCAAAGCTTCCATTGGCTTAAAGATGCGATTATCTTTGTTCTAGTGGGTTAAAAACTATATTTAGACATTTATAAACTTTCTATTTGTTCAAAAAAGGGTAGATTTCCATTTTAATCGGTTTTTCAACCTTTATTCTAATCTGTTAAACTTTGGTCAAACTTGGTCAACCTTGTTTAACCAAAGCTTCAATTGGCTTAAAGTTGCGATTATCTTTCTTCTAATAGGTTAAAAATTATATTTTGACCTTTATAAACCTTCTATTTGTTCAAAAAAGGGTGGATTTCCATTCTAATCGGGTTTTGGACCTTTATACTAATCTATTAAACTTTGGTCAAACTTGGTCAACCTTGTTGGACAAAGCTTCCATTGGCTTAAAGATGCGATTATCTTTTTCCTAGTGGATAAAAAACTATATTTAGA
This sequence comes from Trifolium subterraneum, assembly GCA_951799995.1. NCBI lineage: Eukaryota > Viridiplantae > Streptophyta > Magnoliopsida > Fabales > Fabaceae > Trifolium > Trifolium subterraneum. The sequence continues at coordinate 30,691,850 of OX637465.1, read as the reverse complement.
ACTTTATAAACCTTCTATTTTTTGAAAAAAGGGTAGATTTCCATTGTAATCGGTTTTTTGGACCTTTATTCTAATCTATTAAACTTTGGTCAAACTTGGTCAACCTTGTTTGACCAAAGCTTCCATTGGCTTAAAGATGCGATTATCTTTGTTCTAGTGGGTTAAAAACTATATTTAGACATTTATAAACTTTCTATTTGTTTAAAAAAGGGTAGATTTCCATTTTAATCGGTTTTTCAACCTTTATTCTAATCTGTTAAACTTTGGTCAAACTTGGTCAACCTTGTTTAACCAAAGCTTCAATTGGCTTAAAGTTGCGATTATCTTTCTTCTAATAGGTTAAAAATTATATTTTGACCTTTATAAACCTTCTATTTGTTGAAAAAAGGGTAGATTTCCATTCTAATCAGTTTTTGGACCTTTATACTAATATATTAAACTTTGGTCAAACTTGGTCAACCTTGTTTGACCAAAGCTTCCATTGGCTTAAAGATGCGATTATCTTTCTTCTAGTGGGTTAAAAACTATATTTAGACCTTTATAAAGCTTCTATTTGTTCAAAAAAGGGTAGATTTCCATTAAAATCGGTTTTTGGACCTTTATACTAATCTATTAAACTTTGGTCAAACTTGGTCAACCTTGTTTGACCAAAGCTTCCATTGGCTTAAAGATGCGATTATCTTTCATCTAGTGGGTTAAAAACTATATTTAGACATTTATAAACTTTCTATTTGTTCAAAAAAGGGTAGATTTCCATTTTAATCGGTTTTTCAAACTTTATTCTAATCTGTTAAACTTTGGTCAAACTTGGTCAACCTTGTTTAACCAAAGCTTCAATTGGCTTAAAGTTGCGATTATCTTTCTTCTAATAGGTTAAAAATTATATTTTGACCTTTATAAACCTTCTATTTGTTCAAAAAAGGGTGGATTTCCATTCTAATCGGGTTTTGGACCTTTATACTAATCTATTAAACTTTGGTCAAACTTGGTCAACCTTGTTGGACAAAGCTTCCATTGGCTTAAAGATGCGATTATCTTTTTCCTAGTGGATAAAAAACTATATTTAGAACTTTATAAACCTTCTATTTTTTGAAAAAAGGGTAGATTTCCATTGTAATCGGTTTTTTGGACCTTTATTCTAATCTATTAAACTTTAGTCAAACTTGGTCAACCTTGTTTGACCAAAGCTTCCATTGGCTTAAAGATGCGATTATCTTTCTTCTAGTGGGTTAAAAACTATATTTAGACCTTTATAAAGCTTCTATTTGTTCAAAAAAGGGTAGATTTCCATTAAATCGGTTTTTGGACCTTTATACTAATCTATTAAACATTGGTCAAACTTGGTTAACCTTGTTTGACCAAAGTTTCCATTGGCTTAAAGATGCGATTATCTTTCTTCTAGAGGGTTAAAAACTATATTTAGACATTTATAAACTTTCTATTTGTTCAAAAAAGGGTAGATTTCCATTCTAATCGGTTTTTGGACCTTTATACTAATATATTAAACTTTGGTCAAACTTGGTCAACCTTGTTTGACCAAAGCTTCCATTGGCTTAAAGATGCGATTATCTTTCTTCTAGTGGGTTAAAAACTATATTTAGACCTTTATAAAGCTTCTATTTGTTCAAAAAAGGGTAGATTTCCATTAAAATCGGTTTTTGGACCTTTATACTAATCTATTAAACTTTGGTCAAACTTGGTCGACCTTGTTTGACCAAAGCTTCCATTGGCTTAAAGATGCGATTATCTTTCATCTAGTGGGTTAAAAACTATATTTAGACATTTATAAACTTTCTATTTGTTCAAAAAAGGGTAGATTTCCATTTTAATCGGTTTTTCAACCTTTATTCTAATCTGTTAAACTTTGGTCAAACTTGGTCAACCTTGTTTAACCAAAGCTTCAATTGGCTTAAAGTTGCGATTATCTTTCTTCTAATAGGTTAAAAATTATATTTTGACCTTTATAAACCTTCTATTTGTTCAAAAAAGGGTGGATTTCCATTCTAATCGGGTTTTGGACCTTTATACTAATCTATTAAACTTTGGTCAAACTTGGTCAACCTTGTTGGACAAAGCTTCCATTGGCTTAAAGATGCGATTATCTTTTTCCTAGTGGATAAAAAACTATATTTAGAACTTTATAAACCTTCTATTTTTTGAAAAAAGGGTAGATTTCCATTGTAATCGGTTTTTTGGACCTTTATTCTAATCTATTAAACTTTGGTCAAACTTGGTCAACCTTGTTTGACCAAAGCTTCCATTGGCTTAAAGATGCGATTATCTTTGTTCTAGTGGGTTAAAAACTATATTTAGACATTTATAAACTTTCTATTTGTTTAAAAAAGGGTAGATTTCCATTTTAATCGGTTTTTCAACCTTTATTCTAATCTGTTAAACTTTGGTCAAACTTGGTCAACCTTGTTTAACCAAAGCTTCAATTGGCTTAAAGTTGCGATTATCTTTCTTCTAATAGGTTAAAAATTATATTTTGACCTTTATAAACCTTCTATTTGTTGAAAAAAGGGTAGATTTCCATTCTAATCAGTTTTTGGACCTTTATACTAATATATTAAACTTTGGTCAAACTTGGTCAACCTTGTTTGACCAAAGCTTCCATTGGCTTAAAGATGCGATTATCTTTTTCCTAGTGGATAAAAAACTATATTTAGAACTTTATAAACCTTCTATTTTTTGAAAAAAGGGTAGATTTCCATTGTAATCGGTTTTTTGGACCTTTATTCTAATCTATTAAACTTTGGTCAAACTTGGTCAACCTTGTTTGACCAAAGCTTCCATTGGCTTAAAGATGCGATTATCTTTGTTCTAGTGGGTTAAAAACTATATTTAGACATTTATAAACTTTCTATTTGTTTAAAAAAGGGTAGATTTCCATTTTAATCGGTTTTTCAACCTTTATTCTAATCTGTTAAACTTTGGTCAAACTTGGTCAACCTTGTTTAACCAAAGCTTCAATTGGCTTAAAGTTGCGATTATCTTTCTTCTAATAGGTTAAAAATTATATTTTGACCTTTATAAACCTTCTATTTGTTGAAAAAAGGGTAGATTTCCATTCTAATCAGTTTTTGGACCTTTATACTAATATATTAAACTTTGGTCAAACTTGGTCAACCTTGTTTGACCAAAGCTTCCATTGGCTTAAAGATGCGATTATCTTTCTTCTAGTGGGTTAAAAACTATATTTAGACCTTTATAAAGCTTCTATTTGTTCAAAAAAGGGTAGATTTCCATTAAATCGGTTTTTGGACCTTTATACTAATCTATTAAACATTGGTCAAACTTGGTTAACCTTGTTTGACCAAAGTTTCCATTGGCTTAAAGATGCGATTATCTTTCTTCTAGAGGGTTAAAAACTATATTTAGACATTTATAAACTTTCTATTTGTTCAAAAAAGGGTAGATTTCCATTCTAATCGGTTTTTGGACCTTTATACTAATATATTAAACTTTGGTCAAACTTGGTCAACCTTGTTTGACCAAAGCTTCCATTGGCTTAAAGATGCGATTATCTTTCTTCTAGTGGGTTAAAAACTATATTTAGACCTTTATAAAGCTTCTATTTGTTCAAAAAAGGGTAGATTTCCATTAAAATCGGTTTTTGGACCTTTATACTAATCTATTAAACTTTGGTCAAACTTGGTCGACCTTGTTTGACCAAAGCTTCCATTGGCTTAAAGATGCGATTATCTTTCATCTAGTGGGTTAAAAACTATATTTAGACATTTATAAACTTTCTATTTGTTCAAAAAAGGGTAGATTTCCATTTTAATCGGTTTTTCAACCTTTATTCTAATCTGTTAAACTTTGGTCAAACTTGGTCAACCTTGTTTAACCAAAGCTTCAATTGGCTTAAAGTTGCGATTATCTTTCTTCTAATAGGTTAAAAATTATATTTTGACCTTTATAAACCTTCTATTTGTTCAAAAAAGGGTGGATTTCCATTCTAATCGGGTTTTGGACCTTTATACTAATCTATTAAACTTTGGTCAAACTTGGTCAACCTTGTTGGACAAAGCTTCCATTGGCTTAAAGATGCGATTATCTTTTTCCTAGTGGATAAAAAACTATATTTAGAACTTTATAAACCTTCTATTTTTTGAAAAAAGGGTAGATTTCCATTGTAATCGGTTTTTTGGACCTTTATTCTAATCTATTAAACTTTGGTCAAACTTGGTCAACCTTGTTTGACCAAAGCTTCCATTGGCTTAAAGATGCGATTATCTTTGTTCTAGTGGGTTAAAAACTATATTTAGACATTTATAAACTTTCTATTTGTTTAAAAAAGGGTAGATTTCCATTTTAATCGGTTTTTCAACCTTTATTCTAATCTGTTAAACTTTGGTCAAACTTGGTCAACCTTGTTTAACCAAAGCTTCAATTGGCTTAAAGTTGCGATTATCTTTCTTCTAATAGGTTAAAAATTATATTTTGAACTTTATAAACCTTCTATTTGTTGAAAAAAGGGTAGATTTCCATTCTAATCAGTTTTTGGACCTTTATACTAATATATTAAACTTTGGTCAAACTTGGTCAACCTTGTTTGACCAAAGCTTCCATTGGCTTAAAGATGCGATTATCTTTCTTCTAGTGGGTTAAAAACTATATTTAGACCTTTATAAAGCTTCTATTTGTTCAAAAAAGGGTAGATTTCCATTAAAATCGGTTTTTGGACCTTTATACTAATCTATTAAACTTTGGTCAAACTTGGTCAACCTTGTTTGACCAAAGCTTCCATTGGCTTAAAGATGCGATTATCTTTCATCTAGTGGGTTAAAAACTATATTTAGACATTTATAAACTTTCTATTTGTTCAAAAAAGGGTAGATTTCCATTTTAATCGGTTTTTCAACCTTTATTCTAATCTGTTAAACTTTGATCAAACTTGGTCAACCTTGTTTAACCAAAGCTTCAATTGGCTTAAAGTTGCGATTATCTTTCTTCTAATAGGTTAAAAATTATATTTTGACCTTTATAAACCTTCTATTTGTTCAAAAAAGGGTGGATTTCCATTCTAATCGGGTTTTGGACCTTTATACTAATCTATTAAACTTTGGTCAAACTTGGTCAACCTTGTTGGACAAAGCTTCCATTGGCTTAAAGATGCGATTATCTTTTTCCTAGTGGATAAAAAACTATATTTAGAACTTTATAAACCTTCTATTTTTTGAAAAAAGGGTAGATTTCCATTGTAATCGGTTTTTTGGACCTTTATTCTAATCTATTAAACTTTGGTCAAACTTGGTCAACCTTGTTTGACCAAAGCTTCCATTGGCTTAAAGATGCGATTATCTTTCTTCTAGTGGGTTAAAAACTATATTTAGACCTTTATAAAGCTTCTATTTGTTCAAAAAAGGGTAGATTTCCATTAAATCGGTTTTTGGACCTTTATACTAATCTATTAAACATTGGTCAAACTTGGTTAACCTTTTTTGACCAAAGTTTCCATTGGCTTAAAGATGCGATTATCTTTCTTCTAGAGGGTTAAAAACTATATTTAGACATTTATAAACTTTCTATTTGTTCAAAAAAGGGTAGATTTCCATTCTAATCGGTTTTTGGACCTTTATACTAATATATTAAACTTTGGTCAAACTTGGTCAACCTTGTTTGACCAAAGCTTCCATTGGCTTAAAGATGCGATTATCTTTCTTCTAGTGGGTTAAAAACTATATTTAGACCTTTATAAAGCTTCTATTTGTTCAAAAAAGGGTAGATTTCCATTAAAATCGGTTTTTGGACCTTTATACTAATCTATTAAACTTTGGTCAAACTTGGTCGACCTTGTTTGACCAAAGCTTCCATTGGCTTAAAGATGCGATTATCTTTCATCTAGTGGGTTAAAAACTATATTTAGACATTTATAAACTTTCTATTTGTTCAAAAAAGGGTAGATTTCCATTTTAATCGGTTTTTCAACCTTTATTCTAATCTGTTAAACTTTGGTCAAACTTGGTCAACCTTGTTTAACCAAAGCTTCAATTGGCTTAAAGTTGCGATTATCTTTCTTCTAATAGGTTAAAAATTATATTTTGACCTATATAAACCTTCTATTTGTTCAAAAAAGGGTGGATTTCCATTCTAATCGGGTTTTGGACCTTTATACTAATCTATTAAACTTTGGTCAAACTTGGTCAACCTTGTTGGACAAAGCTTCCATTGGCTTAAAGATGCGATTATCTTTTTCCTAGTGGATAAAAAACTATATTTAGAACTTTATAAACCTTCTATTTTTTGAAAAAAGGGTAGATTTCCATTGTAATCGGTTTTTTGGACCTTTATTCTAATCTATTAAACTTTGGTCAAACTTGGTCAACCTTGTTTGACCAAAGCTTCCATTGGCTTAAAGATGCGATTAGCTTTGTTCTAGTGGGTTAAAAACTATATTTAGACATTTATAAACTTTCTATTTTTTTAAAAAAGGGTAGATTTCCATTTTAATCGGTTTTTCAACCTTTATTCTAATCTGTTAAACTTTGGTCAAACTTGGTCAACCTTGTTTAACCAAAGCTTCAATTGGCTTAAAGTTGCGATTATCTTTCTTCTAATAGGTTAAAAATTATATTTTGACCTTTATAAACCTTCTATTTGTTGAAAAAAGGGTAGATTTCCATTCTAATCGGTTTTTGGACCTTTATACTAATATATTAAACTTTGGTCAAACTTGGTCAACCTTGTTTGACCAAAGCTTCCATTGGCTTAAAGATGCGATTATCTTTCTTCTAGTGGGTTAAAAACTATATTTAGACCTTTATAAAGCTTCTATTTGTTCAAAAAAGGGTAGATTTCCATTAAAATCGGTTTTTGGACCTTTATACTAATCTATTAAACTTTGGTCAAACTTGGTCAACCTTGTTTGACCAAAGCTTCCATTGGCTTAAAGATGCGATTATCTTTCATCTAGTGGGTTAAAAACTATATTTAGACATTTATAAACTTTCTATTTGTTCAAAAAAGGGTAGATTTCCATTTTAATCGGTTTTTCAACCTTTATTCTAATCTGTTAAACTTTGGTCAAACTTGGTCAACCTTGTTTAACCAAAGCTTCAATTGGCTTAAAGTTGCGATTATCTTTCTTCTAATAGGTTAAAAATTATATTTTGACCTTTATAAACCTTCTATTTGTTCAAAAAAGGGTGGATTTCCATTCTAATCGGGTTTTGGACCTTTATACTAATCTATTAAACTTTGGTCAAACTTGGTCAACCTTGTTGGACAAAGCTTCCATTGGCTTAAAGATGCGATTATCTTTTTCCTAGTGGATAAAAAACTATATTTAGAACTTTATAAACCTTCTATTTTTTGAAAAAAGGGTAGATTTCCATTGTAATCGGTTTTTTGGACCTTTATTCTAATCTATTAAACTTTTGTCAAACTTGGTCAACCTTGTTTGACCAAAGCTTCCATTGGCTTAAAGATGCGATTATCTTTGTTCTAGTGGGTTAAAAACTATATTTAGACCTTTATAAAGCTTCTATTTGTTCAAAAAAGGGTAGATTTCCATTAAATCGGTTTTTGGACCTTTATACTAATCTATTAAACATTGGTCAAACTTGGTTAACCTTGTTTGACCAAAGTTTCCATTGGCTTAAAGATGCGATTATCTTTCTTCTAGAGGGTTAAAAACTATATTTAGACATTTATAAACTTTCTATTTGTTCAAAAAAGGGTAGATTTCCATTCTAATCGGTTTTTGGACCTTTATACTAATATATTAAACTTTGGTCAAACTTGGTCAACCTTGTTTGACCAAAGCTTCCATTGGCTTAAAGATGCGATTATCTTTCTTCTAGTGGGTTAAAAACTATATTTAGACCTTTATAAAGCTTCTATTTGTTCAAAAAAGGGTAGATTTCCATTAAAATCGGTTTTTGGACCTTTATACTAATCTATTAAACTTTGGTCAAACTTGGTCGACCTTGTTTGACCAAAGCTTCCATTGGCTTAAAGATGCGATTATCTTTCATCTAGTGGGTTAAAAACTATATTTAGACATTTATAAACTTTCTATTTGTTCAAAAAAGGGTAGATTTCCATTTTAATCGGTTTTTCAACCTTTATTCTAATCTGTTAAACTTTGGTCAAACTTGGTCAACCTTGTTTAACCAAAGCTTCAATTGGCTTAAAGTTGCGATTATCTTTCTTCTAATAGGTTAAAAATTATATTTTGACCTTTATAAACCTTCTATTTGTTCAAAAAAGGGTGGATTTCCATTCTAATCGGGTTTTGGACCTTTATACTAATCTATTAAACTTTGGTCAAACTTGGTCAACCTTGTTGGACAAAGCTTCCATTGGCTTAAAGATGCGATTATCTTTTTCCTAGTGGATAAAAAACTATATTTAGAACTTTATAAACCTTCTATTTTTTGAAAAAAGGGTAGATTTCCATTGTAATCGGTTTTTTGGACCTTTATTCTAATCTATTAAACTTTGGTCAAACTTGGTCAACCTTGTTTGACCAAAGCTTCCATTGGCTTAAAGATGCGATTATCTTTGTTCTAGTGGGTTAAAAACTATATTTAGACATTTATAAACTTTCTATTTGTTTAAAAAAGGGTAGATTTCCATTTTAATCGGTTTTTCAACCTTTATTCTAATCTGTTAAACTTTGGTCAAACTTGGTCAACCTTGTTTAACCAAAGCTTCAATTGGCTTAAAGTTGCGATTATCTTTCTTCTAATAGGTTAAAAATTATATTTTGACCTTTATAAACCTTCTATTTGTTGAAAAAAGGGTAGATTTCCATTCTAATCGGTTTTTGGACCTTTATACTAATATATTAAACTTTGGTCAAACTTGGTCAACCTTGTTTGACCAAAGCTTCCATTGGCTTAAAGATGCGATTATCTTTCTTCTAGTGGGTTAAAAACTATATTTAGACCTTTATAAAGCTTCTATTTGTTCAAAAAAGGGTAGATTTCCATTAAAATCGGTTTTTGGACCTTTATACTAATCTATTAAACTTTGGTCAAACTTGGTCAACCTTGTTTGACCAAAGCTTCCATTGGCTTAAAGATGCGATTATCTTTCATCTAGTGGGTTAAAAACTATATTTAGACATTTATAAACTTTCTATTTGTTCAAAAAACGGTAGATCTCCATTTTAATCGGTTTTTCAACCTTTATTCTAATCTGTTAAACTTTGGTCAAACTTGGTCAACCTTGTTTAACCAAAGCTTCAATTGGCTTAAAGTTGCGATTATCTTTCTTCTAATAGGTTAAAAATTATATTTTGACCTTTATAAACCTTCTATTTGTTCAAAAAAGGGTGGATTTCCATTCTAATCGGGTTTTGGACCTTTATACTAATCTATTAAACTTTGGTCAAACTTGGTCAACCTTGTTGGACAAAGCTTCCATTGGCTTAAAGATGCGATTATCTTTTTCCTAGTGGATAAAAAACTATATTTAGAACTTTATAAACCTTCTATTTTTGGAAAAAAGGGTAGATTTCCATTGTAATCGGTTTTTTGGACCTTTATTCTAATCTATTAAACTTTGGTCAAACTTGGTCAACTTTGTTTGACCAAAGCTTCCATTGGCTTAAAGATGCGATTATCTTTGTTCTAGTGGGTTAAAAACTATATTTAGACATTTATAAACTTTCTATTTGTTTAAAAAAGGGTAGATTTCCATTTTAATCGGTTTTTCAACCTTTATTCTAATCTGTTAAACTTTGGTCAAACTTGGTCAACCTTGTTTAACCAAAGCTTCAATTGGCTTAAAGTTGCGATTATCTTTCTTCTAATAGGTTAAAAATTATATTTTGACCTTTATAAACCTTCTATTTGTTGAAAAAAGGGTAGATTTCCATTCTAATCAGTTTTTGGACCTTTATACTAATATATTAAACTTTGGTCAAACTTGGTCAACCTTGTTTGACCAAAGCTTCCATTGGCTTAAAGATGCGATTATCTTTCTTCTAGTGGGTTAAAAACTATATTTAGACCTTTATAAAGCTTCTATTTGTTCAAAAAAGGGTAGATTTCCATTAAAATCGGTTTTTGGACCTTTATACTAATCTATTAAACTTTGGTCAAACTTGGTCAACCTTGTTTGACCAAAGCTTCCATTGGCTTAAAGATGCGATTATCTTTCATCTAGTGGGTTAAAAACTATATTTAGACATTTATAAACTTTCTATTTGTTCAAAAAAGGGTAGATTTCCATTTTAATCGGTTTTTCAACCTTTATTCTAATCTGTTAAACTTTGGTCAAACTTGGTCAACCTTGTTTAACCAAAGCTTCAATTGGCTTAAAGTTGCGATTATCTTTCTTCTAATAGGTTAAAAATTATATTTTGACCTTTATAAACCTTCTATTTGTTCAAAAAAGGGTGGATTTCCATTCTAATCGGGTTTTGGACCTTTATACTAATCTATTAAACTTTGGTCAAACTTGGTCAACCTTGTTGGACAAAGCTTCCATTGGCTTAAAGATGCGATTATCTTTTTCCTAGTGGATAAAAAACTATATTTAGAACTTTATAAACCTTCTATTTTTTGAAAAAAGGGTAGATTTCCATTGTAATCGGTTTTTTGGACCTTTATTCTAATCTATTAAACTTTTGTCAAACTTGGTCAACCTTGTTTGACCAAAGCTTCCATTGGCTTAAAGATGCGATTATCTTTGTTCTAGTGGGTTAAAAACTATATTTAGACCTTTATAAAGCTTCTATTTGTTCAAAAAAGGGTAGATTTCCATTAAATCGGTTTTTGGACCTTTATACTAATCTATTAAACATTGGTCAAACTTGGTTAACCTTGTTTGACCAAAGTTTCCATTGGCTTAAAGATGCGATTATCTTTCTTCTAGAGGGTTAAAAACTATATTTAGACATTTATAAACTTTCTATTTGTTCAAAAAAGGGTAGATTTCCATTCTAATCGGTTTTTGGACCTTTATACTAATATATTAAACTTTGGTCAAACTTGGTCAACCTTGTTTGACCAAAGCTTCCATTGGCTTAAAGATGCGATTATCTTTCTTCTAGTGGGTTAAAAACTATATTTAGACCTTTATAAAGCTTCTATTTGTTCAAAAAAGGGTAGATTTCCATTAAAATCGGTTTTTGGACCTTTATACTAATCTATTAAACTTTGGTCAAACTTGGTCGACCTTGTTTGACCAAAGCTTCCATTGGCTTAAAGATGCGATTATCTTTCATCTAGTGGGTTAAAAACTATATTTAGACATTTATAAACTTTCTATTTGTTCAAAAAAGGGTAGATTTCCATTTTAATCGGTTTTTCAACCTTTATTCTAATCTGTTAAACTTTGGTCAAACTTGGTCAACCTTGTTTAACCAAAGCTTCAATTGGCTTAAAGTTGCGATTATCTTTCTTCTAATAGGTTAAAAATTATATTTTGACCTTTATAAACCTTCTATTTGTTCAAAAAAGGGTGGATTTCCATTCTAATCGGGTTTTGGACCTTTATACTAATCTATTAAACTTTGGTCAAACTTGGCAACCTTGTTGGACAAAGCTTCCATTGGCTTAAAGATGCGATTATCTTTTTCCTAGTGGATAAAAAACTATATTTAGAACTTTATAAACCTTCTATTTTTTGAAAAAAGGGTAGATTTCCATTGTAATCGGTTTTTTGGACCTTTATTCTAATCTATTAAACTTTGGTCAAACTTGGTCAACCTTGTTTGACCAAAGCTTCCATTGGCTTAAAGATGCGATTATCTTTGTTCTAGTGGGTTAAAAACTATATTTAGACATTTATAAACTTTCTATTTGTTTAAAAAAGGGTAGATTTCCATTTTAATCGGTTTTTCAACCTTTATTCTAATCTGTTAAACTTTGGTCAAACTTGGTCAACCTTGTTTAACCAAAGCTTCAATTGGCTTAAAGTTGCGATTATCTTTCTTCTAATAGGTTAAAAATTATATTTTGACCTTTATAAACCTTCTATTTGTTGAAAAAAGGGTAGATTTCCATTCTAATCAGTTTTTGGACCTTTATACTAATATATTAAACTTTGGTCAAACTTGGTCAACCTTGTTTGACCAAAGCTTCCATTGGCTTAAAGATGCGATTATCTTTCTTCTAGTGGGTTAAAAACTATATTTAGACCTTTATAAAGCTTCTATTTGTTCAAAAAAGGGTAGATTTCCATTAAAATCGGTTTTTGGACCTTTATACTAATCTATTAAACTTTGGTCAAACTTGGTCAACCTTGTTTGACCAAAGCTTCCATTGGCTTAAAGATGCGATTATCTTTCATCTAGTGGGTTAAAAACTATATTTAGACATTTATAAACTTTCTATTTGTTCAAAAAAGGGTAGATTTCCATTTTAATCGGTTTTTCAACCTTTATTCTAATCTGTTAAACTTTGGTCAAACTTGGTCAACCTTGTTTAACCAAAGCTTCAATTGGCTTAAAGTTGCGATTATCTTTCTTCTAATAGGTTAAAAATTATATTTTGACCTTTATAAACCTTCTATTTGTTCAAAAAAGGGTGGATTTCCATTCTAATCGGGTTTTGGACCTTTATACTAATCTATTAAACTTTGGTCAAACTTGGTCAACCTTGTTGGACAAAGCTTCCATTGGCTTAAAGATGCGATTATCTTTTTCCTAGTGGATAAAAAACTATATTTAGAACTTTATAAACCTTCTATTTTTTGAAAAAAGGGTAGATTTCCATTGTAATCGGTTTTTTGGACCTTTATTCTAATCTATTAAACTTTTGTCAAACTTGGTCAACCTTGTTTGACCAAAGCTTCCATTGGCTTAAAGATGCGATTATCTTTGTTCTAGTGGGTTAAAAACTATATTTAGACCTTTATAAAGCTTCTATTTGTTCAAAAAAGGGTAGATTTCCATTAAATCGGTTTTTGGACCTTTATACTAATCTATTAAACATTGGTCAAACTTGGTTAACCTTGTTTGACCAAAGTTTCCATTGGCTTAAAGATGCGATTATCTTTCTTCTAGAGGGTTAAAAACTATATTTAGACATTTATAAACTTTCTATTTGTTCAAAAAAGGGTAGATTTCCATTCTAATCGGTTTTTGGACCTTTATACTAATATATTAAACTTTGGTCAAACTTGGTCAACCTTGTTTGACCAAAGCTTCCATTGGCTTAAAGATGCGATTATCTTTCTTCTAGTGGGTTAAAAACTATATTTAGACCTTTATAAAGCTTCTATTTGTTCAAAAAAGGGTAGATTTCCATTAAAATCGGTTTTTGGACCTTTATACTAATCTATTAAACTTTGGTCAAACTTGGTCGACCTTGTTTGACCAAAGCTTCCATTGGCTTAAAGATGCGATTATCTTTCATCTAGTGGGTTAAAAACTATATTTAGACATTTATAAACTTTCTATTTGTTCAAAAAAGGGTAGATTTCCATTTTAATCGGTTTTTCAACCTTTATTCTAATCTGTTAAACTTTGGTCAAACTTGGTCAACCTTGTTTAACCAAAGCTTCAATTGGCTTAAAGTTGCGATTATCTTTCTTCTAATAGGTTAAAAATTATATTTTGACCTTTATAAACCTTCTATTTGTTCAAAAAAGGGTGGATTTCCATTCTAATCGGGTTTTGGACCTTTATACTAATCTATTAAACTTTGGTCAAACTTGGTCAACCTTGTTGGACAAAGCTTCCATTGGCTTAAAGATGCGATTATCTTTTTCCTAGTGGATAAAAAACTATATTTAGAACTTTATAAACCTTCTATTTTTTGAAAAAAGGGTAGATTTCCATTGTAATCGGTTTTTTGGACCTTTATTCTAATCTATTAAACTTTGGTCAAACTTGGTCAACCTTGTTTGACCAAAGCTTCCATTGGCTTAAAGATGCGATTATCTTTGTTCTAGTGGGTTAAAAACTATATTTAGACATTTATAAACTTTCTATTTGTTTAAAAAAGGGTAGATTTCCATTTTAATCGGTTTTTCAACCTTTATTCTAATCTGTTAAACTTTGGTCAAACTTGGTCAACCTTGTTTAACCAAAGCTTCAATTGGCTTAAAGTTGCGATTATCTTTCTTCTAATAGGTTAAAAATTATATTTTGACCTTTATAAACCTTCTATTTGTTGAAAAAAGGGTAGATTTCCATTCTAATCAGTTTTTGGACCTTTATACTAATATATTAAACTTTGGTCAAACTTGGTCAACCTTGTTTGACCAAAGCTTCCATTGGCTTAAAGATGCGATTATCTTTCTTCTAGTGGGTTAAAAACTATATTTAGACCTTTATAAAGCTTCTATTTGTTCAAAAAAGGGTATATTTCCATTAAAATCGGTTTTTGGACCTTTATACTAATCTATTAAACTTTGGTCAAACTTGGTCAACCTTGTTTGACCAAAGCTTCCATTGGCTTAAAGATGCGATTATCTTTCATCTAGTGGGTTAAAAACTATATTTAGACATTTATAAACTTTCTATTTGTTCAAAAAAGGGTAGATTTCCATTTTAATCGGTTTTTCAACCTTTATTCTAATCTGTTAAACTTTGGTCAAACTTGGTCAACCTTGTTTAACCAAAGCTTCAATTGGCTTAAAGTTGCGATTATCTTTCTTCTAATAGGTTAAAAATTATATTTTGACCTTTATAAACCTTCTATTTGTTCAAAAAAGGGTGGATTTCCATTCTAATCGGGTTTTGGACCTTTATACTAATCTATTAAACTTTGGTCAAACTTGGTCAACCTTGTTGGACAAAGCTTCCATTGGCTTAAAGATGCGATTATCTTTTTCCTAGTGGATAAAAAACTATATTTAGAACTTTATAAACCTTCTATTTTTTGAAAAAAGGGTAGATTTCCATTGTAATCGGTTTTTTGGACCTTTATTCTAATCTATTAAACTTTTGTCAAACTTGGTCAACCTTGTTTGACCAAAGCTTCCATTGGCTTAAAGATGCGATTATCTTTGTTCTAGTGGGTTAAAAACTATATTTAGACCTTTATAAAGCTTCTATTTGTTCAAAAAAGGGTAGATTTCCATTAAATCGGTTTTTGGACCTTTATACTAATCTATTAAACATTGGTCAAACTTGGTTAACCTTGTTTGACCAAAGTTTCCATTGGCTTAAAGATGCGATTATCTTTCTTCTAGAGGGTTAAAAACTATATTTAGACATTTATAAACTTTCTATTTGTTCAAAAAAGGGTAGATTTCCATTCTAATCGGTTTTTGGACCTTTATACTAATATATTAAACTTTGGTCAAACTTGGTCAACCTTGTTTGACCAAAGCTTCCATTGGCTTAAAGATGCGATTATCTTTCTTCTAGTGGGTTAAAAACTATATTTAGACCTTTATAAAGCTTCTATTTGTTCAAAAAAGGGTAGATTTCCATTAAAATCGGTTTTTGGACCTTTATACTAATCTATTAAACTTTGGTCAAACTTGGTCGACCTTGTTTGACCAAAGCTTCCATTGGCTTAAAGATGCGATTATCTTTCATCTAGTGGGTTAAAAACTATATTTAGACATTTATAAACTTTCTATTTGTTCAAAAAAGGGTAGATTTCCATTTTAATCGGTTTTTCAACCTTTATTCTAATCTGTTAAACTTTGGTCAAACTTGGTCAACCTTGTTTAACCAAAGCTTCAATTGGCTTAAAGTTGCGATTATCTTTCTTCTAATAGGTTAAAAATTATATTTTGACCTTTATAAACCTTCTATTTGTTCAAAAAAGCGTGGATTTCCATTCTAATCGGGTTTTGGACCTTTATACTAATCTATTAAACTTTGGTCAAACTTGGTTAACCTTGTTGGACAAAGCTTCCATTGGCTTAAAGATGCGATTATCTTTTTCCTAGTGGATAAAAAACTATATTTAGAACTTTATAAACCTTCTATTTTTTGAAAAAAGGGTAGATTTCCATTGTAATCGGTTTTTTGGACCTTTATTCTAATCTATTAAACTTTGGTCAAACTTGGTCAACCTTGTTTGACCAAAGCTTCCATTGGCTTAAAGATGCGATTATCTTTGTTCTAGTGGGTTAAAAACTATATTTAGACATTTATAAACTTTCTATTTGTTTAAAAAAGGGTAGATTTCCATTTTAATCGGTTTTGCAACCTTTATTCTAATCTGTTAAACTTTGGTCAAACTTGGTCAACCTTGTTTAACCAAAGCTTCAATTGGCTTAAAGTTGCGATTATCTTTCTTCTAATAGGTTAAAAATTATATTT
The DNA here is from genome assembly GCA_951799995.1 of Trifolium subterraneum. Classification (NCBI taxonomy): domain Eukaryota; kingdom Viridiplantae; phylum Streptophyta; class Magnoliopsida; order Fabales; family Fabaceae; genus Trifolium; species Trifolium subterraneum. The sequence continues at coordinate 30,675,661 of OX637465.1, read as the reverse complement.
TGACCTTTATAAACCTTCTATTTGTTGAAAAAAGGGTAGATTTATATTCTAATCGGTTTTTGGACCTTTATACTAATATATTAAACTTTGGTCAAACTTGGTCAACCTTGTTTGACCAAAGCTTCCATTGGCTTAAAGATGCGATTATCTTTCTTCTAGTGGGTTAAAAACTATATTTAGACCTTTATAAAGCTTCTATTTGTTCAAAAAAGGGTAGATTTCCATTAAAATCGGTTTTTGGACCTTTATACTAATCTATTAAACTTTGGTCAAACTTGGTCAACCTTGTTTGACCAAAGCTTCCATTGGCTTAAAGATGCGATTATCTTTCATCTAGTGGGTTAAAAACTATATTTAGACATTTATAAACTTTCTATTTGTTCAAAAAACGGTAGATTTCCATTTTAATCGGTTTTTCAACCTTTATTCTAATCTGTTAAACTTTGGTCAAACTTGGTCAACCTTGTTTAACCAAAGCTTCAATTGGCTTAAAGTTGCGATTATCTTTCTTCTAATAGGTTAAAAATTATATTTTGACCTTTATAAACCTTCTATTTGTTCAAAAAAGGGTGGATTTCCATTCTAATCGGGTTTTGGACCTTTATACTAATCTATTAAACTTTGGTCAAACTTGGTCAACCTTGTTGGACAAAGCTTCCATTGGCTTAAAGATGCGATTATCTTTTTCCTAGTGGATAAAAAACTATATTTAGAACTTTATAAACCTTCTATTTTTTGAAAAAAGGGTAGATTTCCATTGTAATCGGTTTTTTGGACCTTTATTCTAATCTATTAAACTTTGGTCAAACTTGGTCAACCTTGTTTGACCAAAGCTTCCATTGGCTTAAAGATGCGATTATCTTTCTTCTAGTGGGTTAAAAACTATATTTACACCTTTATAAACTTTCTATTTGTTTAAAAAAGGGTAGATTTCCATTTTAATCGGTTTTTCAACCTTTATTCTAATCTGTTAAACTTTGGTCAAACTTGGTCAACCTTGTTTAACCAAAGCTTCAATTGGCTTAAAGTTGCGATTATCTTTCTTCTAATAGGTTAAAAATTATATTTTGACCTTTATAAACCTTCTATTTGTTGAAAAAAGGGTAGATTTCCATTCTAATCGGTTTTTGGACCTTTATACTAATATATTAAACTTTGGTCAAACTTGGTCAACCTTGTTTGACCAAAGCTTCCATTGGCTTAAAGATGCGATTATCTTTCTTCTAGTGGGTTAAAAACTATATTTAGACCTTTATAAAGCTTCTATTTGTTCAAAAAAGGGTAGATTTCCATTAAAATCGGTTTTTGGACCTTTATACTAATCTATTAAACTTTGGTCAAACTTGGTCAACCTTGTTTGACCAAAGCTTCCATTGGCTTAAAGATGCGATTATCTTTCATCTAGTGGGTTAAAAACTATATTTAGACATTTATAAACTTTCTATTTGTTCAAAAAACGGTAGATCTCCATTTTAATCGGTTTTTCAACCTTTATTCTAATCTGTTAAACTTTGGTCAAACTTGGTCAACCTTGTTTAACCAAAGCTTCAATTGGCTTAAAGTTGCGATTATCTTTCTTCTAATAGGTTAAAAATTATATTTTGACCTTTATAAACCTTCTATTTGTTCAAAAAAGGGTGGATTTCCATTCTAATCGGGTTTTGGACCTTTATACTAATCTATTAAACTTTGGTCAAACTTGGTCAACCTTGTTGGACAAAGCTTCCATTGGCTTAAAGATGCGATTATCTTTTTCCTAGTGGATAAAAAACTATATTTAGAACTTTATAAACCTTCTATTTTTTGAAAAAAGGGTAGATTTCCATTGTAATCGGTTTTTTGGACCTTTATTCTAATCTATTAAACTTTGGTCAAACTTGGTCAACCTTGTTTGACCAAAGCTTCCATTGGCTTAAAGATGCGATTATCTTTCTTCTAGTGGGTTAAAAACTATATTTACACCTTTATAAAGCTTCTATTTGTTCAAAAAAGGGTAGATTTCCATTAAATCGGTTTTTGGACCTTTATACTAATCTATTAAACTTTGGTCAAACTTGGTTAACCTTGTTTGACCAAAGCTTCCATTGGCTTAAAGATGCGATTATCTTTCTTCTAGAGGGTTAAAAACTATATTTAGACATTTATAAACTTTCTATTTGTTCAAAAAAGGGTAGATTTCCATTTTAATCGGTTTTTCAACCTTTATTCTAATCTGTTAAACTTTGGTCAAACTTGGTCAACCTTGTTTAACCAAAGCTTCAATTGGCTTAAAGTTGCGATTATCTTTCTTCTAATAGGTTAAAAATTATATTTTGACCTTTATAAACCTTCTATTTGTTCAAAAAAGCGTGGATTTCCATTCTAATCGGGTTTTGGACCTTTATACTAATCTATTAAACTTTGGTCAAACTTGGTTAACCTTGTTGGACAAAGCTTCCATTGGCTTAAAGATGCGATTATCTTTTTCCTAGTGGATAAAAAACTATATTTAGAACTTTATAAACCTTCTATTTTTTGAAAAAAGGGTAGATTTCCATTGTAATCGGTTTTTTGGACCTTTATTCTAATCTATTAAACTTTGGTCAAACTTGGTCAACCTTGTTTGACCAAAGCTTCCATTGGCTTAAAGATGCGATTATCTTTGTTCTAGTGGGTTAAAAACTATATTTAGACATTTATAAACTTTCTATTTGTTTAAAAAAGGGTAGATTTCCATTTTAATCGGTTTTGCAACCTTTATTCTAATCTGTTAAACTTTGGTCAAACTTGGTCAACCTTGTTTAACCAAAGCTTCAATTGGCTTAAAGTTGCGATTATCTTTCTTCTAATAGGTTAAAAATTATATTTTGACCTTTATAAACCTTCTATTTGTTGAAAAAAGGGTAGATTTATATTCTAATCGGTTTTTGGACCTTTATACTAATATATTAAACTTTGGTCAAACTTGGTCAACCTTGTTTGACCAAAGCTTCCATTGGCTTAAAGATGCGATTATCTTTCTTCTAGTGGGTTAAAAACTATATTTAGACCTTTATAAAGCTTCTATTTGTTCAAAAAAGGGTAGATTTCCATTAAAATCGGTTTTTGGACCTTTATACTAATCTATTAAACTTTGGTCAAACTTGGTCAACCTTGTTTGACCAAAGCTTCCATTGGCTTAAAGATGCGATTATCTTTCATCTAGTGGGTTAAAAACTATATTTAGACATTTATAAACTTTCTATTTGTTCAAAAAACGGTAGATTTCCATTTTAATCGGTTTTTCAACCTTTATTCTAATCTGTTAAACTTTGGTCAAACTTGGTCAACCTTGTTTAACCAAAGCTTCAATTGGCTTAAAGTTGCGATTATCTTTCTTCTAATAGGTTAAAAATTATATTTTGACCTTTATAAACCTTCTATTTGTTCAAAAAAGGGTGGATTTCCATTCTAATCGGGTTTTGGACCTTTATACTAATCTATTAAACTTTGGTCAAACTTGGTCAACCTTGTTGGACAAAGCTTCCATTGGCTTAAAGATGCGATTATCTTTTTCCTAGTGGATAAAAAACTATATTTAGAACTTTATAAACCTTCTATTTTTTGAAAAAAGGGTAGATTTCCATTGTAATCGGTTTTTTGGACCTTTATTCTAATCTATTAAACTTTGGTCAAACTTGGTCAACCTTGTTTGACCAAAGCTTCCATTGGCTTAAAGATGCGATTATCTTTCTTCTAGTGGGTTAAAAACTATATTTACACCTTTATAAACTTTCTATTTGTTTAAAAAAGGGTAGATTTCCATTTTAATCGGTTTTTCAACCTTTATTCTAATCTGTTAAACTTTGGTCAAACTTGGTCAACCTTGTTTAACCAAAGCTTCAATTGGCTTAAAGTTGCGATTATCTTTCTTCTAATAGGTTAAAAATTATATTTTGACCTTTATAAACCTTCTATTTGTTGAAAAAAGGGTAGATTTCCATTCTAATCGGTTTTTGGACCTTTATACTAATATATTAAACTTTGGTCAAACTTGGTCAACCTTGTTTGACCAAAGCTTCCATTGGCTTAAAGATGCGATTATCTTTCTTCTAGTGGGTTAAAAACTATATTTAGACCTTTATAAAGCTTCTATTTGTTCAAAAAAGGGTAGATTTCCATTAAAATCGGTTTTTGGACCTTTATACTAATCTATTAAACTTTGGTCAAACTTGGTCAACCTTGTTTGACCAAAGCTTCCATTGGCTTAAAGATGCGATTATCTTTCATCTAGTGGGTTAAAAACTATATTTAGACATTTATAAACTTTCTATTTGTTCAAAAAACGGTAGATCTCCATTTTAATCGGTTTTTCAACCTTTATTCTAATCTGTTAAACTTTGGTCAAACTTGGTCAACCTTGTTTAACCAAAGCTTCAATTGGCTTAAAGTTGCGATTATCTTTCTTCTAATAGGTTAAAAATTATATTTTGACCTTTATAAACCTTCTATTTGTTCAAAAAAGGGTGGATTTCCATTCTAATCGGGTTTTGGACCTTTATACTAATCTATTAAACTTTGGTCAAACTTGGTCAACCTTGTTGGACAAAGCTTCCATTGGCTTAAAGATGCGATTATCTTTTTCCTAGTGGATAAAAAACTATATTTAGAACTTTATAAACCTTCTATTTTTTGAAAAAAGGGTAGATTTCCATTGTAATCGGTTTTTTGGACCTTTATTCTAATCTATTAAACTTTGGTCAAACTTGGTCAACCTTGTTTGACCAAAGCTTCCATTGGCTTAAAGATGCGATTATCTTTCTTCTAGTGGGTTAAAAACTATATTTACACCTTTATAAAGCTTCTATTTGTTCAAAAAAGGGTAGATTTCCATTAAATCGGTTTTTGGACCTTTATACTAATCTATTAAACTTTGGTCAAACTTGGTTAACCTTGTTTGACCAAAGCTTCCATTGGCTTAAAGATGCGATTATCTTTCTTCTAGAGGGTTAAAAACTATATTTAGACATTTATAAACTTTCTATTTGTTCAAAAAAGGGTAGATTTCCATTTTAATCGGTTTTTCAACCTTTATTCTAATCTGTTAAACTTTGGTCAAACTTGGTCAACCTTGTTTAACCAAAGCTTCAATTGGCTTAATGTTGCGATTATCTTTCTTCTAATAGGTTAAAAATTATATTTTGATCTTTATAAACCTTCAATTTGTTCAAAAAAGGGTAGATTTCCATTCTAATCGGGTTTTGGACCTTTATACTAATCTATTAAACTTTGGTCAAACTTGGTCAACCTTGTTGGACAAAGCTTCCATTGGCTTAAAGATGCGATTATCTTTTTCCTAGTGGATAAAAAACTATATTTAGAACTTTATAAACCTTCTATTTTTTGAAAAAAGGGTAGATTTCCATTGTAATCGGTTTTTTGGACCTTTATTCTAATCTATTAAACTTTGGTCAAACTTGGTCAACCTTGTTTGACCAAAGCTTCCATTGGCTTAAAGATGCGATTATCTTTCTTCTAGTGGGTTAAAAACTATATTTAGACCTTTATAAAGCTTCTATTTGTTCAAAAAAGGGTAGATTTCCATTAAAATCGGTTTTTGGACCTTTATACTAATCTATTAAACTTTGGTCAAACTTGGTTAACCTTGTTTGACCAAAGCTTCCATTGGCTTAAAGATGCGATTATCTTTCTTCTAGTGGGTTAAAAACTATATTTAGACCTTTATAAACTTTCTATTTGTTCAAAAAAGGGTAGATTTCCATTGTAATCTATTTTTGAACCTTTATTCTAATCTATTAAACTTTGGTCAAACTTGGCCAACCTTGTTTAACCAAAGCTTCAATTGGCTTAAAGTTGCGATTATCTTTCTTCTAATAGGTTAAAAATTATATTTTGACCTTTATAAACCTTCTATTTGTTGAAAAAAGGGTAGATTTCCATTCTAATCGGTTTTTGGACCTTTATACTAATCTATTAAACTTTGGTCAAACTTGGTCAACCTTGTTTGACCAAAGCTTCCATTGGCTTAAAGATGCGATTATCTTTCTTCTAGTGGGTTAAAAACTATATTTAGACCTTTATAAAGCTTCTATTTGTTCAAAAAAGGGTAGATTTCCATTAAAATCGGTTTTTGGACCTTTATACTAATCTATTAAACTTTGGTCAAACTTGGTTAACCTTGTTTGACCAAAGCTTCCATTGGCTTAAAGATGCGATTATCTTTCTTCTAGTGGGTTAAAAACTATATTTAGACCTTTATAAACTTTCTATTTGTTCAAAAAAGGGTAGATTTCCATTTTAATCGGTTTTTCAACCTTTATTCTAATCTGTTAAACTTTGGTCAAACTTGGTCAACCTTGTTTAACCAAAGCTTCAATTGGCTTAATGTTGCGATTATCTTTCTTCTAATAGGTTAAAAATTATATTTTGATCTTTATAAACCTTCAATTTGTTCAAAAAAGGGTAGATTTCCATTCTAATCGGGTTTTGGACCTTTATACTAATCTATTATACTTTGGTCAAACTTGGTCAACCTTGTTGGACAAAGCTTCCATTGGCTTAAAGATGCGATTATCTTTTTCCTAGTGGATAAAAAACTATATTTAGAACTTTATACACCTTCTATTTTTTGAAAAAAGGGTTGATTTCCTTTGTAATCGGTTTTTTGGACCTTTATTCTAATCTATTAAACTTTGGTCAAACTTGGTCAACCTTGTTTGACCAAAGCTTCCATTGGCTTAAAGATGCGATTATCTTTCTTCTAGTGGGTTAAAAACTATATTTAGACCTTTATAAAGCTTCTATTTGTTCAAAAAAGGGTAGATTTCCATTAAAATCGGTTTTTGGACCTTTATACTAATCTATTAAACATTGGTCAAACTTGGTTAACCTTGTTTGACCAAAGCTTCCATTGGCTTAAAGATGCGATTATCTTTCTTCTAGTGGGTTAAAAACTATATTTAGACCTTTATAAACTTTCTATTTGTTCAAAAAAGGGTAGATTTCCATTGTAATCTATTTTTGAACCTTTATTCTAATCTATTAAACTTTGGTCAAACTTGGCCAACCTTGTTTAACCAAAGCTTCAATTGGCTTAAAGTTGCGATTATCTTTCTTCTAATAGGTTAAAAATTATATTTTGACCTTTATAAACCTTCTATTTGTTGAAAAAAGGGTAGATTTCCATTCTAATCGGTTTTTGGACCTTTATACTAATCTATTAAACTTTGGTCAAACTTGGTCAACCTTGTTTGACCAAAGCTTCCATTGGCTTAAAGATGCGATTATCTTTCTTCTAGTGGGTTAAAAACTATATTTAGACCTTTATAAAGCTTCTATTTGTTCAAAAAAGGGTAGATTTCCATTAAAATCGGTTTTTGGACCTTTATACTAATCTATTAAACTTTGGTCAAACTTGGTTAACCTTGTTTGACCAAAGCTTCCATTGGCTTAAAGATGCGATTATCTTTCTTCTAGTGGGTTAAAAACTATATTTAGACCTTTATAAACTTTCTATTTGTTCAAAAAAGGGTAGATTTCCATTGTAATCTATTTTTGAACCTTTATTCTAATCTATTAAACTTTGGTCAAACTTGGCCAACCTTGTTTAACCAAAGCTTCAATTGGCTTATAGTTGCGATTATCTTTCTTCTAATAGGTTAAAAATTATATTTTGACCTTTATAAACCTTCTATTTGTTGAAAAAAGGGTAGATTTCCATTCTAATCGGTTTTTGGACCTTTATACTAATCTATTAAACTTTGGTCAAACTTGGTCAACCTTGTTTGACCAAAGCTTCCATTGGCTTAAAGATGCGATTATCTTTCATCTAGTGGGTTAAAAACTATATTTAGACATTTATAAACTTTCTATTTGTTCAAAAAAGGGTAGATTTCCATTTTAATCGGTTTTTCAACCTTTATTCTAATCTGTTAAACTTTGGTCAAACTTGGTCAACCTTGTTTAACCAAAGCTTCAATTGGCTTAAAGTTGCGATTATCTTTCTTCTAATAGGTTAAAAATTATATTTTGACCTTTATAAACCTTCTATTTGTTCAAAAAAGGGTGGATTTCCATTCTAATCGGGTTTTGGACCTTTATACTAATCTATTAAACTTTGGTCAAACTTGGTCAACCTTGTTGGACAAAGCTTCCATTGGCTTAAAGATGCGATTATCTTTTTCCTAGTGGATAAAAAACTATATTTAGAACTTTATAAACCTTCTATTTTTTGAAAAAAGGGTAGATTTCCATTGTAATCGGTTTTTTGGACCTTTATTCTAATCTATTAAACTTTGGTCAAACTTGGTCAACCTTGTTTGACCAAAGCTTCCATTGGCTTAAAGATGCGATTATCTTTCTTCTAGTGGGTTAAAAACTATATTTAGACCTTTATAAAGCTTCTATTTGTTCAAAAAAGGGTAGATTTCCATTAAATCGGTTTTTGGACCTTTATACTAATCTATTAAACTTTGGTCAAACTTGGTTAACCTTGTTTGACCAAAGCTTCCAATGGCTTAAAGATGCGATTATCTTTCTTCTAGAGGGTTAAAAACTATATTTAGACATTTATAAACTTTCTATTTGTTCAAAAAAGGGTAGATTTCCATTCTAATCGGTTTTTGGACCTTTATACTAATATATTAAACTTTGGTCAAACTTGGTCAACCTTGTTTGACCAAAGCTTCCATTGGCTTAAAGATGCGATTATCTTTCTTCTAGTGGGTTAAAAACTATATTTAGACCTTTATAAAGCTTCTATTTGTTCAAAAAAGGGTAGATTTCCATTAAAATCGGTTTTTGGACCTTTATACTAATCTATTAAACTTTGGTCAAACTTGGTCAACCTTGTTTGACCAAAGCTTCCATTGGCTTAAAGATGCGATTATCTTTCATCTAGTGGGTTAAAAACTATATTTAGACATTTATAAACTTTCTATTTGTTCAAAAAAGCGTAGATTTCCATTTTAATCGGTTTTTCAACCTTTATTCTAATCTGTTAAACTTTGGTCAAACTTGGTCAACCTTGTTTAACCAAAGCTTCAATTGGCTTAAAGTTGCGATTATCTATCTTCTAATAGGTTAAAAATTATATTTTGACCTTTATAAACCTTCTATTTGTTCAAAAAAGGGTGGATTTCCATTCTAAACGGGTTTTGGACCTTTATACTAATCTATTAAACTTTGGTCAAACTTGGTCAACCTTGTTGGACAAAGCTTCCATTGGCTTAAAGATGCGATTATCTTTTTCCTAGTGGATAAAAAACTATATTTAGAACTTTATAAACCTTCTATTTTTTGAAAAAAGGGTAGATTTCCATTGTAATCGGTTTTTTGGACCTTTATTCTAATCTATTAAACTTTGGTCAAACTTGGCCAACCTTGTTTAACCAAAGCTTCAATTGGCTTAAAGTTGCGATTATCTTTCTTCTAATAGGTTAAAAATTATATTTTGACCTTTATAAACCTTCTATTTGTTGAAAAAAGGGTAGATTTCCATTCTAATCGGTTTTTGGACCTTTATACTAATCTATTAAACTTTGGTCAAACTTGGTCAACCTTGTTTGACCAAAGCTTCCATTGGCTTAAAGATGCGATTATCTTTCATCTAGTGGGTTAAAAACTATATTTAGACATTTATAAACTTTCTATTTGTTCAAAAAAGCGTAGATTTCCATTTTAATCGGTTTTTCAACCTTTATTCTAATCTGTTAAACTTTGGTCAAACTTGGTCAACCTTGTTTAACCAAAGCTTCAATTGGCTTAAAGTTGCGATTATCTATCTTCTAATAGGTTAAAAATTATATTTTGACCTTTATAAACCTTCTATTTGTTCAAAAAAGGGTGGATTTCCATTCTAAACGGGTTTTGGACCTTTATACTAATCTATTAAACTTTGGTCAAACTTGGTCAACCTTGTTGGACAAAGCTTCCATTGGCTTAAAGATGCGATTATCTTTTTCCTAGTGGATAAAAAACTATATTTAGAACTTTATAAACCTTCTATTTTTTGAAAAAAGGGTAGATTTCCATTGTAATCGGTTTTTTGGACCTTTATTCTAATCTATTAAACTTTGGTCAAACTTGGTCAACCTTGTTTGACCAAAGCTTCCATTGGCTTAAAGATGCGATTATCTTTCTTCTAGTGGGTTAAAAACTATATTTAGACCTTTATAAAGCTTCTATTTGTTCAAAAAAGGGTAGATTTCCATTAAAATCGGTTTTTGGACCTTTATACTAATCTATTAAACATTGGTCAAACTTGGTTAACCTTGTTTGACCAAAGCTTCCATTGGCTTAAAGATGCGATTATCTTTCTTCTAGTGGGTTAAAAACAATATTTAGACCTTTATAAACTTTCTATTTGTTCAAAAAAGGGTAGATTTCCATTGTAATCTATTTTTGAACCTTTATTCTAATCTATTAAACTTTGGTCAAACTTGGCCAACCTTGTTTAACCAAAGCTTCAATTGGCTTAAAGTTGCGATTATCTTTCTTCTAATAGGTTAAAAATTATATTTTGACCTTTATAAACCTTCTATTTGTTGAAAAAAGGGTAGATTTCCATTCTAATCGGTTTTTGGACCTTTATACTAATCTATTAAACTTTGGTCAAACTTGGTCAACCTTGTTTGACCAAAGCTTCCATTGGCTTAAAGATGCGATTATCTTTCATCTAGTGGGTTAAAAACTATATTTAGACATTTATAAACTTTCTATTTGTTCAAAAAAGGGTACATTTCCATTTTACTCGGTTTTTCAACCTTTATTCTAATCTGTTAAACTTTGGTCAAACTTGGTCAACCTTGTTTAACCAAAGCTTCAATTGGCTTAAAGTTGCGATTATCTTTCTTCTAATAGGTTAAAAATTATATTTTGACCTTTATAAACCTTCTATTTGTTCAAAAAAGGGTGGATTTCCATTCTAATCGGGTTTTGGACCTTTATACTAATCTATTAAACTTTGGTCAAACTTGGTCAACCTTGTTGGACAAAGCTTCCATTGGCTTAAAGATGCGATTATCTTTTTCCTAGTGGATAAAAAACTATATTTAGAACTTTATAAACCTTCTATTTTTTGAAAAAAGGGTAGATTTCCATTGTAATCGGTTTTTTGGACCTTTATTCTAATCTATTAAACTTTGGTCAAAC